>VIBL01000092.1:0-1200000 GCA_008271625.1 Lutraria rhynchaena
CATCCTATCTTTTAACCATTTAATATAACTCTCTGCTAACAGATTTTGAATAACTGAATAATGATTTTTATTTTACAAATCCAACTTTTAACACATTTGCTTGTTACAATACTAACTGAAGAACAAATAATATCGAGTGGCAACAATTCTTACGTGTCTCTGCTGTGCCTTGGCGACCATTGAGACCAAGGCCTTACCAACAATCCGTGAGCTGAACTTCCATCTGTTGCTGGGTTCCCTCAATGAGGGTCGACATCTAGTAGACTACACATCCAACTGCTGAAACAAATAAAGGCCCTCATCAATGTACAACTAATGGATACAATATGCATGTTCATCTTACACACAATGGTGATAATACAAATTCCTGAGAATATCCCATATCTACAAAATATGTACAGATCAAATAGATTGAAACATTGACAAACTAAACAAGACAGAAGCAAGCAGACGACTAACCCCGCAGAACTGACTGGAGTATGCATGTCAACAAAAACCAATACTTACGTTTTGGTGTCGAGCACCGTGCCCTTGACCCTGACCTTGGCGACCACTAAAACCAAGGCCTTGCCTTCAATCCGTGTGCCGATCTCCCTTA
Source organism: Lutraria rhynchaena (assembly GCA_008271625.1). NCBI lineage: Eukaryota > Metazoa > Mollusca > Bivalvia > Venerida > Mactridae > Lutraria > Lutraria rhynchaena. The sequence continues at coordinate 599 of VIBL01000092.1, forward strand.
TGAAGTCCAAAGACTTCTTCGCGGTGCATAGGCACCGACTTCCTCACTCTGCATAATTTCATAGTTTCATCATAATGATGATGATCTTCATTCTGGGTTATCTCCTATAGGGTCCACGACACACTGTGCCATGTTACCATTTTGAAGGCCCAGATCGGGAGTCAACACATCCGACCGCTGAAATAAGAAGAGAACCGTGTAAATGCCCAACAGGAGATATCGGTTTTCAAGTACAAAAATGATGAGAAATTACCATTAGTAGGAATGCATTAACGCCTCATTCAGATTTAGTTCTGAACTGACCAACAGAAAAATTGCCAACAGACCACTAACCGACAGCACCAACTGAACTACAAATGCTAAGTACAAATCAACAACGATACTTACGTTATGGTGCTGAGCACCATGCCCTTGACCCTGACCTTGGTGACCATTGAGACCAAGGCCTTGCCCTCAATCCGTGTGCCGAGCTTCATATGAAGTCCAAAGACTTCTTCGCGGTGCATAGGCACCGACTTCCTGACTCTTCAGGTTTATAGTTCCATCATAATAATGATGATCTTGATGCTGGGTTATCTCCTATAGGGTCCACGACACACTGTGCCATGTCACCATTTTGAAGGCCCATATCTGAAGTCAACACATCCGACTGCTGAAATAAGAAAAAGACCTTCGTCAATCCCCAACAGACGAGAATGGTTTTCACGCACAAAACAATCATGAAAAATAGGATTACTAGGAATGCATCAACGCCAGTGTAAAACTGATCATGTAGATTTAGCTCTGAACTGACCGACAGAAAAATGTCAACAGACCATCGACCCAACAACACCAACCGAACTACAAATGCTAAGAACAAATCAACAACAATACTTACGTTTTGGTGCTGAGCACCGTACGTTTGAGTTCGACCTTGGTGACCATTGAAACCAAGGCATTGTAGTGGTCTATCCATTCGTGGTGATGCTGAATTATCTCATAATGATGCCACGGCACAGGGTGCCATGTCACCATAACGAGGGAAGAATAAACAAAACAAAACAGAAGGAGGTTAGTATAAGTCCAACAGATAAGTCAAATGTAAAACCAACTTTCAGAATTAATACACAATCTGCTTTTAACAATTTTCTACTAATTCCTGATATACATTGAATCTAAAAGCATCCTATTCTTTTACTATCTAAAATAACACTCTGAAAACTGATTTTGAAAAATACATTACTTATTTCTTTTATTTAATTTATCAATTAACAATAAAACAATAAAAAACTTGGCAGGCCTAATGCTGAATCCCCACCCCAGTAGGAAAACCTACCGGAGCCCGGCCGGAAGGGATTCGACATGTCGACCTTGATGCCTTACTAATGAATAATGATTTTAACATCGAATCTAAAAGCATCCTATCTTTTTACCATTTAATATAACTCTCTGCTAACAGATTTTGAATAATTAAATAATAATTTTTATTTTACAAATCCAACTTTAACACATTTGCTTGTTACAATACTAACTGAGAACAAATAAATACTAACTGAAGAACAAATAATATCGAGTGGCAACAATTCTTACCTGTCTCTGCTGTGCGCCTAACTGTTCATCCTGACCTTGGCGACCATTGAGACCAAGGCCTTGCCAACAATCCGTGAGCTGAACTTCCATCTGTTGCTGGGTTCCCTCAATGAGGGTCGACATCTAGTAGACTACACATCCAACTGCTGAAACAAATAAAAAAGGCCCTCATCAATGTACAACTAATGGATACAATATGCATGTTCATCTTACACACAATGGTGATAATACAAATTCCTGAGAATATCCCATATCTACAAAATATGTACAGATCAAATAGATTGAAACATTGACTAACTAAACAAAACAGAAGCAAGCAGACGACTAACCCCGCAGAACTGACTGGAGTATGCATGTCAACAAAAACCAATACTTACGTTTTGGTGTCGAGCACCGTGCCCTTGACCCTGACCTTGGCGACCACTGAAACCAAGGCCTTGCCTTCAATCCGTGTGCCGATCTCCCTTATGAAGTCCAAAGACTTCTTCGCGGTGCATAGGGCACCGACTTCCTTACTCTGCATAATTTCATAGTTTCATCATAATGATGATGATCTTCATTCTGGGTTATCTCCTATAGGTTCCACGACACACTGTGCCATGTTACCATTTTGAAGGCCCAGAGCGGGAGTCAACACATCCGACCGCTGAAATAAGAAGAGGACCGTGTAAATGCCCAACAGGAGACATCGGTTTTCAAGTACAAAAATGATGAGAAATTACCATTAGTAGGAATGCATTAACGCCTCATTCAGATTTAGTTCTGAACTGACCAACAGAAAAATTGCCAACAGACCACTAACCGACAGCACCAACTGAACTACAAATGCTAAGAACAAATCAACAACAATACTTACGTTATGGTGCTGAGCACCATGCCCTTGACCCTGACCTTGGTGACCATTGAGACCAAGGCCTTGCCCTCAATCCGTGTGCCGATCTTCATATGAAGTCCAAAGACTTCTTCGCGGTGCATAGGCACCGACTTCCTGACTCTTCAGGTTTATAGTTCCATCATAATAATGATGATCTTGATGCTGGGTTATCTCCTATAGGTTCCACGACACACTGTGCCATGTCACCATTTTGAAGGCCCATATCTGAAGTCAACACATCCGACTGCTGAAATAAGAAAAAGACCTTCGTCAATCCCCAACAGACGAGAATGGTTTTCACGCACAAAACAATCATGAAAAATAGGATTACTAGGAATGCATCAACGCCAGTGTAAAACTGATCATTTAGATTTAGCTCTGAACTGACCGACAGAAAAATGTCAACAGACCATCGACCCAACAACACCAACAGAACTACAAATGCTAAGAACAAATCAACAACAATACTTACGTTTTGGTGCTGAGCACCGTACGTTTGAGTCCGACCTTGGTGACCATTGAAACCAAGGCATTGTAGTGGTCTATCCATTCGTGGTGATGCTGAATTATCTCATAATGATGCCACGGCACAGGGTGCCATGTCACCATAATGAGGGAAGAATAAACAAAACAAAACAGAAGGAGGTTAGTATAAGTCCAACAGATAAGTCAAATGTAAAACTAACTTTTAGAATTAATACACAATCTGCTTTTAACAATTTTCTACTAATTCCTGATATACATTGAATCTAAAAGCATCCTATTCTTTTACTATCTAAAATAACACTCTGAAAACTGATTTTGAAAAATACATTACTTATTTCTTTTATTTAAGTTATCAATTAACTATAAAACAATAAAAAACTTGGCAGGCCTAATGCTGAATCCCCACCCCAGTAGGAAAACCTACCGGAGCCCGGCCGGAAGGGATTCGACATGTCGACCTTGATGCCTTACTAATGAATAATGATTTTTACATCGAATCTAAAAGCATCCTATCTTTTTACCATTTAATATAACTCTCTGCTAACAGATTTTGAATAATTAAATAATAATTTTTATTTTACAAATCCAACTTTAACACATTTGCTTGTTACAATACTAACTGAAGAACAAATAATATCGAGTGGCAACAATTCTTACGTGTCTCTGCTGTGCCTTGGCGACCATTGAGACCAAGGCCTTGCCAACAATCCGTGAGCTGAACTTCCATCTGTTGCTGGGTTCCCTCAATGAGGGTCGACATCTAGTAGACTACACATCCAACTGCTGAAACAAATAAAAAAGGCCCTCATCAATGTACAACTAATGGATACAATATGCATGTTCATCTTACACACAATGGTGATAATACAAATTCCTGAGAATATCCCATATCTACAAAATATGTACAGATCAAATAGATTGAAACATTGACAAACTAAACAAAACAGAAGCAAGCAGACGACTAACCCCGCAGAACTGACTGGAGTATGCATGTCAACAAAAACCAATACTTACGTTTTGGTGTCGAGCACCGTGCCCTTGACCCTGACCTTGGCGACCACTGAAACCAAGGCCTTGCCTTCAATCCGTGTGCCGATCTCCCTTATGAAGTCCAAAGACTTCTTCGCGGTGCATAGGCACCGACTTCCTCACTCTGCATAATTTCATAGTTTCATCATAATGATGATGATCTTCATTCTGGGTTATCTCCTATAGGTTCCACGACACACTGTGCCATGTTACCATTTTGAAGTCCCAGAGCGGGAGTCAACACATCCGACCGCTGAAATAAGAAGAGAACCGTGTAAATGCCCAACAGGAGAGATCAGTTTTCAAGTACAAAAATGATGAGAAATTACCATTAGTAGGAATGCATTAACGCCTCATTCAGATTTAGTTCTGAACTGACCAACAGAAAAATTGCCAACAGACCACTAACCTGACAGCACCAACTGAACTACAAATGCTAAGAACAAATCAACAACAATACTTACGTTATGGTGCTGAGCACCATGCCCTTGACCCTGACCTTGGTGACCATTGAGACCAAGGCCTTGCCCTCAATCCGTGTGCCGATCTTCATATGAAGTCCAAAGACTTCTTCGCGGTGCATAGGCACCGACTTCCTGACTCTTCAGGTTTATAGTTCCATCATAATAATGATGATCTTGATGCTGGGTTATCTCCTATAGGTTCCACGACACACTGTGCCATGTCACCATTTTGAAGGCCCATATCTGAAGTCAACACATCCGACTGCTGAAATAAGAAAAAGACCTTCGTCAATCCCCAACAGACGAGAATGGTTTTCACGCACAAAACAATCATGAAAAATAGGATTACTAGGAATGCATCAACGCTAGTGTAAAGCTGATCATTTAGATTTAGCTCTGAACTGACCGACAGAAAAATGTCAACAGACCATCAGCCCAACAACACCAACAGAACTACAAATGCTAAGAACAAATCAACAACAATACTTACGTTTTGGTGCTGAGCACCGTACGTTTGAGTTCAACCTTGGTGACCATTGAAACCAAGGCATTGTAGTGGTCTATCCATTAGTGGTGATGCTGAATTATCTCATAGTGATGCCACGGCACAGGGTGCCATGTCACCATAATGAGGGAAGAATAAACAAAACAAAACAGAAGGCGGTTAGTATAAGTCCAACAGATAAGTCAAATGTAAAACCAACTTTCAGAATTAATACACAATCTGCTTTTCACAATTTTCTACTAACTCCTGATATACATTGAATCTAAAAGCATCCTATCTTTTAACCATTTAATATAACTCTCTGCTAACAGATTTTGAATAACTGAATAATGATTTTTATTTTACAAATCCAACTTTAACACATTTGCTTGTTACAATACTAACTGAAGAACAAATAATATCGAGTGGCAACAATTCTTACGTGTCTCTGCTGTGCCTTGGCGACCATTGAGACCAAGGCCCTGCCAACAAACCGTGAGCTGAACTTCCATCTGTTGCTGGGTTCCCTTTATGAAGGTCGACATCTAGTAGACTACACATCCAACTGCTGAAACAAATAAAAAAGGCCCTCATCAATGTACAACTAATGGATACAATATGCATGTACATCTTACACACAATGGTGATAATACAAATTCCTGAGAATATCCCATATCTACAAAATATGTACAGATCAAATAGATTGAAACATTGACAAACTAAACAAGACAGAAGCAAGCAGACGACTAACCCCGCAGAACTGACTGGAGTATGCATGTCAACAAAAACCAATACTTACGTTTTGGTGTCGAGCACCGTGCCCTTGACCCTGACCTTGGCGACCACTAAAACCAAGGCCTTGCCTTCAATCCGTGTGCCGATCTCCCTTATGAAGTCCAAAGACTTCTTCGCGGTGCATAGGCACCGACTTCCTGACTCTGCATAATTTCATAGTTTCATCATAATGATGATGATCTTCATTCTGGGTTATCTCCTATAGGTTCCACGACACACTGTGCCATGTTACCATTTTGAAGTCCCAGAGCGGGAGTCAACACATCCGACCGCTGAAATAAGAAGAGAACCGTGTAAATGCCCAACAGGAGAGATCAGTTTTCAAGTACAAAAATGATGAGAAATTACCATTAGTAGGAATGCATTAACGCCTCATTCAGATTTAGTTCTGAACTGACCAACAGAAAAATTGCCAACAGACCACTAACCTGACAGCACCAACTGAACTACAAATGCTACGAACAAATCAACAACAATACTTACGTTATGGTGCTGAGCACCATGCCCTTGACCCTGACCTTGGTGACCATTGAGACCAAGGCCTTGCCCTCAATCCGTGTGCCGAGCTTCATATGAAGTCCAAAGACTTCTTCGCGGTGCATAGGCACCGACTTCCTGACTCTTCAGGTTTATAGTTCCATCATAATAATGATGATCTTGATGCTGGGTTATCTCCTATAGGTTCCACGACACACTGTGCCATGTTACCATTTTGAAGGCCCATATCTGAAGTCAACACATCCGACTGCTGAAATAAGAAAAAGACCTTCGTCAATCCCCAACAGACGAGAATGGTTTTCACGCACAAAACAATCATGAAAAATAGGATTACTAGGAATGCATCAACGCTAGTGTAAAGCTGATCATTTAGATTTAGCTCTGAACTGACCGACAGAAAAATGTCAACAGACCATCAGCCCAACAACACCAACAGAACTACAAATGCTAAGAACAAATCAACAACAATACTTACGTTTTGGTGCTGAGCACCGTACGTTTAAGACCTTGGTGACCATTGAAACCAAGGCATTGTAGTGGTCTATCCATTCGTGGTGATGCTGAATTATCTCATAATGATGCCACGGCACAGGGTGCCAAGTCACCATAATGAGGGAAGAATAAACAAAAGAAAACAGAAGGAGGTTAGTATAAGTCCAACAGATAAGTCAAATGTAAAACTAACTTTTAGAATTAATACACAATCTGCTTTTCACAATTTTCTACTAATTCCTGATATACATTGAATCTAAAAGCATCCTATTCTTTTACTATCTAAAATAACACTCTGAAAACTGATTTTGAAAAATACATTACTTATTTCTTTTATTTAAGTTATCAATTAACTATAAAACAATAAAAAACTTGGCAGGCCTAATGCTGAATCCCCACCCCAGTAGGAAAACCTACCGGAGCCCGGCCGGAAGGGATTCGGCATGTCGACCTTGATGCCTTACTAATGAATAATGATTTTTACATCGAATCTAAAAGCATCCTATCTTTTTACCATTTAATATAACTCTCTTCTAACAGATTTTGAATAATTAAATAATAATTTTTATTTTACAAATCCAACTTTAACACATTTGCTTGTTACAATACTAACTGAAGAACAAATATCGAGTGGCAACAATTCTTACGTGTCTCTGCTGTGCGCCTAACTGTTCATCCTGACCTTGGCGACCATTGAGACCAAGGCTTTGCCAACAATCCGTGAGCTGAACTTCCATCTGTTGCTGGGTTCCCTCAATGAGGGTCGACATCTAGTAGACTACACATCCAACTGCTGAAACAAATAAAAAAAGGCCCTCATCAATGTACAACTAATGGATACAATATGCATGTTCATCTTACACACAATGGTGATAATACAAATTCCTGAGAATATCCCATATATACAAAATATGTACAGATCAAATAGATTGAAACATTGACAAACTAAACAAAACAGAAGCAAGCAGACGACTAACCCCGCAGAACTGACTGGAGTATGCATGTCAACAAAAACCAATACTTACGTTTTGGTGTCAAGCACCGTGCCCTTGACCCTGACCTTGGCGACCACTGAAACCAAGGCCTTGCCTTCAATCCGTGTGCCGATCTCCCTTATGAAGTCCAAAGACTTCTTCGCGGTGCATAGGCACCGACTTCCTGACTCTGCATAATTTCATAGTTTCATCATAATGATGATGATCTTCATTCTGGGTTATCTCCTATAGGTTCCACGACACACTGCCATGTTACCATTTTGAAGTCCCAGAGCGGGAGTCAACACATCCGACCGCTGAAATAAGAAGAGAACCGTGTAAATGCCCAACAGGAGAGATCAGTTTTCAAGTACAAAAATGATGAGAAATTACCATTAGTAGGAATGCATTAATGCCTCATTCAGATTTAGTTCTGAACTGACCAACAGAAAAATTGCCAACAGACCACTAACCGACAGCACCAACTGAACTACAAATGCTACGAACAAATCAACAACAATACTTACGTTATGGTGCTGAGCACCATGCCCTTGACCCTGACCTTGGTGACCATTGAGACCAAGGCCTTGCCCTCAATCCGTGTGCCGAGCTTCATATGAAGTCCAAAGACTTCTTCGCGGTGCATAGGCACCGACTTCCTGACTCTTCAGGTTTATAGTTCCATCATAATAATGATGATCTTGATGCTGGGTTATCTCCTATAGGTTCCACGACACACTGTGCCATGTTACCATTTTGAAGGCCCATATCTGAAGTCAACACATCCGACTGCTGAAATGAGAAAAAGACATTCGTCAATCCCCAACAGACGAGAATGGTTTTTGACGCACAAAACAATCATGAAAAATAGGATTACTAGGAATGCATCAACGCCAGTGTAAAACTGATCATTTAGATTTAGCTCTGAACTGACCGACAGAAAAATGTCAACAGACCATCGACCCAACAACACCAAAAGAACTACAAATGCTAAGAACAAATCAACAACAATACTTACGTTTTGGTGCTGAGCACCGTACGTTTGAGTCCAACCTTGGTGACCATTGAAACCAAGGCATTGTAGTGGTCTATCCATTCGTGGTGATGCTGAATTATCTCATAATGATGCCACGGCACAGGGTGCCATGTCACCATAATGAGGGAAGAATAAACAAAAGAAAACAGAAGGAGGTTAGTATAAGTCCAACAGATAAGTCAAATGTAAAACTAACTTTTAGAATTAATACACAATCTGCTTTTCACAATTTTCTACTAATTCCTGATATACATTGAATCTAAAAGCATCCTATTCTTTTACTATCTAAAATAACACTCTGAAAACTGATTTTGAAAAATACATTACTTATTTCTTTTATTTAAGATATCAATTAACTATAAAACAATAAAAAACTTGGCAGGCCTAATGCTGAATCCCCACCCCAGTAGGAAAACCTACCGGAGCCCGGCCGGAAGGGATTCGACATGTCGACCTTGATGCCTTACTAATGAATAATGATTTTTACATCGAATCTAAAAGCATCCTATCTTTTTACCATTTAATATAACTCTCTTCTAACAGATTTTGAATAATTAAATAATAATTTTTATTTTACAAATCCAACTTTAACACATTTGCTTGTTACAAAACTAACTGAAGAACAAATAATATCGAGTGGCAACAATTCTTACGTGTCTCTCTTACGTGTCTCTGCTGTGCGCCTAACAGTTTATCCTGACCTTGGCGACCATTGAGGCCAAGGCATTGTGGTCCATCCATTCGTGGTGATGCTGAATTATCTCATAATGATGCCACGGCACAGGGTGCCATGTCACCATAATGAGGGAAGAATAAACAAAACAAAACAGAAGGAGGTTAGTATAAGTCCAACAGATAAGTCAAATGTAAAACAAACTTTTAGAATTAATACACAATCTGCTTTTCACAATTTTCTACTAACTCCTGATATACATTGAATCTAAAAGCATCCTATCCTTTTACCATCTAAAATAATACTATGCAAACGGATTTTGAATAATTCATTATTTATTTATTTTATTTATCAATTAACTATAAAACAAAAAAAAAACTTGGCAGGCCTGATGCTGAATCACCCCCACAGTAGGTAAACCTACTGGCGCCCAGGGGGCATTCAACATGTTGACCTTGATGCCTTAGTAATGAATAATGATTTTTACATCGAATCTAAAAGCATCCTATCTTTTTACCATTTAATATAACTATCTGCTAACAGATTCTGAATAATTAAATAAAAAATTTTATTTTACAAATCCAACTTTAACACATTTGCTTGTTACAATACTAACTGAAGAACAAATAATATCGAGTGGCAACAATTCTTACGTGTTTCTGCTGTGCGCCTAACAGTTCATCCTGACCTTGGCGACCATTGAGGCCAAGGCATTGTGGTCAATCCATTCGTGGTGATGCTGAATTATCTCATAATGATGCCACGGCACAGGGTGCCATGTCACCATAATGAGGGAAGAATAAACAAAACAAAACAGAAGGAGGTTAGTATAAGTCCAACAGATAAGTCAAATGTAAAACAAACTTTTAGAATTAATACACAATCTGCTTTTCACAATTTTCTACTAACTCCTGATATACATTGAATCTAAAAGCATCCTATCCTTTTACCATCTAAAATAATACTATGCAAACGGATTTTGAATAATTCATTATTTATTTATTTTATTTATCAATTAACTATAAAACAAAAACAAAAAATTGGCAGGCCTGATGCTGAATCACCCCCACAGTAGGTAAACCTACTGGCGCCCAGGGGGCATTCAACATGTTGACCTTGATGCCTTAGTAATGAATAATGATTTTTACATTGAATCTAAAAGCATCCTTTTTTCCATCTAAAATAACACTCTGCTAACAGATTTTGAATAATTAAATAATAATTTTTATTTTACATATCCAACTTTATCACATTTGCTTGATACAATACTAACTGAAGAACAAATATTGAGTGGCAACAATTCTTACGTGTTTCTGCTGTGTGCCAAACAGTTCATCCTGACCTTGGCGACCATCGAGACCAAGGCCTTGCCAACAAATCCGTGAGCTGAACTTCCATCTGTTGTTGGGTTCCTTCAATGAGGTTCGACATCTTTGTTCTGAAAATGGAAGAACACAAGCTCTGATGATCTGTTATTGTTTAAGTAATCATCAGTATGAAAAGTATGTTTACCAAAACTAGTGAAGAAATAGGTTATATTGAATGATAATTGATTTTTTACATTCATCATCAATGGTCGCCGACTTTAGACCTACTTGATAATTAAAAGTGCGATCCGATCTATCAAAAATTTAACAAACTTCCAGAACTGAAGTGACAATACACAATCATAAATATATAATCCACAGAAACTGCAAGATTGTCATATGTTGCATAAACATTTCCAAATAGGCGATGAATGAATGATTGTAAACACAAAGAAATACTAACTTCAACTTCCTTGGACAGGTGAATATGAAGTTAAATTTTAAATTCAATAATTGTCAGGAAGGTTACAACAGATAGTAATCTGTATACAGCAATTTAGAAGTATATAATCTATGATAATGTCGAATAAACAATAAACAAATGTCGTTATTAAATGTATCACTTCATTGAAAACAATGCAAACAGAAATAAATTCAAATAATTTCTGAATTCTGTCTGTAGTTTTAGAACATATCAACCAACAGAACAACAGAACTCAAGCATGAACTGACAATAACAACATATTTCAAATGTCACATAAAACCATTATTTATTGGACAATTAGATACACAAAAAAAAACAAATATTGTCAACAATGTAATTAGAATTATCACTGAATGTAATTAAATACCCCCACAGAGCCCCCTTCTTATAGGCTTAATAACATAGAATAAGCCATTTAGGAGAAGTGCACACAAGATTTTGTTGACAGCCAAATAAAAAGGGGCATAACTCTTGTGGGATTATATCCAAATATTTTTTTTTAAATGTGCAATGACTAATGTACTAGTAAAGTTTTACAAACATTCAACAAGCCATTTAGGAGAAGTAGTGCAAAGATTTTGTCTCTAGACAAATTAAAAAAGGGTTATAACTTTTGTGAAAATAAATTGGAATAATTTTTCAACAATATGCGCAAGTAGACTTAATGCCTAATATGTTGGTAAAGTTTTATAAAAATCCAATTAGCCATTACAGAGAAAAAGTGCACACAATATTTCTTCTACATATGGACAGACAGACGGGCAGACAACCTGAAACCAGTATACCCCAACTTTGTTGTGTGGGGATATAATTATGCATTACAACAATCAATCCTCTTCATAAACATTAACACCAATATATATTAACAACATCTAACAACATCATTTATTGAACAACAAACAACACAATCATCATCTTAATCTTAAACATTTAACAACGCTTAACGACATTTTGACATATAAAATAATTTCCAGAATGATAACAAAATCATCATCACTATTGCGAAAAACAACATCAAACAACACAACAATTAACAACAAACAACACCATTCTGTTCATTTTATCAATACCTACATCATACCCAAGTTAACACAAATTAAAAGCATCATGACACATAACTAACAAATTAAAATCATTATGAATATAGTCATCAACAAGCAGCATAATTACACTTAACAACAAACAGCCTCCATTATCTTTAACCCCAAACAACGCCGACATCATATCAAAGTTAACACCAATTAAAACCATCAAGTCCTTTTCTAAACTTAAAACTAACAAATTAAAATCATCATGAATATAGCCATCAACACTTATAACAAGCAAAATAATTACACTTAACAACAAAACAGCCTCCATTATCTTTAACCCAAAACAATACCGACATCATACCCAAGTTAACACCAATTAAAACCATCAAGTCCTTTTCTTAACTTAAAACTAACAAACTAAAATGATCATGAATATAGTCATCAACACTGAAAACAAACAACACAATTACACTTAACAACGAACAGCCTCCATTATCTTGAACTCCGATCATCATACAAAACACCAATTAAAATCATCAACTTACACATTCATGACAGTGATGACCATATTGAATTGATCTTAATATTATGTAGAAGGCTGACACTTAAAATGATCCCTAAATTTCTAAGAATATGTACCATATATGTACCATTTGATACCATAACAACCAATAATGAACTTGTAAACGATTAAGATTTTTACTAGATTAATTAAGTTTTATTAACCAATTTTCTGCGGCTGTTTGGAATTTATTCTTGAAATTGGAAAAAGAAGGATTTTTCCATTGGGAAGTTATGTGGCAAGAATGCCCCGAGACAAAATGAGGCCTTTATTTGGATGTCAATTTGTTCTAAATAATCAGTGATAGTTTTAAAAGTATGGCCTTTATTCACAGACTGGTCTTTATTTGGAGGTGATCGCAAACAGAGATTTGACTGTATATCTAAGATCTTATCAAGAGTCATCTCTCAACACAAACATTTTCTATAACATGTAAAAGATTTTAAGACACAACAAAAGAAACATCCGTAATCCAATTCTGTCTATTAAAGATTAAAACATTCCATCAGTCTTTGTCTGGTATTATAAATGACTGCAATATACATATAAGGTAAGGAGACACACAACAAACCAATATTCATTTTAAATATCCTCAACTTCAACATCCAGTTGCCAAAGTATCTATTATATACACAAATACAAGGAATTTGTGGACATGTTACAATATAATTGAAATAAATACTGAACAATTAAAATACTTGTATACACATAGACAATCCCCCAAAATTACGACATTAGGAGAGCGACAGATATGTTATAACACTAAATATATTCAAAAAATTTAAATGTATACAGTAAGCCCTGCAGTGATAAAAGATGGGGTGGTCTACCTGTCTAAATGTAATTTGCATTCTAAAAAAAATCTGGTAAAAATGATGACAAAAAAATGATTCGTACCTTTATATAAGATAAAATCTTTGAAACTTTTCGCAGTATTAGTACTATTTTAATCAAATCATGTTTTTCAAAATTTGAAAGATAAAAACGGTAAATCCTTTTTCTGCTTCTAACACCGTTTAGCATAGAATTCCATAATATTCATCAAAGAAAATAAAATTTTCTCATTCAGGTAAACGACTTGTACAGACAACGAGCAGTAAACATGCGTTTTTGCGAACCAGTGGCAATGAATTGCTAAGCGTGCGAACAACTGATCCATAAAATGGCGGCCATTTTTTTTTATTTTATTTACTTCTCTGACACGTGATACGGGTATGGTAAGCTCGAAAGAACCAATATTGAATTATTCCCAACACATTTCGAATGAAAATGCTTTACACGAAAGTTAGCTTTAGCCTCCTAAAATAAATTAAATACGTAAAGTTCACTTACATCAGGTACACTTCACCTTCATGGCCGCAGCGCCAGCATGCTGACTGGTTCTATATCACTTTCACTCTAACTTTGGTAGTGAAAATTGAAGCCGGAGACCAGTAGTTGCGTGTAGTGCTTGCGCCACATTCCTTGAACGAAAAAATAAACTGGTTAAAATAAACAGGTTCACTTGCATTATTTATAGACAAAAAAGCGGCCAGTTTTGGTGATGTATATTTAATTAAGAAAGTCCATTAATGAATTAGATTCTATTACACAAAGGTTCATTATCATGTTGTAAAATAAGTTCTGGAAACTTTAAAGTGAAAATACAAAAACAGAAGTGTTATCAACTGAAAAAAATGTGCATGCAGAGTTATTACGAGCAAATGTATAAATAGATCTACATGTTTCAGTGACCGAAAACGTATTCATAAAAGTAATGAATGACTTATAAGTCTGAAGACATACATGTGTACACATTACCCTACAATTGCAAATATTCGAGGATTGAAAATTCACATTATTCTACCAAGTATTTTACAAAATGAATAAACGAGGGAAAAAAAGGATGTCTACCTTCCAGAACTTTTCCTTCACTAAAGAATGTTTTACCTGTTGACCATGTGACCATACCTGCGAAAAGTATTAAATATCTGAGCACAGTAACTTATACAATTGGCCAATCAAATATTAGTTAATCCATCTATTGTTGCACTGAACACACTCGCATGTGTTGGAATGGACGTAATAAAATTGAAATCACAGCCTAAGGCACTTTTAGGAGTCACTTACACATCGGACTACCCTTACATCTGCTAACAATGATTGAAATATAATTATCAACCACAACACATCTTCATACACATGTTCCAATATTTATGACCCTTATTTTATTCTGGTACTTTAGTAAATTGACTTTGCAGATTTTAAAAATGAATTTACGGTGAAATGTTACAAGTTGTTAAGAACGTAATAATTCCATCCTAAGTTTAACATATCAACATGAAAATAATTCAAAGCCTCACCTTTGATTATCCATGAACTGTACTGAAATGGGTTGAGAAGACAATTCAATTTATATGCTTGTAATTAAGAACGAACGCACGAGATTTTCGTGTTTCAAGAATTTCTTACTATTTGTTCTATTTCACATGAACAAACAAATGTGCCTGATTGGCTAGCTGTTGTCCAACACACCATGGACACGTTTCATAGAGACATATTTGCACGTATTAGCTCAGTTTTTAACCTTGGGGTGTCCTTGATTCAGTTTTTGCATATCGTCGACCATATCGATACATCGGCAAATATGTATCGCGCATATTTCAGCAGCAGAAGACAATCAGAATATTTTCGCAAAATCTATAAGATTTTCATGAAAAAAACAAGATATTTTCATGAAAATTCAAGAACTTTTCATGATAAGATTTCTTAACCAGAAAGTGCACGTACTCATCAACATTTTTATGAAAATAAAACATTTTTTTCAAGAAAACCAACTCGCTAAGTGTATGCAGAAATATGTCCCAATACTGTATCAATGTACTTATTCTTCTAAAATAAACAGACTTGTTATGTCTCTTCTCATGTTTTTATATTTTAGTAGGTATACATACATGTATGCCACACAAATGAACAAACAATCTGCGTTAGAGGAATGACATTCTCAATATACATTCCGGACAAAAATGTGATGTATGGTACTATAAATGTCATATGACTCACTGCAAGCAATAATTTAAAAACGAATAAACATCAAACAAAATGTAGTTGATGAAATTTAAACACAATGTCTAAATGCATGCTTTACCACGTATAAAGTGTTAATGACTTAAAAAATTGGAATGGATCACATGTACATCCCAAATTACTAGTATGTCTGTCTACGTACTTCACATATTTATATATTGGTCCTGGGTACTTAGCAGATTTAAACAAATTTAATTTTCAATAGTTTAATTTCTGGAACATCGAAACACGGCAATCTCCATAAATAGTTCAAACACATTTTTTTTCTCACTTCGAAATGTATGTATTTACCTTTAAGTTTCTACGCTAATTTCCTGCCAAAATATCGATATTTTGAATTGTGTATCGATAATCGATCATCGGTCGGCGGCAGAAAAAATCGTTGATGTATTAATATCGTTAGAATCTATGACAGCTCTATAGTTCAAGCCTAGAAAACTTGTAGGCAGTATAGATTTCAGATACAAATGTAGTTACATTTCACAGCGGTGATCACGTATCAATAATTTGGATATACACTTTCACAAACAATGGGCAATGTATTAAATATCTTTTAAGGGTCTTCCATGGACGAGTGGTTGTAGTCTCTGACTGTTTATTGCTATCCCCTCACAGCTGTGAGTTCGAATCCCACTTGCAACCAAATTTCTTATGTCCAGCTAGCTTACAGAAGGTCAGTGGTTCTACCATGGTGTAATTCCTCTATTGTTAAAGCTGGAAAAGTGACCCTGACTGTTGCGTAACGTTAAACTCCTGTGAAAAATATCTTTGGGTTTGAAAGCTACAATATAAGCTAAGATCTGCTAAGAAACATGTATAATATAGGTCTTTGATATCCAACTATTAATGTAATTGTCTGACATATTCAACATTTTGCTAATTGTCGAAATTAAGAAATGCTGTCACTAAGAAAAAAAGTGTCCATGAATCGATACCGAGTTCCACACAATACGGAATAATAAATGTATTTCATTAGATCACCTGAAATATTTGCTTCGCGTGTTTATATATACTTGTCGCATATATATAGTACATGCGTGGTAAAACAGAATTTTCAAGACAAAATGGAATTTTCCTGATACGAGGTTATAAAACTTGAGAATAGTCTACAAGCTCAAATCGGGTGTCATTCGTCGCATTTTCAATCAAACTATCGATATTCAATGACATTTCTGTTTTTCAGTGAAGAAAACCATCATGCAACACACATAAATTGAATTTGAAGGTGTACATACTATAAACACGAATTGCACGTGCACTTCGATTAAAGTGGCTGAACAGGTTTTTGGTCATCTGTTTGTTATCATGGCTACTTGTTTATCATCGTGTTAAATGGTAACAGACACGATTTCAGTGATAATAATTTTACTTTATGTTGTTATGTTTGTTTTCACACCATAATACTTTTTCATTATAATACGAATTTTTATCAAACTGTAAAGCACAATGATCAATCAAACTTTTCTCTACGCTGTGTATCTAAATTCATATATGACAGCGACAAGAAATACACGGACTTGAAATACGGCAGAAATAATACTTTATGCTAATAGAGTCAAATTAATTCTTTCTTGATTATACACAAGAAATATTATTCTATCAAGACATTATGAAAAATTATCAAAATATAAAGGAAAATGATCAATAAACCTTCTTGACGCTTTGTCGATCAATGGAGACGTGATAGCGACAAGAAATTCCCTCATACGTACATGTTAGAAATACGAATATTTTAAAATAATATGGATTAAAATCATTTTTTTATTGAATTACACTTAAAAACTTATAATTTATCAATAAAAATAAATAATTTAATCAAAATTATTGTTTAAACTATAATTAAGACTTCATGTCGCTCCGTGTCGTTTCTTGCCGCTTACATTCTTCTTGGCGCTTTTTAGTGCGACCAAATTTGACAAATAATCATGGTACGAAATGACCAGATCCCGTTGACTAAGGTACGGGTTGACCAGTTACCTTTGCGTCTACACATCAACTAAAGATTTTGGAAGTACAAGTATGTTCAAATATTGATTATTTTCCCATATATACGCAGTATTGTCAAATTGTAGTGTTCAGTAGATGCGGCCAACTGAGGCATTGAGGAGCACCGCGTTTAAAATTTTTGAAAGAAATAAAAACCTGCGGATGTGACATACAATATATACATATTCCACTCATCTCTGGCTGAGAGGTACTATCAATGACAGCCTGCTACTAAGGACACTTTCGTAGAAATAATGAATATTTCAAACGTAAAAGGTGGCAGAATATAAAGTTCCCGATGTGGGGCTCAAACCCATGACCTTCTGCTTGAAAGTTAGCTGCTCTACCAACTTAGCTAATTGGGCTTATGGGCATACAAACTTTTATAAATGCACTCACACATGCACGCACACACGTATATATATAATATACAGCCCTGTTACACAAAGATTTGACAATGGAATTTTTCATTGATTGATAGCTTTGATTTAGGTATTAACCATGTAGTCACAGATTCAAGAGCTTTTCTGTATGTATGTATGCATTCAGGGTTTTCTTCATTAGTTTTGCGTATGAAGTGACATTTCTGCTATGTGGAAGTATAATTATGTCCCATTTGTCTTCCCATGTTTTTATATTGAGATCAAATCTACTCTACCTTGGAGTATTTTTTTTGTCATTTGTCCTCACATGTGAAAATGCCACACAGTTTTATTATTGTTATTGTAGGTTTGGTGATGGCTAGAAAGGTGTACTGACAGGACAAACCTTCTGTGAAAGTTGGCCGGTTGGATTATGCAGGTGTGCCATTTGTTGTTTTGGGCAAACTGTCAAATTGGGAAGGACAGGAGAAAGAAGGCCATAGAGGGACGAAAAAAGGCAAAAGGTAAATTGTCACTTAGGTGGAAAGACGATTTTTGTACCTAGCATCCTGATTTTGTGTACAACGCTCCCAGCCTATGAGATGAATTAAACTATTTTATGTTCTTTGAATATTCAAGAACTTTTGTAAAATAATTGCAATAGCATAAAAAAGAGGACATTGACCAAACATGTGACATATTTTTTCTTTAAATTTAGCTTCATTTTGCAGAGTTGAAGAGAAAGTTGAGGCTAACTTATTCCAATCATTTTCCCAATAGTTTAATTATCCAAATTGTTTGATAGATGCAGGTAGACTTAAACATCATGTCATTCAATTAGCCTTTTTTCTATTCAGCTGTCTCATGTCATATATATAATGTACACTTGGAAGCCAATTTCTATCCATATTCTATATATATAAAGGAATTGAAAATACGTTAACAGGACTAGTGTTTTTAACTTTCAAGCAAGGGATAGTTTATATATATATATAGGTACCAGTAATGATATTGGTCAACAATAACATTGTTACCCATCTGAATATGTGAACTATCATTGTTCCGTTAATTGTCGATAATGATCTTTATATCTTTAGAATTAAGAAATGATATGTTGTCTTACTACAAACATTGGAAGACGCTAAATTCCCAGCTGTTTTAAATTTTTTACTAAATACCTGAAACTAAAAGTTCTGTTTTATTTTTCAGAGTGGCAATGACCATTCTCAGTATGTAAGGGGGAGGAAGTTTTTATTGTCAGATACTAAGAAGTTTGACTGTCCTGCTTGTTGTGTTTTTCGGGAAATTTGCAGATTTCCATCATACAAGGTAAATTTTGCCTTGAAATAAAAGTACAAATGATTCTGTGTTAATTCTTAATTTAAACTTATAAATTTAGATAATTGGGATTTAAATTAAGCATGGTGAATATACAAAGATGCTACTTTTATCTAATAAAAGTGAAATGCTCATACATTTACTATGATGGTTTCAGATAGAGGAAAATAATCAGAGACATAAAGCAATACTAAAAGACGATCTTATATGCAGGTTGAAGGTGGGAGAAAAGATTAGTTTTGAATGAATAATAATCGTTTCTCTGCCATCAACTTCTGATCATACTGGGTCTATATCCTGATCATGTATGTACTTTTTCACTGTTGAAGTTGGTCACAAGTGACTATTTGAAATTTTTACATACATATTTAGCTCAAAGTGTTTATTAAAAGTTTTGTTTTGAATTTTGTTTTGTGCTGTTTAATAATGATTTCAGCAGCACACTTATGCTCATTTTGTCAGTGCATAACTTCTTGACTTTCTTAGCTGTACTGATTTTTTTTCAATTCAGTACATCAGCGGACATCTCTGCATAGTATAAGCAATCAACTAGTGTATATACATATCTCTCCATATATGTGCATTATTGTAGTCACATATGTCTCAAAGATTTCCTGGTTGTCATCAATTCAAGTGATATCAATATATCAGAGCTTTTTCTGTCTATTATTTTTTATACACTGAAAAATGCAAAATTTTGGTAGAAAGTTTTGGAAGAAAAAACATACTTCTTAGTAATATTTAAAGAGAATGTCTTGTTTCATGTCCTTGTAATGAAAGTGCATATATAAGAAAATAATTTTTGTGCTTCTTTCGTCTGAAGTATATAGAACTATATTATTTTATTTGCACAAATGTACCTGTATACTGTAATGTACAAAATATACAAAACATAAGGAAATCTGTATTATTAGCTTGTTTATTTAAAATGTATAAATCTAATAATACATTGATATATCATCAATTTTGACTTCCCAAGATATCAATATGCACAGCACTGAGTCAGTAACAGAGCTAATATTTTCATTTTTTTTGGTTTAGATCAAATTGTTTAATTCCTTTCATTTAAGTGTTATTTATTTATTTATTTTAGGTCATAATGGAGCCTGTAGACAAAAGACTATTGCGCAAAATTCGACAACTTGTCAAAGAGGGCATTACAGATCCTGGCTTGATTAGAGTGTAGCTGTGCCATTATGTCAAGTCAATATGTGACACACTGCGTCACCCTACACACAAATGGTTTTACCCATCTGAGAGTACTTTGTACTGTTCTGTTCTGTTCTGTTTTGTACTGTTCTGCACTGTTCTATTCTGTTCTTGTCTGTTTTGTTCTGTATTGTACTGTTCTGTACTGTTCTGTTCTGTTTTGTACTGTTCTGTTCTGTACTTTACTGTTCTGTTCTGTTATGTACTGTTTTGTACTGTTCTGTTCTATTCTGTTCCATTTTGTTGTTCGGTTCTGAGGTACTGATTTATCTTGTTGTATTCTGTTAATTATCACAATGGGTTTTTGCTAATAGGTAGGTTAATTACAGGCACATTTAAAATTTTTATTGATGGACATGTTTTACTCAAATTAAATACAAAGACTACCATAGGAATATTAAATCCTACAGGTCTCATGTACTCAAATTGATTAATTCATGTTTTTTTTTAAATTTGAAAATTTGCATTCAACATTTCTCTTTCTAGCATTTTCAGTTTGACTCCATTGATTTATTGGTGGATGTTTACATAGATTCTCAGTAACTTTCATGAGCGAAATATCACAAACTTCAATGTAAAACACACTCTGTCAGGACACAACATACTGGTAGCTGACATTAACCTCCTACACTGACTTGTTTATGATTATATTTGATAATTTGTTACTTGCTAGGATGACATGTGACAGTTTTATGTTAATTCTGTTACCCAGTATAGTAGACAAACCAAATCATTTTAAACACTCCCTACCCACTCCTTGTATTTTCAAAACCTTCATTTTGTGAACCTAAATATGATAAGACTGTGTTTTTAATTTATGGGTTTGAATAACTAGATTCAGTGTAAATGCACTATTCTGGAACAAGTGGTACTTAATTGTTGATGATCTTTATAGACATGTATCACTGTACTTAAAAAAACACAGATTTGACAGATATTTTTGCCTTTTAATCAGAATTTTATTTGATGTGGTACCCTTGCAGCTTGTTGAGATTAAAGCATGATAAATGATGGATGATTGATGTTTGATTGATTGGTGAACAGTGACTGACCAACTAACTGACCTGACTGACCAATCAACTGACTGTCATATCGAAGTTTTCACTTTTCTTCTTTTACATAAAAAAAACAAACCATGAGATAACCCTGCAAGTAACTAAATCTGAAATCTTCTTGTTTTCAGACATATTTTTTGTTTTACTTTAGTATTGTTGAAGTGTTTTGAGATTTAATCCTTAAGTTTAGAGTTGTAGTTTTGGTCTAGTGTGTGCTTATAGAACATAGTTAATTATAGATGAAAAATTGGTAAAGAGAAAAACCTCAGTAATCCTGCATAAATATTCTTATTTAGTACTTACTGTCTGCTACCTGTCTTTTTATTCACTTCATGTCTGTTTGTTTATTTGACAGGAATAATCTCTGAGAATTATACTGCATCTACCATGTATAGAAATAGTTCCTTTCTGTTTCACATACATCATGTTGCTGAGGAATTCATATGTTACCTTTAGCTGTCTGATTATTGCGACTTACTCTGAGGTTTAAGTACATGTATAATAAAATTGTAATAAACAACCCATAAGTTTTTTTTTATAATTCTTCAATTAATTTTGCTTTTTTCCTATCATACAGCATTCTTACTATCTATCTCTTGTGGTCTCAATGATCATTATTTGTAAGTCCATCCATAACAGCTTTCTGTTGTGGCTTATTTACACAGTGACTTTTATCAGACTCTATTGTTTAACAAAGCTTGGAGGTGACTTTATGCAAGTCAGTATAAAATTCATAAACATTTTGTATCAGGATTTTCAACATTCTGCCTAGTTTTAAAGTTGCCTTGATCAATGGGTATAAACATTTGCCAGATTAATGTTATAATGTATTTATCATTTGGAATGTTAATCATTTATTTTCAAATAAAATGACCAAAATGTTACTCATTTTCATTATTTAAAATGTTATAATTTATTGAAAAACTTTCTCATCTTCAATAGTTTTTGGTCATTTATGGATCCTTCTGACCAGCTGGATACTTGCTATTTCTTTGCAGGTATTTTTGTTATTCATATATACTACCTGAAGCTTAAGATTCCAAATTTAGAATGAATTAGGCCAATTCTGTTCCATTGCATTGAGAGTTAATTGGTTTGAATATCAATTTCTGTAAAAGCTGTGATTACTTTTGTTGCCATATGCAGGATTTGTTGTAATGTATGTATGCGGGTGAAACAACACTTCATTGTTTTAACTAAGTTATGGTAATTCTTAATGCACAAAGGCACACTGCCCAATTCTGTTGTGTTGTTGTTGTTGTTAATATCTGATCTCACTCAAATTGTACATGTTATGAACTAAAAGATCAACACGGTACTTAGTTGGTCATGTTCTTCAGTAAGTTCTCTTCTTTGTGTGATTGCTTAACTATTTTAAAAATATTGGAGAACCAGATCTGGTTGTGTATACATGACCCTTTGACTCTTTTGAAGATTTCAAATAATTTATACCTTATCTACAACACAACCCTTGTCCTGTGTGACCATTAATTCTGACTCGAGTCATGCAGCAGTTAAACCTGTTGGGGGACCATTTCATTTTGAAGTTCTATTTAATAGTTTAGTTAAAAACTTCAAAAAGTTTTGTTTAAACTCATATGAAAGACTCCCAAATTAAGGAGTTCACTTGTGTAGCTTGCAAATATGATTTTTTCGTCAATGTTTGGTTGTATTTGTTGGTCATCTTGATATCCACCCATTCTAACCTGTTCTGTTATGTTATTTATTTTGTATATTTTCAGTGTAAGTAGTGGTGAAGATAATTTAGAGAAATTACAAGAACTTGAACGACTGTTAGCCCATGCTCAACAAGAGAAGATGAGGTTGATGGAGGACCAGGTAACATCAGTAATGAGAACCTTTTGTGATTTTTTAATTATCCCATCCTCTACTTACCATTGTCTCGATTTATGAATGATTCCTTAGTGGGCATCTAGGTCAAGTTTCACAATTTTGTTCCTGCTTAAAAGATGTTTTTTTAGCTCACCAGGACTGAAGGTTCAGGGTGAGCTGTTAGGATGGGTGGGTGGATTCTCTGGCATCTGGTTTGTATCTATTTTAGGGTTATAGAAATAAATAGTCAAAAGTATTTTTCTTAGATAAATCGACAAAAAGACCATTAGCTAGGAAAGTTTTGGTTCATTCTATCTCCATGGCATATGTTTGTCTCATTTTCACTGGGAGAAAAATCCAATGACATTAATTACCTTTTGTATTTTATTTATAGTCCCTTTCATGCAACCATGTCAGAAATCTACATTAATAAAAGGTCATTTTGAATGGCTCCTTAATATGATATGTTCATTACATCTACTTTCAAATCCTTTTTACAAATGGTCATAGAGGAATGTACCATGACAAAGCATCAAGAGGTATCCATAGATAACTGCCCTGTATGTTCCCACATGTAACACTGCATGATCTTAGCTGAGTATTCACCAAATACGAATGTTCAGTTCAGCCTTTGTTAGGCTTTTGATTTTTTGTGATTTGACTGAAAATTAATAACATCTTTGCTAGCATATCTTCTACATCAGCAAAAAGTTTTGATTTAGCATTGTAAGTTGGTTACATTTTAAGTTTTTGTTATTTAGCTTCTCATCACATGTTATCCTGTCTTCTGTTTCATTTCTATGTTAATGTGCTCTGTTTGAGCTCTTGCTTGTGACATGATAATAATTTACAGTGTAAACAACATACTGTGTCATCATTGTTAGTAAACTATCTTTGATTTTGTATTCCTTTCAAAATTTCTTTTCTTTCATCAAATAAACATCACACAATACAACCTCCTGTGTTTGTGGAATCATGGGAAAAGTCCACTTGCTTTGTATTAATTCATAGGAACAAAGATCCTTAACTCTTAGAAATGTGGAAATCAATTCTATCCCATGATGCGACAAATCATGATTGTTTGACAGCAGTGTTTGGGTTTTAATATTTTATGGCCACAAAAGGCTGTAATTCTTGTCTATATATGTGCTGTGTGTGAAGTGTTCTGTGATAAGCTTTAAAATGTCTGTCAGCAACAGATTATAAGACTTGTCATTAATTCATGAAGTCTAACTAAACACTCTGCATGAGTCTCATTTTGTTCTGACCTTTAGATAAAAATTGAGAGATACTTGACTGAAGAATATTATGTGATTATATTTTTTCACCAATATCAGCATTCAGAAATTCTCAGAATCTCATACAAACAAAAGTTTAGTTTCAATCACAAACTTCTTAAAAGCAAGAACTGTTTTAAAACATTACTGCACTTTAAGATACCACTTATCTATTATCAATTATGAAATCATGGTCAGAGAAAGTAAAATCAGACTAAAATTTCACTGCAAATACTTGGAAGATAAGGCTCTATTTTACGGCATTAATATCATTTTCCCCATGATTTTAGAATTATCGATAATACTGAATCTTCTATAATTGTGTGGAATGTGACTTATACTGTAAGCCATGCCTGTCTTTTCTCTGTTATTGTTTATTACTGTTATGATAATCCTGAAATACACATAGATAGCGGTTATTATTTGTTATAGTCTGCTGGGTAGACACACTCTTGTTAGATAGCGGTTATTATTTGTTATAGTCTGCTGAGTAGACACACTCTTGTTAGATAGCGGTTATTATTTGTTATAGTATGCTGGGTAGACACACTCTTGAAAGTCTGGAAGGCAAATATACAGGAATGGTACTGTTTATGTACAGTAGTTTCATTGCAGGGTTATGAATTGAATAGAATCAAAGATATTAAGTGTTTGTAGAAGAATAATTTGTAAATTTGTTTATGAAATCAAGTGGCCTGCAGTCATGGATTTTCATACTACTATAAATTAGCACACATATTTCAAAAGATAACTTGTTGGCTCAGGGTTTAGTCATTTCTCCTCAAGGCTTCTTGCAGACCACTAATTGATTGTATCCATGCATCACACACTATTGGCAGAAAATGTGTCAATGAACTTCAACTACAATGTTGCCAATTAAGAGCAAATAGAAGGAAATTCTACATTAATGTCAATTAAGTGATGTCGTGTGATATGATAGAAAGCTAGGTAGGGGCTGTATATAGTTTCTGTGATGAACCCTTAATAAAGATGTGGTGAAATTGACTTTCACAAACATTTCCACATCTTACAATTATCTGACCACAAAACATTACTCCTGTGAGATTGTGTGTGTTTGTGTTTGTTTGTTATTATTGCCTGAGAGGATGAAGATAAAATATGAATATTTAAGTATATTTGTAAAATATTTACTATGTCTATCATGGTGAGTTGATGGAGAATATTGATGAAAAAAATAATGCAAAATCAGGCCTAATGTTCTATTAAGTATCCTTGAAAAACAATAGTAAAGAAATTTAATTACACCAAGTTTTTATTACCATTTAAGAACAATTTTCAGCATGCAATACTGATTTCACCGAGGGAAATAATACAAAATATTGTGCATCTCTGTCAGTTGGAGTTGCCTCCCATCATCGAAATATTTTACCACTTGAAGTAAAGAAATTTTCAACAGTCTTCTGAAGCATAATCTTCACTTGTGTTTCCAGATTTGTCTTATTATCACATACATAAATGACACAGGTAAATTAATTCAACAATGGTGAATAAATTATGTTCATGCATTTTGTATAAGAGACATTTTTTTCAAGAATTTTTTTTTTGTTTTCAGATGAAGTCAAAAGAGAATGTGATGTTGGCACTACATGAGGAATGTCAAAAATGTGAAGAATTGGAACGAAAGTTATGTGAGGAAACTCAGCTTAGGGAGGAACTTGTCGCTCAATAAAATAAAATACAGAGAAAAACAAAAACAGCAGGTGGGAATGTTTGTAATACTGAATCTTCAGTATGGAGATTTACCTCATCTAACAGTACTGGAAGATGTTCAACTTAAATTACTTAAAGTACTTAAAGTACTTAAATCATTATAAGCATGTTACACATATACTTTCACAGTCCATATGTTTTGAATTCTATTCATATTTATGATTTTATGTATGTATTTAATAAAAAATGAAATTTAAAAAAATATTTGTTGAACACCTTTGTAGAATATTTTGAGATTTGTTATTTGTATGATTAGTTACTCACACAAAGTCTTGTACATCATGTTCTTACCACAAAGCTATGTCAGATGTTAGCTTGTCACCTGATCTGTATTAAATTAAATTAAAGGGCTCACCTTCAGTGATAGTTCTAGTTTTTATTACATTCATTGTTTCAGGTAAATGTAACCTAAACAAGATATTTTACAAACGAACTTTTTTTACAGTAATGCTCCATTCCAAAGTATGATATAATTGTCTATTCTTCAATGTAACATGAAACTGAAATATGAGTATAACATGAGAAGTATGAGACATCCTGTCTGCCATCTTGTAAGTTGTGTTAATTTAAAATGTGAGAATAACATAAGAAATTGATTACAATAGTTAGTAATTAGTAGCACTGGCTTTTGCTTTTAATGTCTCTTAATGAACAGATGTTTCATACCTGGACATAAATATCTACCTGTACCATTTTGTATTTACCAGCAGATACCTTGAATGAGTATCCAAATTTTGACACTATTGGATAAAAGATTAACACCCTGATTAGAGTATTACCTGATAAACTTACCTACCTTGATTAATCCAATCCTCTCAGAGAAAAAGAACTCACTGTAATTGCTCAAATGATGCTTAAAATTAAACACTGTGCACTATAACAGAAGATCAATGAATTGAACGAATAAAAAGCAGCTTAAAAAGTGTACAGTTTGTTTTTGTGAGTATTGACTGGTGTTAATATCTTGGATTATTCTAATCAGAATATCTGGATTATTCTAATTAGAATATCTAACTGACTAACATCTCTTGTAATTTTCCAGTAAACATTTAATACATTCATAGAAAAATGTTTGTGTTAAACCTTTGAAATTACTATAATAAGAAGTAATGTTATTTCCTGTATGGTCTGTTCAATCTTAACATCAATTAACATTATTTGTTATTTTTTCAGGCCAGTCCCCTGACTCGATACTTGCCTGCAAGAAGTTCGGACTTTGACTTAAAGGTTCATATAGAGACTGCCCGTCATTATTTAGATATGTGTCCACACATGATAGTGAATGCCAATAGTGCTTGAGGATTTCTGGTCAAAATGGGCGGAAAAATTAAAACCTGCCATAAAAGTTGGTTTGTGTTTGATCATGTAAAAAGATCTCTTGTGTATTTCATAGACAAAAGTGAAACTAAGCCATGTGGTGGAATATATTTTCATGCCATAGAAGAGGTGTATGTATACCATTTAAAAACTGTAAACTTATACCTGAGGTAGGACAGAGTATGAAGACGAGTCATGTGATATGAACACAGTCAGACCTCTGGTACAAATTTCTCAATTTTTTGAGACACCAACAAATATGCAGTTTACATTGTTTGTCATATCTTCTCATACCATTTAAATAAGCATTTACAATGTATCAATAATCTTCTAGTATATGAAGAAAAAGTCAATTAAATCTCTCTTGAATCATATCTGGAATGAATAATTTTTAACCCTATATAGAATGTTCAATATTTTAATTTTTATCCAATTTTCAAGTTTGATAATAATTTTAAAGAAGAAAATATTTGTGTTGAATAGGTATTTATGTCTCATAATACTGCTGTTTGTGGTAAACTCCATGGTCCAGTGGTTAATGTGCTGAACTTGTAACCTGGCCATCTGGGTTCAAATCCCTTCTATGAAAATTTGACTAATTTTGATTTTTCTCCATACGTGGAGAAGTTGCTTGCTCATTGTGGAAGGGTAATTTAGTATTGGTTTGTATACAGCCCAGGAAAACTGGTCAGGTGAACCAGCTACTGTACATTACTGAATAATCTTAGAGAAACAGCATTAAACCCAGTAAAAAAATATATTGCTGTTGTACATTACTGAAAAATCTTAGAGAAACAGCATTAAACCCAGTAAAAAAATATATTGCTGTTGTACATTACTGAAAAATCTTAGAGAAACAGCATTAAACCCAGTAAAAAAATATATTGCTGTTTAATCTGACATCCCCCACCCACCTAGTATATATTATCTTTTATTGTTATTACGAGTTCCAAATTTAATAAGGAAATCTGTATTACCTCATTGTGACATACAGAACATACATGTTTCTAGGATATTTGTTACAATGCCCAGACATAAAAAACTTCCAAATGTTTAATAGTTGAAGAATATATTTCTTGGTATATTTTATAGAACTTTCATATAACATTTTCATGCTCACTAACGTAATGTTGTAAAATCTAAGTGTTACTAATGATTGTGTTAAATAGCTTCATATTTATTGTCCGTATAAATTCAGAAATCTTGCCTTTTGGTGTTAAGACATGTAAATGTATTTGAATATGGTTACTGTATTTCATATCTTTCGTTCCATACAGAATTTAATGAAGATAAATTGGCCTTTACCATTAGGAGATGATTAATAATCTGTTATTAGACTTGCTTTCTGTGCTTTCTGTGTTTGAATCTGTTATTAAGACTTGCTGTCTGTGTTTGAATGTTTAAAATATGAAAGTATTTTATTGTATTTGTGAGAATTCAGTGCAGGATCTCCCATCTTTAACTCATTGATTCATTTTTCTTCATAGATTATTGATGAGGATTGGCCTGAATATAGAACAGACTGATTTATAACAAAATTATTCTATTTATGTCAGTATATCTCTCTAGACAGAATAAAATACTTGTTTTATCTATCATGTATACTGTTTTTTAAATAAATTTTATTTTAACATCATTTTACCAAACTGCTGCTACTTTTAAACTTTTTAATTGATTGTATTGTTATAATCTTTAATGAGAGTTGACTTTATTATGGAGTTTCTGCTGTTGTTACATATATTATATTTGTTATATATATGATTTGTTGTATTCATTTTTATAAGATTAGTTTAGAAAATTATGCTGAGTATAATTTTCTGATTTATGACTTAAGATCATTCATAATGTGATCATATTTTTATTGTTCATTTCAATTTGTTGCTTAAACTTAACATATGTATTTGTCTTGGAAAACTTACTGTTGTAAAATGATGGTCACTGAGAAGCTACATCAATGCAGAATATTTGCTGATGCAAGGATCTTGTCAGCTGAATGTTGGATTTCTTCCTTCCTAGTTTTATATTTTGAATGGAAGAATCTGGCATTCAGTGCTATGGAGTATTATAGATGTCACCTAATGAATAGTTCATGTTTGAACTTGTAGTACAGTCAAAAACTACTTACTAATTGATGGTCAGTATTGCATTATGTTCAGTGGCGCCAGATCCAGAGATTTGGGTTAAAGTTGTTCATGGTGAAATCCTACGTAATCAGAATCCCTGAGTTATTGACAAGTACTGAACAGAAACTTTCTAAGCAGTCATCATAACTGACTGATTGCTACAATCAGTACTCTCAGCATTTTTGTATTGATTTAAAAAGTAAAATAAAGATAATAAACACCAGGTGAAAGTTTTATTTTTTCAGTAGCAAACCAAAAAGTCTGATAAAAAATCATATCATAAATATTCAAAATGAAATTTTTTGTTTGTAAAACACAAATCACTATCAGTGCTAAAATTTGCTGATTTAGAGAATTTAAAATCTTTCTGCAAAATAAGACGTAAAATGTTGATTAACATGAAACGTCAAACAAATCCATGAATGTTTCCCTTCAAGTGACAACAAATGTTACTATTTCAAAAAAAAATCAAATTCTTAATTATGCAAAAAATTCAGGATTGTCATTTTGAAATTTGCTTTGAATTATAAAAAACTGATGTGCAATCATGATTGTAATTATACACAACATACTGTATGAATACACCAATTCAATACAGAAATTTTCTTATTAAATCAATGTGAATAGATAAATCTGTGATAGGAAGTATTGTTGAGCAAACATTGAACCATAAGTGAATTAAGTATGACATTCTATTTTCTGAATTTATTAGTGTTCTGCTTTCAAATGATGCTAATTCTATGCTTGCATAGAGTTCACACTGAGACTGTTAGAGTGTTAAACAATTTACTATGATTCACTAACACTGTTTAAATATGCTGAAATATCTGTTATCTTTTTAAATATGGTGTTATTGATCTCAAAGCTTTGTATTAAAATAAACTTAAAAGATAACAGCAAACATTTTGTTCTTCTATTTGTTTATATTTATGAATGTGGACTGTATGTATACATAAAACAATATGTATGTATTGTATTATTACTGTTTGCTTGGAATCCCTGAAAGCTATGTTTCTGATTTTCTCTCATTCTATGAGTGACTGACAACTTTCCTCATGATGTGCTAATTGGAGGTGGAAGACAAATGACCTTGACATTCAAAATTATAGAATTTGAGATTGGTTTCAAATCTTAGAACTTGTCTTTTGATAATATATCAAATTCTTAGAAGATATTAATCATTTTGTGTTCTGTAACTGCATCACAAGCAAGACAGATGTTGAGATTTGAGCACAGTGGCTGTACTCAAGCCTTATGAAAAAGAATTAGTCTAATTGTTGTATTAAAGGTACTTTTGATGGTGTATTTTTATCATCTAACCTATCTAACTGATTTTTGGCATACAGGAATTTAAACCCGAATGTAATAAAGATTTGATATAAAGGACAGCTTTTAAACTTTTTTAATACGTTCTTCAATATGTATAGAAGTTATCTTAAAAATCACGTTTTATTTGCAGTAGTTCAATTTTATTGTATGTAACTGGTAAAACAACATACAGTATACCACACTCAATAATACACCAAATTTACTAGATGCATAGGGTCCAATGGCATGAACATTGATCAACCTTGTATGTTAATAAGGCCTAAAGAAGTTTTTACAGCATCTAAATTATAGTGCTTTATTGTAATTTTCACACCACATTAATGTTACAGCACACATATTCCCATACAGTGTTGCTGATATATGAAAAATGAAATAAAAAATCCCTACCCACTGACCCATTTTTGGGTGTGTAACCGGAAACAAACCTTTTTTTAAGACCTAATGGAATTTTATGCAATTTTTATTTAAGATGACATTAGCAGGTCTCAACAAATCCACTTGTAATTACGAGTAGAAATTCACTAAGGATGAGTTGATATTGCTGTAGAACTAGTTAAAATTCTTTGCTGGTTGCCCTGCAGGACAAGTAGCCCAAAAACAATTAGTCAAGCCCTAATTAGTTTTGCCTAATTATGTCAATGTATGAAGTGTGTAAAATCATAATCTGCATGTCTTTTTATTGGTCAGTGAGTTAAAGAAAAATTACTATTGTAGTTTAGTATTAAGGAAAGGAGCCCACATCTTTTCAATTTAGCTGTGGAGATCCAATATAAATATAGATCTTGTAGATGAATGATCAAGTTTGTGAGGTGATTCTCATACATCATGTGTGTTAATAATGTGTCGGTCATGTGTTCATATCATGTTGTTTTAGGGTGATAAGACTGGTGTCCAAAACCACTTTATACTGATATATCTTCTCTTAGAAGTTTGGAGAATTTACTTGCATTTTAATACAATTGAGATCAAGTACTATTATGAATTCAAAACAAAAATTCAAATCTAAAACTTGTCAGTGAAATAATTCATCTTGAGCATATCCAATATGTTTCGCTTATGAATATATTTTTTTGCCTTGGACCACATAGCAAATGTATGTTAGCTCTCTCCCATGAAGTTAGTGAGGTACAGATAACAGATTACAGTTTAACTGTAATGATAATAAAATATATTACATGCAAAAGAATATTGTTCGAATATTGCCAACAAAAACTTTGTAAACAATTAGTTGGTCAGGAGACTGCATATTTACACTTTTATTGTCGTTTGACTATTTATAAGTTTTCCTAGTGATCTTCATGAATGAGACTTATTCCAATTTATAACAAGTATACAAAATACAAACATACACAAAAATTTATGAACTTTATTAAATAATCATATGCATGTATAATGAAGAAATATACATACATTATTTCAATCAATTCAATGCTGTCATAAACAGTTAAAATGATAATAATTCATACATTTAAAATGACTGAGCCAGTTAACTTATATTAACAACTTAGCAAAACTTACAAGCAAGCTGATGATTATAACTAAAGCAGTTTGTGATAGGCAAAGGAAACTTTATTGTAAAAGAAAACAGTATTTCTATGAGTTACCTAAATGTACATCCAAGATAAGCTAATACAGAGCAAGATGGAGACAAGTATGCTAATCAAGATAAAATTAAACATCAAGATTTTTTAATAGTACTAATAATTAACCAATTACTGGTCTACTGGTAATCACAATAACTCACATAGAGCCATTCTGAAATAAGTTATGTTGAAATAGCAATGTAATGGTTATTTATTATATTCATGCAATTCTAAGACAGGTTAGTCTGTTAAAAGTCATGAAAATAAGTACTACACATTATGATCATTGATTTTACTTAACACTTCACAAATAAATAAAAACCTTGAAATGACTATAAAATTCTGTTAATAAACCCATAATTAGAATGAATAATTGCACATAAAACATAATATAGATGTATCCAAACTCATAAGTTTGATTTTTTTTAATCAACTTGAATATTTGTTCACACTCCCCATACACCTGAGTAAAATACTGTGCACTTTGATATAGATTTATTTTGCTCAAACCAATGTTCATTTTCTGTAACTAGAGATGCTGCTTGGTGTGACACACAACTTTGAACATCCTGAAATACACATGAATGTAATCAGTTAAAACATAATACATGTACTTAATAAGGCTGTTCTGGTATACAAGTACAGAATGTATGATATGAAAAGTACATTCATTTTCTTTGATGTCAAACTAAATGAGGGAGAAAGTATCAATTCATTAAAGCTATCATTATTAATCTGACCAGAACTTGCTTAATGTTTCAATTAATTGAATACCCTTTCAAACGATCGATTAATTTAAAAAATAACAAGAAAAAATTAAAGAATTACAAAAAAATAAAAAAAACAGAAACAACAGAAAATTCAGAAAATAACAAAAAATTTAGAAAAAAAAAAGTGTACATTAGTGTTAGGGTAACCTTAATAAGAGTTGGGGACAGTTGTGTTAGAGACTGGTGCTACTCCGACAGACATTAACATACATTATTTAGACATTGCATTTCGATCAGCGGGCGCTACTAATCAAAGCAGATGACTAGGCCTACATTAAAAATATTATTTGTTTGCCGTTGCCGACTGATCCACTAAAAACTCCCTGTCCAAAAATTTTTATCACTACAAACTGAATGCATATCATTTTTTTCTATATTACTGAAAACATTTCCTCTAGTTTCATGGTCAATTTACGTGTGTCTAATCTAAAAAAAATTTGACCAACAGACCAGGTCCAAAAAAGTGTGGTCAGCAATGGCAAACCAGCGATTTTTAGGGTGGCCTATGACATGCAACAGATATCAGCAA
This sequence comes from Lutraria rhynchaena, assembly GCA_008271625.1. Lineage (NCBI taxonomy): Eukaryota > Metazoa > Mollusca > Bivalvia > Venerida > Mactridae > Lutraria > Lutraria rhynchaena. The sequence goes on from VIBL01000092.1 coordinate 34,865, forward strand.
ATGTTGCTGATCATGCTGTTGAATTTCCAAGGAATCATCCTATGTATGACAGGTATGGGAAAGTAAGATCAGTGTTAGATCATGTGTCAACATTTAGAAACTGTTATGTACAATCAATCTTTATCCGGAGTTGTCATTCATTATCCCTTACTAGGGTTGGATACTGTTATCAACGAAACAATACAATATCGATACCAACAAAACATTATGGTATTTTAATGATACTGATACTATTGTCCATCTCCTGAGTTATTTACACACACTTTATATCGACTTACATGGGAAGTGTTTAATGGTAAATACTGAAGATGCTAATTATTACAATCACATATAATTAAAGATACACAATGTATCAGTAATGACTGATATCTGAAGTTTCTGTTTAATTAAAACTAAACAGTTTTAAACATATGCAACTGAACACAAAATACATTTAATTGTTTACAAATACCAATTACAGTACTGGTACGTCTTGAAACGATATAAACCAGTACTTTTTGAATGGTACGGTACTTGAAGGAATACTGTCCAATTTATTTTTGTGCAGACTGAAACTCCAATGGAAAATACAAGTATTAACTGAGCGGCAACAATGTGGTGTTATGATCAAACATAAACATTAACCCAAAAATTTAATTAATGACAGTCTTTGAATATGACCCAGAATGGTAGAGGGATTACACGTTCAGTGACTTGTCTGGGGATTCAAAAAGCAACACTATAAAATGAAAATACATTGAAATAGATTAAACTACATGTAATACGCATGAAAAAACATGAACACTAAACATCAAAATGCAGTATTGAAATGTACATATTCTTTGTCTTTTATCACTAGAATTGTAATATTTTAAATTTAAGTCAAGTGTGTAGATGTGTAAGACAAAAAAAAAATTACCTATGTACCAATCCAACCAAAAAATTATGGTCAGAAGTGGCAAACCAACAATTTTTAAGGGTGGTCCCATTGTTGTACTTTAAGTTAGTTATAATCAGTGATGTTTTCTCTCAGCTAAGAGAAATAAATAATAAATATATGTTGAAACACAGAGAGTTAAAGATATTCCAATCATTGTTAATGTCTATAAGTATACCATACTTTCCCGATATTCGTAATTTTTGTCCAAATTAGACTTTGTTTATTAATAATACTTGAAGTCTGATATCCAAACAAGTAAAATAAACATTGAATCGTCATTACACACAAACTGGTAAATTAATATTTAAATTAAATATTAAAAGTAGATATTTAACATTCTCAATGTAGACTTTTCTTTTTTCATTTTCTTTTTATCACTTATCTAACTTTAATGTCAGTCCAAACCTTCACAAAAATTAAGTAAAATTTGCTAAATTAAACAAAAGTTATCTTGCCTTCATAACATATAACATATCTTATTTATAAAAATCCAACAAAAAAATGTTTCCTTTCAAAATACAAATGAGGAAAAACTAAATATTAACAAATTGTTACACAAGAAACTAAATATTAACAAATTGTTACACAAGAAAATATTTATGATAAGTAAATAAAAATTGACAATATGGAAATATGCACAAGTCAGTAGCAAACACTACCTTCAAAATTTCAATGTAGCAGGGATTATCCTAGGTCAAATTTTCCATGAGAGAATTTCTTCCATTTACAAAAAAATCATGAGAGATTTCCAATTTCTGTGAGAGAAATTCTCCCATTTGCACAAAAATGATGAGATTTTCGATTCAAGAAATCAAAACATACTGAGATCAAACGTTTAATAGATCGTTTGACTAGAGTCATGTATATAAAAACACTGACTAGAGTAATCATGTATTATTATTATCGTCCGCTTTTGACGTTTTCAAAAATGAAAGTAGAGAAGTTTGCTTCCCCGACTTCGCCATGTTGATCACGTCAGAGAAGCGCTTATTAAACAAAGAGAGCTAATTCTAGACGCTTGGCAGTCGTCTAGAGGACGTTGACTTAAAGCGCTTTAGGTCAGACACCAGTAAATCAGTTTATTTCATTTGGCTGGAAGCGGCGCGATATTTTTTCGCATTTAAGGATTATCAATGCGATTTATGCCATTTTAGTACGAGAAATCGCGGAAATCGCGCCCTAGGATGATCCCTGTGTAGGTGTGACAGAAAAGGGAAAAGCCAAGTACCAGATGTGGGGCTCAAACCCATGACCTCCTGCATGCATGCATGCATGTCATATGCTCTACAAACTGAGCTAATCAGGCTGGTACAAGCTCTATCACAATTTACTTATCTAAATAATGTATTAAGTACTGCTACATCAGATGTCCCTAAGATTTTTCACCCGAGGGTCCCCGGGACTCCCATTTTAGTGATCCCTTGGGATTTTCAGGGTCCCTTACCAAAAATGCCATTTAATATTCCGAGTCGAGTCGAAGGAGTGCCAAGGATGTGGAGGTCAATCTCAAGTGATTCTCTTGTCTGAATATTGCATCAGGGACGCAAGAAACCTGCGTCAGGGAAATCAAAATATGTATGTTTTACTAACCTTAAATCCATCCAAAGATTCTGTCATATGAACTTCTCTACTGGTATTGGTTTTATTTAGTTCCCTCTGCAGATTAAAACAAATTCTATCAATTCAAAAATCGAATGAGCCAATAAATATTGAATTTAGTTCGGTGAAATTCAAACAAGAGTGTAAAACGCTCTTTGACAGTACAATGTAACGATGTAGAAATGCTATGGACTTTGTAAGTAGAACAGATTTTTAAAAAAAATCAACAAAAATTCAAAATGGCATCGGTAAAAAAATTGAAATAAAAATTAAAACCTGATTTAAACAAATAATTCCTTCCGACATGAATTCTTCAACTCCTCTAAATCAAATGCTTGCAGCGAGATCAGAAAGCCACCAAAATCAAACCATTAAAAAGACTTAATTCAAATTAATCTCTGCATACTTTAGAAACCATAAGTTAAGATTTCGAATTGTTTCAACAAGAATTGTCTCCCTTGATAAAAAGCTTTGTAAGCAGTTATGTTTAACTGGTTCCCACTGACTATGTCTGCATAGAGAGTTTTGATGCACTTCAACATGGAATGGGAACCATTTTACATTGGTATAATGACTGAATTGGTTCCCTTAAGCGATAGGATAAGGTGCAATGTGTCAATCGCGCAGAAAATGAATTAAATTATATTCGAGGCATTATTATAATTATAGCAGATTATATGCCAGTTAAAATTTGTAATGTCATTTATTATATACAGTAAAACCTCGATAATGAGATCACCTTCGGAACCCGAAATATCGGTCATAATAATGAGGTGGTCTCAATATCAAAGCTGAATTTTAAGGGAGTTATTGGAAGCCGGTCAATTAATAATATGTGGTCAGTATAACAAGGTGGTCATAATGTTGAGGTTGTCGATTCTGAGGTTTTACTGCATATAATGTTATACAAAAGTGTTCAACAATTGTGGCTAGTTCTATTGTATACGTTTATTCATACAATCCGAATTCACTATCGTGTATAAGTATATGCAATTAAGTAAATGTTCAAAATAACGATTAAAACGTTTATCCCTGGGTGAAAAGCGGCATAATTATATTATACAATTACATTGCGATAATGATAAACTTAGATGAAATGCATACACACATACATATGTACATACATATATACACACACATATATAATTATGAACATATATATACATACTCACATTATACAATCGGACGAGCATGTGGTACCTCGAGAGAACGGACAGATGGACCAACGAACGAACGGACATAGCGAGCCATTTATGTTTTTACATTCTAAGAGATAGTTTAAATACTACACAGATGATAATATATTAATAAAATCACTATTTCAAAATAGATTTTATATTAATATTTCCTATTTGCTTACAAATACTCAAAATTTTACCCTATTTTTGCTCAATTTATCTCTAATCCTGTGTAAAGATACGTTATTTGTGACTTTAAATTCAGCCCTTTTTCGTTGTCGGCTAACTGCTTTGATGTATGACTTAAAATGTCTAACATTATATATCAATAAATCTCAAAATAATCATTTTTAGATGCGGCGAAATGTCATGGTAGTGATTGATATATATTCATTATTTAATGGATTTCTTTTTGCATACAAGGAGTAAACGTAGGTGAATTGCCCACTGGAACGTATATTGACACCATGTATAATAATAAATATAAATGTTGGCCAATATGAAATATGTAAATCACCGAAATTAAAGATTAATCCGAAATTTCTTTTGACGTGTCTAAAGAAGCCTATATTGAATTCATATTTTTGTACCAAACTTAATACGAGCATTCATAATTTTGGTCTTCATGACAATGCGAGTCTTTCATACCGTTAAAATATCATCTACAGTCAACTTTTTTTAACAGCACGTGACACGCATAGAGTTCGATCCTTGTCTGGCCATTCGTCCTCCATCACCGATTATTCATGCGGAGAAGTTGATAGTTACATGCGGAGAACCAGGTTTGCTATGATACAAAATTCATGAAAACCGGTCAACTGCCCACCTGTATAAGAATGAAGTACTTTTGAAAATATGCATACCCCCAATATATGAATATAAATAATAAATTATTGTAAAATTGTATAATAAATTAATATAAAGCTTCAATAACGAGACCATCTTTGGGACCTAAAACATTGGTCGTAATAATGATGAGATCTCAGCATCAAGTTTAATTATTTGGGAGTTATTGGAAGCAGGTCCGAAAATAAGTGGTCGTTATGACAAGGGGGTCGTAATCCCGGGGTGGTATTGTATTGACACAATCTTGATAGTCATCTATCACTGCGCGACTTGTCTGAAATTCGGTTACTGATTTGTTATCGTTTTTACAATGAACAATTCATGTAATTAATTAATCGAATGATCAATCGATTGATTGAATTTTGCGCTATGAAAGCCAGAATTTTGTATCGTTACACAGGAGAGTCATTCAACAATTGCAGATGAATTATGTACAATATCTGATCACGTGGTCCTGGGAGTCTTTTTTTTCATTTGAGTATATATCTTCGGTGTGATAACAAAATGGCTTACATGCATAGTTTCTCTGTAACTCGGTTTTCTTAACCTGTAATCCTGTTGTCAAATTCATAATCTCTTCCTTGTTCATTATTTTGCCAAATTAATGTTTTAATACGGATAGTATGACATTATAGTATAACCACTGACAAACATTTATACATAAAAACGTCATTATTTATACCCGCTTGAGAACTAACATTTAATCTTTGCTAACGATTTTATTTCTGTCCCATTCCATTACCAAGAAAAACTGAATTGCTATTTCTGTAAATAATATAAAGTATGATTGTTAAAGCCAATCATAAAAAAATGGGAGCACTTTTTGAAGAATAAATTTACTTAAGAACTATAGAAGCACATAAGTTGGAAGTTGCTTATGATCTCTGACATGTTCCCATCAGGCCTTTCACTGCTAGGAGTTCGAATCCCAGCTGGGACCTAATTTCACATATGAGGAAGTTGTCTAGCTAGCATGCACATGGTCGGTGTTTCTATCCAGGTGTATGCCTTGAGTCTTCATTCACTTCTTAAGATAGAAAACTCGTCAAAGACCTATTTATATAAATAATAATACCAATAGTGATAAAGGCGTAATACAAAAGTATAGGAAAGAAATTGTGACGACTTTTTCAACATTGGCTCATTTTTTTGAACATAGCCTGGATAATTCGGTTACGAAATTTGTGTAATTGCCATTGACTTTGTCAATGGTTCAATAACACCCGTTTTACAACTGTTCAACCGAGGCGGTTAGTGACATGAAATATAGATAGATTTGTTATTCAATATGAGTCAAACTCATTAGGCCGGAGGCCAATGTGAACATATATACAATATACAATGACATACATTACAATAAACGTAATAAAAGGTAACTGGTCAATATTAACTTCAGATCATTGCTGCAGCCTTTGCAATAATACAGACAATACAATACAATATAGCGATACATAAAGAGTAAATAAAGAAAAAAGACCAGGAAGAGATATTGTTGGGCGGAAATGGTGTACACATTTTAGTCACTTGACTTAACAAAAATTGTATATGCAAATATACATTATAAAATATGCTGCAACTCCCATCACAGATGACTTACACTAAAGTCGGACAAAAATTACTAAGTATCTGCATAAGTTGTTTTATGTCATATATCATATATAGGCTTTGAGGCAACGGGTCTGGGCGCAACGGGGAACAGGGGGATGGAAGTAAAATTTATTTGCAGAATCAAGAATTTGCGAAACAGAGGACTTGGCATTGTTATGCATTGGTGCTTGAAAATTATGGCTTAAAACCTCAATAATGAGACCACCTTCGAGACCCAAAAAATCGGTCGTGATAATTAAGTGGTCTCATTATAAAGTTGAATTATATGGGAGTTATTGGAAGCCGGTCAGAAAATAAGTTGTCGTTATAACAAGGTGATCGTAATATTGAGGTTGTTATTGTTTGAGGTTTTACCGTATTTTATTTCAAACAAATGGCTGCTTGAGCTATCCGGTAACTTAATTAAACATTTTCATTGTATTGAATGTATTTTGAAAGACTACAATAGGAATGTTAACAGCTTTATGTATCATAAATCAAGTCTAATTTTTGCTGGTAAATGTTTAAAACGTCCGGGATGAAATGCTATTATTTTATGTTTTATGTAACTTCATTTAAGCATAACTATAGATAACGTTATGCAAATGTATTTCAACTGAGATGTAAAGATAAAAGTTTGATAAAGGATTGTGTTTTTGCAAGATACCTCACGATATCTTTAAAGTTCCAACTTGGCAAGTTTGTTTTATCTTCCTAAACTGTCATTCTACAAGCAAAATATCTGGCACACAAAGTAAATGATTTGATTTTTCGGGATTTTTTTTCATGAAAATTATTTCTTAATTTGTACTCCTTAGATTTATGGAATACCTATGTTAGAAAAGTGGCAGGAAGTCGGCACGGTAATTGTATATCGACAATCACCACTAAACTAAACTACGATCTGGGCAGCTCGGGTTCGATCGGGGCTCTGGACCCAGTAAATGAATTAAGTCAATTTACAATGAACGAGTTGTCTCGGTGCTCAACCCCCGATAAAAAAGCGGATTTGTTCAGACAATATGTCAAGTGCTTTATCTATCAAGAAAAATACTCGTCAATGTTGTTGATTCAGCTGGATATCATGATGGGTTCAGATTTATCTTCCGACCCAATTAATATTGAAATATTTTATAAAAGACGTCTTTTTCACTTGAAGTGACGTGGAAAAATGACCACGGGAAACAACACTTCGTTAGTTTAAACATATATTGATAACACAAGCTGGAGTTCACTCAAATATGACAGTTGGATTACAAAATAAATAACTTATTTAAGTTCACCATTTAGGTTGACAAAATCTGTTTCACGTATCATTTTAGTTTAACTAATCACTTACAACAAAACACTAACTATATCGACGATAAGGAATGATATAATACATTTAAAGCGTTTCACACAATCGAGACGAAACCGAACACCTTGCACGCTCGACATTTGCATTTTGTTACGTTAACACATGAGAGCGTAGGGCGTTCATAGTATATGTGCGCTGTATATGTTACCATAATACGCTTAAAGTAATCGTTACAGTTCACTGTTTTTAATGAATCGTAGCATTTTGGTAGACGGATATATCAATTTACTAGTATATTACATAAATTGGCTCTCATTATTTCGTCATGAACATTACTGAATAAGAAGTAACAAAGAAATGACACTCTTGAATTGTTCAATATATTAAGTGGTATTTCGTGGATTACTTGATGAAAAATAGTAGATATGTGTGAATTTCTGATATATTAATTGTTACACGTGGAATATTTTATGAAAAATAGTAGATTTGTGTTAATCACGATAACCTGATTATATTTTCAAACTTTTACTTCTTTCGGGATTTGAAAAAACGGAATGTCTGGAAATATAGTTGTTGCAAAGAGGTTCATAGCTGTTGCTCTACTTTTAAGCATTTTTGGTTGTTTGTGTATTTTGGTCGCATCGTTCGGCCCAGCCTGGATTATTATAAGTAGCAATAATTTAGAATGGACGCTGAGTGAAGGAATATGGCTTGCACAGTTTTGCAATGGTTATGGAACAAATTGCAAAACATCGTCAAGAGAAGCAATTTTGGCTGATATTGGATTGGACACATCTTTGTCATGTAAGTATATACAACATTCCTGGCTAACATTGAGCAATCGATAGATCGCCCTTTTACGGCCCACAATACAGTATCGCGGTTTTTACATCCAAGATCGAATCCCTCAACCTGGGGGTTGGGTCGAGTTCCCAAAATACTGGAAAAAAACCTGCACTATTATCTTTTGACGTTATTTTTCAAAAAGCGATTGGTTGACTGGCTTAGTTGTATTTGACAATGGGACTTTACTGTGTCTTTGGACTTAACAAAATAACAGTCCTTTGTATGTGACTTATTGTCACTGGGGTTTAACACCGTTTTTCAATAATTTTTCAGTTATATACGGCGACCGGTTCACCTAACCAGTTTTCCTGGACTGTATTCTAACTAGTACTAACTTACCCTTCTACAAGGAGCCGGCAACTACTCCACACATGGAGGAATATCGACATTTTTGTCAAGTTTTCATAGAAGGATATGACCTGCCGCGACCGGGATTCTAACCTGGATCTCCGGGTTACAAGTCGAACGCACTAACCACTGGACCATAGCGGCGGAGAAAGAAAAACAGATTCTACAGTCAAGTTTCTGGCATGTAATATGACCAAGAATCGAACATCCTTTTCCCTAGCATTCAATTGTACATGTACCATCATACTAGATCATACGAAAATAATAATACCTTTTGGAACAATTCTGTATATGATTTTGATATGTAACATTCATCACAAAACGTTTTCTTTTAAACAACTTATGTAGATGTACGATATTTTTATCAAGGAACAAAAATAAATTTTACTCAAAATTGTTCTAATTCACCTCCATAAAACGCTTTCTTAGTTTCATTATGCATTACAGCCCTATCTGCGAGACACTGGGTGGAATTCAGAGTGCTTACCGTTTTATCTGTAGTCGGAAGTTTGACAACAGTTGTCATAACAACAGTAATAGTTGTTCGGAAAACAAAACAACTCATCCACCCTGCAGTGTTAATATTATGTGAAATTACATGTCTTACTTCATGTAAGTTACTCTAGTATTAGTATTTGTATAATAATAATATATTGTAATATGATAGTTATTGTAACTAGAACAAAGAAAAGGCGAACAAAAACAGTTCGGATTGTTGAATTTCTCGCTTATTATAATTTCTCGTCTTTGTCATTCATTTTACAGTAAATCCTCAACAATCGACCACCTCAATATTACGACCACCACAATATATCGACCCCTTATTTTCGGACAAGTTTACAATATTTCCTCTATAATTCAAGTTGATAATAAGACCCCCTCAATATTATGACCGATCTATATAGTCCAACAGGTGGTCTTAATTTCGAGGTTTTACTGTATACATGTATTTATGATACAAATTTGTGTTATATATAATATATAATTAGTGTTAGTTCGGTGTAATTACAGACAGCCACGTTAATAAGACCAAAGTTGGAATAATATAAAAAAAACCTTCATACATCATCTATCTCAGTATCAATTTACATACAGAAAACAAACGAAAGAAACAATCAGAAAAATGGCCGTTATAATGAAGTGGTCTTATTGGCAAGAAGTATGCAAACTTATGTAAAATAGATTCTGTGATCTTCTCTAGGTGAGGTTTTACTTTACATTTAAAGGTACACACCTCATCTATTTTATTAACAACCGATATATCTGATAGATGAATAAGCCATGCATTTGCAAATAACTTTCTTTCAACACTGTTTCAATTCAGGGTTCATTCTATTTTTAGGTATTTTCATATTAGTGCCGGTGCTTAAGATATCGTCCGTGAGTGGCGATCCTTTCGACCTACGTGCGTGGTCTTTGTACTCAGCCAGTGCAGGTGCTTTAATGCTGTTCATATGTTCTTGTTTATTTGTGATGGCCATCTACCAAAATTGTAGACAGTCATACAAAATTAAACGACGGAGTGAGACACGAAGACAACGCATTGAGATAGTTATGAACTATCTGACGTCACAGCGTGACGTAAGCAACAGAGCTGACCAATCTGATTACAGTAATCGTGATAATGCGATCGTGCGGACAACGCCGGATACGCAATATCCAGTTTCAAACAGTTACACAGAAAGTGTTCGAACTTCTTCATGTATGAGAGGCCAGTTACCTTCGTACAATGAAATCTTGGTAAATTAATGTATCCAGAAAAGGAGGTTTTTTCCAGAATTTATTCCATGAATTAAATTCTTTAGTGTGTTGATATAGATTTATTTGTAAACGTAATCCCGACAGAACATAGACAATACATGTACTTGCATGGCCTTCGTAGCTGCTTTCGAATGTCATTAATTTTTGAAGTTATAGAAAAACAGTAGGGGTAAGAGAAGCCTTCATATGTTTGACTAACAATATAATTCAACAGAGATAAGAATAAAAAAATATAGGTTAAGTATAGAGTTTCGACATACCAGTGGAATTTTTTCTTGTCCGGTCGGACTTCTAGGCGGTGGATATTGTCAGATCAACCATGCAAGCTTAACTCCAAACAATCACCAAGCGGGCGATCAGTGTATATTTACCACATAAGAGTTGGGTGAAGTTCTTCGTTTCCATTAACCCGACCGATCCTATTTTTTGCCGACCCTGGACTCTGTTTGGTCTTGGTCAGTTTTTTAGTGCCGAACTTCATTTCCGAACTTTGTTTGGAAAATGAAGTTTTGTAGAATTATGACGCCATATTTTTGGAATGTTTGTGGAAACTTGGAATGTTTTTTTTTGCTCGAGTATAAATAATCAAAATTAAAACCTTTATGGTTTTTATGTTTTTCATAACATAATGCTTGCAGCATTGGTATCTTCTGCATTGTTAAACATTAAGTTTAACTTTGTGGGTTGCATACATATATATTCATAATGTTACTATAAATGAAGCCAGCATGCAGTATTCCTTACTCAACAGTGCTAATACATGTACCATTTTTATCGATATAAATGTCACTTTAATTGCTTTATTTGATATTCAATAGTTGTGTTGACTGTCCACGCAATTTAACGACCCAAATTTGGCCACTTGGTATAATTTCTCGTCATGGAAACACACATGACGTCTAGGTGAGAAAAGGATTTCTCGAAAGAGAAAAAAAAACACATATATGAAAATCCCACCATCTACAATATAATGCATGACTATGTATTGAAGCCCATTCTTCGACAAATATATTTTCATGTCTTGTTAACATCTGTGCATCAAACCTTTAACCAAGTACCGTAATAAAAAACGCTGTCTATTCTCTCATCATAACCCTAAACGCGTCTGGAACGTACCCAAGCATCAGTGTGCCCATATCACGTGATTTTGACGTCACTTTTTTGGTAATACAGCAAGCAAAATCTAAACTAAACCTTTACTAAATTCGAAATCTTCAACTTCAGGTAAGTCTTTATATCTTTGTCAAATATAACCAAATAAAGCGGACACTAAGGCCAACTAAGTTAAAAGGATAAAGCCAGAAGTGTAATGAAGTGTTGTTTTTTTTCGATAGATGAACAGTTTTAGCCCGAAAACCGGAAAACTATTTTTTGAAAAAAATTGTTTGGTTTTCTCGTTTTCGAGATAAAACTATCCATCTATTTAAAACAACATTATATTGTGATCCACTTTGCTTGCCGTATTAGAAAAACGTAAAGTGGTATGGGCACTCCGAATAAACTGTGCGGATAAAAAGCATGTCCCTAAAACGACTCCTGCCGAACTGATTAACGAGACACTACAATGCATTCAAATAAACTGACCAAGCAAACTCGCACCACAGTAGTTGTTTATATCAGATTGTCCATTGTTGAAAATTTTCCGGTATTTCCGGCATCTTCGGTTTTTCCCAGGTCTAGACCCGACTGGTTGATATTGTTTCCGCGCCTCCGAGGTTAATATTTTAATATTTGTTTGAAAATTTTCAATTTTTACCATTGCTGAGCTCAACAAATGCTTGCATACTTAGAAAAGAGACTGAGTTGCGATTTATATGGGTCAAGGGATCATCTCAAAGACATATCTTAGTTGAAATAAAAGGCCAGAATTTTTGTTACTATTAAACAATATTCTACCCCTGTCGGAAATTAAAAAAGTGCTTATCCTATCAATTGATTTAGCTATTTATTGTCACCTGTTAATGATCTATATTCTGCAGGACGTTTAAGTTAAAAAATTGTCAGATCAATAAAGATATGTTTGTCCTTGAAACGCCCCCTGTAAAATATTATACGGAAATGTTAAAAGGGTAACATTTTGGTTATTGGTGGTAGCACGTTCAGACAATTAAAAGTCAATAGATTCGCAGCGAACTTAATAAATGTTTAACTTCTACCAGTTCTTCGCATAAAGTCCGATGGAATAATAAAGCCCAGTGATCGATTTATAACTGCACGGATGGAACATTTTTTTTTGTTTCCATTTTACAAATCCATTTTTCTCTGTCGCGTCAGATTACATTATTTGTTATCAAAAAACAATACCCGTATGCCAAATAAAATTAATGAACGCTTCATTTGCTTTTCCTGTAATTCGGGACTCTGAAATGAATTGAAATTGGTTTTGTTCAAGTAACGATAGAACTATTTAGAGTACAATTGATGTTAGCGCATGGAATTGATTTAATTTTCAAATCACTCCTCCCATCCCATTAAATGCAGTCTATCAGCTCTCATTGATGATTGAGGCATGTATATGCTCGGTTGAAAGCCTTAGTTTACTATGAAAAATGAAAGCATTGTGATAAGTGATGTGGGCAGTTAAAGACAACACAAAGTGATACAGAGAATTTAATAATGGTTCTACTACTCATCACAAGGCGGCAGAGGAATGTCAACTTGATTTGGATTATTGCATATACATTGACCATCAGTCCTAGTATTGGCGGTAACAACAGTGTACTCCGTGTGTTTAAAGGATGGTACGTCAATCTTTCGGGTTTAAGTTACACTACGAAGACAGTTTTGAAATGTGCTGCTGTTGTTGATGAAACGACCGGAGCTTCATATTCACTGTTGACCTACAACAAGAATACACAAGAGTGTATCATCATAACAAATTCATCACAACGTGTGTTGATAAATTACTCGGGTGTTACCGACAGTATGGTACTGTGGAACGTCATTGGTACGACGCACGTTTTGTGGCTTCATAAGTTAATCCTTAATTTTGAGTTGCTACACGCACTACTATTGCGTATAATTTAGAGTTCATTTTCGCATATAGCACGAAGTACATTAAAGAATATCAAGTTCACGACTTGCTGTTTAATACTATAACAGAACCAGTTCTGGACTTAGTAAGGAAGAATAAAGTTGGTTTCTTTCCCGCAGCACGAAGATCTAATAAACGTTTTATAAAACCTATCATTTTGAAAGATTGTGATACTTAATTTTCAGATTTTACGATTAATTTAACAAAGGTCGTCTTTATGAACTGTTTTGATACAGATTTTTACATTTTTAGGATGTAATTGGACAAAAGAAGTATTTAAGGTACACGCTGATACTGATTTATTAGGGTATGATTTTGGAATGCAACATGCTTCAACAGTGGACGAATGCATAACATTCTGTACTACGTCATATCCGGACTATAAAGGTTTTGAGTATAATTATGCTTACACCAGCGTTGAAGGCGGACGATGTTTTTGCAAATATATAACAAAACAAAGCTATTTAGAGGCAGGAAGATCATTAAATCATCTCTTGAACTGGAACTATTATGAAAGACTGTGCTGAAAATGTATAATATTCATGTGTCTCTGGATACCTAAGCATGATTATATTTCTTCCTAATGGCGTTGGCTTAGATTTCAATTTAGTATAGTTTTATATATTTGATCTAATATTCACTGAATGATTGTACTGCTTTTTCATACAGTACAGACAATTCAGTAAAATCTCTATATTCAGAGCGCCTTCGGGACCGACCCGAAAAATCGGTCGTAGAATAAATTGTTTTGTCAAATCCTTTTTAAAACGGAAAAAGATATAATTAGTGACAAAGCCTTAATGTTTGGTCAAGTCATTGGCTTATTGTTCCTCACTTTGTTTTATAAGATATGATGTAGCCAATTCTCAACAATCGTCGGGGGCAAATTTTATTAACATACCGAAGAGCTTCCGTAAACTTCCGACTGAGAAAATAGAGCGAAAATATTTTCAATATGACACGTCCATAGCAATTTGCATTCAAGTCAAAATCAGATGGTTATTCATAATTGTAATCGTGTAATCATAATCGAGAAACACAGCCGTAAAATATGCAAAATATCAAAATCGACAGAATTGCGCATAAATATTGCTGAACTACTTCTGGTTTTTCATATGCCTTTTGAGGTACTTGTTCAAAGATATTTCAGTCATGATTCTCCATTTTAATATATGTATGGAGAGCGGCCTTTCGCGCATTGTCTTTAACCAACTGAAAAATTGTTGAAAAACGGCGTTAAACCCAGTGAGATAGAATAGCAAAATTGTACTATTGTCTGTCGTAAGAATTAAGCGACCTAACCACTTAGCATTAGGAGTTTGATACCTATATTTTGAAATCTAAGATAGCTCTAGACGAGATGAACGAATATGTGCTATAATTTACGTGTCTACTAATAGAAATACTTTCTTTTATTAATGATTTCAATATTTTAAATGTTTGGATGTTATACATACTCGAAAGTTTTGATTTGAATTAAAATTTTCTTACTTGAAAACGTTTTTATCAAGAATAATTAGATTTTTCAAAGTGAACCTGGTTGTGTTCAAGTCAAGTTATCCGAGTCACGTGACGATTTTTTCCCGTCTGGTACGTAATCAAGTCAACTTGTTAAAAAAATCTAGGCTTATACGTCAAATTTAATCATTTAGTAAAGATCGAACTATGTTCCGAACTTGGGTTTCAAGTGTTCGTTTTAATTAATGCACTATTACTATTCACGACCATTGCCTACGTTATGTTACTACTAAGTAAAAACAGATAGCTTACGGAAGGTCGGTAGTACTACACGGGTGTTCACACGGGAGTCTTTCCCTATCACTAAAGTTGGAAGTCGCCAAATGATCCTGGCTGTTGGTGCGACGTTAAGCCCCAGCGAAAACATACTAAGTGAAACTACATACATCATCACACAGATGTATCTGCCGTATTGTTGTATTTTTACAAGACATCAGTGCAACAGTTGTCATTAGAAATGTGATATATTGTTACATTTATTTGATTATCTGTCGTAGGTTAATGAGATACGGCACTAAAATGACAACATTTTATTACCTTCTATGATTACAGTCAATGCGTCTCCTAAAACAGAACAGAATCAGAAGTATACAAGCAATAATAGTTTCATGAATGCGAAATCGGTATTTGATAGGGTATCGCTAACAGCTTTGATAGTGACAAATGATAATTTTTAAAGAAATGACAAAATTGGTATACAATGTATAATTATGTTGTAAGTGATATAACTTTACGATTGCCATAAATATGAAGATACTGACAAATCTGTGAACAATAAAATGACCATGATGCACTGTCGACCAATATTCAGGGGTTTCATTACATCAATAAATATGTACTGTAGAGTGGCCGTTGCGCGGATGTTGCCGTTATAGCAGATGTCTGCTAACAAAAGTGTTACTGTACCCATAAAGTTGCTTAATAATGAAGTCTTAGTATTGAAAAAAATGAAGTTTTATACCTATCTTTTATAATTTATTGTTCACCTCTTTCATCTATATACATTTGTAACGAATATGCATTGTTCTAGGTTATATATAAGCAAATAAATACATATACATTTCCATTAAATCTGTCGAATAAATCTGTTATATCAAACAAACATTAATGGCTCCTTCCATCGAAGTTCGAAAGGTAGACACTGGCGGACACAAAGAAATACATGTAGTTATACATGAATGATTTCATAGATATATCAGGCGTTGGAGCATTATTATAGATTTATGTTCACATTCGTAGTCATTTATCATATGTACACATTTCACATTTTCAAAATTTTATGAAGTTCCTGTGTCATTCATGCCTAAGAATCAGACTTACCAACCGTAAGTCTAGACAGCCCATGTGATTTTTACAATACAATAACTGCAAGATTCATTTGACGCAAGTTACCAAATTGTCCCAGTTACACACTTGGATTTTGCTGTCAAACATTGTATTTGGTGGGCATGAACACCTATGAAGATATCCCCACATGCATACATAAAAAGTTCGACAGTCTGATGGGTTGTTATAGTGACCGGACCGTGTTTGACAAAACCCTGAAAAAAATATAAAAAATGTCATCAAGTTAACTGTTCTTACAATATGTGAAATAATTGTTAATAGATCGAAAACTTCATTTCTTTATCATTGATTAGGAAAAATCTGAAGAAAACCTAAGAAATTTTGAGTGTCCCCAAAGAAAGGCTAGGAACAAAATATTTTTCGGAGAAAACAATATTATTTTTTAATTGTATAGCGTTTGGCTTCTATCAATAGGCATGTCCTGTGTTTGCCGGTTTGTTAATCGTTCATATATTTTTTATCGCATGAAAACCATTTGTCATTTCTTTTTGTTGCGCCCTTCCCATTACCATAGTTTCTAGATGGACACATTTTTGTACCAAATGACTTTTTTAAGCATCATAACAATCATTAAAAAGCGAAGCCATCTGTTATTTTTATTGATATTTACAATGAATGTTCGTATTAACTCACCTGAAACATCGTGAATTTCATAACACTGTTCTTGTGCAGTATACGGCAAGTACGTTGTAGGATCTAATGGTGAAGTGTTTACAGCTGGGGGCGGTGTGCTGTAAACTTTCTGCCACCACGATGATATGCTTTCAACTGGTAAAATGGCATTTGTTTCAGTTACAGAAACATTATTTCTTCTTTCCGCACTTATTGGCTGGCTTGTTGTCGATTGAACATGGTCTTTTTTGCTAGATTCCGCGTTATGGTTGCGAGGAGGTTCTTGGGTGGATGGTGTCGGCGGCAGAATTGATGGCTTTGAAGGATGAGGTGTGGGGTTTGAAGGTAGAACTGAAGGTTTTGGAAGCCGAGTTGACGGGATTGGTGGCTGATTGGTAGGGTTTTGAGGCTGAGTTGAGGGGGTTGAAGCCTGTTTTGAGGGTTTTGCAGGCTGTGTTGTGGGGTTTGGTGGCTGAATTGATGGGTTTAGGCTCTGTGTTGAAAGGTTTGGAGGCTGGGCGGAGGGGTTTAGGTGCTGTGTTGAGGGGTTTAGAAGGTGTGTTGGGTGGTTTTGAGGCAAAGGGGATGATTTGAGAAGCTTGATTTGAGATGGTCTTGGAGACTCTGACGCGGCGGTAATTGGCGACTGAGTGGAAGGTTCAGGAGTTACAATGGAGTTGGTCGTAAGTGTCCAGTACCTTTCAGTTGTTGTTGTCTGGTGATTGCGCGCAGTTTCTGTTGGAACTAGAGTCGATTTCACCGATCCTGTTCGAATCGTGGGCTCTATATACTCAATTATCTTATTCGATTTGGTTGAACTCTCATGTCGAATGTTTTCTTTATTTAAAGCTCTGAGAGTTGCGGGTGGAAACTGACTTTTGTCTACATTTAGATTATTAACATTACTGAGATTATCGTTAGTACCTGTAGATGGAAACTCGTTATTGTGCGTCACAGGTACACCACCTATATCTCCAAAAAACGCATCCCATGATAAAGGATTTGGTGAAGACCTATAAAAGCCAAGGTCCAATGGTGATACAGACGTAAACCCTAATAATTCATTCAAGTTAAAGTCAAAAAAGGTGCTTCTTGGCCATGGTGCAGGTGGTGGTGCTGTTACACTTTTTCGTCTTGCATTGATCACCTCTGTTGTAGTTTTAGGAGATGATGACCCGCTTGCTCTTCCGGGCAAAACCGTTTTGGGCGTTTCAGTTATAGGTTGTTGTTTTACACTGTCTGCTTTTGATTTCGCAGTTGTAGGAGATGGTGACGATGAAGGTTTATGTTTAGTATCAACAGCATTGCCTTTTTCTAAGTTGTTTTCATGTTTAACATTGAACTCGCTGAGTTTAGGACGCAACGACATATTCTTTTCCTCCATTTCTGCTAATGCGTGTAATTTTTCTAATATTATCCTTATTTCGTTGTCTGGTGACATGTATGACGTCTCGGAGGCAACTTTATTTTTCAACACATTCTCTCTTGCTTCGATATTTCCATCATTTGATACTATAGAGACAGTAACAGAGTTATCGTTGTTACTCGTGTTGTAAGAATTTCTATTTTCTGTTCTGTTGACTTTAAGAACTGCTTCATGAACTGAGTATTCTGCAATGCTCGAGTTATTTTTATCGTTTGTAATATTCAATGACAAAGATTTCGCATTCTGTGTGTCATTACTAGATGGCACTCGTGGATCATTGGTATTGGTGGCAATATTATACAGTGAAACAGTATCCACCTCATGACTCATCGTTTCATTCATAGCATTATTATCGCGTGTATCCAACTGTAGTATGGACGTATTGTCCTTAGTTGGGTAGTGTGTGATGTTGTTATATGTAAGATTTCCAATGGTGATGTCTTCCGTTTGTGTACTTGTAGGGAAAGAAGATGTTCTATTAGTCTGTATTGAAACCACAGATTCATCTGTTTCAGAAGTCACATTAACTCCCGATGAAATGTTTGTTGATTCAATCGATGCGTCCAAAAAGACAGTTGAATTCGTTTCCTGTGGACGCAATGTTATGGCCGCGGATTCATTTTGGCTTGACGATGATTCATTTATCAAATGGGTTTCCCTTGCAGCTGACACACTTGATTCTCCATAATCTGTATTGCTCTCCGACATTTGAATGGTCGAATTAACTCGGGTTGTGTTAAGTAAGAAGAATTTGGTAAGTGCTTGAAAGGGTCCTGACTGCTCAGTCGTAGAATTTGAATTCGTGCTTGTTCCATTAGATGTATTAAAGACATCCGATATTGTTGTAGTCACCAGTGAAAATGAAGTAGCGTTAGTATTCGTTTGTGTAGTATTATTCACATTTGTTGCGAAGTCTGAGCTGATCGAAACAGCTATACCCATCCGTATGTGTTTTGGTGTTGTTGGTGGCAACGACGTTGTACTTTGATAGCTAACGGGGTCTTCAGTGATTGAATGAGTACCCGATGCAGCGGATGATTTTTCTGTGTCTACTCTTGTATGAAGTGATTGATTGATGGATTGTAGATCTGATTTGGTTGTTTGTAATGAGCTCGATTCAGTACTTTGAGATGTTTGACTCATTTCATTCAAATCAAGCGAACGAGTTGGTATTGTTGTAGCTGATGTGGTCGCGTCTAACACTGGTATACTAGATGTATCTAGTCGCGTGGTTTGTTCTGTGGCGGCAGTTGTTATGAGACTTTCGCCCGTTGTTGTTGGCGTAGTAATTGTCTCATTATCGACAATTCGATTTATTGCGGACGTCTCTCGTTGTATTGATGGAGATTGTGTGTACATGATTGTTGTTACTTCGGACATGGGCGTCACCAAACTCTGTGCTGTTGTAGTTTGTCCTCGCAGTTTATGCAGTAATAATTTCCATACAGGCATGGTTGTTGTTGGTGTCATTGTTGTAGATCTACCATTTGCCGGCACTTTCACTCCTGAGTGCCCTTGGAGTTTGCGCAATAGCTGTTCCCATAATGGCATTTCCGTCGTTGTTTCTCTAGAAGTTGAGAAGCAAGCATGGTTTGGATTTTTTCTGTATAATTCCATCTTTTCTCGTCGAAGTCCAGATTTCAGAATGTTCATGACGAAGGGAACAAACACTGGTGGTTTTCTGTAGGAGAGGAGTTTATTATCCGCGTCATCGCCTGTAAAATAAGATGTTTTATAGCACTAACACGGTACCACATCAGCATCATGTACACTCACACTTGTGTTTGCGGCCGCTTCCGAATAAAGACCACGTTGTGAAGCCCATTTATTAATAAACCGTCACAGATTATTTGGAACAAACTGACCTCCGAATAAGGCCACCCAAAGGCCGCATGGCTTTTGTTCACATATTTGACTGTACCTATAATCTACAATGATTATCAGCATGGTAGACTGTTTATACATTATGATATATCAATTACATATGACGTGTAACTATTCATACTATTGATTCATTGAATTACGAAGAGTTATCCCATAAGTGATCTAATTTGTTAGTAATTGGTAATATTTTCATTTTATTAGGTTTGTTACTCACAATGATAAAATAACTTTATGATTTAAAAATACAAAAGTACGTGAAGTACATTTGTTTTCAATGTACTACACCTGATGTGTTATTCAAATCTAGGTACTCTTTGATTGAATTGATAGATAGGACACGTACCAAAATATTCGGCGTTGGTCGTGTGGTAGGAATATCTTAAAATTAAGTTTGAGTTTGACTGCTCAAATTCTTAAAATATCATCAAAATTAACAACTGAATAAAATCCTTTTCTTTTTTTTGTAAGCTTTCATTAGTTTGATTTTCTGACGGCAATCAGATGGATTTTCGTCCATTTAAACGATAAATGAGTATACTTACTACATCCTAACTCGTCAGAAAGATCGTAACATGTCGGTGTACCATCACATCGCTGACAATCTGCTGGGCAAAGATCATTCTGACAGCAATGTTGCATCTGTCCGCCTGAAATAATACGTAAGCCATGTAACATCGTTTGAACTTATTTACATTTTTCAAAAAAACTCAATTCCATTTGTACGCATGATTACAAATTTATTTTGCCCCATAGCACCCAAGAACGGGTATCTGACCCAAATATATCGGTAAAACGAGGCATTTGTAATACACAAATTCATTTTTCATATAATACAGAATATTCCAAATCGAGGCGATGATGATGATGGTGACGGTGATGACTTTCTATTTGTCATTATTTAGTCTACATCGTGTGTAAACGAAAGTAGCATGATGATAACAATGTCACTGATAAATACGGATTTTCTTCCTTAATCATGATAGAATATCCAAAAATTGAATTTTTTATACATTGTCATCCCTACTTATGACACATTGCCGTACGATAAAAAAATATGCAGGTGTTTATTTTATTGCTCTAATGCTTATTATTAATAATGCTTATTTCATTAATTATCTTTTTATGCTAAGTTATTTCACATGTCACCTGCATACTTATTTTACGGTCAATGAAAAATATGCATGTCATGTCCAGTGGTCTCTGCATACTGCATGTTGTTGATGACAGGTAGTTGTCAGTAGGTCATATTTGGTAAGTTTCGAATTAATGAATGTACAACACTAATGTCAATACATAGAATAAGGTTATAGCTTTCGTCTCAATGTAATACAACACATTGCGAATGAGATCAGGTCTGTTTCTAGTACAACTCATGTATCAAACATTACAGAACATCTCAATTCGTAAATTATGTAATACAATGTGTAATGTTTGGTGATATCGGAGCTGAATATGCACCCAGAGGATCTCCGTTAGAGCCCTGTGGACGAAGCCGTTCACTGTCGTTGATTTTTAAAAGATACATTATAGAGTAACAATATCATAATTATCTCGCTGAAATTTGGTGTAATAAAGGTGAGTAGTTAAGCGCCTGTATGCATATATGACATTCATCACTTTACTAATGTAATTTTCTTCTTGAAAATAAAAACGTTGTATGAAAAAAGGTTCTTACATATATGGTAATTTAATTGGTTTATTTACTTTGGCAATTAGTTTACGTTAAAGAATGTTTTTATTTTTGTCTCAGATCATGAATCATTTGTCCCCTTGACTTTATCCCGTACAATTACTTTACAAAAAAAAACGTCCCTTCAAACGCCTTTTTACCGACTGTCAAAGATACCGTGCAAAACGCTGATGGACTCTTTCCATTTTTATATTTAATTGGTAGATATTGGAGATGCAGAAGAACATGTTTATGACATACGTCTGGCATTTTATGTGTAGATGAAAATAAAACAGCCGTAAACGATATTTAGGCATTCTAAGTTAACCTGTGTAATTTGAGGTCAATTCCAGATCTCCCGCTTATCTTATTGGGCTTAGTGTTCAGTCTACGGACATCGGGTTTGGGAGTTTGATCCCTTGGTGCGGCAGACGCTCACCGAGAGATTTAATTGAAGATATTGTGTCTAAGGCCATTAGTCCTCCACTGTTGAATATGCATGTCTAGATGGTGATCGTAACTTACGGAGGACATGGTTAGTACTGGTATAGAATCCAGGAAAACTGCCAGCCGGTTCAATAATGAAATACAGTGCGCTTTCAAAATTGTATCTGAGGTCACAATCAGTTCGAGTTCACAGATAAAATACGAAAAATAACCTGTGAAAGACAATACAGTGAAATCTCACAGTATTACTACAACGATCACTTATTTTCGGACTGGCTTTCAATAACTTGCCTTTATTTCAATATGATAATGTCACCTCATTAATATGACCGATTTTCCGGGTCTAGTAAGTGGTCTCATTTTCACAAAATCTGATAATAAACCAAACGCGTTTCATTGTGACTTATCTATAAACAAATGAGGCATGATGTTAAAAGGATTTATGCAATAGGACTGATTTCTTACATTCTTATTTTACAAGCAGTATAATGCTGTCCAACTTAAAAAAATAGATTTGTTGTCCCTTTTAATTCTTTTCATTTACATTGAAGTGTATGAGAATAGCCCATTTTTTTGAAGATTAAAGAAAAAAGAAGATCCATTTCAAAGAAAACTCATGATAAAAAGATGCAATACGCACAGAACCAATCTAATTTAATAAAGAAAAATATGGGTCACAGTGCAATATTTTCAGAAATTAATATTTTTCCTACTTTTCCTCAAGGGCAGTAATTCTTACAAAATTTTCAAAATGCGTCATAAAAGAAATAACTTTGATAGCTGGGCAATACTATTTCCATGATATTAACATTGTTAGTAGCATTGAGGAGATACGCAAAATAAGTACATTATTATGGATACAATACTTTAAATCATTGGATAAGGATATGTTGATTCTTACATAGAAAGTATAATTTTTCCTATAAATATACACGTATTTTATTTACGGTATCCTTTGCTAGTTATTACGGTTATAAACATGATTTGTATCATACGTCGCATAATTATGGCTTGGCCTTTAAAAAATCTCAGGTCAGAAACTCAAACACACTACAGACTTCTTGTAACACGTGGAGCGTCGTAAAAACGCTATTTAAAATATAGCTAGCTGTTAATCATTTGAAATTTAATTTGTATTACCACATCTTGATGAGATTATAATTGCTGTAAAATCATCAGTAAGATATGTTATTATATAAATGGGTTTAGACGTTTTAATCATATAATATGGGCATAAAATATACAGTAGTAAAAATTGTTATATGATTTTATATATTCTTTCGCGATGTGAATTCAATTTTATCTATTTAAACTATCACTTGCTTGGATTGTAGATAACATTTTGTGCGGTACGGTCATTCAATCTGTTATTAAACCTATTTACCTGGTTGCGCCAGTACCAAGACGGCCACTTCGAAAAGAATAAATAAATGTATTAGATTCACAATCATTGTGCCTGGCATACTTGAAATGATTGTATGATTTTATAAGAAATATAATCCTTCAAATCTAAATCCAACGCAATCCATTTACATCCATCATTACTCCGTTTCACAACTGGTCAATAACATCCGTCCTCGAAACAGCTAATTAGAACCGCATAAAACATAGAGTCGCTATTTACACAAGTCGCGCGCGCGACATGGCGCGGCCGGGGGGGTTGCTGTTGCACTAATTATTTAAGGAATAGAATTTCTCGTTATTTACAGATAATGACCATTGTCTTTTTCTTACCGAATCAATATAGTTTGCATCAAATTAATGCAGCATTGTTTCTTTGAAATGATTTATAAAAGTTTAAATATTAATCATATTATACTGAAGACGTATAAGATGGTGCTTTCAAAAACAATTAGTTAAGATAACATATATTAAATTGTACTAATTTGTACAGTAAATTCTCATGCTTTGCACAAGCACTTTATGTATTCACATACTAAGTTTGTATTAAATCGATTTCAAACCAGATTGTGTGCAATAATTTATTTTTTTACTGTTTTATTGAATTCAGACAACAGCACAGCTTCCCAAGACATCTGACTTAAAACACAAACATCACCAATTGTTTTTTGTTTGTTTGTTTTTAAGTAACAAACTGAAGTCGATGTTCACAAAGTCATGATGAATTCAGTTTTGAATTGATAAAATCGCCTAACGTTAAAAATTTCTTAGCAAAAAGATATTTCATTGTCAAGCAATTTTAATATTGCTTTATAGCCGCTAATTTCTCAATGAGACCACAAATTTCCCGTATGTTGTTTTTTGTACGGGCCTCATGTTTGCATCATAATGATTTTAATTACTCTTCGTCCGTCAATTACTGTCCATCACACATTCCCTGTTACAACAATAATATAGTTTCCATATAATTCAGAGATGTAAGAATTAATAAATGTCACATAGATTGTCAGCTGATTGTGTCTAGTTTTCATGACATATTTTATACAAAACTTAGTACTAAACAACGTTTGTTGGTAGTATAGACAAGTTACTGGTCACCTTTGAATGTCCAGTTGTCACACGTATGTCATCTAACAAGAAAGTGGATTCCTTATACATAAAATGCTAATGATTAATGAATCATTGCAGTACTTTTGTATGGGCGCTAAAAAACGTTTTTGTTCAAAAATATAATAGTACATACGTACTTAATTTAAATTTGGCTATAATTGGTTTATAATTGTCTTATTGTAGTAATGCATCGGGCTTTCTTTTTACGGAAACCACCATAATTGCTTTCATTCAATTCAAATACTGTGAAAACTAAAAAAAACTCCATGACGACGAGTCAAACGAACTTTATTTTGAACATCAGTCTGGACGAGTATGAGAGAATGAATCAGAAAGAATGAATAAAAAAGAATCAGAAGAATGTCGCATCTCAAATCCACCGCTCTTTATATACCCTCCAGCATACGTACCACGTGATTCGTTTTAGCCAATCACAAGATGCAGCTAAGTACATAAACCAATGGACGTCAGCAGCGACGTCATTAAAATTGTAAACAAAAATGAAAATGCAGGCAGATGTCGGCCATTAAACATAAAACGTTGTTAGGAAATTATGTATACTTATCATACGTCAAAATTTACAAGTTTACTTCTAAGAGATTCAGCACTCGTTAAGGATTCAAACAATACTTAATTTTTTGATACAGGTTCATTATTTATGAAATAATTTGACAGAAAGGAATACGACTCAATGAATTACGTAATACATCAGTATCTTTCTTATATGAGGAGTCTGTAATCAGAACTTACTCCTAAACCATAAAAACATCAGACCTGGCATCCATTCATATTAATTAAAAGTGGGAGTGGGTTGAGTAACAAAATGTTTATTAATTCATGTGGGTGGGATAACTGACATTACAATACATATGATATGATATTGATTTCTAATTTCAGTCTTTTTCTCATAAATAAAATGTTAGTTTTAAAATATATAGCAACTGCTACATATGTGGCTGGTTTTGGAAATGTTAAATACCAAACACGCATAATATACAATAAAACTCATAAGTTTTGCAAAACTTGCAAAACCTCGTATTATTGTGCAAAAAACGGCGGAAGATGAAGAATGAATCAGCCAGAGTATGACATTTATGCTCCTTACAAATAAATCGATCTTAGATTCGTGTGACGAGAGCAAGAAAATAAAGAATGTTTTGTTTTGTTTTCTTTCTTTTTTTGGATAAATTGATATATTTGTGATACATTATAGTGATGATGCTGCTCAACGCGCTAGTTCCATTAAAAAAATTCGGAATCAATTAGAACCACATAAGAAGGCTTCGAAGTTAAATACAGTAAGACCACAATAATGAGACCATCTTCAGGACCCGAAAAATTGGTCATAGTATTGATATAGTCTCATCATCAAATAAGTGAAAGCCGGTCCGAAAATAAATAGTCGTTATAACAAAGTGGTCGTAATATTGAGCTGGTCGCTATGTGAGGTTTTACTGTATTACCAATTATTAGAGAGTAAGTGCGTATGTAATTTTTTAAGAAAATGATGAAACCATCGTAGTTAAGTTGTTGAAATCAAATTACAAAATGTAATCTTAGCAGTGAGCTAAATTTTCTGTTGATTAATCTTTAATAGTTAATCAAAATGAAAACCATTACATTTCTTTTCTTCAGTAACTACTGTCATGTTAAACATGCACTAATTGGAAGGTAAATGGGGACATTAAGAGCAAGACCATGTGACAAAATTACAACAACTAGCCTAATCTAAAATACAAGTGTTTATGCGTAGTTTGTAAATTAATTTGTAAATATTACACACTTGCATAATTTGACCCCATTAAGAACATTAACATGTCATATTTGGCCACAAAGGATGCATTAAGTGTGCAATGCGTTGGTCAAGTACGTCCTCATAACACATATTGTGTGACTTATTAGTATGTATATATAATGTATATGATCCCGAAGGGATAGTAAGAAGATATCACTATTATTTAATGGTCACAAACTGAACGACAGTGATGAACGCCGAAACAGTTGGAAATACCAAGCGAAATGAGAACTGTTATTTTGACTACCACAACCTGTACATTAGGCTTATTTTTTCACTGGGATTTAACGTCTCACCAACAGCAACGGCCATTTGGCGACTTTTCAGCTTCTACAGAGGGTAGAAGACCTCAGACTTATATTTAGGTACAACCGCCGATCTTCCGTTAACTAGCTGGACAGCCTCCTCACATGTGTTTGTCTGGTCCTGGTTGGGATTCGAACTCACAGCGATGAGGAACTTTGGTTACTGGTCAGAGACCATAACCATTTGACCATGGATGCCAACTAAACCAGGCTTATAACAAAGCACGCCGCTATATGGTAGCATCAAGAAACCAAAATATTCGGAAATGATATCTTTAAGCGAACAAATTATTACATTTTGTTGTACAACGTGATAAACAACTCAATTTCATTACAATATCTAAAATGAAATGCCAATGAAAACCTTTTATCGTACAGAACATTAGACAGCATTTTTCATTTTTACAATGTGAAAACCATCCATTTTAGCATCGGCTTTTAATAATTTGGAAAAAACGCTTAGCAATTTTATGTAGGTCTTTACGGCTTTAATAATTTAATCGTAGACAATTGGTTTTATGATAAATTTGGCAATTCCAGTCATAAATATTCGGATCGAATACCTGGAGTATTCAAGCTTTAAGTACACTGTATTTAATATTTATTATAGAATTGATGCGTACCTTGCAGTCGTGCATTTTTTCACTCACAAAAGTAAGCATGCTCTTCGAGAGTGCGGAATAAGCTGAAGAATTTTTGCCGTCTGTCAGCCCGTTCGTTCGTTCGTTCGTCCTCTTGAAAAGTAAAACATGAATTAAGATTATTTTACTCACCCATACAAAATGATATTAACATACGTTCATAAATAAGAATCTCAAACGCATTGTTCACAGGCAAAATAAATAACATACGAAAGCGAATATATTAGATTTAATGTAGAGTCATGATATAATTATTACACTTACATAAAATAACATTTACCTGACTGTATTCTGGCGTCATTATCTTCATCATAATTAACAGCAACTTCTTTTCTACTTATAGAAGAAAATGTGTCAACACTGACATTTTATTGTTCATAGATGACATAAATAAATGTGTGATACCGTACGTTCGGTGTATAACACACACACATATGTGTACATAATTTAATTAAACACTGTAAACAGGAGAAATGAAGTAGAATGACGAGTAAGGATTATCTTGTTAAGAGTTTACTTAGTTTTGCTGTATTGATAACGATATGGTTTCAAGGTTTGTAAATATAAACATCTTTTCTTGCAGATTTTCAAAGTAATACAGTAAAACCTCGTTATCTCGAGGAGTCATCGGAACCGATTAAATGCTAGATATAAACGTGGTGCTCGTAACAACAATGTATTTGTTTGTTGGTTGAAAATTGTTCACAACTAAGAACAAATATTGACGGAGTTTAAAAATTCCTGTAGATATGCCGGGTGTTCGGGATATCGATGCTCGTAATAATGAAGCTTTACTGTATTCAAATAAGCCATGAATAATATATCGCAATTACGCGTACTTCGCTAACTGTACACTGCACTAAAAGTTCCACAAAGTATTAATCGATACATTTGACGCTCCTTGGCACATAGTTTAGAATAACTTAAGTATTGACAACATTTAGAAAGAAACACGATCCGCTCGTGCAATTTATCTGATTTCGTCCTCCCTTCAAAGGACGGTGAACTGTCGGTGAACTATAAAATAAAAATAATAAGAGAATAAATCAACTTAAATGTATGTTACAACGGAATGCTAATGAAGTACCGACTTAATTTCATGAAGTATAAAACTATACATTCCAATCATAATTTATCTTTTTGTCCAAACTATATATGCATACTTTTACCAACAATAACTTATACGAGTTAATGAAAACACTTTCTCACCACTCATTCCATCTCCTCACATATATCGTTTTGACTATGAACATTTCCAACTAAAATGTAATATGATTTCATCTACACTCCTCAAGATATGTTTCGGTTAGTACTCTGGACTTGTAACCCGGAGATCCGAGTTCATATCCCGGTCGCGGCAGGCCATACCCCTCAATGAAAATTTGACAAATATATGACGATTTTCCTCCGGATCTGGAGAAGTTGCCGGCTCCTTGTGTAAGGGTAAGTTAGTACTGGTTAGAGTACAGTCCAGAAAAACTGGTCAGGTGAACCGGTCGCCGTATATGACTGAAAAATTATTGAAAAACGGCGTTAACCCTAGTGACAATAAGTCAATATATGTTTCAGGGGAGACAATTAACGTTCACAATGCATGTAGCACCCGTGCTGATGGTGTTTGTGAGAAGTGTGATGGTATTCCACAATGTTATGATTTATCAGATGAGATTGGTTGCCCAGACAGCGCAATAAACATGGAAGCATTCAAACAACGCGCTTCTAAATGTAAGTACAGTGAAGCATCATAGAGCAACCACCTCAGTAGAACGACCACCTATATGCTGCATCAAAAGAAGATGAAACATGGGCTTTAAGCTTTGCGTCGTTTTTTAGCAGATAATTTACTCGATGTCAAAAATGGGTGGGGTTTGGGGGCAATGTCCGCTGTATGCAGTAATTAGCGCTTTTTAACATAAGATAGTTTAACCTCGTGATATGTATAATGTGTGATATGGAGGCGTGTTTTCACGTAGATAAAGTATATCAGTGATGTTCGTATTATTTCGGTATCAAAGCAATCCATGCTAGCACTTTACAACGCTTTACACCATTGTGAGAAATAACTGAAATTATTTCATTTTTGTCTTCAATTTTCAATTTGTCTTTCTCAAGGGCGGTTGTTGTTCACAGGTTTGACTGTACATGTGTAGATACATTTGTATTCATGTAAACAGTACTACAGCATAACTCCATCTCAAATGATTCAGTGCTGTAGAACTTTTGATAGTCGAGATAATAAATGAAGTGGATGTACAGTCTATAAAATTTACTATTGGCAGGTACCCGAGATAATTGTGCAGGTGGATTCCCTGGTCCTCCTCCCTTGCCGCCATTTTCTCTGTGTAGTCATGTACAAACGCCACCTCCAACGCCAAGAACGACAACTAATTCACCTACCGAAACGTCTATCGAAGAGGCAATATATTATGTCACAACAAAGCCAACAGAATCAACGCATCGCGAGAGCACTACTCAGATACCGTCGCTATTGACGAGGACCGAGGCAATGTCAAGGCCAACTACAACAACCGAACAAACATATAGAAAAACACAATCTACACCAACCCCTGCGTTATCCTCAACACAATGGCTATCGACAACAACTGTCAAGCATGTGCCCGAGTTCATGACAGTTTGGTGTAAGTAAAATGAATGCAAATATTCAGATAGATAGCATATTTTTTATATTTTTATCTTTTCAATACATAAATGAGACACAACAATTACAGCCATCTGAAATATTACATTATCAGTCATTAAGATAATAAAAAGTCCCTCCACTATGAATGTTTTTTTATAAATGATTTAACAGCGAAATTTAACAGTTTGTTTTAATAGCCACTTAATTCCCTAACTAGTGATATTCCCTCTTTACATGCGATATGTTTTGATTACTTGTGTTTTTCAGGGACTTGTTGCACAATATATTACCGCATAGAAGAAACAGTATTGTGTGTGAATAGATATTACTGGTGCTTACGAACGGGAACTTGCCTTCAACCGTTGAGAATAGCCCATACAACAATAAGACCTTTCTTCACTTTTAGCAATAATGTGATCAGCAAAAATAGAGACATAGTGATTACAACGCCAAAATACCGATCAAATGAGTTTCGAACTCAAATAGAGAGTCAAACTCATACAGCTATTTTACTAAATCCTGAGACGGAAAAAACAAGTTTTTACAAAACAAATTCTAACTTGCCGCCATCATCACTAAAACTTCCACCACGTGACCATGGTAGAAAACAAGGAATTTCCAGTGATAAATTACATGGATTTTCACAGCAGCTTATCGCTAGATCACCAAAAGTACGCCTGCCTTATGAAACCACCACGGCACCAGTGACTGTCGCAACACCGAGTCTGCAAGAACCGTTTTACAATGGCGGATTAACAGATAATGATTTAATGTATGCACTAATGGTTCTTGGTCAATTTTAGAGGAATATCTTTTACTTTATTTCTTCAGCCACTTGAATCAGTCTTTTGTCATTTTATTGTATATTATATGTACACGTGTTATGATATGCTATAAATAATTAATGTGTATTGAGAGAGTATAGTTCATCATGAAAGCATCTATGATCATTTATTTGTATCAATTATGCGATGATATCGGATATCGTATAAACTCTATATATCGTATGTTTATATGCTTGAACTTATACGATGTATAGAGTTTATACGATATCCGATATACAGTAAGAATGCATATGTTTGAAACGAGATGCTATATTATGCATCTATGTAACTTATAAGTTACTTATCATATTCTGTTCTGTTCTTGAAAAGTTAGAAAATACCAAAAATGTGTGACGAGAGATATAAAAATAAAAAGAAACAGTCAGAAAACTAAGTGTGTAAATAAATATACATATGTATAATTCATTATTGTGTATTGTGTTCATTTACGTATGACATAATATGCTCATACAACGTTGACTTATATTATTTACATTTATAAGTGATACATTTTGGCCGCTTGATATTTGCAATTAACTATAAGACAACTATTTTCATGCAGTATACTAATGTTGTTCTTATAATTTACAATATATATGATATTTGACATTTATACATATAAAGAAGTTTTGTCGTGTAAATGTACTCGTAATACAATTACAACTATGATGGTAATTTGGAAAAAAAGTAGCATAATTGTTTTTTATTACAATATTTATGAATAAAGCTCATTGCCTATAAATTAAATGACAGGCCAAAATTGTTATGAAATTTATTTTAACGTCTATCGTTATAATAAAAAAATGGCTGATCTAAAATATAAACGAACATACACCTAAACCCTCCAAAAGTTTAAGGTAAGTGTACAGACTAGTCACATCAGTTAGCGATAAACGAGAACAAGGAATAAGCTTTCAACACATTTTGATAAGAAATGATAACATAGTAGATGGCACTTTTTGTCATTATTATACATACCTGTAATATAATAATTACGTGAGGCCGGTATGAAAATTGAACATATGAGCAGAGGAGCGTAAACAAAGATTGACTCATAGGGGAGGTAATAATTAAAATGAACGGGATGAACCGACGTGGGTGGACTTTATATATTAAACCGGAAGTTCAATACAGGAAGTTGACTGTATCTAAGCAACACCTCTTCAATATTGGCGAACATCGGTTTGGGGTAACTAACTACCGCTTATTTCGGGTAAGTTGTTGTTTTTATCAAGTGCATTTGTCGGAGGATTGCCATTGCAATAATAGCAATAAGGTACTTGAAAACCAACCACTCATATACGTTAATAATTACTAAACTAATCATTTATGATTAACGTGTAAAGCGACAAAATAGGCGAATCTTATCAGATAAACATTGTCTTGGGCTGCCAGGTGTTACAATCGATTAATTTTACGCTAAAATGAAAATTTGCTTGAAGGATATTTACAAATACCTTTCTAGTGTTTGAAATTAATTTAATTTTACACTAGTACAAGGAATCGTTGTGTGATTATGTATGAATTAACTTGTGAATAACTTGATTGAACTGAGAGAAACACTTATTATAGATGTCAGTATCATGCATGGACCATGCATGATGTGAGGACTTAAAATGAAATTTTGTTCTTTTGTGTTATGGGCATTGTTATGAAGTGTGTGCATCTCCAGAAGATGTCAAAATTTTAACGTTAAATAGAATTGTTTGGTCATGTAACAGGATTTTGTGGCATAATTTGTTTTCATGGTATTTTATGTATGCATCATTTCCATTTGCATATGCATGTTATTCCAAAAAAATTATTAACAGTTTGACTGACAGTTTAGTTCGCTTGCCGATTTTTGCCAACAATATGTCACAAACAGTTATAAAATAATTTTGTTATTTTTTTGTGAGAACGTACTTCAAACACTTCATATTGTTTGATGAATTCTTATTCCAGGCAACATTTTTTGTTGAATATCATTAAATAGGCAGAGCTACTGACTGGTTCCTTGCCTAGGGGACTGTTTCAAACATATCAAGATAAGCATATAATAAAACCAAAAGATCACTAAGCGATAGCAATAAATTTGGGATAGTTTGAGGCAACCCACCAATACACCAGTCCAGACTTTTCTCACTGTTTACCTAGTTAACTTTAAATGCCCAAATGAACAGTTTGAAGGGAATTTCGTTTTAAAGAACAGATAAGATTTTTATAATAATGAATGTCTATGATGATCATTTGCAAAATATCCTGAAATAACAAAAACTTAAAGAATGGCAATGTTCCATTAATACCATGAAATTTGTTATGCCACCATATGATAAAAATGGAAACGTCAGTACTTATTCACAATATTTATATATTTATAGTAAATTTTGTATTGATGTATAAGATGAAATGATAATTTGTTTCATTGCTATGGACGTATTCAAAAATGGGTTTGAGATATGTCCATATGTAATGACATTCTCAAATAAGAATTCTAATGTTTGAATGAGTCAGAACCTACTAGAGCTATTTATTTCCTAATTATGTACATCCATAAATACTGATTCCCATAGACGCACGCTACAAGTTATCGTTATGAGAATTTGTATGAGGATAATAATTAAGATCTATTATCATTATATCTTCTTCTGATATGTTGATTTATTGTTTTGCTTCAATTTCTGATTTCAGTTGACCAGCCTAGCACCATAATCATGGCTGCTACTGCAGCGATAGACAATTTTCACAACTCTGTTCGTACTCTTGCCCAAACCAAAAGGATAAGAGTCACAGAATTTTTCCAAGACTTTGATAAATTGAGGTCTGGATTTGTAACAGGTATGACTTTTGCATGTTATGTTAAAGTAAATCATTAAGGCCAGCTTATTATTTACTATCATTTACTTAAGTGCATATACTACCAATAGGTTTCAAACCACATAAAATTAATTGAATTGTATTGTGCATATGGAATGATATTCAGTTATGCCTATATCAACATATGTTTTTGTTTACAGGCCCACAATTTTCTAGATGTTTGTGGCAAACTTTAGGCTTGCAACTTACTCCAGAACAGGAAGCATTAGTAAAACAGCACTACGATGTGAAAGGGGATGGACAGATTAAATACACACTATTCTGTGATATAATTGATCAAAACTTCAATGCCAGAGATTTGGCTAGAAATCCAGAGTCCCAGACAGTTCCACCACCTGAATTGTAATTATGATACCACTTTTACATAATCATGTCATTTAACATTCTACAACCAATAATGTTATCTCATTGTATCAATTATTATGAATCATTTTTTTTATGACAGATGAAAACAATAAATTGATTGTTTAAATAGTTATAGTCATAAAGTGTTGATAAAATGTTAATGAATGAGCTTTTCTGATATTCTTTTACTTATTTCTTTTAACAGTTTAGGAACTGTGCGCACGGTAAGGCCATTAAGCCCTCAGTCAGAGAGACGCTTGGTTCAACTTCTAAGGCATATCGAGCAGTACTACTGTTACCATGGCATTAATTTGCGCACTTGCTATGAAGACTTTGACAGACATCACATGGGTGTTGTCACTGAAAGTCAGGTACTGAATTTATCTTTTTTTCTCAAAGAAACGTTTCATTGCAGATGTCAATGTTTGAGGACTATAGTGTTGAATTAAATGTTTTGTTGGTTTATTTCACTTATGACTAAGAATTGTGAAAACTAATTTTTTTACAACCTGAAAAAATTTCCTTGTAGATATTATAATAATTATGTAGGTAAGGCTATCCAGTTATTTTATTATTTATCCATGCTTTGAAATCTGTTTCAGTTTTTTCGTAGTTTCCCAGGTCCACCTGATGTGAGCGAGGCTGATATGACACTACTTGTTCAGAAGTATCGTGATCCACTGAAAACAGGGCTTCTCAATTATTTGAACCTTCATCATGATATCGTAGCTATCGGAGAACAGTTTGCCAAAGAAAAGGAGCTGATTGAATCACCAAATACTCAAGTTGACAATACACCAGCTATGGTACAAAGATTTTTATTGAACACATTCATTAAATGTCAAGTTTTGTACTAGCATCAATATACTATTTACAAATGACTAAAATAGCTTAAATATTTTCAGATATTCTTATCAATGAAAATGGTGCCGTCAAGAAAAAATTAGTGCTTGAATGGTGCAACAAAATTTCTTCATAGGATAAAAAACGAAAATATTCTATCATCTTTTATTTAATCTTTAATTCTATTTTCAGTTGACATCTGACCCTGATCTTAATACAATTTTTGAGAAAATTAGAGTAGCAGTCTTCAAGAATGGAATCAGAACAACAGAATTCTTCAAGGACCATGACAAGTTACGCAGCGGTATTATAACAGAGAATCAGTTTGTTTGTGGACTAGCTCTTGCTGTAGGTAAAGAAGCTCAACTTTCCAGAGCAGAAATACAGAAGGTAGTAGAATACTATCGTCAACCCGATGGTCGTGTTAAATACAAGGAATTCTGTGATATCATGGAAAACGGTATGTGCTTTTATGTATTTCTTTATATTTATAATATGTATTGAAGTTATATATATCTGTAGTGAAGGTTAGAATCATGACCACTAATTTTTTTAAAATACATAAAATGTATGTTAAATTGTATTAAAATGCATCAGTCATTTGTCATTGAATGTTGTTTTTACTGAAATTATGTATCATAGTATGTGTTAGTATCAGTCTAATTATACTATAATACATTACCATATGAGTTTTGCGGATTCACAGCCCTATGAACTAACAACTGGTAAATCCTAATTTCTTCTTCTTAATTGTATGGCTAAAGTAGCTGCTAAGCAAAATGGACTTCATTGTGTAATTTTTCATGAGGCTAGAAAAAAATTGTCAAGTTAACAGTTACTTGCCAAATAGAAAAATAGGTTAGATAAGTCTCAAAACTTAGATAGGTCTGGTAACTGGAAACACAACTATTTTTTTCTGTCTTAAAACATTCCTTCTCATAATCCTTCAATAATAATTGTAAATGTTATTATATTTTAGCCTTTACTATTCCTGATTTGGAAAAGAAACCTTTACAGAATGTTGTAAGGCCTGTGAAAGGAGCTTTGTCCCGAGTAAGTACTGTTTAAGTATTTCAGGCATGTATTCATACATTCAGTCAAACCTGTGTTTGCAGTCACTTCGGAATAACAGCCACCCTGTGAATATACACTGTTCTTTGGAAACACCATCGTAGATTATTTAGAACTAACTTCCAAATAAAGGCTATCTGTCAATAAAGGCCACATTTTCCGAAGGGTGGCCTTTGTTCACAGGTTTGATTGTACATGTATTTTTTCATAAATCTGATTAACAAGCCCTCTGTAAACCTGTAAATACCATTGATACGATTTAATTGAGGCTATAACACTGAATCATTTATAACAATAAGACTTGTTTTGATTTGTGCAGTTAAGATATACTGTAAGTGTATTCATTTTACATACTTCTAACTTAGGGATCAGAGTTTTCTGTACACCTGCTGATTGGATGATAAGTAGGGTCATTTTCATAAAACATGTAAATCTGAGGAGGGTAAATGACTGTTACTTATGCCTGTTCATTAGGTCTATTTTCAGAGAGCTTTCAGGTCATATTCTGGCTTTGTAAATGTCATTCGGTGCCATGACAAAAATTTTCTCCTACATCACTGATTTAATGTATGATTTGTGTATTTATGTGTTTTCAGGGTTTACAACCACTGACTGAAGCAGAAGAGAAGCGCATTAAGGAGATAATTAGCCAAATCTCCGATAACGTGAGACGTCGTCGTTTGATGATGTACCCATATTTTAAGGACTATGATAGAGTAGGTCATTTTTCATGGTATTTATCAAATGCTATATATAATAAATTGCATTATTTGGTTTGTGACCCCCACTACTTTCTTGTATGAATTTAACAATAAAACTAAAAAGGAAAAAAAATGATTTTGAAAAGCCTTAAACAGTATGTACATGGGCTAGAAATCTCTGATTAAAATATAATTAGATAATAATTATAATTTTTAGGTATTGTTATTTGTAAATTATTTAAACCAATCAAAATGTCTGAAACTATAGTAGACAGTCATTGGATGCAGAATGTGTTTTCTTATTACTGACAGGCAGTGCTGTTACTACTAGTACTCAATTATTTAAAACATCCTAATGTTATTATATAATTAAACATTTATACAGTTGCTATAATTTGGTTATTTGTCACAAATTCAGGGTATTGCATACACAAGAGTTGTTACTCCGACTCAGTTTGGACGAATTCTCCACTTTTTGTCTCTAAATGTGGCTCCTGAAGATCTGAAATTGTTGTTGAGAAAATTTGAAGATCCAGCTACTGGTGATGTCAATTATCCTGCATTTGTACAGGCTGTTGATCAAGGTTGGTAACTTCACAAATCCCTTTTATCATCCCTGCCATTAAATGACATCAAATAAAATGCTTTACATATTGTATTTAAATTATATTCCCACAGTCTTTTTCCTCTTTGTTCATAAGTTCAAACCCTGGGCACATCTTATGTTCTCTCTGAAGAATTTATTGAAGACTTTGTGTTTAAAGCCATTCGTCTTCCACCACTGAGTGATTAATGTGGAGAAATTGGCTGAAACAAGTGGAGAACAAGTTTAGAACTGGTTCAGAATCCAGGAAAATTAGTCAGACTAAATGCCCATCAGTTTATAAACTGATTTATTATTGAAAACCAGTCCAAAAGTAGAAAAAAGTCTTTGTAAGCCAGTATTAATTACATTTCATATTGCCATGTGTAGAATTTGTTGGTCATACTATGGATGATGCTGATCTAAGTCAGAAAGGTCGCACCAATACACCTGTGAAAGAAATTCCAAAAACTGCTGCTGATAGTAATGTTAGCTATGAGAATCTGATGTCCCGAATTCGACATATCGTGCTAACTAACAGACTCAGAGTGAGTACTTAAATCGTTGATTTTGTACATAAAACTTTCATAGTGTTCTCTTTATGACACTTAATGTAAGTTTCTAACTTCTACGATTCTTTATAAGATCAAATCTGCACACTTAGCAAGAATTACATTGCAATAAGAAATTCAAAAGAGAGATTTTTCAATTTATCTTTTGATGTTCTTTACAAAACTTCATATTATGTGATGTTTTTTTTTGAAGTTTTAAATTCACTTTGCATAAATAGGTGGCAGAGTTCTTTGAAGATTATGACCCATTAAGAAGTGGTTCAATCAGCCAGTCACAGTTCAGACGAGGTCTTGGTTTATTAGGCCTCAGCAAACTTGGTCAACATGACATTACTGAGGGACAATATCAACTTCTTTGTGATTTTTATCGTAATCCACAAAAAGAGGACCAATGTCTGTGGACTAGATTCCTCTGGGATATTGAGACTGGTAAGAAACTTGTTTTCGGTGAATATTCCCTGACAAACACATTTTACAGCAATTTGTCTCAGTTTTTAAAATTTTTGTTTCAATGAGATATTGGATTTACCTTGAAGGTATATACAATGAATTTTCCTTATTTTCATTCTTCTAAAAAATGATGAGAGGCTTTTATTTGGTTAGGACATTTGTTTGGGAATATTTGATAATTAACCACCCTATACAGTATCTCCCATTATATGAGGTTCATCTTTGTTACACTTGAGAGATGATATAATGACTGTTCATTTACTATCAACATTATTTTTGTATTATCAAGAATGAAAACATACTAATAGAATGCAAGTTCACTGAAACGAAAATGCTATGGCAAAGATTTTGATGAAGAAATTTAGATATGGAAGATAAAGATTGTATTTACAACTTCAGTTTTTACCCAGCCTAATTTGGAAAAAGATCCTGAGACCCGTGTTCCACCACAGGAAATATTT
This sequence comes from Lutraria rhynchaena, assembly GCA_008271625.1. Taxonomy (NCBI): domain Eukaryota; kingdom Metazoa; phylum Mollusca; class Bivalvia; order Venerida; family Mactridae; genus Lutraria; species Lutraria rhynchaena. The sequence continues at coordinate 73,782 of VIBL01000092.1, forward strand.
AGGGCACCTAAACCTGGCACTATGGACTGGAGTTACGCCTCTGATGATCATAAAGCACTGTATGATGCGACGATGGATCGTTTGAAGCAGAGATCTGATCAGAGACGAGTCCTTGCTAAACCAGTTTTCCAGGACTTTGACAGGTGAGAGAGAGCAAACGGATGAATACAAATTCTGTGTATAGTCAGTCAAAACGTGTTTCTTGGATTTGTAGAACTTAGCGTTACTGAAAGGATTGTGGAGTGAAGACTTTGTGTCTAGAATTGAAAAAATATTTTACTGTTGCACAAAGAATGCTTTTATACTTTCTACTTGTTATGATGGTTTCATTATACATCAAAACGAAACTCCTGAATCAGATCGGACTTATGAATTGGTGACTTTTTCTTTCATGAAATTAAAATAATTGAAATTAATCCTTGACATAAAATCTGATTAGACTATGATTTACTGAAGTAACAGATGTATATTTTGTCTCTTTCAGACACAACAATGGTCATGTGACCAAATCTCAGTTCCGTCAATGTTTAACTATGCTTGAATTACATTGTACTGAACCTGAAATGATTGCCCTAGAAGCCAAGTTCTGTAACGATGTCGGATTTAACTACCTAGCCTTTTTATCTGAATTACAACCAGAGGATCCTCGACCATTCATGTATGAAACACGCCTGGAAGAAATAAGACAAACTAATCAGAGGAAGACGCTACCTGAGTTGAATGCACAGAAAGATTTGGAGGGTGTGTTACTTAAAGTGAAAACCAAAGTAAGCATTAGATTATGGACCTTTAAAAGATAATTTATATTATTCTTAATTTTTACCTTTATCTTACTTTGAACAAAATCTGTGAAGCTTGTCAATACTAATAACTGGTACATCTTCAGTGTATTACTTGCTTGCATTCATGGGAATACATTTTTAAATTCCAAATTGCAATTTTTTGTTTATGTATATTTCACACTCCCTGTGTCTACTTGTATTAAGTTAATAATCTTCATAAATGATTAAAGAGCTGTTGGAAATTTGACTACCAGTATTCTATTTTTTGACACAGTCATGTGAATTTAAGCGCAAATTTGGAGCATCTGCTTATCCACTGATGAGCTTTAACATGCAGGGATTTCACAGATTTTACTTCGTTTTAGGTGAGTCGAGAGAGAATTAGGGTCCTTGAATTTATGAGGGATTACGACAAACTACGATCTGGAAGAATGTTGAAAACATCATTCCGTAGAGCTCTTGATCTTTGCAGATTTGAGCTGAGGGAATCTGAAGTTTCTATATTGGAAGATAGGTTTGTTAACAACCATATTTCATATTGATTTCTGGTTGTAAAATAACAATTCTATACTACATGTATGTGTATATACAACAATTAAAACTAACATCTTAATTTATTTTTCATTATTTTTTTTTTCATTAATAATAAGCTTGGAGACTGTTCTCAAGTTGTATAATCTTGGGGCCTGACATTCATGTTGAAAACAAAGTTAGAACTGTACAAATTTCAGGAAATCTAGTAAGGTTAATTGCTTATTTTTATATGACTAAATACTGCGCCAAACAGGCATAGAACAAAAAAAATTTTTTAAAAATTGTTTATTCAGGTACCAGTCTCTACAGGATATTGATTATGTCGATTATCTGAGATTCTGTGATGAAGTTGAATCTATCTTCACGACTAAAGAACTAGAGAAGCGCCCTCTAGAGGATGTCATACAATTCAAACCACCAGAGGAATGGGAAAGAAACAATCTTCCTGCTGATCAACAAAATAGATTCAGAGCTTGCATGGAAAGGCTCAGTGAGAAGGTAAAGATTGTTGAACTTGTATAATATAGACACCAAAATCAGTGCTACTTTTTACTTTAACTTAAACATTTTAGTTTAGCTTTTTTTGTTTTCTTTTTTACACTAGGGTTTAACAATGCACAAACAGCCAGGTTCATTTGGCAACTTTCCAGCTTCAACAGTGGAGGAAGAGTCCTGTGGTGTAAATCTAGAAACACTGACTTTCCATACGCTAGCTGGACAGCTTCATTTCATGTGAAATGTCTGTGTGGGATTCAAACTCACAGCAGTGAGGGGCTAGTGATCACTAGTCAGAGACCATAACCACTCAATTATTTTTTGATTTTGTAATTGTTACTGTTTTAGTGTGCATATGGCTGCCTACATATGTAAATAGGCAGAGTGTATATACTCAGGCATTACTTCGCTCATAAGTCAGTGCGAAAAAAGCTGGTATCAATCAATCGGTTTCATGAGTTCAAATGCTTAGCTCAGTGCGTGTTCTCTGTAACAATTTGGTTGTTTTTTGATGCCATTTGTCTTCCATTGCTGATCTTGTGGAGAAATTGCCAGTTACTAACTTGCCGAGAACTAGGTAAGTACTGGTACAGAATCAAGGAAAGAAACCTGATCAGATTAACTCTTTGTTGGTATGTAACTGAAAGGTGCTTTTAATTTAACTATTTTTCATTTAGGTCCGTAAACATCAGATGCAGTTGTTTCCCTTGTTCGAAGATTATGATAGAGTTCATAATGGCACAGTGTCAAGGTCACAGTTCAGAAGGGTACTTACCGAGCTTGAACTCGGTGGCCTTGTGAGTCAACAAGATTTTGAGTTGTTATGGCAACAATTTGATGTGAAGATTGGTGGAAAAGATGATGTCAACTATATAGCATTTTGTGATATGATCTACAAACTGGCAAACTTTGAGGCAAGAAAACCATAATTTATCATTTGACTTCAAACAGACTGTAAATCTATTTATGTTTCAGCCTATGAAAACAGGCAAATTGTGTATAAATAAATTCAAATGGACCGTGAGTGTCATGTTGTTTTGTATTTATATCTTTCTATTCTGTGAGTTTATGTTTTTTTCTTTCCGGAGAGTAAGAATTTAGCAGATAGAAAAAAGGATGTGATTTAAGATTGTTCTAGATTTAATAATGTGTACATGCTTATAAAATTATTTTTATTCAGGATTTGTTTGATCAAAATCAAATACATAGAATTATTTACTACTGAGTGCGGTACATTTTTATAAATTGATATCATTGTGTGCATCTATCATCAGTCATTTGTCTCTTACTATTTGATATGTACAGTATAACCTCTCCAAACTGGACTCCCTGAAAACCAGAATTCTCTGAAAATTGGACGATTTTATGAGTCCCATTTTTTTGCTTTATAACAAATAGCTCTTTGAAAACTGAAATTCTTGGAAAAACAGACTTCTGTTCCAGTCCAGATGTAGTCAGGTTTTCAGGGGTTGTACTGAATCTATTATGCATTTTTGTTCTACACTGACTGTTAATCAAAAAGTAATTTTTCAAAATTACATGTTGCATGATTTTTAAGATATATAATCCTATTCTTTAATTATTGAATGAATGAGTTATTGACACTTTTACTCCGTGGTGCATGAATTAGTTACTGTGATACATTTATTTAGTGTTTTGTGTATTGAATGACTGAACCAGCTAAAAATATAATGCTTTTTCTTGTACTGGAATTTTTATTTCCAGCTTAATTGCAGCAATTGTATCGCCATGTGTATACATTAATGTATCTAAAAACTATTATTTTCAACTATGTAAAATGAGCTTTCTGCATCAATACATCTTAACATATATATGTTATTCAGAATGAACACACCATACTATAAACAGTCCTTTAAATCTACCTGGTATCATTTTCTTTTAAAAAACACAGACTCATTCTAACAAACATCTACAGGCTGTTTATATAAAGCAGACTGGCAATGAAATAATGCGAAGTTGTTTTCCCTCGGTCATGTGAATATCTGCGATGTTTATCCTTCATTTCTGTATTTGATTTTTTTTGACACATTTCAATCAACATTCTTTAATATAGGTGCCTCTATGCTTGATTGTGTTTGTATATTCCAATATATATATACTTAATCATTTGTAGTCTGATTGAGTCTGATTAAAATTATTTATATATTACGTTCTGTTACTCACAAAGAATAAAATGTGAAACCTTCACATATGTATAAGGCTGACAGGGTGGTCTGTAATTATTTATTCAATTCATGATTTGAAACCTTTTTATGCTTAAAGGCAATATTCACCTTCCAGAAAAATTTAACAGTATTCTTCTTATTTACATAAAGTATGTGCAAGGGGATTATTTGTCTTGTCCAATGTATTATTGTATCTACTTATGTAGTATTTTAACATTTCTTGATCAGAGAGTATTATTTTGTTTATGATGTTTTACATTAGAATTATATGTATTGTTATGTATATATGCAAGAAAGAGTAATATATGTATTTTTATGTTTACAACATAGTATTTGGACAAAGTGAAATATTTTGCATTTGTTTTCTATTGTAATCAAAACTTGAATCAAAACAAATATATAAAAGTATTATAATTAAACAATGGATTATATGTCACGCATGTCCACAATAAAAGCATTCCATGTACAATGTGTCAGTATTAATACAGATTTACTAATATCGTACCTATATGTCTTGTTTTTTTCATTTGCATTCTGGTATACAGTAAATACCTGAAAACTGGAGAATCATTAAATGGCCTCTTCTGAAATTAAGATGTTTAGTTGGTTTATGCTGAAGATGTTATTACTCTGAGTCCAGGCGTCAGGCATCTACTGTATATGTTTCACACATTTTCGATCATTGTTATTAGTTTCTATTGTGCCTGAATGTTTCTTGTTTGGGATAATAAGTATATATCCATCATCTCTGTACAAATGTAGTTTCTTCCATACCAGCAGTTTCACTGCCCATAAAAGGGAAATATTTATACAAATATTACCTTTCAATCAATGGTAGTAAATACTAAACATGTACTATACAACTGAAAGGTAAAATTTCTCACATTTTCTTGTCATTTCTGTCGTTTCATCTTGAATTAACTTGTTGAAATCGAAAATATTTTTATCTGTTTGGCTTCTTTAATGCTACCTATACATGTATAGAGTGTAGCGATGATTTGTGTGTCTGTGATAATTAAACGTGAACCCACTTTTTAAATAAAATCATAAACATGTGATCAAGTCTTAGTGTTTTTGCACTGTATTTTATTTGTTCATGCTTCAAAACTTCTTCAGAATGAATCCAGTTCAATATTCAGATATTCGCTAAAACTGGTTTTCTTATAGTCACTACTTTAAAGTTGCAATAACAAATATAAACTTTGAAGTTTAAGTAACCATTTAATTGGAACATGAATTTTGTGCTTAATTTAGCCTTCCAATTTGAGATTATATGTTTATTTTGGATACAGGCCTATCAGGGTTGAGGAGAAAGGCATGGAATATGATAAGCAAAATACAAATCCAAATATAATTATACTTTATTTATAAGATTCTTAGTATACAAACAGAATTAATGTTGGCAATGTTAAGACATATGGCAACTGAAAAAATTGTACATTAACAACCACACAAAGATTTATCAGCAGTTTCAATGGTTACATTAACAGAGAGGAGCATTACATATCAAGGACAATGAAGATTAAACATTTGTCTGCATCCAGTAACTTGTATTATGATAACAATGGTAATAACAAGATAAAGAATAGTACTTTAAAAATAATTATGATTCAAACACAAAGATTTATGTTACAAATACCATGTTACTTGGCAGGCTACAGAATGTCAAAGCATGATTAAAATGAAACTGAACAATCCCAATTTCCACATATTTCAATTATCATTCAACTTGTATTAACCAAATGTCGTTTTGATTTTTGTTAACAATTACAAAACATACGAATACAAATCTTACATTGGTCAGTCACACAACAAGACAATCATACAAGAACAATGTACATAACAAACAGAACAATCATACACCAGCTAGACAAAAATCTGCAGCTAAATCTTCTAGCAAAAACATGAATGTAAACCAAGGATTTTGTTCTTTTTGTAATATTATCTTTTTTTTCTAGCAAATGAAATAATCTGATCATGTTATTGGATAAACAAAAGCCATTCATAATTAATCCTTTATTTTCTTAAATGTTTCTTTATGTTGCAACAAATTATATAGATAGCAGATTTATAAACTCAAATTGTAAAAAAGTCACATAGTCATAATTTATGAACTCAAATTGTAAGAAGTTCAGCAGCCATAATTTAGAGCATTCAAGATCTTTGTCTAACAATGGTACCACATTCAGATTCATTTCTCAAACAAAGCTAAATAAGATAATACAGAATCTATAACAATTTTTGCATTCCCACAAACAAGATGGCACACAAAAATGCACAGCTCAGGCTACCCATAAAAAATTGCTGGCAAGCAGTTCTATGACCGATTCATTCAAAAATCCCCCGAACTAAAATTTTCTTACAGAAATTTTACAAAAAAAACACATAATCTTTTTTATTCAAGCTTTTAGTTTTCAGTACATTTATATAATGTTAACTCCCTAAAAATACTTATACCTACCTACCAATCATTTAAAAAGTTTGGGTCATGTAACTGCAAACCAACCTTGTTCCTTACAGTATAGAAACTCCTGTTTTTAATTGGCTCATCATCTTGTGTAATACCAAAAATGAGTACTACCGGTAATATACAATTTTAAAAACAAAAGTTTTTTGCTAATAAAAACTTCAGAATACATTCTGGCGTTTATTTCGAGTAAAGGAATACACAACCGATAAAAACCAAATTACAAAATGTTAATTAAGAGGATGGTAACAGGAATCTGAAAACAAGTTATGATGTAATACTCGGACAAAATACTAAAGGGCAATCCTATCAAAACTAACAATATACATGTTAAAATGCTAACTGTAGATACAAGAAAATTCACAGTAATGAACTAGCATGGAAATAGCACTTGTATATTTCATGTTGAGAAAATTTTACACCTGATTTTAAGAAACTGTTCTCCTTCTCGCATTAATTGTTAGTCTGTCATGTAAAGTCATATCACAGTTGGTTAAGTCAGTTATTACAAGTCCTGCTGTCATTCTGGTATCCTAATAATTCATATCCTACACAATGTGTCAAGTTGTTAAATATTCTTATTTCAAATGTTGAAACTCTTGCATTTCATTCAAGATTGATTACACACTATTTTTGTTCAAAGTACTAAAATATTCAATCTGAGGATTGCCCAAGTAGTTGAGTACCAATTTCAAAATGTATAATCATCCTTAATATGTATATATAAAAAATAATCATAAAATATCAGTGTAAAATTTGATATACAAGGTTACAAAAGATTACAAAATTGATCAAAATAGCATAAAAATATTGAGAAATGTAAAACAACTTCTATCTGATGATTTCCCCAACAAAATAGTCTTACTCATAACAAAATAGCTTCTCATGCACAAGTTGTTTGAGTTTTTTCTCACATTCACAAACATAATTTTCTCATGGATAACAGGAACTAATTTAACAAAAAGGTCAAATATTGTACATTACTCTGAATTTAGATGGTTACAATTTATTTTGTTAACTGTTCAATGATCTATGCCTTCCACATGAACTGTGGTTGATCACCGTGATCATCACCACCATGTACACTGGGTCTTTCAAATCTGTATGGGTCCATCTGTGAGCCTGCTTCAAAACTGGTATCAGGCCTGTAACCCAAAGCAGGATATCCAACACTGCGGTACGGTGCCATTTGAGGATGAAGTCCAGCATTGTCATAAATACCATTTGTAACATACTCTGGATCATACAAATGCTTTTTAGACCTCTTGGTATCGTTACTGTAATACAATATAAGAGCATACTTTAGAAACCCAGTCTTGCAATGAAGAATTACCTGACAGTTGAAGAATATCAAATTTTAGTAAGAAGCAAACAAATAATATCTTCAATTCTGTAATCTTATACAGATCATCATTTCACATGTCAAAATCAGTGCTTATTTCAGCACTGCAAAATATGACCCAAAATCTATGATCAAATTGTTACTTACTTGGACATGTATTTCCAGCAACCAATAATAATTAAGATGATAATAAGTAGAGCTCCGCCCCCACCAATGGCAGCTCCAAGGATAACATCCAATGAGGATTCTGGTTCTAAAGGCAAATCAAACAAGTCAACAGAGTTAAACCACATTTTATGTAAAAGTTGATAACATAATTACAATATAAATTCAGATGCATCATGGCATTTTCAGACATTTGATCTAATTTTAGTAACAAAATGGTGACAAAACAATAGTATCATAAATGTGAAACTCACAAAAAAAATGTATGCAGATGATTGAGAGGTTCCTTTTGATATTGGTAGGAGGTTGATAACAAAATTGAACAGAGAAAATGATCTACATTTTGATAACAGATACGTTCAAAACCATCAACAACGAAATTGCTTGACATGATATCATACAAATATTAATGTCCTGAGGGAATTCACTCACATGGAAGTATTCGCTACATGTCATAGCTGTAAAGGCTCAAAGTGTGATTTCGTTCGGATTTTGAAATTCGAAGGAATTTTCTTTCAAAAGGTCATCAGACAAAGCTGATTGAAATGCTTTTAATTGCATAGATACATGTATACAAAGTCTGCATATAAATAACATTAATCAGATAATATCTTTTCTCTGGAGTTAAATGTTGCACCAACAGCCATGGTCATTTGGCAATTTTGCTCTAACTTGGGGAAAGACCCCAGGCATACACCTTGGTAGAACCATCGACCTTCTATAATCTAGCTGGACAGCTTGCTCATATGTGAAATTTGGTCAGGGATGATATTTGAGCTCAAAGGCGAGTGGCTGGTGATAATCATATAAAGTCTGCACATTATTCTAGCACAGAAACATTTTAGATGAGATAAACTGCCACCGAACAAAAACATTTTACACTCATGAACGAAATAATTTTTTTTTCTCAATGTTAGGATTACTCCAAATGGAATATATATAAAATATCTATACAAATCACCAAAGTTATTCAATATTTTGACTTAAAATTGGCCTTTCTCTAGAAATAAGATAGAAAAGAGTGGTATTTAGTATAGTTGTTTACTTTCTTATTTTTATAAGGAATTTAGTACCTGTTCTGTGCTCACAACGCATGCCAGTATAACCATCATCACATGCGCAAGATGCAGCCCTTCTGTCAGTCTCAGAACAATCCCCGCGGTTATTACAATACAATGGATTCAAAACACAAAATCCTAAAATGAAATATAGTTGCAGCCATTATATTCAATAATCGAAGGTCAAGGCTGACATGCTGAGCCCATTATTTTCAAAAGATGAAGAGGTTGTATTATAATGGTTTGGACTAGCTATTTTAGACACTTTGTGATGAGTCATCTGTGTGACCTTCACCTTTGAGTGATACACACACATGCAGATCTTAGGCGCAACATGTTGTCTCATCCTGGTGAACATTTGTGCAAACTAATTTCAAAATCCCCCATCTAATGACAAAGTAATAGTCTGGATTGCATAATCTGGATTGACTGATCCACACACCACGGACAAACTGCCATTGTGGCAACTATGTTAAGCTCATTGCGAATGGGCTCAACAAAAAGACCACTGCTCAGCTCAAACTAAATACTAGACTGTATCGTTTTTTGATATGAAAGACCAGCTGATTAAAAGCAAGTTGATTTTGCAGTAAGAAATATCATTTCAGTACAGATCCACATAATTCTGTCCAAGTCATTTATTTTGTTTGCCGAAATTACAAAAAAAATGGCACTTACATTGAAAACAAAAAATAACAATTGAGTATACCTACCAATATAACTGTACAGTATTTTTTACCATTACATCACATATATCACACTTACTGTACAGAATAGGGTTCTTGTATTTTTATGTTAAACTTTCAAAATTTTTCCTTCATTATTCTATATGTTTCTTTATTATCAAATAAACAAACATCTTGATACCATATTAATTCAATTTGTTCCATTAAGCTTGAACGAAAGAAACAACTGTTAAAAAAAGTTCACAAGCCCAAATGCAGCGAACAACCTTTGAACAAAGGCCACCCTTGAGAAAAACAAATTGCAATGTTTATTGACAGGTGGCCTTTACATGGAAGTCAGTTTATGGAGGCCTTTATTCAGAGGTGGCTGCAAACACTGGTTAAACCATCGAAATTTACTAGCCCCATTCTTTGGGCTAGTTGGTCAGTGCAAAAACTATGAAAACTTGATTTGTTGAACCAGTCCTACCTCTTCAAATTTGACCAGGAAGGTCCTAAAGGTGGTCTCAATATCGAGGTTTCACTATGTTATTATCATCATACCACAAAGTATGTGATACTTTACCTCACAAGCTAATGTTTAAGAGTGAAATGAAATAAAGATATTCATTTTTTGATTGATAAGCAAGCTCAAGATGTGTTCATAATGTGAGGCTCATATACAATCCGTAACGTGTTGGACAGAAAAACCACTAATTACCTCTACAAGCTCCAGCTTGAGTAGATGCAAAATCGTCATTCAATGTCAAAGGAGGACATTCTTTACAAGACATCTGCCCAGTTTCGTTCTGATATGTATCTGCTGGACAGCTCTTACAATCTGTATCATCATCGCTATAGTAACCTGCTGGACACGGTTCTGTAACATAAGAGTAAATTATTACTAGTATAACCCGCTAATGGCCATGAACTTTGACATAGTTATTTTGTGTGACAAACTGTCTGGGTAAACATGTGTATCAATTTATTTCAAAATCCACCAATAAATGATAGAATTATGGATCATACAAAAATCTGAAAGGACTGACGGACGGACGGACGGACGAACAGACGCACGCACGTACACGCACACACCCCACCATTGTGAGGACTGTCATGTTCATTTGATGTAGACTTGAAAAAAAGCAAAAGAACTCTGTACTGATACATGCCATGCAAGAATGAAAAGACAAGGGTGTTGAAAACACAGTCCATGTTTTTTTTATGAAATTTACAAAATGTACATAAAGGTAAATCTTAGTTAAAGTTTTTGTAAATTATTCAATTATGACAACGAAAATACACTATGCATCACTTTTCAAAGACAAGAATGATATTACTTTAAAATATCCAATGTGGTTAATTTCTTATCTGTTTTTCTTGGAAACTCAATTTTTGCATGAAATTTATTTAACTGTTTTGCACAATATCACTGTAGTATAACCCTTTGTATTTTTCCGCATCTAAAGAAAAAGACTTTCGAAAACATTGTGACAAAAGATTCCATTGCTCGTAACAAGTAATAGCTTCTGTCTAAACTTTTCCACTCTGTCAGAGAGAAAGAACCTAATTTTCTGAAATAAATTGATGTTTTGTATATTTGCTTTAAATTTGGAAGAGTCCAAAATATGCTTATGAGGCAAAGGGATAATGTTAATCTTACCACATGTATCAGCACTAATCTGCTGACCATTGCCACACACTGGAACAACCACAGGGGCTCCAGTACCGGTATGTACGATGTTCTCCTAAAATAATCAAAATTATTTTCTTCATATCATTCAATATGAACATTAAGCCAGAAAAAAAATTACTTGTTTTTCTGGTTACTTGACTAAAAAGTCGAGTAAGTAGGTTGCAAAACTTATATATTTTTTTCTAAACATATCTTCAATACTTTTGAGGTATAATATAAAGTAAAACAAATGACACTGGGGTGGGACCAATTTAACCCCCCATGCATAATTTGTACAATCATAGTAGAAAACCATTAGGCAATATAACAAACTAAATAAGCTCTAGGCTATGTGCTTTTGACCAAAATGATTTTTAAAGGTTACCCCTATAAAGTCCATACAAGACAAGTTAACCCCAAGCAGGGCCAATTTTGGCCCAATGGGCATCATTCATGTCTTGGCAAAGGACCAGCCAAGGATCATTCCTAGGAATTTGACTGAAAATGGCCCAATGGTTTCACAGGATATGACATTTGATACAATTGTAAACGATACATGATTTATGACCATGGACAGGGTGAACACAATAGCTCACCTGATGGCATAGTGCTCATGGCAAACACTATAGCTCACCATATGTGCAACGTCCTCAGGTGAGCTAAAAATACAACACTGACCTGGCAGTAATAAACCTAGGCAAGACATACTAAACTTGAACAAATGTTTGAAGAATTGGCTAGTGTATAGGCAGTATTGGACTGGCAAGGAAATTATCCTGACATACAATCGAAGTTAAAGAAAATGTCAAAACATAACTTTACTTACGTTAACATCAAGATTGTCTGATGATAATATCTGGCTGAGTACCTCTGCAGTAGGAAGGTCGTCTGTGCCATCGTTCACAGTTTCACTGTAGATAAAATATTTACAACATTAGCCCATACCATTACACCAACAAAAGAGTATTTCAACCTTTTCAGGTTAAACTATTTGGACCTCAGTCGAAGAAACAGGTGATTACACTGCAATTATTATACACAAGCTGTGATAGGAGGAGATGTAAAAAATTATTTGGTTAAGTGAACCAAACAATTTATTATATTTGTGAACAATAGGGTGGCACCATATCATATGGGATTCAAAGCTGTGTTATAAAAAGCAAACGTAAATTATCGAGCTAACATTTGATAATACCAATCAAAGGGGTTTGTCAGGTATATTAAATATCACCCATGTATAATAGAAGGGAAACGACTTTGACCATTGTATTTTTCCCACGTATGTCATAATAGTCCTTGTTATTACACTGAAGTTCAAAGTATTTTCGTTCATTTATAGTGCAACATGTAGATATGTCCACACCCTAACCGAAAATGTATGCTTTTACTACCTTCAAATGTATATAAAACTCAATATTTAGGATTTTACGAAAAATAGTCAAATTTTACAAGTCGGACACGAAGTCATAAGCCGCGACATGCACATGTATAAAGCGAAACTGTGATAATATCAATCTAACTTTGAATTGCGCCATGTTAACAAAGGCTATAATGACATACGTTGGAAAAATACAATTGTCAAAGTTGTTTCCCTTCTGTTATGTAGACGTTACACATGATATATGTGACAAATCCCTTTAATACCAATACTGCAAAATAAATAGAACATGGATAAAGTGAATTGCTGGAGACCACAATTATTACTACATTATATCCTAATTTCACTATATCCATGACCAGGAAACATAGGAGGGCTTAATCAGGAAAAATGAATACTTCAAAATGCTGAATACTTCACCGTATTGGATTTCATTATAACTGTGTTTTACAGTAATTGCTGCTGTAAATAGTTCTTTGTCTAATTTTGTATCCACTTTCCACTGATTGAAAATATAAATTGTATCATCAAGGTCAGAGGTCCAGAAACTTCTGATTAATCTTCGAGCTCAATGTACAAATATTATTGTATTTACCAGTCTGTGGTGTTTTGCATTTGTGAACATTGAACTAAATTACATAACTCCTGATATCAAAAAGCAAAAATATCATAAAAAAATAAATTCTAAGTGAAATTAGAATCAATCAATAAAAATGGTCTCAAGTTTTAAAACATAAGACCTAAACTATTCTGCTATGAATTTACACAAGCATTTTACTTACGGAACATTATTCACAACAACATCCAGGGATAATTCATGTGACAAGGCTCTCTTCCTTCGGCCGGCACTCTTAGCCTGACATTGTTTCACAGTATTGGTATTTACCGAGAAATCCACCGACACATTGATACAATCATCCTCACAGAATGAACTGCCACTAACAAATCGACCACTCCTTGACTGTAAAACGACTCTTATTTGGATGGATATAGATGTCCTTATTCTGCTTAAGGTATTCGCATCAGAACAACTCTCAAGTGCTACATCAAATGTCACAGTTATTCTCACACTTACTAATAAACCGGGGGCTTCTGTCACTGAAACAAAAGGTAAGTGTTTTAACAGGATGTACTCTGTTTTCACATGCTAAGAGCATTTCTTAGTTTTGAACTCTTCATGAATTGTTTGTTGTAAATTAACTTTCTTGCTGCCAAAAATCAATTAATACTGAATTTAATTACAAAAGTAATCGTAGAGAGAAATTTTAGTGCAATGTAAATATTCATTCATGTATGCAATAATAGTTTTCAATAGGCCCTCTATGCATATGGTAAAATTAGAATACGTAGAACATCACAGAGCCAGTAACTTATAATATGTATGTAATTATACTGGCCATCATAAGAAAGTAACCAGTAGGTGATGTTGGTATAAAATAGACAAAGCACAAGTAAACAAGATGAATTTAATTCTGAAAATAGCTGAGACATTTCATGATATGGTTTATTGTTATCCATTATTGACCATATAATTGCTGTATACCATTAAAATTTCAAGGTCAGTATATCAGGCCAAAATAGAAGAATTTTTAAGATGGTTACTTTCTTAAGATGGCCAGTACATATATAGTCAATTTGAGAAAATTCAATTCCAATTGAATAAATCCATTATCAATGAGAGATAAGTCTACTAATTGTAGAATTAATTTACATATGGTTTAAACCATGGTTTAAAGGTGCTAGAAAATTCAGAATAGAACTGGTCAGGCATCAAGGTACAAACTCAGGTATATACAGCCAAGACTGCGATTGCAGCAACCTGCAAATAAAGGCCACTCTGTGAATGAAGGCCATTCTTTGAAAATCATCATTGGTTTTTAGAACAAACTGACCAAATTGTCCAACTAACTTACTGAAGGTCAGTGGTTCTGCTCAGGGGTAAGCCTGGGGGTCTTCCTCCACCGTTAAAGCTAGAAAGATGCCAAAATGACCCTGGCTGTTGGCACAACATTAAACTCCAGCGAAAATAATAAGTAATAGGGATAAGGATTAATTTGCTAGCTTACCTTGGGGATCCTCTATACAATTCGATTGACCAGATTGTGTCGTGTAAAAACCAGGTCTACATTTCTTACACATATTTGGATTCGAATTTGTCTTGTCATTGAAGAAACCTACTGGACATGGATCACACCTTTGGGCAGAAAAGTTGATACCAAACCCAGGGTCGCAGATGACTGGAAAAATATTATATATTTAATTATGTCTTCTTATGATGTGAGTGTTACTTAATCAAATACATGTAATGCTATCTCTATGTTTCCTGGGTGTAGTTTGAGAAGTTTCAATTGTGAATTTGCAGTGCTTGATCTCACAATGTTGCGCAAGACAAATGAAACAATCCTGTCATATTACCAATCTACATTGTTAGGTATGGTTGAAAAACTGACTCTCATCCTTGTTGGTATGATATTTTTCAGGTATCATCACTCATTACTTGTGTTGCAATTAACTGTTTCCATGACAAACCTAATACATAATTATCTAAATACCAAAATATTTAAGAATATTTAAGAAAATATAACTGATATTTATCGATGAAACATAATTTAATTTTTTGTAAAATACCTATATTTTTATTAGTCAGACATCAGAAAATCTCTTCCCTCACATCTGTGCCATAAAACATGAGATTAGTCTGCAATCTCATAATTAATATTTTACAAGAGATTCTAACACCAAAATATTCTGTGCATTACCCTTTGTTCCAAAAAAGGATCAACAAATATTTCTATGTGCATGACACACTTTGTTTTGAATGAAATCTTTTAGCTACTGTGATATATAATTGTAACAGTCAATTTGATTGGCTTACAGTTGTTTAAATAAATGATTGCTGACTTTAAAAGTGCATTGTCCAAACACAACAAATAACAAGAATAAGCCGCTAAACGTTAAACAGTTACATGTTTTCAACCATAATACAATGACAAATGAAACTGAGATCGGAGCTAGGAGACTGAGATCGGAGCTAGGAGACTGAGATTGGAGCTAGGAGACTGATCTCAAGTTTTATGACTTTCAAACAAGGATTGCACAGTGACTGAACATCAAGCACAGTAAGACATTCTGAACTTACCAACACACAGGTCTATCCTGGTGCTTCCTGTTAATACTGTAGTGGAACCTCCAGGACAGTCATCACATTCAACAGCCATTGTATCACCATTGTATTTACCAATGGGGCAATCAAAGCACTGAACAACATTACTAGCATCTCGTTCATAATACTGTCCAGCCAAACAGACATCTGAAACAAAATAAAGCCTCATAAAGTCAGTTTGTTTATCTCTAAATAGAAAAAAGATGTAAAAAATATAAGTAAAGGAGATTATAGTGTACTCAGACTATTATAATGAAGAATCAGGTACAGTGAAGTATTTATTTTTTGAAGAACACACTCTTCCTTGTTTTATGGTTTTAGATAAATTGTAATGGTTAAATATTATAGTGATATTATGACCACCTTGTTTTAACTACCACTCTTTTCAGACTGGCTTTCAGTAACTCCTCTATAATTCAACTTGATAATGAGACTTTCTCATTATTATGACTGATTTTTCAGGCCCCACAGGGGGCCTCATTATTGAGGTTTTACTGTAAAAATATGATACATATAATATGGACTATTTACCTGTATAAATCAGTTCAAGGTATTACATCCCTAATGTCCAAAACTATTATTTAAAATGTGTGCAAAGATTTAGGAAACATTAATACCGGTAGATTTTTTATGTTTCCATGATAGAGAATGATTTATTGTGAGATTTTTCAAAAGTAATGACATTCTTTTGAGTTATTGCCCTTTAAAGTTTGCATTGAATTCTATGGAAGTACCCCATTTTTTCAAATATAAAGATCTTTTTCAATGAAAACTCATGGTAAAAAGATGAAACAAGAAATGATAGGAACTGTCACAAACCAAGTTTTCATTCTCCAGATGCTTACCCCAGCCCTACCTTCAGTCATAGGGTGGAAACATTTTGCCTATGATATGCTTGATTTTAATAGCTCATACAGACAAAATAAACAAAGGGCCATAATTCCACCAAAAATCATCAAATCACAAAACCTCAACAATATGCATAAGATCACTTGATGACAATAGTTCTGTGAAAGTTGGATCAAAATCCCTTGAGAAATAAAGGAGGAGTTGAGCACAGACCAGAATATTTCTCCATATTTTGCATATGAGCAAAACAAACAAAGGGCCATAAATCTGCCAAAAATGATCAAATCAAAAAACCCGGAATATATGCGCTGGTGTAATTGCTGACAATAGTTCTGAGAAAGTTTCAATGAAATCCTTTGAGAAATGTAGGAGAAGTTGCACATAGAATATTACATGCACAAAAATTAAATTTTTGTGTAACAGTGACCTTGACCTTGGACTTAAAACCACCAAATACAATCCCAAAGTAGGTCTATTTATACATACTATATATAAAATTTGGAGACAATTTGTCAATTAATACAAAAGTTTTAGTGTGGTAACCAATTGTTGATGCCCCCCACCTGCCTGGCCGCTGACATGTGGCAATCTAATTATCATTTTTTTCCTTCAGAAAGCCTGGTTAAAACACAGTATCATTCTAATTCAATAAAGAAAAACATAGACTATTGTGCAATATCTAGAATTTAATATTTTTCAAGAAGGGCAAAAACTCTTACAAAATTTTCAAAATGTGCTATGAAATAAATTGAAGTATCTACGATAAATATCAAAAAAATGATAATTGGACAATATCACTTCAATAATTTTAACATTTTTGAGTAGTGTATGTCAGAAAAGTATAGAATTAAGGAAGCCATACCTTAAACAGGTTTTTTTGTTAATATGAAAACATTTCTGTTAAAACAGCACACTGACAATAATACATAGCAAAACAACTGTTTAAATAGGTCAATTATTTGAAATTATTCAGCTTTTGAACATATGATAAACCTGATTAAAAACAACTATGGGCCCAATAAAGTTGAATTTGACTGAATTATATCACAAATTTATCAAATAAACGTCAGATTATTTTTGCCATAAATTGTTTGAACTTACTTTCAGAGCATTCAGCTTCTGATGTCGCACCAGTACCTAAAGTTGTTTTATCAGCAGCACAAGAGACACAACCATCTTCATTGCCTGCAAGTACTTTATAGGTTCCCACTTCACACGGTTCACAAGTTTTATTGTCAGGTACATAATAATTACCTGGTTGACATATTTCTGCAAAAAACACCATATTATACAAATTAAACGGTTTTAATTATTGCCAAACAGTTACAAATCTAGTTTGCAATTCAGTCTTTCATATTTACATCAAAGTTCAATGAAATATCAAAGTCAATTGATAGAGTGAGAGATGATTGACATGATTTTTCAAGTCATTACAAGTTTTATAGCTTGATAGCAAACACTGGTTTATCAAGAGATGAGTGCTGGCTGGTTCTGCAGAGGCCAAATTGTGGCTGATTAACCAGAGGTTGTACCCTAGCTGGCCACACAGCAGGTGAATTAACTAGAGGTTGTATTCTGGCTGGTCACACAGAGGGTGAAATAACCAGAGGTTGTATGCTGGCTGGCTGCACAGAGGGTGGATGGTGGCTGGTTGTACCCCCATGATTGTGCAATCTGCAGAGACCTATCAATCCAACTAAATCACACCCATGAACATGTATATATGTTTATGGAATCATAAAATGTGTGAAAACTTACAAGCTATCCCTCCTGTAAGCATATGTATATAAACGAATGATGGCACAACTTGTAAACATTCAGGTGATAAAATTGAATAGAGCATAAATTGTTCTCTACATGAACATTATGGTAGATGGACCTTTGGACATTTTATTACCTATGCAATCATCTAAACTTGTAGAACTTGTATCTTCAGTGTATGTATTGTCTGGACATTGGTCACATGTCGTTTGTCCCTCATCACTTTGATACTCATTAAGTGGACATGGTTGACAGGTCGTACTATCAATACCAAAAAATCCAGGCTCACATGCAACTAGAAATATATATTAAGTGATGTGTAACACAATAATATTTGTTTCACAATTGATCAAATGGACTTTATAGAAATTCCATATCAAAATCAACATGGTAACTGGATGTCAGAGAAACTCCCCCAAAAGATTCAATAGCTATATGTATTTCTTTCACTCAATTTGTCTGATTAATTCAATGTTCAGTATTCTCAACTTAATCTTGGTAGAATGATAGATTTTAAAAACAATATCATGTACAAGTCAATCAGTCAAAATATCTATCCACTTATTTGGCAGATATATAAATGGGTCTGAAACACCAAAAGTAGAGAGAACATAAGCCCAATGTCGAGCCCACTATTGTCAAGAGATCAAGAAGTTCTATTACAATGGTCCGGACAAGCTGGTTTAGACCAATTTTTGACATTTGACCTTAAAGAGTGACCTTGACCTTGGACTTACAGTCAGAAGGACAATCAAACACTGAAAAAAATGCCTTTGTGGCAACAATGTTGAGCTCATCACAAGCAGGCTTAACAACAAAAATGAGATTAAAGCTGAAAAAGATCTCCATTTTTTTTACCACAGAATTTGGCTAAATAAGAGACAAAACATCCCAGGGTGTGGAAACTACAAAATAACATACCACATTGGTCATTTTCAAGCTTTTGACCGGGTTGACACAGATCAATATACCTGGCTGCCATAAAGTCCACAAATACTATGTCCTTCATCTGAAACATTAAGTCAAACCATTGGTAATCAGTTTATATTATTTCCAAATAAGACAAACACAATGGTCAGTGACCGAAGAAACAAGTACAGGATGTTTATGATGATTTGCTATTACTTGTTTCACAATCAGTAATGTAATGAATGAAATAGCACAATGACAGAAATATTCACAATGGCAGACAAGGAAAGAAAGAAATCTTACTGACCGGATCAAATAAGGCATCGCTATGTAAGATGAGTATTTCAAGTATAACATCTAGAGTTGGTAAAGCCACACCATTGTCTGATGTATCAAGCACAAAATCACTGAAATAGAAAAAAGAATTTTCTAAAAATCATGGAAAAAATTCTTCAAAGCTTGGATAGAATTCTTTCCAGCAGGGATAGGATTCTTCACATCTTGGAAAGAATTCTTCATATTTAATGTGGAGATAATCTTTCATATCATATATAAAAATCTTCATACCTTGGATGGAATTCTTTCCAGCTAGGAAGAATTTTTCACATCTAAGATAGAATTCTTCACATTATGGAGATAATGCTTCACATTATACATAAAAATCTTCATATCTTAGACAGAATTCTTCCCAGCTGGGATAAATTTCTTCACCTCTTGAATAGAATTCTTCACATTATGGAAATATGTTTTCATATTATACACAAAATCTTCATATCTTAGACAGAATTCTTCCCAGCTGGGATAAATTTCTTCACCTCTTGAATAGAATTCTTCACATTATGGAAATATGTTTTCATATTATACACAAAATCTTCATATCTTAGACAGAATTCTTCCCAGCTGGGATAAATTTCTTCACCTCTTGAATAGAATTCTTCACATTATGGAAATATGTTTTCATATTATACACAAAATCTTCATATCTTAGACAGAATTCTTCCCAGCTGGGATAAATTTCTTCACCTCTTGAATAGAATTCTTCACATTATGGAAATATGTTTTCATATTATAAATAAAATCTTCATACCTTGGGCAGAATTCTTCACAGCTAGGATTCTTTACATTATATGATATTATCTTTAGACATTAAATACTTTAGCATTTTCAAATCCATTTATTTAAAAAGGAAATATGTTTCATAATTTGTTCCCTTAAATAGCTGTCATAACTTTCAGAGGACATGTTTTTTAAATTGTGAAAGTAACATTTGTGTAATATATATGACATTTGATAATATCTAACCTCTTCTATGTATGGCGTTGTCATATTCAACATGTTGTTCCACAATCAATTCAACTTGTATTTATTTGTATTTAATGACAAGTGGTTTGTAGTTATGTTATAATGTTTTCTTTATGTGAAATCATTGGCTTAAAGCTTAATTTTAGGAATAAACTATCCATCTAACTATTTATGAATTACCTGATTTGTTGAAAGACCACCTCAAGTGTAATCTCATGAAATGATTGATCATTCAATTGGCAATCTGAGAAGGTTGAAACAATGTTCTCACATCCATCAGTACAAAATGAAAGATCATCGTTAAATTGTGATGATTGCATTTCACTGAATAGGCTTTTTATCAAAAATGTGATAGAGTCCATATTTATTTCTACTGCACTACTGTCATCACAACTGTCAATTTGGATACCAAATGTCAACAAAATTGACACCTCTACATTATTCTCAACAATGGTAGTATCTAAAAAAAATAAAGATATAAAATTTACTTCACACAATAGTATGAAGTATTTTGCACAATTAGAATACATACATTGTATTTGCAAGAAAACATGAACTTCTATCATACAATGGACATTGAACAGATATGTACAATAATTTAAAGCAATACAGAAGAAGAATATCTTGCACATGACACACCATCTCATCATGGTGAACAATAGTGCCAAGTCATTTTAAAATTCATTAATGCATAGGGAAGTTATGGTCTGGACAAAGTCAGACGGACTAATACACAGACACCATTTTGGCAACTATGTCGAGCTCACCGCAAGTGGGCTCGACAAAAAGTCTGAATTGGTCGCACAACAAACACTGATCATACTGATTACTTCCTGTAGTACTTCCCAGTACTTTCACCTCACTAAGAAATCCTGGGGAGCGAGGTCGTAAAAAATCACCTTCAGATATTATTTGTGTTTGCTTATCTGACCTACCCTAATTTTTCCCGTGACTCTGGACTTTTTATGAGGAATGGTACACCCACTGTCTCACTTTCTTTTACTTTTCCCACATAAAAATAATCCCAACAGCAACTTTCAAGAATGATAAAATTAAGTAGTAAAAAAGAATTCTCAACCTACCTACCCTAATTTTAATGAGCATGTAACCAGAAACAAACAATTTTTTAAGCATAAGGAGTCCGGTTATCAACTAGTAGACAAGATATCTTTATTTTATAGTTCAAACTAACAGAGCAAAAATACATACCATCAGGGAAGTTACAGGTTTCTGACGCAGAGACAGTATTTGTTGTACCCTCTGGACACCTCTTACATTTTGTCGGGTTAGAGCCTGTTTTATCATTATATTGGCCAGGGGGACATCCATAGCACTCATTCCTTTCATTGCTGAAGCCATAGCCAGCAGGACAATCATCTGTATAATATTCATGAAACAATAGTGTATAGTTAACTCTTGTGTATAGTTAAGGTGAAATTGCGTGCAACAAATATATTGTAAATTGTGAAATTGCTTATGACGAATGCTTTGTTAATGGTGAAATTTTGACAAAATGCTTTTCTTCTCTGTACAAGTATGTGAAATTTTCACAGTGTGGAGTTATTATATGAAAGAAATTTTGGCCTAACACATCATAACTTTATTGCTAATCATGAAATTAATGCAACATTGGTTAGTGCAAAGATTGTATAACATCAATTTAACTTTTCCAGCATACAAGTACACATTACAAAGAACAATCAGCAAAGGATTAAGTTAAAATATAAGAAAAGAAGTGATTATCACAAATCAGTTTATCTTATGTACCAGTTTTTAAACTGCTGAACTGAATGGATACAGCTTTGTGTCAGACATCGCCAAGTGATACTATTATTACATTGAATATAGAGTCATTGCTTGAACCTCATTATTTCCTCAACCTATTTCAGACTCATGTATGGAAAAGTGAATATTTTGATAAATTTATATTACAAATTACTGACTGAGAAGTAATACAATCTCCAAATAATATTATTTTAGTATATTGGACACACAAAAATAAGATTTGAGCAGAAAATCTCAAGTTTTATGATCTTGGGGCCTGGTTCAATAAAAATTTACGAATAAATAATCGCAACTGTCATAATTCAAAATGCATCTATAAAAATTAATCAGTACAGTTAAATATTATATAAATTAAGGTAAATAATACTGTATATTAAAACAAGTTTTCACATACCAATGCAATCATCTTCAGATGTGCTGCCCGCATAACGAGTGGTATTTCCTAATGGACACATAGTACATACGTTCTCATTTGTCTTATCGGTATAAGATCCTCGAGCGCAGGGGACACATGATGCAACGTCATCAAGTACAACATAGTACGTTCCAGGATTACAAACATCTAAATGATAAAAACGCATTCTACAAATATGTTCGAAGACATACAAATCATCCAACATTCCCTGGCTGTTTGTTGAATGTCTTTTAATATCATCCCACATATAAACCCCTGAATGGGCCCCACAGAGAGAAGAAACAGTTATTGGCAGCCAGGGGTCATAACGAGGCACTAGCAGCTGCCTTCTACATGTTACACATAAAAAAGAGTATAAGACCAAAAAAGAATATAAGATTCCATTTGAAGATTCATAATGGCGGAATTAAACTGATTTAAAAATTATTAATCAAGGACTCTAGGATATATCAGGAATACTCCTTAAACTTTAAATAATAGTGATAAATTCTACACATTTACGTCTGGACACATACCAGATATTTTCATGTACTGATATTGCGGGAATCACTTATGGTTCACATTTTGTTTGTTTTTATGTGACATGTTGTCACTGGGGTTTAACGCCATTTTTAAACAATTTTTCAGTAATATACGGTGACTGGTTCACCTGACCAGCTTTTCTGGACTGTATACTAACCAGTGTTAACTTACCCTTCCGCAAGGAGCTGGCAACTTCTCCATACATGGAGGAAAACCAACATTTTTGTCAAATTTCATAGAAGGATATTACCAGCCATTACCAGGGATTCAAACCCGGATATCCGGGTTACAAGTCCAGCATACTAACCACTGGACCACGGCCTCACATTTTGTATACTGAATTGGTATACTGAATGTATGAATTGTGTTTCTTTCCAAATACAGTCCATGCAAGAGTAACTTGATAATATGTGATGTAAGATGTAAGATCTTGGTTTTAATCAGTATATAAAGAGTTCAATATCATAGGTTGTAAACTACAATGAATATGAACAATAATGAATAACGCATCATAATATTAAATGAGTTTTTAATGCCAGAGTGAACAGATATTAGTTTCTAAGAATTACTGAATATCATTAGATTTTACCGAAAAGTCGAGTAAATCAAATTGGTCAGGAGGTAGGATCAAAATGATACACAGGACATTGTCACAAGTCCTAGAAATATCTGCATAACTCGCACCTTGTGAGCAATCATCAAGGGAGGTTTTGCCTGGACCAATGGTAGTCTTGTCAATAGGACAATTAGCACACCCCTCCATATTACCAACACTAGGTTTGAACGTTCCTGAAGGGCACATCCCACATGTTGCTGTTGTATCATTAAATGAGAATCCAGCCTGGCATTCAGCTGAAATAAAATAATGAACCATGATATAAATATTATAAATAACTTAATCTCCTTTAACCCTTTACCTCATAATACCGCATTTCCTCCACATTTGAAGTAGAAGACTTATGAAAGCATTGTGGCAAAAAAGACATTGCTAGTAATGAGTAATGGGTTCTTTTACCATAATGTTTTCCACTCTGTCAGAGAGTAATAACCCAGTTTTCAGAAATATATTGATCATGTGTACATTTTCTTTGAATTTCCAAGAGTCCAAAATAAGTTTATGAGGCGAAGGGTTGAGAAAAAATACAAGTTCATATACTGGAAATAACATAACAGATGCCTTAGATTCAATAGTTCCTAACAATGGAAACTCATAAGCTTGTCTACTGAACAACTTGTTATTAAAGCTTCATGGATATTTGTTTTATTTCTTCGTAAAAACCTTCATCAACCCTTACATTGGTTAAGTAATAAGTTAAGTACATAAGTATTAAAAATGGGCATGCACATTACATGCGTTGTACCAATCGTAACAAAGAAATAATTTTTCTAAATCACCCCAAGAAATCAAATGGTCATCAATTCAACATGCCCACCAAAATGTAAATGGTATTAGATACTTAGGAGTTCTTTGAAAATATACTTACGGACACAGGCATCTTCACTCATCTGTCCAATATCCATTGTGATTTTATTATCTGTGCAATTTAGGCAACTTGTTTGCCCCTCCTCTGGTTGATATTGGTTGTAACCACAAGACGTACAATCATCTGTCTGATCCGGTTCACGGAACTGACCAGCTGGGCAGACCACTGTTATTTTCAAAATTATAAAATTGATAAAGAAAGGTCTAAAATGTTCCCATAAACAGAAATTAAATGAGATAAATCTTTTAGGATAAACTTCATGATAGTATTCAAAATTAATTGTGAAGTATTCAAAATCAATCAAGTTTATCTTTTGACATATCTGTCTGACGGGGTACAGTATAAAAGTATGACTCAAAAAGGAGGGGAATTACAGTGGACTCTCGTTTGCTGGAACCTGGTAAATTCGAATACCACAGAAAACTGGAACTCATTCACTGGTCCCAAATGTTTTTGTTATATGTTCATTATAGTTTGACTCAGCATGGCTAGAACCACATAAATTGAAACCGTTTCAATATTTACTCTGTTATTCACACCTCTCAAATTGACAGCTGTCAAAAATTCATTCAAAATGATATGGTGCGTGAAGATATCATTACAAACTTATGACAATTAACAATTGTCCAGTTTTGTTTTCATCCTTTATAGTATATTATTAATTATTATGTTGGTCAACGAATATATGTTTGTCGTGATATTTAACTAGTAATTACTCTGAAATTATTTCAGAAATAACAAATAATTATTATGTTGGTCAACGAGTATATGTTTGTCGTGATATTCAACTAGTGATTACTTTGAAATTATTTGAGAAATAACAAATAATGAGTATGAAATGTCTAGATGAATGTCTCTTAATATAAGCCCCACAAAATCTACAGCATGTATGTACATGTTAGTAAATGATCGTTACAAACAACATGAATGCATTACACATTAGAAAATTACAAGGTGAACAACCCTATTTCATGTAGTAAACTATGGATAGCTGGAACTCCGGATAACTGGAACTGATTTTCATCAATACCATCGAGTTCTAGCCACCAAGAGTCCACTGTAATCATTAAATGTGCTAGCTATAAAGGGCACACCTTCTCAGTTTGAAATTAAGTCCAACTGTTTCTGTCTGCAAATCAGGGACTGGAACTCAGGAGCATCTAAGAAATTTTTTTTTACACTCATTTGTATTCTGCAGCACTTTTAGTGCCAAGCCAGGTAAACAAACCCGTCAGTGTTTGTGATGCATTATTGTTTACCAGTATGTAATATTTAATGTATTGCATTTTATTGTTAATAAAATCATATAAATCATGGAAAGAATGATCCAAAGTAAATTACACAAAACTTTGTCTATTCATCAGACATAAGTCATGTTGAACAAGCTGAGTAGAATTATCTGAAAAATAAATTCAGAAAATTCTTTCAAAAGGAAAAATGTTTTAAAAACACAAACCAATGGAACAATTAGACTCAGAGTCAGAACCCATGTCTGCTGTTGTATACCCTTTGTCACACGGAGTGCATTCTTCATTTCCATGGTCTTCCTTAAACGAGCCAGTCAAGCATGGTACACACTCATCCATGTACAAGAATTCTCCAGGAACACAAAATGCTATAATAGTACAATAGTGATTCTTTTTTAATGTGACTCATTGTCACTGGGGTTTAACACCACTTTTTGCAACAATTTTTGCAGTTATATACGGTGACTGGTTAACCTAACCGGATTTCCTGGACAGTATAATATCCAGTACTAACTTACCCTTCCACAAGGAGCTGGCAACTTCTCCACATATGGAGGAAAATCGACATTTTTGTCAAATTTTCATGGAAGGGTATGACCTGCTGCGACCGGGATTCAAACCCAGATCTCCAGGTTACAAGTCCAGCACACTAACCACAGCCACAGCCTAGTACAATAGTTAAAGATTATGACAAAGAAAATACAGACAATAAAATCAATCCATGAATGATAGCAGCAGTAGTTATGAACCTGTGATAGTGATATTTTAATCTGAATGATTTATGTAACAGAGATGCTTTCATCGTCATTTATGTATTCATCTTAGATAATGTATGGAAAAAATGGGTTCAATTTAAATTGTTCTAATTACAATCTTACAATCACAGGTCTATCACTACTGCCTGTGATAAATCAGATTATGTACAATAACAATGAAACATTATAAGTTACAATGATGAGTAGCAAACAAAATACAGTGCAACCGCTCCAGAGTGGCCCTCTCTTGAGCAACAACTTCCTTCAACAACAGAATGATTTTTTCAACGGTATGATTTAACCATTCATTCAACCTTTCTATAGCAACAACTTCTCTACAACAACATAATTTTGCTTCTCCCAAAGGGTGCTGCTTTGGAGAGGTTGCACGGTAATACAGAATAAACAGTAGGAGATATATTTAAACAGAAAAAATAAGAAGATTTGACAAAAATTCCAGTGTTTATGAAATTTACAAACATTATCCCTTTACCTCATAATACTGCATTTCTCTGCATTTGAAAGTAGACGAGTTTTGAAAACTTTGCGACAAAGAAGGCATTGCTTGTAGAAGAGTAATGGCTTCTTTTGCCACAATGTTTTCCACTCTGCCAGAGAGAAATAACCCAATTTTCTTAAATAAATTGATATTTTGTACATAAGCTTTGAATATGGAAGAATCCAAAATATGCTTATGAGGCAAAGAGTTAAAGGAATCTATGGTATATATATATATGCTGAACAGAAAGCTGAAATAGAAATCAACCATATTAGAATATAATATAATATATAACTCACGCTTGGAACAATTAGCTTGTCCAGCACCATCAGTTGTTGTCCCAGGGTCACATTGTGCACACATTTGATCATTACCAAGTTGATCTTTGAAGAAGCCTTCATCACATTCTTCACAATTACCTTCCTTGAACTGCTTACCATAGTAACAGAAAACTATAAAAATAATAAAAAAGATATTCAAATGTCAACTAATTCAATGAATGTATTCGGTCTAAGTAGTCTGATCACATGACAATAATGCCAATTTCAGCTCAAAGAACTACCCTCACTGTACATTTACTCTCAGTCATATGACCTATAAACTATTGTTCAAAAACTGGACACCTACACCAAATTGTATAAACATTGGTTAACTTTAACCAAATGGTTAATTTAACCCAAGGTTAAACCCAAGGTTAAATTTAACCATTTTGGTTTACTAATCATTAAAAAAAATCATTTAAACATTTAAAAAGGGCTGCCATTTTGGTACTGGTTAACGTTTATGTTAAGATTTAACCAGCATCTTAGACTTGGTTTAGATTTACTTGAGCTTTAACAAAAACAAAATTTGGTTAAACTTAAACAAAATTTTCTACAACAGCTAACTGAACATTTAACCAAAATTTTAACCAAAACTCTGATTTAACCCAGTGGTTAAAGTTAACCAATGTTTATACAATTGGGTGCTGCAGTTAGTATAATACATAACCCCTAATTTCATTACTTGTTTTGTTTTTTCGAAACAGAACTGCAGATTTGTGATTTATGTTTATTATTCAGTGGATTTTTCAAATATTCAGATAAGGTATAATGAGAGTAACACTAGTTGTGACAGTAAATTGATCGTGTTTTTTTTTTTTGAAAAAGATTTACATGAGATACATTCACATAGCCTATCATAATTTGTCTGAAGCTAAAAGAGGGTAAAGTAAACAATTGTTTAGAAGATTATCGATGTAATTTGCTAACAAATTTCTTCTGCTAATTAATTAATTATCAAACTAATTATTAAGAATTTGCAAGTGTTTAAAAACAAATTCCAAATTCATATGCATAATTCTACACATTTCTATGACAAATTCATTTTAACAACCATTTATTTTTGGACATGTCATCAACATTTCCTCCACATTTTAATTGGTATCGTGACAATCTCAATGTTAAGACCATTCTGTCTACATTTCAGGATTTTACTTATTTCAGAGCACTACATAGAATACACCTAATAAATCAAACATGTTTAAAACTGCAGAAAAAATTCTGGATTGTAATGGTCAGATGTCCAGTAAATAGGGGCAGAGCAACTATTTTGAGAACTCAGACATGTCAACATCACAATTTAACCAAAAAGTAAAAATCTGGCACACTGTAAGAAAATCAAATAAAGTATGAACTAAATACCATAGACAATGACTTTGTAACAGTTTTAAGTTTCAAAAATTCATTGTATTGCTCCTGGGCCCACAAGATCCCTGACATTTGCATAAACTTAATAGCAACATGGTGACTTCTAGTGACAATTGACAAAACAAAACTTTCATTGAAGGTACATGTAATATATGTTTTCACTTACAATGTCATCAAACCATGATATATGTTATTTACCTACATCATAGGCAGTATGCTGTATGATACCTACCTACATCACACCACCTGTATCACAGACAGTATGCTGTATGATACCTATCTACAACACAGGTAGTATGCTGTATGATACTCATATACATCACACCACATACATTACAAGCAAAATGCTGTATGATACCTACCTTTCAACACACTACCTATATCACAGACAGTATGCCGTATGATATCTACCAACAACACACTACATACATAACAGGCAGTATGCTGTATGATACCTACTTACATCACAGGCACTATGCTGTATGATACCTACCTACATCACACTACATACATCACAGGCAGTATGCTGTATGATAACTACCTACAACTCACTACAGACATCACAGGCAGTATGCTATATGATACCTACCTACATCACAGTCAGTATGCTGTATGATACCTACCTACATCACAGACAGTATGCTGTATGATACCTACCTACATCACAGGCAGTATGTGCTTCATTTGATGTTCTATCAATTTCACATTTAGTACAATCATCGAACCCTTCCAGTTCCTTAAAAAAGCCATCTTTGCAAGGGACACATTCTTCAGTTCCATGCAGACCAGGGCCACAATTAACTACAAGCAAAATTATACATAATCTGTGAGCATCATTAACATCATTATGGCCAAATTGATTAATGAATATATCTTGATTTATATCTGACAATGCAGCCCTAGTTCATATAAATTTAATCATCATGAACCTTGATTCTTACCTCCAAAACAATATATACAATAACACCTCACATTGCGACCACATTAATATTTAGACCAACTTAATAATGAGACCACTCATTTTCAGACCAGCTTACAATAACTCCCATATTGTTCAACTTGATAATGAGACCACTCATCTTCAGACCAGCTTACAATAACTCCCATATTGTTCAACTTGATAATGAGACCACTCATTTTCAGACCAGCTTACAATAACTCCCATATTATTCAACTTGATAATGAGACCACTCATCTTCAGACCAGCTTACAATAACTCCCATATTGTTCAACTTGATAATGAGACCACCTCATTATTGTGACCATTTTTTTGGTCTCAATCGTGATCTCATAATCAAGGTTTTACTATATAAACTTTATTTCCATGATTTTAGACAATAAGTTTCAGTAAAACATGGTTATAAGTGAACTCATACACAGTAAATGAGGCCGCAGCCATGGTCCAGTGGTTAGAGTGCTG
This sequence comes from Lutraria rhynchaena, assembly GCA_008271625.1. Classification (NCBI taxonomy): domain Eukaryota; kingdom Metazoa; phylum Mollusca; class Bivalvia; order Venerida; family Mactridae; genus Lutraria; species Lutraria rhynchaena. The sequence goes on from VIBL01000092.1 coordinate 104,328, forward strand.
GACTTGTAACCGGGACCTAATTTTTGACTCGAGCTGACCCAAGTTGAACTTGTCAAAGACATTATTAAAACAAACATTTTGACACAGTTTAATAAAGATCCAATCAAAACTGTGACCTCTAGAGTATTAACAAGGTTTTTCCAGTGATTTGACCTGATGACCTAGTTTTTGATCCAAGATCATCCATGTTCAAACTTGTTCATGATATCATTGAGACAAACATTCTGACAAGGTTTGATGAAGATTCAATCAATAGTGTCACCTCTAGAGTGTTAACAACCCCCAGGTGTGGATGATGGACAATGAGCTAATAATTACCAGCAATTTAACACAATGTGTGGTCTAAGGTGAAAGACAAACTAAATAGGAAGTAATATTGTCAGTTAAAATATCATACAGAGTACTATGTATGTACATGAACTGTACGGTTAACCAGCCATTTCTCAACGTAGGGTCCTACAAACTAGTCTTATTAGTGCCCTTTCAAATTTCAATGACTGCTACTCACTCACATAGATAATCCTTACAAGGTTAGAACAATGAAACTTACTTTGGCAATCTCCGACAGACGTATGTCCTGGTCCATTTGTGTTTAAGTTGGTACCACATATGTAACAGAAATCTTTTCGTGTTTCATTTTGGTACTCTCCTTCAGGACACAATTCACAGTCTTCATCAACAATGTAAGATCCCATAGGACAATCTCCTACATCATTGAAAATATTACAATATGTATCCATTTAATAAATACTAAATAATACTATATAAATAAAGCAGTAGTTATTGAATCAGTACTCAGAATTAATATTATATCAATCAAAAAGTACCTATTAAATTAATATTATATAAATCAGAATTAATACTATATAAATCTTTCAATTCATAGAATTAACATCATATAAATCAAACAGCATTTATTGTATTAATATCATATAAATCATTTAACATTTAGAATTGATATTACATAAATCAATCAGCATTTATGAAATCAATAATATGTTTATGTAAAGATACCAATTTAACCATTAATATGTGTATAAAATAAATCTTAAAGCAGAATGTTAACACCATATAATGGTAGTTGATCATTAGCTAGCACGACAGATCCTCAATTTTCAAAATAAGGATTTCATGAACATCAAAATAAAAACATACGTAAAGTGCATTCTGCATCAGATAAGGCCCCAACTTCATTCGTAACAAACCCAGGAACTGTGTCATTACATTTGTGGCAAAATGTCAGGAACCTGTCACTCTCTGGCTTGTATTCTCCAACAGGACAATATTCACAAGAATCAGTATTTCCATCATAATATTGGCCGCCTGGACAAGATGCTGTTACAAAATCAATAACAGTAAATTACAGTAAAAAAGAAAACAGAAACAGAAAAACATGTAACTCTTTTCAAGCTTAGTTTTTGTTACCACTTTATCACTAAATTTGAAGATGACCTAATAAATACAGTAATACATAACATTCACTGCATAGCTGAATGTGAACTAGAATTTTTATTGGTAAAATAGTTTACTGTCATTATTTCATAATGACACTCAATTAAAACAAGGTAATATTGAATCCTTTTTATTCTTTAAATGTGAGATCATTTATACTATTAAAAAAATTCTTCTAGCTCTCAATTGTATAAAAATTGGTTAACTTAAAGTGCTGGGTTAAACTTGAGGTTAGGTTGAGAAGTGAAAGTTAACCAGAAACAAAATGGCCATCCTGATTTTTTCAAACGCAAAACAACAATGCAGACAAAGAAACACGAGGATCTTGATGACTTCTTTTCCAATATCAGACACTTAAGTGAATTTAAGTGAAATTAACTGAAGTGAATTTAACTGAAGTTTCATACAATCACTTTACCGAACTTCAACCAAACAAACAACCTAACCTAAACTTAAACACAGCAGTTAAATTTAACCCATGTTTATACAATTGGGTGCTGATGGCAAAGAACTTTAAGTTAAGGCAAAAATGCTGCCATAATACATACGAAAGCACAGTGATCTATTATCGGTTTTTTCAAACTCAGTACCATATTCAGTACACAGATCACATTCACTACATGGTATACATTCAACCTCAGAGTTTGGTTCATCAACCTCAGAAAATGTGTCGAATGGACAGTCAAAACAGCTCCCTTCAAATATATACTCTCCGGCAGTACACACAGCTATAATAGGAAAGAAACATGAAAAAATCATATTTTACTACAATATGAATGTAAATGACATGTACGAATTGGAATATCAACATAAACATTTAAAAGACTATCGCCAGAGAAAATGTCTCATTGAAGAATTTTTCAAACTCCCAAGACTTTTTCTGACCGAGTTTCCATTTAATTAAAAACAATATAATAAAGTCCTTTCATTTGAAACAAATAAAAAGATATTTGTTGGTAACTTGCTACCCTGATTTATTCATACATTTGTACATATTTATACATTATTCTTAGCTTTCAACTTCTACTTTCACATGTTATGACATTTATTGGTAATTGAAATTCATTACTGGTGTATTTTCCTTCAGGTTTTCCTTCAGATAAAAAATGATATGCTGTGAGACTTTTCAAAAACAATGACAATCCGTTGAGTCATTGCCCATTTTAATTTGCATTGAAGATTTAAAAAAAAGGAAGATTCATTTCAATGAAAACTCAAGGCAAAAAGGTGAAAAACACAATATCAATCTAAATTGATAAAGAAAAATATAGGTCATCATGCAATAACAGCGTTTTATTGCAATAAACAGAGTACCTCTGTATCAACTTTACTGTTTCAGTGAAAACCATATAGGGTATAGTGCAGTAGGGGGCTCCATATGGCACAAATTAGTATTAATCAATATGTATCTTGGTATTGCTTGCAGAACATTGACCAAAGCGATCAAATTGATTTATGAGAGGACCATGATGGCCCTTTTTTGCTCACGTGAGTAAAGATTGCTACATCTATGGTTTTCCTGTGAATTGATCTGGTGACCTAGTTTTTAACCTGAGTTGACCCATATTCGAGCCTATCCATGATATCATTAATATGAATATTCTGACAAAGTTTGGGGAAGATCTGATCAAAACTGCCACTTCTAGAGTGTTAACAGAGTTTTCAGAAGGTTTGACCCATTGACCTAGTTTTTTATCCCAGATAACCAATGTTCAAATTTTTCCAAGATATCATTAAGACAAACATTTTGACCAGGTAACCTTTAGAGTGTTAACAAGGTTTTCCAGATATTATTAAAACTAATGTTCTTACAAAGTTTGATGAAGATTCAGTCAAAATTGTGACCTCTAGATGTCAAAAAAGTTTTCTGGTGTGCTATACTAGTGGCCTAGTTTTTGACCGAAGATGACCCATATTCACACAATTTCACAACATTATTAATACAAACGTTCTGACAAAGTTTCATGAAGATCCAATTAAAACTACAACCTCAAAGTTTTCATATGATTTGACCCGATGACCTAGTTTTTGACCCCAGATGACCCATATTCGAATTTGTCCAAGAGATCATTGAGACAAACATTCTGACCAGGTCTGATAAAGATCCACTCAGAAGTGTGACCTCTAAAGTTTTAACAACCCTAAGGAAAGGATGACAGATGCCGGAGCAGACTGACTCATCGTACATGCTCAGGTGAGCTAAAAAGTGGGAGTGGTTTCAATAACTGAACTGTGAACAATTCATGTTTATGATTGGCTATTTAAATTGAATGGGATGCATTTATTAATAAAAAATTGTCAATTGCCTGAGACAATAATGATCTGGAAGTTATTGTTTATAGCATCCTCAAAAAGAAATGTTTTTGAACACGGATTGCCATTTTATTTGAAGATGGATTTCAAAGTAGTTGAAAGACTGGAAATGCTTATCTAGAGAACTGTGCCTCAGAATTTCGATACTTGTTTTCAGCCCATTTATATTACTTTTTTGGACAAATAACCATTGAACATTTTAATAGCCTAACTCAAAACCCATAATTGCATGTTTGCATAACTGCAATAAACAAATATTGAGCATTTCACCTGCCCAGACAGTTCCTCGAAATAATAAATGTTTTATTGTGTCTTTTCAAAATCTTCCCAAAAAATTCTGTCATATGTTTACATCAGTTTTGTAGTCAAAATTATTTAATTATTGAAAAATATATACTTAATCAATAATAATGAAAAACATATATATTACAATAATCTTTCTAAAAACATATATATTACAACAATCTTTCTAAAAACCATCTTATTCATATAAAAAAATGTCTTTTTTGCATAGTGAAAATTAAATATTAAACTCATATTCAAAATATATAATTATAGGTGTAAAAAAGAACACCTGAGCTAGATTACTTCAATTTTCATATGAATTCAAATGAAGCATTTTCAATTAACTTTTTTTAAAAATGAAACAAAACAGTTGAATGTATTTGTAATTGATTGCACAACTTGAACTATGACCTAAATGCATAGAATGACATGTTTACTCACGAATAGAACAATTGGCAGCATCAGTTGATCCTTCATATTCTGTAGTCGAATCCTTACATGGTTCACATAGTTCAGAGAATTTCATTGACTCATCCTTGTATGTACCTCTAGGACATAAACTACACTCGCCAGTATCATCCAAATACTTTCCAGGAGCACAGTAACCTAACAATGTGAACAGAGCAAATGAATACAGTATGGATCCACTAAGAGAAAGTTTTTTTTTTCACAGGGTTTAATGCCATTTTTCAACAATTTTTCAGTAATATATGGCAGCAGGTTCCACTGATCAGTTTTCCTGGACTGTATACTAAGCAGTACTAACTTATCTTTCCGCAAGGAGCCAGCAACTTCTCCACATATGGTGGAAAATCGACATTTTTGTCAAATTTTCATTGAAGGGTATGACCTGCTGCGACCGAGATTCAAACCCGGATCTCCAGGTTCCACAAGGAGCTGGCAACTTCTCTCTATATGGAGGAAAACCTGCCATGACTGGGAGATCATGAACCCAGATCGCAAATCCAGCGCACTAACCACTGGACAGCAGTCATGGCTGAAAGTTAGTTAATTGGTTAGTTACATGTAGACAGTATTTGCATGGAACCATCAAAGGACACTTGTAGTATTTTTGTGCGGGTCAATCAAGACAAACTTGTAACACTTTTAAGTGAGTGCATCAAGAGATAGCTACACTTTTGCAGATGCTTTGAAAAAAACAGAACTAATGACAGTTCTGTGAAGACGCTATATGTTAATGATTTGCAATTAACTTATAAATATTTCTGTCTATATCAATGTGGTATAAACGGATGGGATGATTGCAGAATGGGTTTAAGATGCACTACATTAACCATGATACAAAAAATCTTACGTTGACACTGTGAAGAATTAGATCCTTCTTGCTCAGTTCCAACTAAATAGCTACAACTTGGGCAATTATTACAATGGCGGCATTCAGTGTCCACATCGGGAAACTCATCATCAGAATAATAATCCACTGGGCAATTTGTACATTCACCATCCAGTAAATATGTTCCTTGTTCACAAATATCTGGAAAAAAGGAAAATGCTGATTCAAATGTTTTCTTAAAATTTCAGGCTTTTCAGAAGAACCAGTTATCTAGATGGGTCCTAACAACAAAATATTCCAACAACAACAACAATAAATATCATTAGTAAGTACAACATCATAACACAAAGATTCGGCAAAATTGTACACACACAAATACAAAGAAATAACTCCTTGAAAGGCAAAAATAGAAATCTTAACCTCAGTGCTGCAGAAACAATAAAAACCAGCAGGGTCCATATGTGTGAAAAACCTGAGCTGGACCAAACCTTTTTCCAAAATTGCAAAAAAAATCACTGAAATAGTATGAATTTCGTCCCCGACTAAAATGTTTCTAAAACAAACCATAATTGTGACTTTGAACAGCAACCTAGACACAGAATGATATTTGACTAGATACAGTGTACTAGATACAGTGTCCAATCAAATTCGTGACCTGTTAAAAACATAAGAAACACACAATCTTTCTATATATAAAGACTGGTTTTGTTTAAAATGCAAACAAAATGTGACTGAACATATCCATGGTATCAAGTCATGTTCAAAGTCAGCATAGCAATGAATAAATACACCTTCAATATCTTTAGGTAGAAAACAGGAGGTAGGGCAAGAAAAAAATGTAGAGTTTCGTGTTAAAATCAAAAGTACAAAAAATATTTGTGAATTGATGTTTTACCTCAAAAATACAAAAAAATTGGAAAGCTTTGCAAACTACCTACCAAATTTTTTTGGTCAAGTAGCCATAGACATGATTTGTTTTCAAGCCTAATGAAGTCATTATGAAGCTTTAGAGACGTTTTAAGGATTATTAAAATTTTGTAACAGTGGCTACTGATAATATTAACAAGCCATTTTTCAAATCAGCTAAAAATCATGCCATTAATTATTGCACATTTGGTTTCCAAAAATTGAGTCAAAAAGTAAAGGGTAAAACTCAGGGGTAGGGAATTACCTAATGAACATGAATCTTCACTTATTCCCAGCACAATTTTCGATGTTGTTTTGCCCTCTGGACATGGCTGACAATCATCATAACTAAGAGTTCTCCAGAAACCTCGTGAACAAGGGAGACAATCATCGGAATCAACATCTCGCACTTTACCAGCGTCACAATCAGCTTTAAAATAAAATCTTAATGAAAATCATAAAATTTTAAGCAACCTGACACATGTATAAAGTGGGTGTCAGGTAACATTCATTACAATGAAAGATACAAACTACTATATGAATATTACATTTTAATCAAAATTAGACCAATTTGATAAAGTTTCTACATATAAACCATTTCCTTCTCCAAACTAAAGTCTGCTTCGGACATATTGGGTTGATTTCTTTTCTCAACGAAAGAATACTAATTCAAATTTGAGCTACACAGTTTGTATAGTGAGGTAAGTTCAATTAAAATTAATTCTCACAAGAGAAAAAAACAGTTTAAGTTATGAAGCTCTTCCAAATTGTGAAACCAAAGGTGATTTAATCAACATAATCCATTATCAGAAGTTGTTTGTGTTAGATGTGTTATACTGGAAATGCTATGAATTCTATAACTGCCTGAAAAATTATATAAAACCCGGTGGTCAACATAACCATTGATAAATTATTTGACTAAGTTTCTTAGAATTTCTTATGCTTGATTTCTGTGGTATGTAATTCAAGCAATATTTATACAGTGCAATCTCTCCAGAGCAGCCCTCCCTTGAGCAACAACATCCCTTCAACAACAACATGATTTTTTCCCATTGTATGTTTTAACTATTAATTTAACCTCTCTAGAGCAACAACCTCTCTACAACAACATATTTTTGCTTCTCCAAAAGGGTGTTGCTTAGGAAAGCTGGCACTGTATATATGCACACACCTTAAACTACGGCTTCAGTAGTTGTTGATAAGCACTCCATGCTAGATTACTAAATAAATTATTTTAGTTAAAACACTTGATTCTAGTCATCCTGTATTAAAAATAGGTCATCACGGACAAAATAACATAACAGCTAAAAAGCAATATGTTCAGTTCAACTAAAGAAAACAGTGAGAAGAAATCAATACCTTTGCAGTCCAGTTTATCGTCTGAACCATTCAGAACAGTTTTAAATCCAGCATCACAAGGAAGGCAGTAATACATCCCATCCCGGTCTTGATAATAATGTCTCTCACATGGAATACAATCGTCCATCTCCTCGTCATATATGGTACCCTTCAGGCACTTAGCTGAAAATACAGTATCATAATCTGTATCAGTCTGCGAAACATACATTTGTAAAAGAACTAAAAAATAAAATCATTTCACAAAAATTTAATGCCGCAACCTAAAGAGTATTGAAGGTCTTACCTGTCAATCAAAAGGAAAAGTATTAATTGTAATCATTCAGTTTTTGATTCAAATGATGTTTTTTGTTGGTTTGCTCCAAAGAGTCTGACTGTATAAAGATCAGCTTCAAACGAAACTTTTCTTCAACAATACAGAGCAACCTCTCCAAAGTAGCCCACTCTTGAGCAACAACATCCCTTCAACAACAGCATGATTTTTTCCCACGGTAAAATTTAACTATTGTTTTAATTTCTCTAGAGCAACAACCTCTCAACAACAACATGATTTTGCTTCTCCCAAAGGGTATTGCTTTGGAGAGGTTGCACTGTACTTTTCTATTTTACTGCATTATGATGCTATCTTCCCTATAATATTTACTATTGGATTGTATCCCTTTAGTCAAATCAGGTTCAATACAGCTGTAGGAAATAAATTTCATTGGTCGAGCTACATCTTCATTGACAGAGATATGTTTCAGAAGTAACGAAAATTCATGAACCTTTCTCAATCTTTGATGTTCAGCTAGAGCTATCTTTTACTAAGTGTAGGTACCAAAGTGGCTCAAGAGCCTGGCCTAATATTTTGTTATTTTCAAAGCAACTACTGTGTATACTCGATCATAAGATTTGGGTTGTCATGTAACCGTTGTGGCCTAATGGTAGGTCTGAAACAAATCCTTTTTTTTGTTGGATTGAAACCAATTGAATCCAAACAGTGAAATTATAATACTTCGGATCAGATTCTATAGTAACCTTGCTCGTTAGAGGTACATGTAATTGAATAATTACATTTACTTTGTCATTTTCATAACATAGACTTTAAAAAAAATCCACGATACAAACATTCTGAAGTTTCAGACTAGAAACATGCCATTGTAATCAAAAATACAGAAACAAGCAGCTGAACTACACAAAACAACTCAAGGAATCTTTGACCTTAATGCTTCATAATTTTTTATTTACATGTAAACATTGTTTAAACCATGTAGCAAAATAAAATGGCTGCTTTCCATTTCAATATTACCTCACTAAAGAACACCAAAAATGAAAAAATAACAGTTTTAGTTCTACTAACTTATGTTTCATAAGTTTACACTCAAGACAGTAGTTTTTACTAAATTAGTGCTTTGATTTTTCTTAGGTATTAAATGTAGCAAAAACAGCCAGGGTGATTTGGCACCTTTGCAGCTTTAATGGTGCAGGACCGCCCCAGGTGTATCTCTGGGTAGCGCCACTGACCTTCTATAAGACAGCTTCCTCACATGTGAAATTTGCCTGGTCCTGGGTGGGATTTGAACTCAGTGGGGAGGGACTAGTGATTACTTGTCATAGTCTACAACCGTGCAACTATGAAGGTCTCCTGATTGGTTATAAACTCCAAGACCAATAAAAAGAGCACAATGAAAAGTACTAACCTTTACAATCTGACGCAGATTTAGCACCTTTTGCATAAGTATAAGAACTTTCATCACAGGTGTCACACATTGTCTGTCCTACCATAGACTGGTATGTACCATAACCACATGGTTCACATATATTTGTTTCTTCATTTAAGAACCAACCAGCACTGCATGGAACTAATAAGAAATAACGTAAAAGTCATTATTTCATGATTATTTTATTTTGTGATTTTCCGTATATTCAATTTTTTTCATAAGATTTATTTTGCCAGTCTTCTGCAGTGGTCTTTCAACACTTCTTTTGCAAGTCGGTTTATTCTTTCTTCACAACTTCTGATGGATTCATTAGTCACTTATGAATATAGTCATCTCAATCAGAGATCATATTGTTCTGGTTTTAAAAGAACTGAACTATGCACAAGTGTGTTTTGAAAAACATGATTTGTTAACATCACTTGTGTTATTAAACTGAGAGCATCATACGTTTCCAACAGAAAGCACAAGGGAGCTGTATGGATATTTTGTATAGTTATTTATTCTTACAGAAAAGTTTTCAGTATGTTGATAAACACTTGTTTTAGCAGGATTTTGGATTTACGAGGTTTTTAGCCGAATAAAATTTACACTAAGGCTAAAAAAATTGTCATGTTTACAATTATTTTATCAAAACAATTAGGATAGGTAAGTCAAAATACTTTTCTATTTTGTTTTCAGACCTTACATTTCACACTTTGATGGACATACAATTTGTCCTCAAATATGTTCTTACTTTGGATTTTGCAGATAGAAACATTAGGGCTGACGCCACAAAATGGGGTCTGTCGATTAAGTGTAAACCTTATTTTTTCTGGCTTAATTTGGTATCTCTTTACAATGGTTGATAATAATCAATGGAGCAGCACAGGTTTGATCATAAATGCTGCAAGGAAATTGTAACAAAACGGTTTGCTAGCCAATATTCAACCAGAATTCAAAGGGACCTGCTTGTCTTAAGGGATCACCTGTCTTAAGGGACAAGCCTGTCTTAAAAGACTTGCCTTCCTTCAGGATAACATTTTGCTGACATTTTGTGAACATGAAAAGATACCATTTAATTTTTAATTCCCAGGTCATTTTTGAGAATAAACAAAAAAATCACGACCCAATATAAATGTTTCAATAAACCTCAATATATCCAAACAGAACAATGTGAAAACAAATCAAATTTAGAAACATAAAACAATAAACAGAAGGATCATGTCAATACATTCTCACATTGTCTGGTATTAATGTTCAGTATCTTAAAAATCAATATCATAAAAGTTAAAATACAATAAAATAAAAACTATGTTAACTGACTTACCACAAACCTCTTCTGTATACATATATCCAGTTTGACAAACAACATCAACTTCAACATTGAAACTTTCCACCAGTAACTTAACCTCTGCGAAATTCTAAAATATCACATAGGAATAAATAGGTTGAAGGGGGGAGGGTGTTAGACTAGGACTCAGAGGCAAGATTAAAAACTTGAAATTGCATTTCCAGCTCAAATTTTTATTTTTGTATCTTCAATATATTGCACCTTCAAAGGATAATTACATTCAGACTGAATTCCTTTTCAAGGGGTATTTAAATACATTTAAAAATATCAAAATGTTCAATTCCATATATTGCAAGTACACACGTACTGGTACAAAAAGTTAAGGACAAAAATGATATTTGAGCTTGGAGACTGATTCTCTAGCTTTATAACCTCTGGCTTTGAAGGTGAGTGCACTAAGTTCTGAAGTCTCTGAGTGTCAGGTAGTCTAGCATCATGAGCTGGGGCACACTGTCATGCTGCAGCCTTAGGTCGTGCACTCCAATCATAGGACAAGCCACTATGCAATGGCACACTACTGTTAAAAAGCAGTTTGGGGGAAAATGTGCTTGTGAGTTTAGCTCTTTGTGAAAGGAACTTGGGCTACTAAGCCTCTTACATATGCTATATAGCAAAGAAAATAAACAAGGATGAAAAAGAAACGCCACGTAACCTATTAAGATAGTTTTAAAGGATATAATGTAATTACATTATTATATTCATTTTTTGTACAAAATTTCATCTGTATGAAACCAGCTGTTTCCACATTGAACGACACGTCAATCTGACCGATTTTCATTATTCTAGGCCAAGCAATAAAATATATGTCATATATTCTCTGTACCCCGTGTTTCTTTTTCTTCCTAGTATATGCTACACAATTTTGACTGGCTGGCCATTTGAGGTTGATCTTTTGCCTTTTCACGCATGCAAACTTTAGCATTATCTTTTCATCAAGACTCATAGAATAAAATCCATGTTTTTTATCCGTCCCCATTCCCAGCACTTGCCAAAAGTCACAATAATTGTAAACAGTAAAACCTGTGCATAAAGGCCACCCTTGGTAAAGAGAAATTGTGGTCTTGATTGATAGAGGGCCTTTATTTTGAAGTCAGTTTGTACTAAATAATCAGTGACAGTTTTTCAAAGAATGGCCTTTATTCACAGGGTGGTCTTAATTTGGAGGTGGCCACAAACACAGGTTTTACTGTACATACAAGATGTTTTCTAAGTGCATGCATTTTTTCATGTTTGGCTATACTAATGGCAGACCCAATGCATGCATATCTCACAAAGATGGAGACTGTTTTGAAATACCAAATCTGCCCCTTTAATAACAACATATTCATGACAATGACCAATTTTCTTGGATCATAATTACTGGTATAACATAACTATTATGAAAGTTGACTGTATTTCCATTTCAACATAAAAAACTTTTTAATGTATACCTCAAGAAAAATGGAGCAAGCATCATAGATTGTTACACTAAGAGGGGTGAAAAATTGCAGAGCTCTAGATAATGACATGTACAACGTGTTTATGTGTCATTTTTTTGAAAAAAAAAACACATTGAAAATATGGTATGTGTGTATTGAAATGCATTCAGTTTATACAATCCACATGAAGGATATATACATTTGCATATAATCATTATTTTCCTAAATCCCTGCATTCTGCCTGCATTCGATAGTATATAGAATAGATAGTATTGTGAAACGCTTATTGATTGTTATTCCTTTTAAAAATGGCTGAAAAACAATTCAGCAACGCTTGACCCGGTTGATCTAAGTCAAATTATGCCTGAAACACCCACAATTTGTATTCCTTTCTCACACGAATGAAGGTTCCAGATAACATCACCTGGGGTATTGTTAATGACATCATTAATTTGGCTGTAGAACTGTCTGAACAAATAGTACATCAACCGAAAAAACATTCGGGAGATACGGTTACTTCCAACTCCAAGACAGTCCATTGCTTGGGTGGGCTTACATCCTTGGTTGATCTTGATGTTTGTTTATTTTTGACAAAAAAAGTATTTCAAGTTTTAGTGCTTATTAAGCATCCTTTAGCATTGAATCAATATTTGAAGTGGAAAAAAACGTTTTCAATCACATAAGCTGTGTGGAATTACTCTAACCCCTTTCTAAGTTTTCAGTATTTGCTGATAAATTTAGGGAATAAAATACTTATTGGCCAAGAAGCTTATCTAGGAGCTCTGAAATTGATGTCAGCCTCCTGAAATATCAGCCAAGCATGAAGTCCATGGCAATCATATGAGTGTGGACAAATATATTGCAAGTCAAAAAAAAAGTCCATTCATAGGACGATTTTAGAAAGATATCAGCACAAGATTGATAGTTACTAAGAGTAAGATAAGAAGATGTATCACTAACAAGTCATTTCTTCACCTGAAGACCCCTGACACAAAGAGGCATCTTCATTGAGGTCAGCGATTACAAGAAACAAAGTTACTACAATATTTGTTACATTTTATCCATTTTTGAAATTATAATCAATTTTATCAGCATGCAATCTTATTACAAAAAAGTTTCATTTTATAGAACATTTGTGTAAACTTATTTTTAACATCACTCAAAGAATGATAGCATAATAATGCAGACAAGACATTCTACATTGATGCTGATTCTGACTTGCCATCTAACCAAACATACACATGCAAGCATGCAAAATAATGAACTAAATAACTCACCCTTATGTGCACAGACTGATCAAGAAGAAAAATGGAACGCAGTGCATCAATGACGGGCATAGTACCACCATTAACATATGAAATTTCCTTACTGTAATAAAAATGAGACTTCATCTATGCAGATAGCAGACAACAATATTCCATACAAAGAATTACTTACCATTTAGAATTATCCCTTTGCCTCATAATACTGCATTCCCCCACATCTGAAGCAGGTGACTTTTGAAAACATTGTGGCAAAAGAAGCCATTTCTTTTTTTTCTCTACTCTGACAGAAAGAAATGCCCAATTTTCTTAAATAGATTGATGTTTTGTATATTCGCTTTGAATTTCGAAGAGTCCAAAATATGCTTATGAGGCAAAGGATTATGTCATGGTAACCAAAATGATATCAAGGATAAATCATTTATTAGTTTTCTCGAAATGCTCAAGCAAAAAAATATTCTAAAACTGGAAGATCAGGTGCATCAATAATAAATCAGTGGGGGGCCACAGTGGTTATGGTCTCTGATTAGTAATCACTAGCCCCTCATCGCTGTGAGCTCGCATTTTGACCAAAATTCTAAATTAAAAAAGGGGCATAACTCCAAAAATACAGCTTTCAGAATAATGCCCGTTGACTTGCAACTATGCCTTGTCAAGATAGTCATGTATCCCAAGTGTTGTGTTGATATGTAATCTTTAAAAGTGTTAGAGTGATAGGCTACATTAAAGTTTTTGCTCAACAACTAACAACAAAGACAATGATGACACTGCAGCGATCATAATAGCTCAACTTCTGTTTTGAAACAGACGAGCTAACAAGACGAAAAAAATAAGCAGTTAATTTCCACAAAGATCCTAAAAAAAATTTAGGGTGGTTAGGTCAGTAGAACTTTCTTCTCAAATGCATTTTGTGCAATTGCTTTGGAGATATTGTTCAAATTAGAATGAAACTATGGTAAAACCTCACCTTACAGACACCCCACAATTACCCTGGTATTAGGGACAGTTTTTGAAAGAACAGACACATTCTTCAACTGACAACTGAGCTCCACTATTAAGGACACCCTGCTATTAAGGACTCTTCACCAGAACCACAACAGTCCATAATAGAGAAGTTTTACTGTAAAAATTGACTGACAAGTCTAGGATTGACAGAAAAAATAGGGCCAGTCAGGTTAGTGGAAACCTAGAACTGCTCATACCCCTATACTCATCTTCTTTTAAATCCAGATATGACACTTACCTTCCAAGTTGTACTGAAACTGCCAGAATAAATATTTCACTGTTTTCTCCACCATCACAAGCCGATTCACTAATGTCAAGATTGTCACACGGATTATCATTACCATTGATAATGCAGATATTATCCCACTCATTGTTTAAATCAGTAAATTGTTCATTGATTTGATTTTTCAAACTATTTATTATATTTTCTTTGAAAACATCCTTACAAGGAGCAACACCCTGGTAGCGCATGGTGGCCGTGAACTTAAACTCAGGATCAAATGCAGCTGGAAAAATAAGGTTTCAACATTTCAACCAAAAAATACAAAATTTTACAGCATTTTGCACAACAAATATTGCAGTAAGGCCATCCTTACAAAAATGTTGATTTGTGGTTTTGTAACCTAAACTTTTCAACAGTGAGTAGGTAGATAGAGATCAACTTTTTTATAGTTAGGGTCAAAAGTTTGACAATATCACTATAAAGGTAAAAACTGTATATTATAGACTAACTCAGTTTAAACCCATAGCTATGTGTCCGTTATGTAAACCAGAGTGTGGTGTATGGGATCAGGTGGTATGTACTTGCATGACATTTTGACATCATATGGCAGAGGTGAATGGTTTGAGCACAGTCAACAGCACTTTCTCTTTAATTATTACAAATATTTATTTCTAATAATGTATTTGTTGAAATATGTTTGTCCTTGATACATGTTTGCAAATATGTTGAATAATACCTTTTGGTAGTTTAAAAGAGAAAAAAGAAATGCATAAATGCTCTGGGGTGTTTCTCAAACAAGTCATTTCAATTCCATATTCAGCCGTATAATATCCCATTCTCTTTCTCCATATACCATACAGCTAGACTTGCTTACTGATCTTTTGTGCGTCAGAGCTCAGTCTAATAGGTTTCCTTGCCATAATCTGATAACCACATATTAAAAAAACTTTTCTTGTCTACATTCTATTGTACGAAAAAATTGTGAACATTATAAGTGTAATTACAAATGCAATATACTAAACAAAAAACCTGTTTTTTACCTACAATATGTAAAATATAATTACTCCACAATTAAAACAATGAATAAATACTAAATAGTCATTTGAGTTAATAATATCATTCTTATGAGACAATTTTGATAAAAAAAAAAACAACAACTTTTAAACATTATTTTCATATCAATGTATAAGATAACATTGATTAAAAATGAAAAATAAAATGGCTTAAATTATCAAAAATGATGTCCACCCACAGACAGCGCTTCAAATTCACAAACCTTAAGCTTTACCAATAGTGCCACACAGGACAGTGTTATGATAATCTATAGATTGCTCTATAGGATATTACAATAGTATTTTAGTCACCTATACATTTACAAATGGGATCTTCTTTATATGCAATAACAATGCTGACCTAAAAATTGAACAATAGGCAGACATTCTTTTTTTGTTAACAATATGTGCTTGTACTAAAAACAAAAAAAAATGGAATAATAGATGAAAACAATTTTTCAATATTGCTGGAAAATGTTTTGAGTAGGGGGATATTTTGATGAGTTGGTTGCATAACTGTAAAACAACAATTTTTTTTAGGATGGCCTTACATGATGTTGGTATAATTAAGATCATACACAAGGACAGTATGTGAAGTTTGTGAACATTGTCCACAACATTGTATAAAGATAAAGTTATACAGAATAACCCTTGAAAACTGGAATTCCCTGGAAACCATATATTTCTCTTCTATAATCAATGCTTCTCTGAAAACCTAAATTCTCATAAAACTGAACTTTTGGCCCAGTTCAGAAAAGGACCAGTTTTGAAGGGTAATACTGTAATAATATCTACATTTAAGTATGTTTCGATGAACAGACGTTCCAGGATAACATGATACTTGTTTATAAAGGCCAGTTTATACCAACACGTATATAATGCACTTGCCTCCTCTCATATATAATTACAGAACAATTTCAGTGTCTTGAACCAAATAGTTAAATAACACTCATGACACATGGCACATATCTTACATGGCACATATTCCTTCTCATAGTCATCTGCATATCAAATTCATTCAAACTCCAAAACGAATGATATTTGCAGTGTTTCAGGCTTGTTTTGTTGCTTATACAGTATAAATCCAGAAAAACAGACCCCTTCCAAACTGGACAAAAGGAGCAGTTTTCAGAGAATTCTGATTTCCACAGAACTTTTGATTAAAGAAAAGAAAAGATAACATTGATTAGTAACAATACTGGTAAACGAAATTGTAATTTCATTTCAGGAAAACTTTTAGTCACCTATACAGTTTTCAAATCTGTCATTCCTCGGTAATTACTGGAAAAAATGATGCAGGTGAATGTATTTTTAGTGAAAATACACGCATATACGTTCATTTCAAGCAAACTTCACATGTTGTTTAAATGCTGCAGGTCATTGATATATTTGTTTAAGGAAATTTATCTCATACCTTCACAGGATGGAATAATGGGTGTAGAAAACAGATCATCATCCATTCCCCATCTTTTAGTAGGCTTACAATTTAAACGTTTTGGCAAAAATGCTGGTAGAGCTTTGCCATCATTATAGCAAGAATAAGAACAAATTTCACCACGATCACTATCACAAAATGTTGCATTTACTGAGTCAGGAATTTCAACAGCAGGACATGTATCATTATCTGTAACAAAAAAAATGACTTAAGATAACGTTATGATAAAAATTTTCCCGAAAAATTGATAAATCTATATGTTAATAGATAAATGCTGAATTCATCAAACAAAATACATTTGTATTACTCCAGATCAACATCATATTGATACACAGAGGCATGCATTGACAATCATGCAGTGTTTTATGTTTAAGACAGCTTGTGGTTCAATTACGTCACTTTGTTTCAATTTACAGTGCTAACATAATCATAGTACTGACAGTACTGATACAACATGCAAATATTTTATGACTATAATACTCCCAGCCAAACAGAACATAACTTGACTGGTGTCACAAACAAGAGGGCCACAATGGCCCTACATCGCTCACCAGAAGAAATGTTAATTAACTTGTTACTAAAAAGGTAATTAAGGTACACTTGTGGGCAAATAATGGGGAACAATAGTAAACTTGATAAAGGACCATCAAAGGATACTACAAAGGAATATTCGTGATGATTGAAGGATGCCACAGACCAAATTTGGTGATGATCCAACCACTGGTTCATGAAAAGAAGTCATTTTAAGGTATTTCTATTTTTAGCTCTAGTGGCCCCGAATTGGGGCCAACCATTTTTATTTTAGCAAATCTGATAGAACACTATCTAAAGATGCTAAAAACCAAGTTTGGTAATAATCTATCCAAAGAATCATGAGAAAAAGTTGTTTTAAGGTATTACTATTATTAGCTCGAGTGGCCCCAAAAAGGGGCTGACCAAATTTATTTGAACAAACTTGAGAGAGGACCATCTAAGGATGCTGCAAACCAAGTTTGGTGATGATCCATACATTGGTTCATGCGAAGAAGACGTTAAAAGGTATTTCTATTTTTAGCTCTAGCAGCAATGGTTTCAATGTATTCAAAGAATACTGTTTTCAATGGAAATGATTTTAGAAAAATATAGAACGGACCCATTTATGATAAACATAAATGCACTTGTGTACTAGTCATTTTGTCATGGTCACTTGTCTGCAGATCATTGAAACACTTGTGGTAATCACTCAAGATTTCATTCCGACGTTTTCATTCAAGACCAAGATTTCAGTCATGTACTTTCTATTCAGCAAGTTACATTAATTCCAAAACAATACACAATCACATCATTTTATATGAAAAATGACTTCACCAACATCATAATTTTGTTCATGATTTTAAATATCACAAATAAAAGCACTGAATATTAAAGTTATCATGTATTTAATTCATTAGCATAAAGTGAACATAGTTTTCATAACAGAGTATTCGTGTCATAAATCTTATGAAAAACAAAAGAAAAATTTCGACTTTTTCACCAATTTTTTAAAGCTAATATTTGATATTTTCTTCCACATTACAAGAAAATACAATCCCTTATCTAAACAGGTATCAACAATAATCAGAATATCAGAAGTGCCTATTTTTCATGTCTCTTTTATGGATTATAACGTGTAACGTCATAAGGACCATTTTGTTGTGCTGCCGGCCATTTTATGTGACGTGCTATCTATAAAAATGAGCTAAAAGGGTGCTGAAATGACATTACTAGTATAAACATTTACAAGCACTTTTCATGCCCTGTGCAAACCCTGTTTAATGAGCATGTAACTGGAAACAAACCATATTAACAAACCATTTATTTTTTATGCTTTTGTACCTCAGGATGTAGCTACATGAGAGAACAAGAGCTCTGCAGAGTGGTGCCAACATTTGTCTGTTTTACACCATTCTATTTAATAAGCAATTTGGATAAAAAATTTAAGTTAAAAAAGAGGCATAACTCCAAAAATATATCTTGCAAAATAATGCCCCATGTCTTGCAACAGTGTCTTGTCATGAAAATTCTGAAGCTTCCAAGCATCATGATGATATCTTTAAGGCTTTCAGTAATGGGCTACACTAAAGTTTTTGCATGACAATGACAACTACAACGACACGCAGTGATCATAATAGCTCGATTTTTCTCGAAAAAGGACGAGCTAATAAATATACAGCATAGTGGTAATTAAAAGAAACAGAGACATTGTAAAGAGGTGTTTTGTGATACAGACTTACAAGCAACTAATATTTTCCAGCGACATATGCCGAAATTTCCTGTCATTTCATCTTTAGCCTCAACAGAAACTCTATAGACGTCATGGGTCAATACTGAAAAAATAAGTCCATACAATATATTTGTAATATTAATAATAATGTATATTCGTAGCTTGAACCCAATTTCCTGCTTGCAAGCCAGATGCTCTACTAATCAGGCGGGTACTATCACAAACAATGTGGTTACATATATACTATAACAGTCAAAAAAACTAAATTAATCAAAGCACAGAGAGGACTGTGGTGGACAGGCATTGAAGTGCAATAAGTAATCCATATGATCACAATCCAGAATGCTAAAGTGAAAATTGTGATAAACTTGTCCGGCTGAGTGGACAATTATATTCTTAATAAAAAAACCCTTCAATGATAACAACTTAATGGCAAATGGACAAATGTGCAAATGAACAATGTGATTAGTATGTCTTTGTGATGCTAGAAAGTGACAAAGTATTCTTAAAACCTTATTTAATGTTTTTCTGCATCTCAATGTCATGAAAGTCTATCAAGCAAAATCCCTGTATGGGTTGTATACTGTTAAAACTGTGTTTGCAGCCACCTCCGAATAAAGACCACCCTGTGAATAAAGGCCTTTCTTCGAAAAACAATCACTAATTATTTAAAAAGAACAGATCACCAAATAAAGGCCAACTGTCAATAAAGACCAGATTTTGTCCTTCCCAAAGGTGGCTTTTTTTCACAAGTTTAACTGTATTTAGCATTATTAGCCTTACCAAACATGTAACACTTGATATACATAAAACAGTATGACAAAAACTAACAGTAAAAGTGACAAATTTCCAACTGTACCTTTGTAGATAGGCAAGTCTAATTAAAAAAAAACACCAGCTAATTAGGGCTGTAATAATCAATTAAAAGTCAATTTCATTAATTAAGCAAAGCAGTTTTAGATGAATAAAAAGTCTAAATAATGTAAACAGAACACGAATAAGTCTTTTATACAAATGTAATTTAATTGAATATACCTTCAGGCACATTGTGACTAAATTTCCAATCACTGTTATTCTTAATTCCAGAGTAAAAGTCCGAAAATACATCGACGTCACTCCGAGAGATGAATCTGTCTGTTAGAACAAATTGATAGTCATCAAATACAGGGCAATTCAACTCTAGGTTAACACTACTTGGATCTCCTGAAAATAGAACAAGATTCATGTCTAAAAATTTTCAAGCATTCTCTGTCTGTGATATATTTAGGCCAGACATTGATGACAGCAATAATCATAACAAGGGTGTAAAAATGTTTTTCATGTAGCGGGTAAGCTACTAAAAGTAGAAGGGGATGGGGTGAGGGTTCCCCTAATAGGAGGCAAAGAGGCAATGCCCCCTGAGGGAAAAAGTAGCTGTCAAAAATGCTTAATTAGCTGGTTGATTTTTCCAGCATCCGGCTCATTTTTACATCCCTGCATAAGAACTTTTCCAGTTCATCTCCCAGTTCCAAGATCATAAAACTTGATAGTGATCCAAAAACAGCCCAAATCTCACTATAGTCAATTAATTGTTCCAATGATTTAACTGGGTTAAACCAGAATAGTTTATACCATACAGTATTATGTTTGTGATTGTGTAATTAATCTAAACGTCTATATTACAGGAAGGTATGTGAGTTTAAACAAACAAATGGATTTGCATAAATTCAACATAAAATGCAAAATGCAATATCTTTCTATTTTTATTTGAATTATATGTCAGAACTAAAAAAAACAAATACATTTTGATAAAAAAAATTGTCAACCAACTGACCCAATATTTCTTGGGAATGTCAGCAGAATCAAGACATTTATTTTTTCCTATGAATATTTTGACACATTTTAAATCCTATTCTATAACAATTCTCCCTACAAATATTTCTCTACTAACCATATATAATATCAGAAAATGAATCATCTATGACGGTAGCAGCATTTGTAAGCTGGTAGTTACACCAAGCCTGGATTGGTTGAAAATTTGGTGTGAACTGATTTTGCCATGCATCAGTGAAATCTCTACTTGAGAGAAGTCTGTTCCAAACAGTCACATCTTGGAATTCAGCAATGACACCTTCTCCTAAGTAATGCTGACCACTGAATTAAGAAAACATAAGGAACAATAATGATACTGCACTTACCAGGCATCTGGAAATTATTTGACAAGTTCTTCCAATGAAACTCACAAAACATTTTCTAGAAATACTGCTATAAACTAGCAAACATTCTAGAAATTATTGCAGAACATTTTTCTAGTTGAACCATGCTTTGATTTCAATGATCTGAAGACATGACTAGAAAATTCCAATACCCCATTAACATACACAAACTTTTTCTTATGAGTCCTAAAGATCTCCAACTTGCATCAGAACAAGCATAAGTTAATAACTCACTGGTACCCATAAATAACTTGCTGACACTCGCAGGGCCCAATGAAAGGAGAGACAAATGTTTTGACATGTCAAAAGATTTTTTATGCTGGTCCACAGATTCCATATATAACCTGTAAATAACTCGTAACAATCTGTAAATATTGTAAACCAGTCGCAATAATACATGACCATCCATTAACTGATTGCTAGAAACAGTAAATGATTCTTAACACTTTGTTGGAATCAACAGACATCTTGATTCTGATGTGTCTGTGGAATAAGCAATTGCAGAAATTGTTGAAATAGATTCAATCTTTTTCTCACATATGCCTTGTTGTTTCTCTGGATGTCAGTTGTTGAATAATGATACATTGAGAATTGCATACTAAAGACATGTAACTGTTTGTAACTAACTTGAAACTATAATAAAGCTTCTACAAATCGTGACATTCCGTAACATACTTTTAATAACAATCTGTAAAAAGTTCCTAAAAGTACGTAACTTGCTCATATTTATCAGTGTTAACTCATAACAAACTGCAAGAGTTTTGCCATAAATACATTGTAATAACTTATAATAAAGCATGAATTGCTCGTAATAACACGTAACTCTTAAATCACTCATAATAGTGGCCAATTGTAAGGATCTGTGCACTTTTTATGAATTTCTATTATACATTAGGACTCGTAAGAGCAATATGTGTATGTCTAGGGGGCATAAGTGAAATAGACTTGGCCCGACCTCTGTTTTGACAAAAACCATTTATAATCTTCCAGCCAGCAAGGTTTCTTAAGTGTTACGTAGATTGATTTCCCCAGTGTACAAAGTTAGGACATATCTTCAGTATCATTGGTTTTTAACAAGCAAGGGAAGCCAACCACATAATTTCATTTCCAAACAAACTGGTCCATAATTAAATATTGGTCACTCTAATGCATTTCAGTACAAATGAAAATGACATTGACCCTTTTATTCTAAAATTTATTTACAAAATCACCAAGCTTCATGTCCTCAGACTTTGTTTCCCAAAGGTCCATCTATAGTACAACTCAAGGTATTGAGCAAAAAAACATTTTTCTGTATTTAGTAACAATGACTATCACTCCAGCATCCAATAATACAATCTGGAAGTATGTCATTACATACCCATCTTCCACACATAGTTTCATAACAATATGACAATCTAAAATTATGTAATCAAGCAGAAACAAAAAGTTTGACAACGCCAATTGCTAAATAACACATGCAAGGCTTTTTTTCACTGGTAGGGGAAGGGGCCTTGATGTAAACTGAATTTTAAGGGAAAACTGCATAATTTTACAGATTTTTCCTGAGAGGAAGACGCTTATAAACGGCCTTTGCTATAGAAGGAAAAACCCTGATAGTTTTTGAAAACATGGATCATTAAAGAATTTATCATACCTGACACAATTAATCTAAAATAATATCTATGTGACAAAAATGTATTTCTTACTTGTATTGTAGAGAAAAATTACGCTTTGTATATATAGGATTTAAAACAGTGACTCCATCTAATGTTGCTGACAAAGTGCCATCTCTGTCAATGGACACACCCAGATGATGCCATTGATTATCATGAACTTGATAATCATATTCTTCAGCAAATATTATATCTCCCACAACTTGGTCATCAAACAATACAAGTATGTCTGTTGGAGTGATTTTTAATACAAAGCTGGCAGCTTGGATGCTTGGATGCAATTCTGGAGATCTAAAAAAAAATTAAAAAAAACATGCACAGTAAAACTTCAAATAGCAACCATCTCAATATCATGGCCACCTTGTTATAATGCCCACTTCTTTTTAGACTGGTTTTGAATAACTCCCTTATAATTCAACTTGATAATGAGACCACCTCATTCTTTTGACCGATTTTTCATGTCCTAAAGGTGGTCTCTTTTTTAAGGTTTTACTGCAAATTAATTCACAAGCGCATCAATCATTGTGTTACATGTTGATTTGAATATTTTTGTTCAAAAATTATTGTATTACCAATAGTTCATACAGCAATACATAAATAAATCCACTATACAGAGTCCATCGCATGTGATTTGAAATATTATAATATGCAATTATTGTACTTGGTTGGTCTTCTGTATCAATATTTTTGAATGACGATAACTACTCTATGTAAAAGGATATATTACAACAATTGGCCTTAAAATAACAATCATTGCATCATACAAGGAACCATGCCTCAGATTTTTTGATAATTTGACCATTCATTAGATATTTGATTTAGAAGAAATTTTGCAGCCTTAACTCCACTGACAATTACATGATAAAAAATAATCAAAATTTAAATTATTAAATTAAAAAATAAAAAAACAAATATCAAAATTCTGAGGCACAGTTCCCTAGATAAGCATTTCTGCTACAAAATACTGAAATCTGCTTTGAAATTCATCTTCAAATAAGTTGACAATCTTTATTAAAAAATAATAATAATTTTCTACGTGAGCAATTAACAATAAAACTGTCAGATCATTATCTTCACGTGTAATCAATGATTATTCCATTAATTGATGTAACCCATTCAAATCTGATAGCCAATCAAAACTTTTTAATCATTTATGCTTCAATTATTGAAACCACTCCCATTTTGATGTCTAGTAAGAGTTTTATTTACTTATTATTGTCAAATTAGTATCATATCATACCAACACAGGACACAAAAAGTCAGATATCACGCTAATAGAGAAGCTCTCTAAAACGCCAATTGGGAAATCGAGTTTAAGAAAAAGAATAAGTCATAAGATCACAAGGATACTAAACATCAAATTTGACGAAAATCTAACAAGCACATTCAAGGGAGAAGACTATTACTGACTGATGTGATGATGGACACCAGATGATGGACACCGGATGATGGACACCGGAGCATCCCCCTTCCCACACGAATAGCTCACCCTTAACCTTCTATTCTGGTAAGCTAAATAGTGTTGGTAGGTTGGCAAAAGTATTTTTTTATACAGTAAAACCTAAAATAGTGACAACCTCAATATTATGACCACCTTGTCATAATGACCATTTAGACTGTATTCCGATACCTCCCCAAAAATTCTACTTGATAATAAGATGATCACATTATTAAAACCAAATTTTCAGGTCCCTAAAACAGTCTCATTATCAAGTTTTACTTCATACCGTTTTTAGTTCTGGGAAAAAAGGTCAGACAGATTAGTTGAAACCAGGAAATCTATACCTACCCTACAATAGCAAACAGACAAGCATCATAGCTATATGAATGAATACGAAATTTCATCATCATGGACAGTTCAGTTGTTTCTAAATTATATGAAGATTTCAACATAAGAGATTCTTGATACATGTATGTGTTCATCAGTATTATATAATCTTCATCAATATCTGAAATGAAATATCAAAAATAAATGAGGGACACATTTTACAGCACTGAAGCAAGAATCAGAGAAAATTGTCACAAATCATAAAATTAATCTTTGAAATGTGATTAGGCCTTAATTGTTTGTTTCTAGTTAAATGCACATTAAAAATAGGGTGGGTGGGTTGAGAAATTTTTTGTTTTGGATTTTTTTTATTTTTCTTGAAGGCCACTATGGAGATATATTTGTATAAGGAAAGGTAAAAAAAGTGAGACAGTGGATGCACTGTTCCTCGGGGCTAACAAAAAGTCTAAAGTTGTAGGGGAAAATTAATGTATGCTGGGTAACAAGAAATGAACAATTATTTTTAGACCTTAAAAAATCCCCAGCCAAAAGTGGAAGTACATGCATAGAGAATATTTCAGATCGCTTTTAAAACAGAATCAGAACTTTATGTTCAATAAAACAAACAAACTGTTTCCAAAAATATGCAAGCTCTCTCATAGAGTCAGACTGGGACAAGGTAGGCGACACATCAAAGTTTTGACATTGTATCAACCAAGGAGCCTTTTTCCATAACTACATAAATAAATGCACATGGAGCTTATGCAACAATTTGAACACTAAAATAAAGCAGGATCATCAATCTTTTGGGTTCTGGGTGAAATTTTAAAATGCCTTTTATTTAAAAATTGACTCTGAAACCAAACCACATTTACTCCCCAGAAAATGAATTTCAAACAAAGGGCAATAACTCTGTAATACTGAAAGTAGAGTTACGACTCTTGCACCATTCACCTCTCCTTACTGCCATCTATCCACCTACTAAGTTCTGAGAATATAACACTGGACTTTTAATTATGATCTATCTACTGACAAAGTTTCATATTGATACCTCTAATAGCTTTTAGCTTTTGTGTTTTGCTCCAGGCAAGATTAAAGTATGAAAAATAACGAAGGGTGATAACTTCAAAATCATGAAGTGTGCAGTTACAGTTCTTGTGTACTGGACTTCTCCTAATCATGATCTATCTAACTATGAAGTTTCATGGTGATACCTCTTATATCTTTAGGCTTTTGTGTTATGCTCCAGACAAAATGAAGTATGAAAAATAATAAAGGGCAATAACTCCAAATCAGGAAATGTGGAGTAATAGGTCACGTGCACGGCACTTCTCATCATCATGATCTATCTGATAATGAAATTTCATGTAACATCTTTTATAGTTTTTGTGTTATGCTCTGGACGAAATTGGAACTCATATACACACATACTCACACACAAACTACCCACACAAAAACACACGCACACGCATACACATGCCTACCATTCCTATATCCCTCTGCTTTTCAGCAAGGCATAAAAAGTCACATACCTTGACACTTTGATCCCGTCCATGTTTTACCCATGCTACATTGGCAAATATACTGAGTAGGTGTTGATTTACACACTGCAAGGCCCTTACATGGATTGCTGTCACAAGGATCTTCAACATGTTGACAGTTTACACCATAGTATCCTTGTAAAAAATTTCAAAGAACAATTATTTATGTAAATTAAATGTACCGACAGCAAAAGGAATCAAGATTTTCAAATACACCTCATAACTTTTACCAATTACAGAAATTATGCAATTTTTTGTCAAGATTCTATTTATTTTAAATCTAACATAATTATACAGGTATATTAACTAGAAGTCACCAAATGGCAACATGTCGAGCCCGCTAAGGTTCCTTTTTTGAAGTCCAGACAAGGTCAAACATGCCAATTTTTGCCCTTTAAACCCCAAGTGTGACCTTGACCGTTGAGATATGGACCTGGGTCTTACACATGACACCCTGTCTCATCATGGTAAACAATTATGCCAAGTTATTTTAAAATCCATTGATGCGTAGGGAAGCTATGGTCTGGACAAAAAAGTCATGGACACATGCACACATATACATGGAACCACCATTTTGACAACTATGTTGAGCTCACCACAAGTGGGCTCGACATAAATATATTACAATGTACAAATTGAATGCGTAACAACCCTCATCATGGTGACTTCATGCTGTGTTAACAACCTTTATGATCTTATCATAAAACAATATACACAACAAGAACACTAGGCTAAGAATCACGTACAACAAATATCTACAATTGGTGCATGTAGCCAAGGCATAACCAGATATCAGTTCTGATATCTGTTGTTTTACAGCCCATTCAACAGCTATAGTCATTTCAAAGCCACCCCAGAGACAGGGGAGAAGATACAGGTGAACCAGGCATATATATCCCTACTCTTTTCTAATAGACCTCCTGGTTCTTTATTGTGCCCAGTGTAAAACATTGATACATGCCTCACCTGTTTCCTGTGATTTCTAAACACAGTACTGGGCTGAGTACCAGGTTCAGTAGTGGAGGACACTGAAAAACATCCTTGAAATATTGCAGCTGGAGATGAGATTCAAACCCATGGCCGTTCAATTTCAATTGCATTACTGCTAGACCACTGTGCCACCCAAGATATAATCAAATTTAGTAGCAGAAATTTATGGAAAATCAGTAATTATATGCATTGTAGATCTTACGATTTCAATGAAAAAAGTATGTTGATCTTGGTATATCTTACAACGTTCAAGGCAAGACTGCATATATCATAAGAATGAAAAAAGTTGACATAACAAATCATGATCATTAGTGGCAGGATCAGAGAATATTTTACATGATATTGCTAAAGTATTTGAGTGCCTTAAAGCTCATTGTTTATAAATATGCTAAAAAGCATTAATATCATGCATTAAAGTCTTTTTCATCAGGAAAATTGAACAATTGGATGACTAAACTCACCTGGTTCACACAGACATTTGTAGCCAATAGGATTAGAACAAACACATTCACCGCCATTCTCACATGGACTATCAGAACACCAGTCTTTCACCATGTCACATGATGGTCCCACATAGTCTACAAAATAAAACATTAATGATAGTTGTTTATGTATACAGTCAAGCCCGAGTTACAGTTATCTGTGAATAAGAGCCATTGCATGTACTGCTGTCATAGTACAGATACAGTCAAACCCTGTGAATAAAGGCCATTCTTTGAAAATCGTCATTATTTAGAACAAACTGTCTTTTGAATAAAAGCTATCTTTCAATAAAAGCCACATATGCCTATCCCAAGAGTGGATTTGTTCACAGGTTTGATTGTATATTAACCTAAATAAACCATAAAATAAAGGTAGACTAAGCTTTCTTTCACAAGTTTGACAGTAGTTTCATGAGGTGAAGCATTAACAACTGTACAGTGCTAAAGGTTGTTATACTTTAGAACGGTCTCCTACCTCAAATCTCAGTTTTCTTCCAACTGAACTCCGGATGAAAATGTATCACTGATTAATGTATAAATACATGTTCAGATCAATTACGCTCACAGAAAAATGTGTGACTAATATCATTATTAGTTTACTGTAGGTGTTTTGTTAACAACAAAAGATGAAATATGAGATTTTAGGTTGGAAATCATTTTATAACATTAGACCCAGAGGTCATTATGATAATTACAATCAAGCAAAATATTCAAGAGAATTAAATAAGTCATGTAAAATATTTGGAAATTTCAAATTAGACAAAGTATCACACATGCCAAGAATGAACAATAGTGTACAAATGCATTTCTATAGAATTTTTTTCTGTAGTGTAAAAATGTCAGTCTATACAAAATTTCAAGTTGCATACAAATGCCTTTTTGTATAAAGAATATTTTATGTGGTGCATAGATGACTTTCTATGAAGAATTTCCTATTGTGTACAAATGCCTTTGTATAAAGAATTTTCATCCTTCTATAAACAATTTTTAAGTTTGTGTGAATACCTTTGAAGGAATTTCAGTTGTGTATAAATGGCTTTCTATAGAGAACTTTACGTTGTGTACAAATGCTTTTACAAGAATTTAAGTTCATGCCCCGGTACAAAGAACTTTCAGATGTTTATACATATATGTACATCCAATTAAAAAAAATAACAATTGTGGAAGAAGCCATTTTGGAGAAGAAGAGCACACAAGATTTTGTCTATAGACATATAAGACTGGGCACAAATCTGGGAGAATATATCTGAATAATACTTTTTTAAAATATGCACAAGTACACCTAATGCCTGATGCTTTGGTAAAGTTTTACAAACATCCAACAAATTGTTTAGGAGAAAGTACACACAAGGTTTCGTCAACAGACGGACGGATGGACGGACAACCTGAAACTAGTATACCCCCCCTTACAACTTTCTTGGACAGGGGGTATAATAAATACTTCCATTTGTAGAACTTAATATTATCAAAAAACAATACTGAATGAAATTCTTAGATAGGTTTAAATGCTATGACTGTAAATTTAAACAAAACAAATACGTAACATTACCTATGGGACAAGTTCGGGTGAAAAGAACAGAAATTTTATCTTCAATATATTCATACTCGTCTTCCTCAAAAAAGTAACAAGCTCCTTTTGAATTTATACTGCTAAATTGGACAGCATAACACTTAATGTCATTCATACACAGGTCAATACACACTTCATGGGTAATAGATTGACCCTGTGTTTCAAATAGTACCAGGTACTGGTTACCACTTCCTCCACCAACGTCCTGCATGCCTTCACTCATGAAACAACGACTAGTGTCATGGGCTGCAATGAAAAAAGAATGAAGGATGAACAACAATGAATAAAAAAAGAAAATGATTTCAAGATACACTTTCTTGAATAAAATGGTTAGAGCTTCCTTTACATTGTCCAAAACACATATGCTAAAGAAATCATAAATTTGTTCCTATATTTCATTAGTAGATAAAGTATGTGACATGGATCAGCTACACAAGCATTAAATCATAAGTGCAACTTCCCATATGTTATCAACTGATAGAATATGAGAAGATATCTATCATTTTGACTTGAACCAAACAAAGTAATATTTGCATTCATGAACTTAATTATGAAGAAAAATCATTATACTTATCTAGACTTCAGTAATGCTAAACTGAATCTTTCATAAAGTTGCGGCAAGAAGCAGTTACATGGAAGTCTAGATATCAAATCAAGATTCATTTAAACATACAATCAAACCTGTGAACAAAAGTCACTCTTGGGAAAGACAAAATGTGGTCTTTATTGACGAATGACTGTAATTTGTAGGTTAGTTTGTTTCTAAATAACCAATTATGTTTTTTCAAATAATGACCTTTGTTCACAGTGTGGCTTTATTTGGAGTTGGCTGCAAACACAGGTTTAACAGTGTATATACGAGGCTTGTTCGACATTTAATGTGTATTGTATGATATTTCAAAAGCATTCAACTCAAACAGTGAAATGAACATTACATCCCTTCAAAGTATTCTCTGCAGTTTGAAATACACAATTTCAATCCATTTTTGAAATGCACCACTGTACGCCGATTTAGGTATACCCCTGAGACACAGACTGATGGCTGAGCCAAGGGCCTGTCAGGACTTTTATCGACAACCAGATAAGAACTTTTTAAGTTTTAGAAAACGGAAAAAATCGCATGGGGCTAGATCTGGAGAGTATGGTGGGTGTGGCAAGACAGTAACCTTCTCCAACTTAAAAATTGCTTCACAAGCCCAGATGTATGTGATGGAGCATTATCATGTAGTAGATCAACATGCCTAAATCCTGACACAGAGTGTCATTTCTGATAATTCTTGAGCTTTTCAGTATAATATCTCGGTATTACTGACCTGTAACATTTTTGCCCTTCGGCACCGGAATTTGTAAGGCTATATCATCACAAGAGAAGAATATGCAATAAAGGACCTTCTTTGAGCTCATGGTCCTTTTGGCAATTACAGGCCTACTGTGTTTGATGAACCAAATTTAGTTTCCAATTTTTCTTACTTCATCAATCTTTCATCACCGGTAAAAATGTTTGCAAATTGCCTTTGATTGAAGTTTGAAAACATTTTGATCAATTGCTTAGCTGTTTGTACTTGTATCCTTGTATGGTCATTAGCCAATATATAGGGTATCCATCTGGCAGAACTCTTCCATACTTTGAAAAATACTCTTCAAAATGAAATGCACCCACAATAGCGATATGGCAACAGCTTTAACAATATCATGAATCGTGTACCTGCCATCACTTTCAATCATTTTCCTGACTGTTGAGACATTTGTCCTGCCTGTTACAGTCACAGGTCGGCAAATATTGCTGCATCTTTGACAGACTCTGTGCCAGTGAGAAATTTTTTTCTTCAATTCAGTAAAAATCTGCTTTACCGAACGACCAAACTTTGATGAAAGCTCTAATTTCTTCAATATTCTCAACCTGTTTCCCAACCAATTTTACAACAGTGGTGATGAATTGCTAATGAATTAATAACTGCTTTCAACTTACTAATTGGACATTTGCATTCAGCAGTTCCATCAGTGTTGTAGCATGTTCCTCTATTGATACATACATCTACATTAGCCATGACATCACACATTTTAGTACCATTTTCACAAAACTCGCCAACCGCTCCACCTTCACATCTGCAGTAAAGTAAAATCAGTCATAATAGATCACCTTCATATTCACAAATGTAATAATTTTGGTTGATTATCTCAGTTCCCCTCCATGTGCACCATTTGCAAATGCTGCAAGCTGGTTACTACATCACAGTATACTACAGTAGCTCCAAAACCTATAAAGGGAGATAACTGCATAGGATATTATAGTGTTTGAAGATACAGAATCACTTTCCTCTATAAAGAAAGTGAAGTAAGCCATAGATGAAAGTTCTTACTCATGTGTTGTACCCTCCTCATTTCTAGATTACTTTCATATATTGATATCCAATTAAATTGATTTGTGTCCTCTGTATTCCATCATTTCTATCCCCTAAATCTTTTTTTTTTTAATTGAACATTTATATTCTAGCTCGTCATATTGCATAACTTTACAGTGCCTAACATCACTTCAAAGTTTACCAAAACAAATTACAAAAACCAATAAAAAATTATTTTAATTTCCAGTTCCTTGACTGACCATACTTTGCCGACCCTATGGTATCTAAAAGCAAAAGCCGAAAACAGCAACCAATTGTGGTATTATGACAATGTTTGGGGACAAATCATGCCTCAAAAGTATAAAAGGTATTTGCTAAGATAAACTAAAACTATCGCTGAAGGTGATGAAATATCCAACCAGAGCCATTTTTTAAAAGTTTAAAAACTTAGAACAAGCCATTTAGGAAAAGAGACACAAACAAGATTTTGTCTACAGACAAATAAAAAAGGGACATTGCTTCGTAAGAATGAATCAGAATTATTTTTTCAAAATATGCACAAGGAGACCTAATGCCTAATGTACTGGTAAAGTTTTATAAACATCAAACAAGCCCTTACGGAGAAGAAGCAAGCACATGATTTGTCTACATACAAATAAAAAAGGGGCATAAATCCATGAAAATAAATCTGAATGTTTTTATAATATGTGCAAGTAGACTTAATGCCTAATGTGTTGGCAAAGTTTTATAAAAATCAAACAAGCTATTTCGGAGAAGCAGCGCACACAAGATTTCGTCTACAGACAGGAGGAAGCTTTCAGGCTGTCTGTAAGAAGATTGGTGGCCCTACCCAAGTGTACACATAGGGTCTTCCTCCACTATAAAAGCTGGACAAGTCGTTGAATGACCCTGGTTGTTGGTGAACATTAAATGTCAGTGATACATCACCCAATCTTATGTTTAAGACATAATGAATGTGTAGTATGTCATCAGTGGATAGTATCAGGCAGGAGTTTCACTTTGCAAGAATTAAATCACAAGTGTGTCGCAGGAGTGATTAAATGATCCGCAGTCAAAATTATTGTTCATACTACGTAAACTGATAACACAAGGGTATATCTTTATTTTTCTATTTCTAGCCACAAAAAATTAATGAAGGTTTTATACCCATAATGTCCGAAATTAGTATCTCAAAAAGGAACGGGCAGATTTTGAAACCTTTATAATTTTTATAGGTTTCCGTGATAGAAAATGATTTATAATGAGATTTTTCAAAAACACTGACAACCCATAGAGTGAGTTATCACCCCTTTTATTTTGAATTGAAGTCAATGGGAGAAGCCAATATTTTTAAGATTAAAGAAAAAAGATCCATTTAAATGAAAACTCATTACTAAAACTACTAGAACTACATTCTAAGTTAGCTGTTAGAACTTCCTCCTCTGTGTAGTCCATATCATTGGCCATGAATCCTAGGTCAGAATAGATGGGTATCATGGAACAGCAAACCATGTTTTTTATCATAGGATAGTATATTGATTGAAGTCCTATTTGTTTACATTGGCAATGAAGCAGATTGTGTTAGAACACATTACACAACACCAAACAAAAATGTACTACCCTTTATTACGTATTAACCCTTTGCCTCATAAGCAGATTTTAGACTCTTCCAAAGTCAAAGCTAATATACCAAAAAAAATCAATTTATTCAAGAAAACTGGGTTATTTCTTTCCAACAGAGTGAAAACATTGTCGCAAAAGAAGCCATTACTCATTACAAGCAATGACTTTATTTAACTCTACCTGCAAAAAGCTGAATCTGGTAAGTTGAAGCATTGTCCTCCATTGGCACAATTTATATCGTTGCAGTGATTCACCATTGTTTCACAGTCATCACCTTCCCATCCCGGTGTACAGGTACAGGTGTAACCATCCACTTCATCTAAGCAAGCACCATCATGTTGGCATGGAAAACTTGCACATTCATCCAATTCCATCTGCATAAGAGAGACACAATAAGATCTTCAAACACAACAAAATGGAAAAAATTCCTAAAATAATTATTTAAGTGTACAGCATTTAAATCAATTGTAAGCTACCTGGGTACATCTTTTCCATAGCTTGCTAATTAAATTTGATTGGCCTGGCCCAAATAAAGTTTGGCATGAAGTAAGGAACATAACAAAAATCATGGAGCAATAAAATTAGGGTGTACCAAGCAAGTGTGGTGATCCAATCCACAAGTCCAGGCTACACAGATCGAACTAAGAATCTGATGTCATAGAGAAAATAAGATATGCAGTCAAACCTGACAAAAGCCACCCTTCGTGAAGGCAAAATATGGCCTTCATTGACAGATGACATTTATTCCAAGGTCAGTTTGTTCTAAACAATCAATGACAGTTTTCAAAGAAGGGACTTTATTCAAAGAGTGGCCTGTATTTAGATGTGACTGCAAACACAGGTTTGACTGCACTTTTCATTTTGTGTTGTTGTCACCTTAGACAAGGGAACACTAGAAAAAAACAACTGAAAAGTAAGAACTGTTGAATTGAGGTACGCTGTCAACTGACAACAGAATCATGGCAATATCAAACACCTTGATTCCTAAATGTAAATTTATATCAAGTAACACTTTATTCAGATTGCAATCCTGTGACCTAATTCATCCTGGATTTTCAGGTTTATATTGTATATATTGCCATTAGCTGAGTATTCCGATACTCACTAAAGCCTATTTATAAATACAATAATTGCTCTGCCCTGATTTGCAAAAAGTCATTTATAATTTTCAGATACAAATGATGCCAACACAGACTTTTAATTAAAAAAACTCAAAGTTTCATATGACCAAGCAATAAAAAAAGTCTAGATTGAAGTTTCTAGCAAGTAAATTTTTTATTTGATCTAATTTACACTATCATTTTATTATAATAAGCATACATGCAAAGAATGGTAAAAATCTACAACTATAAATGTGCATTAAAACCTCAATAATGATACCACCTTATGAACCCAAAAATTGGTCATAATAATGAGGTGGTCTCATCTGGGAAGTTGCATGAAGTATTCTCTGGTACATTTTCATGTTTACTCGTTAATAGCAAGAATTTCTTTTCAAGGCAATTCTTATGTGCAGTACATACACAAAAATAGTAAAATTTTATTCCTCAATGCGCTGGACAATAGGACACTTTCACTCATTACATTCGATAATGTTCATTCTTTTTACCATTATGTGTCATCTTATCAACACAGGGAGGTGTGAAAAATAGTCAAATTATCGATGATCTTGTTATGCCTGTGTAAAATTAGCCGTTGAGCAGATAAAAAGACCTCGCTACACCTATCTTCTCACTATGGACATCTCTTGTATTGATGGAAATAACATATAGACAAAGAAGCAAAATTGCCGGGACTTTGAAAATGCCTCGCTGTATGCAGTATCTCGTTATAACGAATCTTGTTCTAAGTTGAGTGGACTGTATATTATTTTTAGTGATTTGATAAAGAAAGAGTAGATGATCTCATTTGTATATGTCGGTTTTCCAGAGACTGCTAGCCAAGGCAATTGAACATGTCACCAACACTTGATCTATTACGGTGCCTGTGGGTGACATATCAGGCTACCCTGTACTGCATCATTCAAGTGTGTTCTGATGTTTTTGTGGATGTGGATCCCATATATGCATATTCTCGTGAAGGTTTAACTAATGAGAAATATGCTTGTTGTTTAAGTTTATGGGAATTTGTTTTTGAAATTCTTGTCATGAAGCCTAAGGTGGAATTAGCTTTGTTATAAATATCACTGATATGTGAATCCCTTTTTAAATTAGACTGAATGGTTAATTCTAAATTTTTGCTTTATTTACATGTTCTAGATGCCTACCATAGAGATCCTAACTGATAAAACATGGACCCAAATCTATATTTTGGTTATGATCACAAAATACTTTGCATTTTGTTCCTTTTTTATCCAAGATCTGCTTCATTTTCGGTCAGCTTTTTGAATTTACTTATTCGTATTAATACACATCATCCATGACATTATAAGTTGTAATTGATGTCATTACCAGTGTGGCTTTAGACTAAAGGCCAAAAGTGCAATTTTCATCAAAATGATGTTCTTCATATTTTAAGAGGCTTCATATTGACAAAAATAGAAATTTGAACACTTTATCTAAAGTATACTACCTTGAGGTAGCGTTTAAAAAAATCATTAGACCTCAACAATGGTTTATATCTATATCCATCCACTTGCAAAGTTTCAATCAGGAAGGTACATTATAACATTCAGCCATGTTTTATCACATACATTGTACATGCATAACATAGGAGTTAATTTTCTTTATGCTTATACTGATAATACTACAGATCCTGTTAGAATTCATGATTAAACAGAGATATAGACAGCAATGATAATGGCTACTGACATCATAGACTATGTCAAGGAGTAAAATCTAAGAGCTGACCGAAAATATAGGTCTCCCCTTCAAATAAAAAAAAGTGTGAATACAATTCATCTATTGTAGTTTGAATGAAAATATTAAATATGTTCTCGTATTCATTATTCCTTAATCAAACATACAAACATTCATGTTATTACCAAAAATATCATGGCATCAAAAGCATTCAGTGTAAAAGTAAAAAAATAGGAATAGTTGAAACAGGTTGTCAAACTATGTTTGTTCACGAAATGAATTAAATAAAAAACAATCATGAAAATGTACCATAACCAAGTCCTACAGTGTTAAATACTTACCTCACAATATCTTCCAGCAAAGCCTGATTTACACTCACATCTGTAACCATCAATAATTTCAACACAGTCAGTAGTGTTAGAAGTACAGTTACCTGGACAAAAATCTAGGTCATTCTCACAATTATCACCTGCAATTCATTAAAAGAAAAATGACAATTAGATGAAAATTTACCAACACAGTGCTCCCTTCCAATATGTCACCTCCAAGGACCAATTCCCTCCAAGAAACAACAGTAAAAGGCACACACACATACACATAATAAAAAACACCGAATGTATCGATTCCCTCCGAACAACAACTCCCACCAAAGAACAATACTTTTTGTGCGACTTCAACAAGTGTTGCTCTTCGGAGGGAGCACTGAATGTATGCCATGTACACGCACTGTATACAATGACACAACCAGACATAATCCCCAAAGGAAACAATTACACACTTGGACTCAAACCCCATAATAAAAAAACATACCTGACCCCGAGGTTATAAAACTTGAGAACAGTCCCCGATCTCAAATCTCAATTCCATTCCCAAAGTATTATGTTTGAAAAGATAGAGATCATTAATGTTTAAATAAATGTACACTCAGGTTAATGATGCTGACAGAATAATGTATCAATAATATCATCATTGGATGATCATAATTAACTTTGAAACATTAAACGACAAAATATGAGATTTGAGCTAGGAGACCGATCTCAAATTTAATAACCTCAAACCCTGGACAAATCCCCATGCCATTATGATTAAATATTTTATTAAAACATCACAAAGACTATGAATGCTTAAATATACTGATAAATATTACGTCTTGTGACTAAACTAAAATCAAATACCTGTAATGTGGGGATTCTGATTTTTTGGCACTTTTTAAGAAGGATTAATAGAAGAAAAAAAGATGTTGCATTTAATAAATGCATTACGTCCCCAGTGTCATGCTTGTCAATGGATTTGCTTTGTAAAAGAGGTCAATGTGAAAAAGTAGAAGCTAAGTTGTAAGTAAATATAACTGTTATTCAATATTTAGTTTACTAAGAAACAGCCCATTTAAGACATTGTAAGTCTAAATCCATTCAAGGCCAAAGTCAAATCAATGTTGGGTCCAAATCCATTTAAGGTCAAGGTCAAATTGAGGTTGGGTGATATGGATGGACTGAGATAGGTCTAAGGCAACAACTGTGTAAGTATCAAAACATTCTAGAAAGTGGTGTTGTTTTTGTAAGTCCAAATCCATTCAAGGGCAAGGTCAAATCAAGGTTGGATGATATGGATGGATTGATACAGTTCCAAGGCAATGACTGCGTAAGTATCACAGTATTATAGCAGGTGTGTTGATACTAGATGATCAGTGAAATCTAGTTAACCAAGAAGCAGCCCCTATTACACATCATTAGTCAAAATCCATTTAAGGACAAGGTCAAATCGAGGTTGGGTCCAAATCCATCAAGGTCAAGGTCAAATTGAGGTTAAGTGATATGAGTGGACTGAGATTGGTCCAAGGCAAAAACTGTGTAAGTATCAAAGCATTCTAGAAAGCAGTGTTGGTGCTAGACGAAATGTTGGAACTTAGTTAACCAACAAACAGCCCCTTCAACACATTTTAAGTCCAAATCCTTTCAAGGTCAAGGTCAAATTGAGGTTGGGTGATATTGATGGATTGAGATTGATCCAAGGCAACAACTGCTTAAGTATAAAAGCATCCTTGTAAGCAGTGTTGATACTAGATGAAACAGTGAAATCTAGTTAACCAAGAAACAGTCCCATTAACACATTATTAGTCCTATTAAGTCAAAATCAAGGTTAACTAAAGGTTGGTTGTTATAGATGTGTTGGGAATGGTTCAAAGCAACAGCTTGTGACAGACAAAACAGTAAAGTCTACTCAACCATGGATGGACCAATCGCTATAAATGCCTCTGCATAATTAGATGGGGGGGCATAAAAATAGATATGAGATTAACAGCATAAATGAACTGTAAAATTTATTTAGTAAATCTAAAGATTTTTGTTAGATTAAAAATCATGAATATGATAATTGGTAATAGTTATCATCTAAGTTATAGAATACTATAATATAGAGTGTAAATTTAGACAATTATGGGCATATTGCGTAGAGAATAACTCCTATACATGTATATGTAAGCCAATATGGTTGTTCGATGAAGATTGAATACTAATGATTATAGTTAAAGAATGGTAAGAGTTAATTCAATAATATTTAGGAAGACACAAAGAACATATACTATAAAAATGAAAAATGTATGTAAAAAACTATTGGCAAACCAACCGTCAAAGCCGATAGGACAATCACATTCATATCCTAAATGGAGATCAGAACATGCACCATCATTTTGACAGGGACTGTCAGCGCAATCATCAATGTTATATTGGCAATTTCCACCAGTAAATCCTTCTTCGCAGTCACAGATATAGGACATTTTATTCCCAGAATCCATGCAAGTTCCATTGTTGCAGGTAACAGAGTCACATGGTAAACTTGTTCTTTCACAACCATAGGCTGGACCTAAAAATGAATGTTATTGGGTACTTATATTAACACTATCAAGTGAAAAAATAAAAACATAATTTACAGCGTAGCATCAAAATTATCTTAACTTCCTTGTTTAACATATTTACAAGTATATACCCTTGTATGCAAACCAAATGCATACTAATACATCAACACAATATGTAACATATACCTGTATACCATCATGAACATACATATGTATACATGAACAACATTCAACCAATGTATGCATGCCATTTTAACTGATGTACATTTTAACTAAATTTCACATTTGCACACAGCTGTACCACTTGCAATAAAGGACCCATTATACTAACCCTTCCTACAAAGTCTGATACAATCTACTTTTGACACACCAACCAACCACCCTGAATATTTGAAAAATTTCGAAGATTGTGAATATCAGCCATTTTGGATATTCTTACTAGTTTGCATACCTATTTGTCTACCCTAATAATTAACAACAAACATATTTCGCCTTGTAGCATTGTACCATGTATTGTTGCACCAAACCTTGCTACAGGAGGCTGTTTATTCGAATTTATAGTTTATCGTTTGACAACCATAATGTATTTGTGAAAGAAAAAGATATAATAATATGAATGACCTTAATACATTACAGGCAAGACAAAAACCAAGGATAAAACTTCATCTTTTCAATGTAAAAATACTCTGGAAAACTAAGCCTGACTCATTATTGTTAAAACAACAAGAATTGTTCGATAAGTAATGTGTATTGTATGATATTTCAGAAATATTCGACCATTCAAATAGTGAAATGAACATTACATCCCTTCAAAGTATTCTCCATGATTTGAAACATATAATTTCAATCTCTAAATCCATTTCTGGAAATGCGGTAAGCAGATTTAGGTATAACTCTGAGACACTGACTGATGGCTGAGCCAAGGACCTGTCGGGACTTGTATCCATGACCAAGTAAGCACTTTTTAAGTTTTGGAAAAAGGAAAAAGTCGCATGGGGCTAGATCTGGAGAATATGGTGAGTGTGGCAAGACAGTAATGTTCTCTGACTTCAAAAATTGCTTCACAATTTATTAATGTGATGGAACATTCTCATGTTGTACACAAACATGCCAAATCCTGACACAGGGCATCATTTCTGATAATATTTCTTAAGCCTTTTTAGTAAAACACTTTGGTAATACTGACCTGCAACATTTTTGCCCTACAGCACCGGAATTTGTATGGCTATACCATTACAAGAGAAGAATATGCAATAAAGGCCCTTCTTTGTGCTCATGGTCCTTTTGGCAACAACGGGCCTTCTAACGCATTTGGTGAGCCATATTTTGTTTCAAATTTTTCTTACCGGTTCGAAATAGTGAACCCATGTTTTGCCACCAGTAACAATGTTTGCAAATTGTCTTTGATTGAAGTTTGGAAACATTTTGATCAATTGCTTAGCAGTTTGTACTCATATTCTTTTTTGTCATCTTATGTACTTTTAAAATATGCTTAAAAATGAAATGCACCCACAATAGCGATATGCTTTAGCAATATCATGAATCATGTACCTGCCATCACTTTCAATCATTTCCCTGACTGTTGAGACATTTGTCCTGCCTGCTACAGTCACAGGTCAGCCAGATTTTGCTGCATCTTTGACAGACTCTGTGCCAGTGAAATTTCTTTCTCCACCTACGAACTGTTTCATAAGATACCTAATCACACCCATAAACTTCCCCCAATTCAGTAAAAATCTGCTTTACCAAACAACCGAGTTTTGTGCAAACTTTTATATAAGCTCTAATTTCTTCAATATTCTCAACCCATTTCCCAATCATTTTTACAGCAGTGTTCATCAACTGGTTCTACTGAAATGTTTAAAACTGCAAAGATCTGAAGGCTCGAGTTTATACCATTGGAAAGGTATTGAATAGAGCTATTCAGGCGCATCAAAATCCATGAATTGTGCAAAGCATTATTGCAATGTGGTTCAACACACATTATATATTGAATAACCCTCATATAATCAGTCCATAAACATGTTATATTGCATATTGTTTCTGGTTTAGTACACTCCCAATTTGTATAGACAGTTTTTAGCAGTTGATAATAAATCAGTAACTTCATGTGCCCTCCATTTAATGAGGAAAAAATGGTTTTGGAAAAAACTGAGAACTAAGGCTGAGACATTTTTACAAGTTGACATCAATTATGAGAAACATCATGCACAAATTTCCATGTAGCAATGAAAATATTGTACTTAAAATTAATTGAAGTTATATTCTCCAATTTCTAGACTTTTACTTAATACCCAAATTGGGATGATGATAGTAATGCACTATTGGTTAGTTTTTAGTCTAC
This sequence comes from Lutraria rhynchaena, assembly GCA_008271625.1. Taxonomy (NCBI): domain Eukaryota; kingdom Metazoa; phylum Mollusca; class Bivalvia; order Venerida; family Mactridae; genus Lutraria; species Lutraria rhynchaena. The sequence goes on from VIBL01000092.1 coordinate 145,763, forward strand.
ATCCTGGCTAAACAATGGAAGCATGATGAGCACAATGTTCATTAGAATATATTTCCCTTATTTGTGACCGAACATTCAAATATTCGTTCAGATGGACAACGGAATGTTCGAGAATCAAAATTGGTATTCATTGTCATCCCAAGTTTATATTGCCAATAAATGCAGATTTGTTAAAATCAGCCATATTCAACAACATAACAAGACTATTCCAATCATTTGTTGTCATTTGTTATCTCTCCCATACATCTCTGTCAACGTCTTAGCGTTTTACAAGATTCTTGTAAAACAAGAAATAAAGCTACAAATGGTACAAAATTACAACTAAGTGAAGCAATTTCCTTTGCACAATACATTTAAGACAAAAGATGTTATAATTTACCAGAAAATCAGAGAAATTATTTTATTTATCTAGCACACTATTTCTCGACGGAGAGTATTTGTTTACTTAATTAGGTTGCAAACTTACGCCGCATAAATGGAAAAGAAACGCAGAAGTCGAAAGTATTGTGTAAAATTATGACAACAACTGTACATTCAGAGAAAACAAAAGCATGATTTTGGGTATCAGATGGAAACTAAAGGATGCTGGGACACATGTTTTTGAACTACTTTGCAGACGTTGACAGAGATGCATGAGATGGATAACAAAGGACAACTCTGGGTAGAGATTGATAAAACAAGTCTTACCTGGTTGAGAGCAATCTTTGTAAAAAGCAATAGCCCCTTCCTTCTCCACTCCTTCATAGCTTGCATTATACAGATAACAGGCAGTTTGTTCAGATGGAAGTGTAATTAATACCGCATATATACAAGCAGAATTATACTGGCACGTTCCCTCACATTCCTCTGGGGTCATGGGATTGGATGCTTGACGAGTAAAAACGTCTACAATATTTTCATTCTCTTCCAAAGCACTCTCGTTTTGCATCATAATCATTGTACATCTAAGCTCTGGAAAAAAAATTCTTAAATTAAGTATACAGGTTTAAATCTGACTTCACAGAAATACAATAATTAGTTCTCATCCTATGAAAAATTGAATGCACTGAAAAGTGTATTAAGCATTTATCAAAATGGTCAGCAATATCTGCTAATTACTCAGTAACTCATAGTAGTAATGCAAGGATAAGTACCCCTAGAGAGAACATCCCAGAGCTATGTCATAGATGATATCATTAAATGATGATGCAACTTTAGTAATAGTCCAGGGTCCAATATATTTAACATTCTCTACAAGAAGTGGTTCTACTGAATCTAATCTCAGACTATAAACCAGAGTTTATTGCTTATTATCATAGGGGTTTTGAGGGCAACTGGCATTGTCTCTGGATTTAATGCTGTTTTTCAACAATTTTTCTGTTATACATGTCCAGTACTCTTAACCAATTTCCCTGGACTGTGTACTAACCAGTAATAACTTACCCTGCCACAAGGAGCTAGCAACTTCTCCACATATGGAGGAAAATCAACATTTTTGTAAAATGTTCATAGAAGGGTATGACCTACCACAACTGGGATATGAACCCAAATTGCCATGTTAAAAGTCAAGCACACTAACCATTAGACCATGGTTGTGTTCAGAAGGTAACTGGACATAGAAGTTATATAATATATATGATAATGAAACATGAGAACCAAAAGATGCAAAGGCATAAGTAGACTAAATAAGACACAATTAGACCATGGTGCAAGTTGACTAAAATAAGGTGCTAGTTGACTATGGTACAAGTTAACTATGGTACGAGTAGACTAAAATAAGGTACAAATTGACTAAATTAAGGTGCAAGTCGACTATGTTACAAGTGGACTAAAATAAGGTGAAAGTTGACTAAACTAAGGTGCAAGTTGACTATGGAACAAGTAGACTAAAATAAGGTGCAAGTTGATGATGGTATAAGTAGACTAAAATAAGGTGCAAGTTGATGATGGTATAAGTAGACTAAAATAAGGTGCAAGTTGATGATGGTATAAGTAGACTAAAATAAGGTGCAAGTTGATGATGGTATAAGTAGACTAAAATAAGGTGCAAGTTGATGATGGTATAAGTAGACTAAAATCAGGTGCAAGTTGATGATGGTATAAGTAGACTAAATTAAGGTGCAAGTTGATGATGGTATAAGTAGTCTAAAATAAGGTGCAACTTGATGATGGTATAAGTAGACTAAAATAAGGTGCAAGTTGGCTATGGTAAAAGTTGACTATGGCATGAGTTTTCTGTGGTATGATTTGACTATGATAAGAGTTGAAACTGCTTGAAGCATGATGTTAAAACTAATAGAAGAGACATCTTAGGACACATTTCATGAAAACAAAGACACATATTATACATGCAGGGTTTTCATTAAGAAATTAAATAACCAATTTCTTTTGACAAAGCAACAGATAAATCCAAAAGTTCTTCATACTTTGGCAAAAATTTAAAAATCTTGGAAAAACAACAAATTCAAACCTGTTTGTATGTGATGGTTTCAATTAGCAATTGGTTATTAATGAAAACCCTGTACAAGCATAGTATAGGTCATGGATCAAAATAAAATGGAGACAAAGAAAAGGATCAGAAAGTTTCCAACCTACTGAAAAATGGCTTTAGTGAGTCAGTTTGCAAGAAAATGTAGTGATAAAGATGCAGAATCAAGATGAAGAGACTATTGTGATGTTTGCTGCAAAGAAAATGGTGCCACAGGGTGAAGTGATACTTTCTAGAGAAAGTCAAGTTGCTAGATAAATAGAAAAAAAGTTTATACATTCTGATACTTGGAGAAAAGAGCAAAGAACATTCTAGCATCAACCCAAAGTTTTCAGCTTGATGAAAGGACATTATTTATATGACAGATGCATCTCAATCTAAAAGATTCATCGAGTATCATTTCAAAATGGCAGCCATTTTGAATTTAACAATAAAAACAATACCAGGTACAAAGTATTGTTGATCACATGAACAGACTCCGCCCATCACGTCTAAACTGTTGTAACAGACATTGTTCCCATCACAGTCATGATTGTTACAAAAATCAGGCACATTCTGGCAGTAAGTTCCACTGAATCCATCTGCACAAATGCAGCGATAAGGAGTGGCAGCACCAGGTGGGCGATCTTCACACATTCCTCCATATCCGCAAATGTTAGGATGACTTTCACAATAATCTGAACCAGAAAATTATATGATGTTATGATAACCAGTAGTCCATTCCTCAAAATTATTTTATTTTGCGGTTATGTGACCTGAACATTTAGCAGTGAAAAGGTAGGTAGGCATTTGATTCTGTTGTGTTTATTTGTTTTGTTAATATTATGTGCTTGTAATGAAAACAAAAAGTGGGAACACAGAATATTTTTTTTGTCAAGAATTACTAAAAATTTTTGAGTTAAGGGAATTTCTAATTAGTCAGTCGCATAACTACAAACCAACAATTCTTTAAGGATGACTTCAATAATAAGAGTCAAGTACATTTTCTAAGTGGGGCAATCATTTAACTATTTGTGGACAAACCCAGATACAACAGAACTACATATCAGAAGCAGTATGCATACAATGTTTGTCGATGAATCTTATGACTGCCCCTCACACTTAATTTAATATATGCAACAAGAGATACTCACAGAAAGCAAATAAACATTCCTAAGTTAACATTAAAGAACACAATAATCTGGTTAGCAATTTGATGCAATATAGTTCAATTCGTGTTTGAATAAAGCAAGGGTATAGCTACATTACACACGCTATGCATGTAAAATGTAAAAAATGCAAAGTTCGAAGACAAAAAAATGGACAGAAAGCACCTCTGTATGGGCTCAAAATACACCTAAAGTCATCCTGAATATCAAAATTTTTCTGGTGGAGATCTCCCAAACCCACCTTACAAGAACAGGGGAAATAGTGCTCATGCAAGCATTTAGCATGCAATCTTTTTCAAATTCCCTGGTTACATCACTGTAAAGTTTATTATGTTTTCAGATTTTCATGAAGTATTAAGTTAAAAGCACTGCATGGTCAACCTTGAGAAGACTTTCTACCAGTTTTAACCAAGGTCAAATACAGCTTACATGGCAGCCATTCCAAGCAACATTTCACTTTTTTTCAATACATTGAGTTTTTAATTTTGATGAGATAAATAACGAGAGTTTTGACAGGAAAATGTTCAAATGAAATGTTAAGTAGTCATGGTGATCACTATCACATAATAAACTGAACCTATCATATCCTGCTACAAAGGGTGTAATATGAATGTGATATGAATTCCAGAACCATGGCAAAATTCTTGTCTAACTAACATGCATGAATCTTGTACAACAAAACTGTTCTGGAAACATTACGCCAAGACTACATATCACTTGTTCCTGTTCCAGAAAACAAGTTTACATAATACATAATTAAACATTTGCCCATAAAAGTTAAAATCAGAAGTATATAAAAACATATGCAAGTCAATCATACATGAATAGTGTTTACTAATTCATGTGAGAATCATTTGTTTAATACTTACCTTCGTCTATATCGCAATTGAACCCAACATAACCATTGTTACATTTACAAGTGTAGCTTACTGAACCATATGCTGTACATGTACCACGAGTACAAGGGTTAGGATTGCAGGGGTTAGTGGTTACATCACATCTGTAAATTGTAATAATAAAGCAAAGTCGGTAAAGATGACTATAAAAGTATACAGTTTTAAAAAACAAACGGACACATTTTGATAAATATGCACATGATACATGTTCTACTGACATATTTTGATGAACATGATCTACTGACACATTTTTGATGAACATGACCGACTGACACATTTTTGGTGAACATGACCAACTGACATGTTTTGATGAACAAATCATGATAGGTCATCAATGATTAATGTCATTGCATGTCATCAAACATTTTATTTTCTTAAAGCTTCATTATTTGATAAATTAGACAAAGGTCAAGGCAAATATGTATGCTGTACATAAATCATGACACCATCATAAAGATTTAACCAGTGTGATCATTGTACATCCACCTACAATCTGTAGGTTTTTTTTTAACACTGAAAGATAAACAGTAAATTGGGAGATTCTGATCAAAATTCGGCCATTGCTTTCAAAAGGTATTGTTTATGTGATCTCAGGTGTTCAAGGTACATAATGTTTATCCTCACATATTAAAAAGGATACTCCTTGAACAATGGGCCTAACTTCATAACCTTTGAGTACTAATTGAGTAACTTATGACCAAACAACTACCAAACTGTTAACTACCGTCAATTTATATTAATATTAATGCAGCCTATTCAAGCGATGAAAAATGGAATTCCTACTTACAATGCACCGCTATAGCTGCCCGATGATGGACAGATACATTCGAAGCCATTGATCATATCCTTGCATTTTGAATCCTCATGACATCCCGCATTATCACACTCATTTTTTATGTCATTTTCACAGTGTGTACCATCAAAACCTACATATTTGTACAATATACTGTAAAATCTCAAAAAGCAACCACCTCAATATTACAACAATCTGGTTATAATGACCACTTATTTTTGGACCACCTTCCAATAACTCCCCTTTAATTGAACATGATAATGTGACCACGAACAATTGTTCGGTCATTAAGGTGGTCACATTATTGAGGTTTTACTGTACACTGAAGTATGCTGTGAACAAATTTTTAAGACATTAAAAAGTTTATTTTACTGAAGCTAACAAAAGGTTCATATCAAATGCACTCTACTTTCTTCCAGAAAATTTGCCAGGCCCACTCCAAGCATCAGCTCAATTCAAAGGGGCTCTAATTATGGTGGTACAAAATTGTAAGAGATACAAGATTTTAATTTCTCTCAAGCCGACCAATGACATTTTGTTGAACCTAATACCATAAGACCTTGATATATGTACATGTCATTGTGTAATCCTAAGACCCTAAGAAAATCACAACCATGGAGAACTGGTGACCTTTATGCATACCGTGCATGACAGTAATTATTACAGAACTGAGAATTCATAGTCAGCTGTAAATAACATAAAGCAACAGGGAACATGAAGACATTTGATCGTAACATAAATGGTGACAGCATTTTAATAGTTAGTTGTTTTAGTCATTATTATTGACTTTATCAATCGGAACCACTTTAAGGTGATGGCCTGGTCTAATCACTAACACTGAATATAACTTTTCATAACTACAACAACATGACATTTACCTATTACACATTCTTTCCTCATATGTATCTGCGTCTGAGCACCTGATGTAACAATCAATTCATCATCTGCCAAGGTTCTGTTATACAAACTACAGCTAGCTGAACTTGATGACAGAGCAACAAAGGACGCTTCCACACAATCAGGATTATTTACACACCTTTGTTTACAAGTGGCTTTGTTTGCTACTGATCTAAACTCCAGCAGCACAGAGTCAATGACCTCCCCAGTGTGAGTATTGTTTATTTCTTCCATGATACACTCATCAAAATCTTAAATAAAACGACAGTGATTTTTTTTCAATTTTTAGGGGGGAAATATAGCATGATAAAACAGAAAAAGGAAAAAATTTGAAAAATTATCACTCATTTATATGAGAAAATATGACTTTTGGGGCTAGGGGAAATAACCAATATCAGACTGTAAAATATATGAAAAAAATTACTGAATGGAGTTACATTTATAATTTTTTAATGAACTAAATCGATGAAAAATATAAAAGAAACATTCAAAGACAACTATCTACCAGAAACAAAATTGTTTTATTATGGGATTTATATATTGAAAGAACAACAAAAAAATTCTGTAAATTGTAATATATCAATGATATCCTGATTTAAATACTAGTATGATCTCTATTATACAGGGCAGAAAATATATCATCTCTTAAAATTAAAGCTATGTTTTCAAATATATATATCTTAATTAACGTATGAATGCAAATAATGCAGAGGATATTGTATAGGTTTTAGACAATATGTCAGTGATATACACGCTGGCAGTGAACCTTACAGGTGTTACAGGTTTCTGTGCCAGTATTCGCCCTATCTTCCACAAGCATCTGTCAACTTCTCTGCATGAATGATCAGCTGCAGAGGATGAAAGACCTTTGATGCAATACAATCAACCAAATAGTCAAAGAATAACTGTGTTGCACCCAAGATTCGAACACACATATTCAAAGTCTGTAGATCTAACGTTAGCCATACTTTTGCTTTGAATTCATTAACACACACTCAGTAAATCTAATACAGTGAATCCCTGAAACTGGATTCCCTGAAAATCAGAATTCTCAGAAAAAAAGATGATTTTTCAATTTTCTTCTCTTTTATAATCAATAGTTAACTGAAAACCGGAATTCTCAGAAAACCAGGCTTTTGGCCCAATCCAGAAGGGGTCTGGTTTTCAGGGGTTAAACTGCACTACATACCTAACAACAATAAATAAAGAAGCTTAAATAATCATCAGATAATTAAACATAATAAAATTAATATAAATTGCATAAAAATTTTGAATTAATGATATGGTAGTAAATGAACAATAATTTTACACTTTCACCAGGGATGCACCAAGTTGAATTTCTAAACATCTCCTTATATAACTGAAATCATGGAAGAACCCAAAATAGAGAATTAAACCTTATGTTTTATAATTCTTACATTTGATATACACAAAGAGATTGAATATTCTAAAAAAATGTTGGACTGACTACCATATAAGTGGTAAAGTTAGCGATGTAGAAATGTCAGCGTTTTTTGCAGATGACAATTATTTGCAAACATCACATTATTAATGTAATGACTGTAAGTTTCAGCCATCTATGAAAAACAGTTTACCTCGGTGTCGTATTATAATCATTATACTACTTATGTAACTAAACTTTTGAAATCATGTCATTAAGAAATAATATTCACCACTAACAATTGCAGTAACATACAAAAAGTAAAAAAGCATTAATCATCTACAATGTACTTTTTATTACTTGATAATATTAGTTTTATTATCAAATGAAATGTCTAATTAGTTAAAACAATTTACTACAACACCAACCACAAACAAAGAATTTCACTATGATGAGCTTTAAAGACATTGAAAATTGCCAGAGCAAGCTGGTCGCACCTGCAAATACGTACAATATATACTAAAATTATGATCTATAAAATGAAACATAAAACTAAACATAAAGTTTGGTACGTTATAAACGTCTGTCATACCATATTGTTGTCAGTGCGTACTAAGGCGTGAATATCACCTGACAGCTTATTGTTAGCATTTTTGAATGCTTGGATAATAGGTTTGTGCATATGGTCTTAAAATATAATTCAAAACAAAACTGTGTAAATACAAGTATAACTCTTACAGCATACTATTACTACGCTGCTCAAATACCCTATTTTGCGAACTTTTCCACATGCAAAATGTTTAAAAAATTTGTGAACTTTTCGACATGCAAACATTACTACTTGTACGGTATATCAAAAGTCCATCTGGTAATCAACCAAATTAGTTCAATGATTTTGTTTCAGTGAGATAAAATACAAGGCGCACATTCAGATATTGTCTTGGTGTATATTTTACAAATCAATAGAATTTTAAAACACAAATACCTGTGTTGCATATACATTCATATGCAAAATCATTTTGAGGTACACATTCAGCATTATTCTTGCATGGATTTCCATCACAGGGGTGATATATCTGGTCACAAAACTCACCGTAGTAACCTTCATCTGGAATTGTTCATCAAAAATAAAATTGACGTTTGGATAAATAAATTATAAATCCATAATTATTAACTTCAATTATACACAAAAAAGAAACATTACATACGAAATATTAAACAGCATAGCCCCTAAAAACTAAACTCCCTGCAAACCAGACCTCCCTAAAATTCGGATGAATTTTCAAGTCTCATTTTTTTTTTTCTATAATTAGTAGGTCTCTGAAAACCAGAATACTCAGAAAACCCGACTTTTGGGCCAGTTCAGAAGTGGTCAGGTTTTCAGGGGTTATACTGTGTAAGCTGAGATAAATGACTGAATATGTCAACAAATCTTGAATGCAAGTAATAATAAAAACATAGATATATATAGACAAGATTGCACTCAACTACAGAGGGTGAGACCTGACCTCAGCCACTGAAGTATTTGTTGAATAATAACCAAACAAAAGACCATAAAATCCAGGCAGACTACACAAAAATTAAATGAAACATTATTGTCTGTACATAATACTATTCCTCACAATCTTCTCTAAAATTGTGTATACAATTTAAGCAAAGACTTTCAGTAGTCATGAACAAAGGATAAAAATATAGTCAAGGGTGATAATTATGATAGAGATAAGGAGCTATGGTTCTCATATACAGCAGGTCCTCTGTATGTTCCCTATCATTATTAAGAGCTAAATTTGGTCATCAGAAATTTATCAAGTTATGTACCACACAAAAATGTTTCAGTCGTACAACATGGAATGGATAGAGACATCATCATATCCCCAATCACTGAGACAAAAGGATAACTAACTATGACCTGAGTGAAACATATAATTATGTAGAATAAAACTAAATTTTTATGTCACATATAATCTTTTATTAGTGAACCATGGGTATGACTATTGACTGATAGGTCAAATAAGACATTTTCAGTGGAATGTTTGAAGTTACTCCTGTGGTCAGTCCGATTGCATAGTTAACAAGTTGAGACCCAGTAGTTGTATTCGCTGTGATGGAAAAGCGTGTATTTGAGAGAATGTTTTCTATTTTCTTTATTCAAGATATTTCAAGAAACATGGTTGCCAGGTGGTAAAAGGAATGTGCATGACAGAAAACAGAGGACTAACATCCTAAAAATTTAATGACAAAACGAGGTGAAATATAACACAACAGAAGACATAAAAACATTTTATAGGCATTCAATATATATGAAGAACTTACCACAAATGCAAACATCTTTGTTGTATTGAAATTCACAAAGTCCATGATCACAATTACTGTCACAAACTGTAAAACATGTTGTTTTTTAAATAATAACAAAGACTAAAGACAAATACAGTAAAACCTCAATAATGAAACCACTTCCAGGACCCAAAAAATTGGTCAAAATAATGAAGTGGTTTCATTATCAAGTTGAATTATAGGGAAGTTATTGGAAGCCTGTCCGAAAATAAGTGATTGTCATAACCAGGTGCATAATATCAATGTGGTCGCTATGTAAAGTTTTTCCGTACAGTATGATAAGTCTGGGAAAAAATGGAAGATTTCCAAACCTAAACAGGAGGGCCACGATGGCCCTGCATCGCTCACCAGAATAAATGTTAATTAACTTGTTACTAAAAAGGTAGTAAAGGTACACTTGTGGGCAAATAATGGGGAACAATAATAAACTTGAAAAAGGACCATCAAAGGATTCTACAAAGGAATATTTGTGATGACTGAAGGATGCCATAGACCAAATTTAGTGATGATCCTACCACTGGTTCATGAAAACAAGTCATTTTAAAGTACAGTGCAACCTCTCCAGAGCGGCCCTCTCTTGAGCAACAACCTACCATCAACAACAGCATGCTTTTTCCTAACTGTACGATATGCCTACTTATTTTACCTCTCTAGAACAGCAACCTCTCAACTACGTCATAATTTTGCGTCTCCCAAAAGGTGTTGCTTTGGAGAGGTTGCACTGTATTTCTATTTTTAGCTCTAGTGGCCCCTAATTGGGGCCAACCATTTTTATTTGAGCACACTTAAGAGAGGACCATCTAAGGATGCTACAAACCGAGTTTCGTGATGATCCATCCTTTGGTTCATGAGAAGATGATAAAAGGTTTTTCTATTTTTAGCTCTAGTGACCCCTAAAGGGGGCCAACTGGTATAATATGAGCCAATTGCACTTAGACCGTCAAAAGGCTTCTACACAGCAAATTGGATTTAATCTGACCGGTAGTTTCTGAGGAGAAGACCATTGTTGATGCCAGACGCTGGACGACGGAGCATCCACCTTACCATCCTAATAGCTAAACAATGGGTATGCACATCCTTTCTTCCAAAACATATCTTTCATATTTATTTTCATACTTCAGAATTTGCTGTTAGAGACTTTGGAGCCAGCACCAAAAGATAGGGTTGGTCAGGTAACTGGAAACACAACTAGTTTTAAATGTCTAATTGTGTAATAGTTTGAAATTAGAACCACATAAGCCATCAAGTTATGGAGCCATTAAAGTAGTATTTTCACCAGTCTTTCCCAAACAGACAAAATAACTTTTCATGGGTACATTAATTTGTGGATTTTCAAATTTCGGTTCATTATGTTGTCAGATACTTTCATAATTTTATAAACATCTTAACTCGTGGTTACTCAAATTCATGGATAAGCTTACCCATGAAATCCACGAAATTAGATGTTACACAAAAAATTTGTGATATCACACTATTTCTAACTGCTTTGTTAGCTTCATGTGACCATTTCTGTTTTATCAATGAAATTATTACAAAATCACATCTAACATCCAATATGATAATCATTACAGCTTGTGAGTTAAACAGAAGTAAAAATATAGTAAAGTAAAACTTGCCTGACTCATTTATAGCAGTACAGTTGTCAACATCAATTGCTTGCTGACCGTTAAACTCTGTACCAGTAGCACATCGTTTGCATGTTGTTTGTCCAGTCTGATCTTGATAGAAGTTTGCGGGACAATGTGTACAGCCTACTCCCGGAACACTATATCCCGAGGGTGAGTAGCAGCCCAGTGGACAAGGCTCTGCAGAAACAATCATGATAATTTATTAGATATAATATAAGCCAAGTGTTCATATGCTTCAATGATCATTCATTTGCAGTAAAACCTAGATAATGAGACCAGCTTCAGAACCTGACATTGTATGCAATAGTGGTCAATTAATATAAGCTGTACTGAATCACACTTTCCTCACATTGTATGCAATAGTGGTCAGTTAATATAAGCTGTACTGAATCACACTTTCCTCACATTGTATGCAATAGTGGTCAATTAATCAATTAATAGTAAAAGTGCAACTGTACTTAACTTTTTTTTCACTTTGTATGAAAACAAAGTCAATGCATTTGAAGTACGTATATCAGTCAAGTCTCATGATTCAGACCCAAAATTATGCCATTATGTTCATTAACAATTATTCTCAAACTTTCAAAAAAAATCATAACTTTTATGTTAACCTAATCTACAGAAGCTGACATGTTAATTTATCACATTAACATTTACTTTTACAGTCAAAATGAAACATCAGGTAATTTCTCAGGTCTATTGGTGGTGACAACTTGTCTTAATTCAATATGTGTTGAGAAAGAAAGTGAGGATTAAACACATGAAATGTTCCCAGGATGCATAACATCTGAATGTGAGCCAGCCACAATCATCAGCTCCGTAAGTATTTTCATCTGATGTTGGTATTTTTTAAGATGGCTAGCATGCACACACTTAAAATATCTTACCTATTTATTTTTTAAAATAAAAACAACTTCCAAATGCTTATAACAAAATTTGTAGAACTGCAGTGTTTTCTGATCTTGTAAGGCTTAACAAGGCAAGATTCCACTGCCCCTGTTAAGGATTCTAACAAATTTGAAGAATTTGAATAAGATTTTGAATAAAATATTACCCAGCAAAAGAAATATTTACCATAGCATTCATCCATAGATTTCACAGCTTGACGGCCCAGAGTTGAATATCCTGTTGGACATGGCACACATGAAGTAATGTTTGCCCAGTATTCATTTTCAGCACATGGTGTACAAGGAATAGATCCAGAAACTGATGCGAAGCCTTCTGGACAAACATCTAAAAACAAAACCTTCAGTTGAGATTACTTTAACAAGTGTCTGTTGATACATTGATATCAAGTACAGTAAAACCTTGTTATCTTGAGGAGTCATCTGAACAGACTAAATGCTTAAGATAAACCAGGAGCCCATAACAATAAGGTAATTGTTTGTTGGTTGAGCAAGTTTGGTATTTTGTCCCTGAATAAGCCTTTTTACATGATATTACAAAAAAAGCTTATGTAAAATGTGCTCCATGAAGTCAGAGAGGAGTATACATGTTTGTTGATGGTTTAAATAACAATTTCTACTCATGAATATGTTTATGTTTTCAACACAACAATATAACATTCGAAAGTCATTTTACTATCATGCAGTGGAATGCCTTAGTTACACAACATGAAAGCTATTATATTATGCAACGTACAAGTGTATCGAAGGAAAGAAGCAGCCAGCAGTATACTTACATTATTCATGACATAATTTCATTAACAACAGACAATCATCTCAAAACAGTTTGCAAATACACATAGGATTAATAAATAATTATTTCCTTCATAACATAATGCTTACAATTCTATCTCTTGTAATTTAATTCGCATAATACGTTTAACATTTAAGTCTTTGATAATAGAATTTGACTGCAAACTTTCAACAAACCATTCAAATTTCCTCGCCATGACATGTAAAAAAGATAGTACTTGATTAGAATTCTGTTCTTTCTTTGTGTAACTTAAGCGCACATCAGCACATAAATATCATTGTATTAGGTGATACAACATGATACAATATGACATGCCTCAAGGTAATCAATGTAATTAACACTTAGAATCATTTGTCTTTGAGAAATTGAGATAACTAAGCTTGTAATAAACATGGAAAATTATATTTAACTAAGAACAAAATTTGACAGGACTTCTCAAGATAAGTCAGGCTCTGTTACATTGATGCTCGTAATAACAAAGTTTTACTGTGTATTACATCCATCTGTATTCCATATTGTCATGGATGTAAATAACACATTTACTAATGATTTTATGACATCAAACAGTCTTTTATACTTATATCACTATGCAACAAAATCTTTAATTCATTACCAACTCAACCCAAAAACATTTCAAGAAATCCCAGTCACAATCATCTCTTACACAACTAAATAATATTTACACATCACTAACACAACAAAACAAACTTCTCACATCACTTATACAACAAAACAAACTTCTCACATCACTTATACAACAAAACAAACTTCTCACATCACTTATACAACAAAACAAACTTCTCACATCACTTATACAACAAATTTAACTTCTCACATCACTTATACAACAAATTTAACTTCTCACATCACTTATACACAACAAAATAATCTTCTCACATCACTTATACAACAAAACAAACTTCTCACATCACTTATACAACAAATTTAACTTCTCACATTACTTATACAACAAAATAATCTTCTCACATCACTTACACAACAAATTTTACTTCTCACACCACTTACACAACAAAATAATCTTCTCACATCATATACACAACAAATTTTACTTCTCACACCACTTACACAACAAAATAATCTTCTCACATCATATACACAACAAATTTAACTTCTCACATCACTTACACAACAAATTGTACTTCTCACATCACTTATACAACAAAACAAACTTCCCACATCACGTATACAACAAAACAATCTTCTCACATCACTTATACAACAAATTTAACTTCTCACATCACTTATACAACAAAACAAACTTCTCACACCACTTACACAACAAAATAATCTTCTCACATCATATACACAACAAATTTTACTTCTCACACCACTTACACAACAAAATAATCTTCTCACATCATATACACAACAAATTTTACTTCTCACACCACTTACACAACAAAATAATCTTCTCACATCATATACACAACAAATTTAACTTCTCACATCACTTACACAACAAATTGTACTTCTCACATCACTTATACAACAAAACAAACTTCTCACATCACGTATACAACAAAACAATCTTCTCACATCACTTATACAACAAATTTAACTTCTCACATCACTTATACAACAAAACAAACTTCTCACATCACTTACACAACAAAACAAACTCATTACTTAACAGAACAATATCTCATATGCTATAACCAGCTTAAACAATGTTTAACTCTGACAGAATAAACGGAACTTTTCTTTCATAATGTTACTGATATTTGTTTAAAGAACATACCTATGCAATGTGTTCGATCATCAGATGCTTTCCCTGCACATGATTTACATGATGTCTCACCAAATTCATCCTGATATTCATTTTCTCCACACATAATTGCACTATCAGAGGCAGCATTATAATACTCACCAGGTCCATAGGGCACTGAAATAAAACAATGTATATGTTGCATAAGACACACAAATTTATTTCTGGAATACATAATCAGGATTAAAAAAATCAAACAAATATCTAACACTATGCACATTCCATAAACATTCTCATTATCAAGTGTAATTATAGGGGAGTTATGGAAAGCCTGACCAAAAATAAATGGTCGTTACAGCAAGGTGGTTGTATTATTAAGGTAGTAACAATGTGAGATTCTACTGTATACAATCATTGTATTGAAGATATTTGTTTCAAAATTTATCAGGCAGTCTGTATTTAAGACATGCACCATATTCCAAACTTATTAGAAGGGAAGGCAACAGTTTGAATATATGATCTATTAATGCTAAGATAATACATAAATTGATAAAAGTCAATAAACAAAATAAATATGTCATACTACATATTGTATTGTGTTTATTGTATTCCTGACCTGACACCTTTATGATAATAGTTCAATTGTAACAGTTGAAAGTATGTCAGTAACATCGAGTGACATAATAAACAACATAATTATCATAAGCTAAATCACAGCTCATCATATTTGCCAGTCTTACAGGCCACCAGGATTTGAATCCGGATCACCAAGATACAAGTCCAGCAGGCCAACCACTGGACTACAGTCATGGCATGTCTAACCTATACTAATACAATCTTTACGAGCATTCAAGAATACTGCCTATTTTTCTTATTTAACATATTTTAAACCATGTCTAAGAAAATAATTAAGAAGTTTCATAAAACAAAAACATCAATATCATCATAATTACAGCTTATACATAAAAAATTGTTTGTTTCTGGTCACCTGATGTACCCTAATTTCTCTCTACAAACCTAGACTTTTCATCAGGTCGGAGGAACAGTACATCCACTTTTTTACCTTTCTGCATAAAAAAATAATCTCAACAGGGGCTTTCAAGGATAATAAAACAAAAACCAAAAAAAAATCCATACCTATACCCTATTTAATGAGCATGTAACCAGAAACAAACAATTTTTTACCACTTAAACATAACCTGGCTATAACAATCATGGTCCGAGGTTACTCAACTTGAGACCAGTCTCCAAGCTCAAGTCTCATTTTTGTCCATAAATAATAAAAAATGACTGTGATTAAACAATAAAGATACTAATCATACATCATTCTGTGAGCAAACTGTTTCTGAATTTGTACTTAAACAAAAAACAGCGATATATTTACGACAAAAATACATCCACATTGAACTTGAGATTTGTGCTCAGAGAGTGGTCTCAAGTTTTATAACCTTTGAACTCTGTTCTTACCACAGACTGTTTCATTATTTCTTGTTAACTGATAATTTGCTTCATTTATACAAGTCAATGTTGGATCATCCATTACCAGAGACTTTTGGGTGACAGCTCCAGAGGAGCCGTCACATGTCAGTCGACCCATATCAAATAAACTGTTGTGTTCTTGAATAAGTTTAAGACATGCTTCTGGACTCATGCCAGACTGACCAATGTTTATCAATGTAAGTTTTAGTTTTGCAACAAACTGAAAGAGAAAAAAATGTCAATTAAATTAGTGTACTCATATGGTCATAAATCACTTAACTTAGCAGAAATGGACAAAATAGTTTTCGGTAGAGAAATTATGACATCATCTTCAAGTGTAACAATTTAAAGGAAGAAGTAATTGTTTAATGTATATCATTGTGAGTTTATTGTTTTACTTGTCTACCCCATATACTTCTTAACCATCTTGTACCAAAATACATACATATATATATATATATATATATATATATATATATATATGATTAACTTCGAAACAGACTCATAAAGACAAATATAGTAAATTATATTACAACATAACATTGCAGCCAATATGTCTTACCATAAATTTTACCAACATCAAAATAATAGTGATATGCACTAACTACAATCTATAAGAAACAGAAAGTGCATCTAACTATAAAAATGTGCATCTTACTGTGACAAAGTGCATCTATTTATGTCAAAGCTAAGGCCATGAGAATTATGAATCCAACATTAAAGTCAGAAATTAGCTCATGACCTGAATAATTAACACATAAATTCACCTCATTTGAAACTTGAGAATGATCTGATGATTGTCTAGTCAAATCCCATATCATTCCATTGCATAATTCACTTATGTCGTCAGCAAAAGTTGACAGGGCTGTATCAAGAGAGTCAGTATACTCATCAGCACAATTAACGGTGAAACCTTCATATAAATGGTCTATGGATACTACAACTTCATAATTTGGGTATGTTTCAGCTGAAAGAAAAATTAATATGCAATATGGTACCTTGCAACAATGTAAAAAAAATCTTTTTTTCCACATACATTTTATACTTGAAGTATTCAGAAAAATAAGATTTAATTAAGTGATTGTGAAGTCTAATCATATATTAATTGTGTACTCAATCACAGAGTTAGTAAATTTTTATACTGTACTGTACCTCTATATGTTGTATTTTATGTATTAAGAAACGATACAGAATTAATACAGTATTGAACATTTTTTTCATACAGGATGCCTCAAATCAAAATGATTGTCGGTTCAATTAAAGTTACTGCTTTAAAATATAAAACCTTTTAGTTTTCTGGTTTCTAAGATAAGACAGAATTCAATAATATATGGTACTATTATTCATGCCATCCATATTTCACAGACTGTCACTACTGCAATAGTTCCCTACATATAGATCTTGAGCAGTTTTTCTTCAAATTAAAATGAACCTAAAATATGATATACTTCATTCCAGGTCTTATAATTGGCTGACTAGTGAGACAAGAGATTTTCTAATTAGAAATAATTTCTGTCCAACAATGTGGTTTCACAAAACCTTTTTTCAGCTTGCGTAATGTCAACAGACCTAGGATAAGTGAGTTTGAACAAGCTCTCTGTATTGATTTGGCTAAGGTATGGTGACCAAGGTCAT
Organism: Lutraria rhynchaena; assembly: GCA_008271625.1. Classification (NCBI taxonomy): domain Eukaryota; kingdom Metazoa; phylum Mollusca; class Bivalvia; order Venerida; family Mactridae; genus Lutraria; species Lutraria rhynchaena. The sequence goes on from VIBL01000092.1 coordinate 163,845, forward strand.
TCAACCACCACTACTGATGACTCATGTTGAGAAGTAGACAGTTACTCACAGAGAACAAGGTTAGCTCTGATCTTTCATCAGAATAAATATCTTATACAGATGAAGAAGTGACAACATAATTGAACACAACATGCACAATCAGCAGGCTCATAAAAAGACGTACATGTTTTTGGTTTCACACAAGTTTCAGATTTATAGGGAACATTCCATTTTTTTTCCTTCAGATTGAGTCAATATTGTTGACATTCGTTCATCAATACTGTAGAGCCGCGGCCAGGGTCCAGTGGTTAGTGCGTTGGACTTGGAACAGGGAGATCCTGGTTTGAATCCTGGTCGCAGCAGGTCATATCCTTACATGAAAATTTGACAAAAATTGTTGATTTTCCTCCACATGTGGAGAAGTTGCCGGCTTCATGAGGAAGGGTAAGTTAGTATTGGTTGGTATATAGTCCAGGAAAACTGGTTAGGTGAACCGGTCCCCATATATAACTGAAAAATTGTTGAAAAACAGCGTTAAGTCCCAGTGACAATGAATCACATAAAAATAAACAAATCATCAATACTGACCAAGACAGTATCTATAATTTGGCTTCTCCAATCCCCATTCTCCTGTTCCAGTGCAGGTAAAGTTTTTAGAACTTGTTCCATCATAGTATATGTATCCAGTAGCGCAAGTAGATTCACAGATTAGCTCATTATCACCATTAACATTACAGCTTCGTTGTGCATTTGGATCCATGAAAAGTTCTTCCTCAAAGCAGGCACCAGCTGGGAAAAAAAATCATTTTTATGTGTGAGGTTTTATGTGTGAGGTTTTACTATACAACCTATGAAACCATATTCGGACCAGGTTTCATTTACTTGATTTGTAAACTTTAAAATGGCAGAACTACCAACTTTAAAGTTGAAATTTGCACTTTCAAAGCTGCTAATTGTAATGTTATATAAAGCTAGATAACATAATTATACAGAGTAGTCAATATCAACTTTTTGAAGTAAAAAATTCAAATTTTGAAATTGCTGGTTCTAAGATTGATTCAGGAAATTCCAACTAATAGAGTTGACAAATCTAGAAAAAAAACAACTGGCTTAATATGCCTCCATAAAAATTTAACTAATGTAAAATATATTCCAAACACTGCTTTAATCACAATTTAAAAGCCTTAAGTGTCACATAACACCATTGTACACAAGAATTACAATTATTTGTTTTGATACAATTCTTTTTCTTTAGACAATAAAACTTACCAACAAAATTAATCATAAAACTGCAATATGACTCAGTGTCGTAACCATTGGCAGCAGTGACATGAACAGGTAGGGCAGATCCAATATCATTATGATTGTATTGGAAAGAAGCAGGTTCCACCTTATAATCACCACCACTGATTGTAATGTAGTCTCCGAAATTGACAAGGGCTTGAGTTCTGTTATCAACCTGGATTTCTGCATCAACACAACTGAGATCTGGCTTGATACTGCGATCTGCATAAACAAAAGACATAAAATATGCAGTAAAACAATTTTTTAGCAGACCAAGGTTTCCTTGGGACAATAAATAATATTTTTAATATTGCGGTGGGTTTAATGTTAATATATGCTCATTTAAAATATATCCATTTTAAATGTATATATATATATATAAAGGGTGTAAAGAAAGTTTGTTCCGGTAGTAAAACATGCTGAAATTTTGTTAAAACTTTGTTAAATGTATGAAAGTTTTACTGTAAATTAACCATCTATGTACAAAGAAATGTGTAAATTCCATTATCATGGAAATAAAGATCACGGATGTAACTAAACAATAGTACAATGTAATCTGCAAATCTAAATATTTGTATAGACCCCGAAACGGGCCACTCCGCGAAAATTTGCATCCATAAAATTCAAATACACATACAGTATCATATTTCTACAGAACAATATAAACTAGACAGAGTCATACCTATCACAATGAAATCAATACCACATTTTGCATTGTTGCCTTGGAAGTCAACTACCTCTACATCATAAGTCATATTAGAATTAATGTATCCAAATTCACTGATTGACTTAATGCTTGATTCATGTGACTTTATAGCATAGTTGTCATCTATACTAATGCTTCCAAATGATAGCATATCCATCGCTTCGTATAAAATTTCAGACCCGCAAGTAGTCTTGGCAGGTTCAATTGTTGGTGCGGTTACATCTATAATAAAACATGTCAAGATTTAATTTTTATTGGTTAATTAGAAAACTACAAAATAACTTCTTAACATGAAAGGTAACTACAAGTGATGATTCATATAACTTGAATTTTAACACAATCCATGTTCATATAACTCCCAAGTATCAAAATTTACACCACAGACAGTAACATGCTGGACAGAAGAGTACCTAAAAATAATTCATAACTGACCTTCTTCTGACTTACTAGCACTGCTACATTGATTTACAATATGATTTTTTCAAATATGTGAACCATTGTTTTTCTCAATAGACTAGATATTAGCTAATAGTTAAGCTGAAGTAAATATTTAAGGTAGTTTTAACTTACATCTTATAACCTTTTCAGTTACAACAGAATTTGAATGTTGTTAGGCGAGTTTGAGAGATAAAATGATTTCTATGATAATATCATAATCTATGATACATACCCATGCATTCTGGTAACTGATTTTCTAGATCAGCAGACCAAGATACTGAGTTTGATCCAGAATCATATTCACAAGTGTAGTTTGCTGGACCATTTATCTTAAATCCTGGTCTGGTACATGTGAAAGACAACACTGAATCAACTTCATACTTGTCTGCAATTTGAACAGCATCACCAGGTGTGCCCGGGTCTGAGCATTTTTTACCTAAAACAAGTTTGGAGGTATGTTTCATATAACTTTCTTTGGAAAAATAATGTTTAAAATATTCAATTAAAAAATTATAGAATGCACTCCTAGGAGTCAATTCAGCCATTTTCACTTTTATGGTGGTCTATTCTTGAGATTTTTCACAGCATGTCTGTATTTTGTCTAATACAAACACACCAAAACATCATGTGCTACACAGTACAATGCATACATGATCCGTGTCCTAGTAGTGTTACATGAAGTATCATAAGTATTCATTGATGTCATCACATATACATGTAGTTGGTTTCAATACATAATGTTAAGTTCAGGCAACAAAATAGGCAATCTCATTATATAGTCAGTTTCCTAACATTATGATGGATTTACATAACAAATTAATCATTAAATTTTCCAGTCTTAGATATTATATGATGTATACTAAAAACATTAAAATTAAATGTGAAGTAGTAAATCTAAGTGTTCAATCTAATAAGTTATTCTGGTAGGAAAAATTATCTTTATTTCCTTAAAGCTGTGAATCACAGATTAACTAGCGGATGAACCCTTTCAGTACCAAAAAGGTGGCTATACCCGTCAGAACAAAGGTCTACATATTAGCCACCATAACAGGTATAGCCATTTGGGGAATTGGTTAAAGTCACCATTTCTTTAAAACATTCCTGGCAATACAGTGTACAATGTAAGCAATATGTGCCCGGCACTGAAAGGGTTAAGTGTTAAAATTTTATGGTACACATTAATCATATAATTTTCTATGTTAGGACTATTGTAAAAATAATATCCCAAAAACATCAGTTTAGAACATTGATATTTTCATTTTGTTATTTTCAAAAGCTAAAAACAAGTTGTGAATTTTTGACAGCTTGAGAGATTGTCAAACAGTACATTAAAACAATGCTTTTAACGAGCAAACTGACTCCTAGGATGTCATAATTAAGATTAATGTAATACTCACCAATACATGACAATGTGTTGAAGTTCCAGTATCCATCAGCAGTACATGTTACTGTTGAATTTGAATGTCCAGAATTCCCGGACAAATCAAACCCTGGCTGGCAATCAAATTCAAAATACGAATCTGTCCCATCAAATGTAGTAGTAGACGGCTTTACTCCATTTAGAAATGCACCTCCATCTGGCCAAACTGGAGAGTTCTCGGGATCTCCACAATCAATTTCTGGAAAAAAAAATTGTAATACAATCTTATCAGAATTAAGCGCTGCCAATAAAAAAAGTTTAATGAACAAAGATCACACCTTTGCACACATTTATTAATATGATACAACAATATCATATGAATAATGACACAACTACAGATTTATAGCCAGCAATACACATGCATACACATCAATTTGAAAAAAAAGTATAAATTTGGCCAAAAAGGGCATCTAAGTCGAAAGTTAAAGGGGTAAGGCCTTTATTAGATCAACTCAGTGTCAATCTAGAAGATCAGATCAATTTATGAAGCAACATGCATGGTTCAAATAAATTGTATTCAGTTCCCTCATCCATCCAAATACACCTCAAAGATCATCATTTCAGTTCTGACTCAAAAAAATTCCCAGACTCCTCAGCAGCAGATGGGGTTACCCCCTACACCCTTTGCATTTTTAGCTTTGCATTTACATTCTACTTGGCAATGAAGAACAGTAAAATTGAATAGAGATCAAAGTGTTTAATCAAGTCATTTAGTACATGTAGTGACATTTAACAAATGTTCCACCTTCAAAACAACCTTCATGAGCATAAACTAACTTTCGTTTACACTGTCATTTTCAATCAAGCAATACAAATGAAGACGATGAAAGTGCATTACCAGGACAGGCTTCTATATTTTCTCCAATGAAAGTCATATCACCATTTTGATAAACACATGTTGCCGAGTATGTCACACTTTTTTGGTAGGCTAAAGTGCAAGGAAGTTCATATGTGTCTCCAAATGATACTTTCTCGCCTCCAGGCAAAGAGCAATTTCTCTCTGTAAAGTCAATACACACATGTAAATATAATACATAATGCAATATTCAACTGTTTGATGTTTGCAATTTTAATTTTTTTGTCTTGGGCAGTTTGGAAATTACAAAAAATGGAACATATACATCTTTAATATAAGCTTTTAAGGATGTTATACTTTGCAAATGATCTTTTTTTTTAAAGTAAGTAAATCACTGTGTACTTGACACAAACAAAAAAATCTACATACATCTGCAGACGTGGACGGAGATAGTAAAGGGTATATTGATTACTTGCACGATCTTGCTTAAACCCTGCCCGCACTGTTAAATAACTGGTAACTAATCGAGCATACAAGCATTATTAAAAGGTGCATCTCAGGACAGGATGAACATGGAAAAATATGACACACTTATTGACAAACAGATAAGAATGCATGTATTTACATATTACTTACTGACACAGGTGTACAGTGATTCCCATGTTTCAAGTGTTTCACTGCATTTAAGTTCTACCTCTGTTACATCATCTCCCATTCCATCAACACTATATCCATCGTTACAATGTAGAGTGACACTATCACCCACATGGAAGTTCTCCAAGTCATTCATTAGGTAAACACCATTGTCAACATCATTAAGAGATGGACAAAGCATAGCTATGAATTGAATAAAAACACAACAAAAACATGTTAAAGTATGTAATAGAAGTCTGTTATCAATAAATTTACCATGTCTTTCAATAGGCCAAATTTGTAGATAGACTGGGGCTAAACTTGTTTATGACATCACTAATAGCTTATTACAAAGTATGAGCAAATGTTCAGATGCCACTTAAAAGATTAACTTTAGAAACAGCAAGTTACGCACAAGAATCAAAGTTTTAAATCAGGGCAAAGAAGTGAGCAAACCATTTTAAGTAAGAGATTTTTTGCACTGACATGAATAGATTATATGTAGGTTATGAAAATCCTTAAGTTCTACAGATAGTTTAAAACCAACAATGAAGGAGGAAACTGAGATCTACAGCTGTAAACAAACAGCATTACAAGTACTTACGAACACATGTGTGTCCAATATGATACATATCTTCTTTCATTAGCCCAGTCTCTGATTCAGGTAAGGAAAATCCATGGAGTCCATCTTCCGTGTATAAAACATAACCAGGAGAATTACAGCGACATTCATAGAATGGCTCAGTTTCCACACATTCATCATCACATCCTCCATTGTCATCAGAGCATTCTTCTATGTCTGTAAGGTAAGAATGTATATACGGTATTCATATATAATGGATCTCATGTTGGGGCCTCCATGTTCAAGTGGTCATGGTCTATGACTAGTAACCACTAGCCCCTCACCGCTGTGAGTTTGAATCCCACCTAGAATTAAACTTCACATGTGATGAAGGTGTCCAGCTGGCTTACAGAAGGTTGGTGGTTGTACCTGGATGTATGCCTGGCATCTTCCTCTATTGTTTAAGCTGGAAAAGTTGCCAAATGACCCTGGCTGTTAGTACAATGTTAAACCCCAGTGGTAAAAATGATTTAATGTCAGGTCAAAAAAAAAGTTAAAAACACAGCATTGAACCAGAGATATAAAAAAGTATTACTCAGAGTAATGTTTGATGTACAAGTTTACAAACACAGCAAATGAAAATTTGTACAAATTATTTGACAGGGCCATGTTTTTTTACAAAAACTTTACATTATAGTCAGTGCCAAATATAGGGTTGGCCAGGTAATCGTAAGCACAACCTTTTTCTGACCTTATTTGAAAAATAGTATCACTGGGAACATGAATTTTTTTTACTGAAATAGCACTATTACACAATAAAGATTAATGATGCTCCATTGAGCATACTATGTATATTAGCTGCAATAAACATACCAACTACAAGGTAGAAAGCTATGACTAAGACACTGAAATGTTCTTTATCATGCACTCTTGGGAGGTTTAAAAATATACGAACCAATGCAAAGTGAGGGATCAGACTGATGTGGTACAAAACCATCTTTGCATTTACACTCAACAGAACCTGCCATATTCATACAAGTTGTAGAAACGTTATCACACACTTCTGGTGTCTCAACACATTCATCTATATCTGTAATATATACATGGACTTTTGTAATACTGCAATAGTGTATTACATTTTTAACTACAGTGCAACTTCTACTGAGAGGCCCTCTCTTGAGCAACAACCTTCCCTCAACAACGACATGACTTTTTCACATGTATAATTTAACCATTAATTTAACCTCTCTAGAGCAACAACCTCTCAACAACTGCATAATTTTGCTTCTCCCAAAGGGTGTTGCTTTGGAGAGGTTGCACTGTATACACTAATGATACAAAATTGTTATGCATTTCTAATGGCAATGTACATTGTGCATGGTTTGTTTGGTTAATTGTTTGCAATTTAAAATACATGACCATCCTGTTATAACGCAAATACACAACTTTGGTCTATCCGAAATAATATTTCTGACACATAAATTTCATTTAATCAAGGTAGTAAGTTTGACAAATAACTACAGCGCACATTCGAGTTTGAATCCCATCCAAATTTCACATGTGAGGAAGGTGTCTAACTAGCTCATGGAAGATCAGTGGTTCTACTTCCTCTGCTGTTAAAGCTAGAAAGTTGACAAATGAACCTGGCAGTTGGTGCAACATTAAGCTCCAGTAAAAAGAAAATAAAAGTACAGTGAAACCTGGTTATAGTTAACTCGAATATAGCGAAGTAACAGATACAGTCAAGAGTTTTTTTTTCACAAAGCATGCCCTTTTTACTTTCATTGTTATGGGTATAGTGAAATATAATGAAGTTCTATTCAGGATCCCCAGTTTATAAAACTTGAGATTAGTCTCCAAGCTCAAATCTTTTATCTTGTCTTCGATGTTCAGAGTTAATTATGATCACACAATAATGATATTATTGATACATTATTCTGACAGCATAATTGACCTGAATATGTATTAAAACATTAGTGATTTCCATCGTTTCAACCATAATACTTTGAGAATGAGATTGAGATTTGAGCTCAGTGACTATCCTCCAGATTATAACCGCTTGGCCAGGACCGCAAGAATTCGGTATAACTGTACTCTACCGTACTTATTTTACATTTCATAATAGTCAAGTAATAACAAACAATACAACATGTCCTCAATATGCATTAAGTTCAATTCAATTCTCTTAGCTGAGGTTTCAATAACTAACAGAGATGGCTCACATCCATTTATCATCTTTAAACTAGCTTAAATTCAAGACAGTGGACATAAATAGAAAGTTTTGGTAAGTGAAGATCAAAAGCAATTACATCTTCTAACTAAACAAATAAGCAACTTGGCGGTAGAACGCAGTAAAGTTCAACAAATTGACAGGTCCGGTAATGCGAACAACTTCATATTACTATCATTTATTTACCAACTTTTCTCCAATATATTTCTATATAATGGCAGTCCAAAGTTACAACCGGTCCACTGTTACATAATACGGCCACTTATTGAAGAACAAACGTGCCATATAGTGTTGTTTTAGGGTCCAAAACACCAATCACAATGTGAAACAATGTGATGATTGATAACTGAAGCCTTTGAAGGATTAAGCAATTGCTTGATCTATTTAACAGACATAATGCCAACAGTTGACCTAAGAAACTTCGGATTCACACCTTATTATCGGATGGGTACAAACAAATTAAAAGTTCGATATGAAAGTAAGGTCTTATGACAAGACATATAAATGATGTGCCGATTTAACTTGCATTGTGTTCATGTTGCATCATTTTTGACATGTACTAATTTATGAACAACTCTATGCCTTTCAACAAATTCTTACCGCGTATGCCTCTGATACAATGCAAATTGTGCGCAATATGCATTTTGAGAAAAAAGTCTATTTCAATGAATAAATCACAAATAAATTACAACAATGGCATGTTGTATTTGTATGAGAGTTAACAGATCAAATTAAAGAACATTATCTGTATTTAAATCATAATTATAAGGTCATCAAGGTTATTGTGTAGCACTTTGACTTAAGAATATATAATACGACCACTTTCAATCAGTCTGCTTGGAGGTCTTAATAGCAGAACTTTATGGCATTATAAATCACGCCATGCAAAAATCTTCCACCATTCAAGATAAGATTTTTTGAACAGTCAGAAGTCTGCCAATTTGTTCCCCCAAGTCCAACTAACCAAGGGTATGGTTAGACAATCCAGAGTGTTTTAAATTATCACGATTCATCATGAACTACAACCATACCTTCACAGACGAGCATTTCATCAAAAGTTTTATTTGCCAAGCATTGTATGGTAACAACTTGACCATCATCTCTGTTGACAAACTTGTATCCAAGATCACATTCAACACTTAAAGTGTCCCCAAAAACCACTGGGTTGTCAACAGATGCTGGAGTCATGTCTGAGTGTGGTACTGGATATACAGGGCAAGGTAGACCTAAAATAAAGAAACAAAAATCAACTGTGTAATATTCAGTATCTTCTGTGCTAAAATCAATGACAAAAACATGTCTCGATTAAAGTGCAGGGTGGGGAAGTCTACAACAGCACCTTTGTAATTCTCACTCGATCTTGCAGAACAATGAATCAACTGCAAAACATAGACATAATTGCAAGTGGTATAAATCAACACCAAGTAGTATAATTCAACACAAAATAATATAAAACACCACGTTATTCTGATGACAAACTTAAATGGTAAATCAATCAAAGAAATCATCTAAAAAGGAATAAAAAAGTTAAATATCATGTATTAAATTATATACCCAATTAAGGTTTTTATACACACAATGTCCAAAATTAGTATCTCAAAAAGGAGCAGACAGGTTTTGGGAAATTTTAGAATTTTATTAGGTTTCCATGATAGAAAATTATTTGCTTAAAGGTTTTTCAAAGCAATGACAATTCCTTTGTGTTATTATCCCTTTTAATTTACGTTGAAGTCAATTGAAGAAGCCAATTTTTGTGAAGATTAAAGAAGAGAGAAGATCCATTTCAAAAAAAAAATAACAAAAACACAGTTACAGTCTAATTTAACAAAGACAAGTATAGTCCAGCATACAATATTTTTGGCAATTAGTATTTTTCTAGTTTTCAATAAGGGCAATAACTCTTACAAAATTTTCAAAAAAGGAATAACGGTAATTGGGCAATACTTTATTATATTACCTTTTTTTGAGTAGCAATGAGCTACTATGCCAAATAAGAACAATGTTATAGATTTAATACCTTAAATGATTGTATTGAAACATTCTATAATAAAATATATTAAATTTCAGCGACATACATATATTTTCATGTTATGCACTCACGTTTACTTACATGAACGATTCCTATAAACATGATAGTCAACATACGTAAGATAAGACACTTTTGTTAAAATTCATGTTATCCAACCAAAACTAGATAAGGTTGCAAAACAGAAAGAGTCACAAACTGAAAGCTCTTAAATATATAGTGAAACCTCACCAAGCGACCACCTCAACAATATGACCATATCACTGCAACAACTGCTTGCTTTTGGACTGGTTTTTAATGTTTCCTCTCTATTTCAACTTGATAATGAGACCACCTCAATATGAAGACCATTTTTTCTGAAAGATGGTCCCAGTATCAAGGCTTTACTGTACATACAAAATTTAAAAGTTAATTCAAACTAACGTTTGCAAGTAGGAGGAGTATCTCCAATGGTCCATCCATCAATAGTACAACGTGATATGACTGGTCCAACTATTTCAAATCCATCATCACAAGAGAACTTGATTACAGTGCCAAAACTGGCCTGAGATTGTGTATAAATTCCAGCCACAATGTCAAACATTCCATTCTCAACAATGTCATCAGAAAGTGGAGGACAATTATTTGCAGCTGTAAATAAACAAGTGAAGATGTACAAAACGACAATCAATGTTATAACTATTCTTTTCTCAGAATATGGATGAAACTTATTAATAGTGGACGAAACGTATCATTAGTGGGTTGAACGTATTAATAGTGGATAAAATTCATTAATAGTGGGTGAAACTAATTAATTGAGGATGAAACTTATCAATAGTGAATGAAACTTAAGAATAGTGGGTGAGAATTATCAATAGTGGATGAAACTCAGCAACAATTGGTTGTACTTATTAATAGTGGATGAAACTATTTAATAGTGAATGAAATTTTATTAAGAGCCAATGAAACTTATCATTAGTGGCTGAAAATATCGATAGTGGATGAAAATTATCAACAATGGGTAAAACTTATCATTAGCGGGTGAAAGTTATCAATAGTGGATAAATTTTATTAATAATAGATGAAACTTTCAAAGGTGAAACTTATCAATAGTGGATGAAACTTATTAATTGTGGATGAAACTAATTAATAGTGGATAAAACTTATCATTAGTGGGTTGAACTTATTAAAAGTGGATGAAATTCAGTAATAGTGAATGAAACTTATTAATAGTGCATGAAGCTTATTAATAGTGGATAAAACTTATCATAAGTGGGTTGAACTTATTAAAAGTGGATGAAACTTTTTAACAGTGGGTGAAACTTATCAAAGTCTAAGTTATCATTGTTATTGCATGATACAAAATGCATATAATATATAATTACGACTTCACGGAATGTCATACAGTCTATTATCTAACAAATTTCATCAGATACAATAACATAAAGCTAAAAAACGAATGAAGCTATTACAACAAGTCAATTATGAGAAGAGAATGAATGAAGATGTTTTGATCTCATAAGATTCATTAAGAAATGTAGAACAATTATCTTTTTTGAATTGTTGCTTCACACCAGAGTTTAATGTTGTACCAACAGTCAGGGTCATATGGTGACTTTCCAGCTTTAACAGTGAAGGAAGACCCCAGGCTTACACCTGGGTAGAACCACCGACCTTCCGTAAGCTAGCTTGACAGCTTCTCCACATGTGCAATACAATTTGACATCACAGCACAGAGGTACTAGTGATTACAAGCCAAATACCATAACCACTCAACCATGGTGGCCCTTATTGTTGCTTCACATGACTATTCCACAACAAATAATTTTGAAACAGTATGAAAATTTTTATAACAAAAAAATAATTTACATAAACATTCTGGAACGCCAGTCCAATTTCCATTCTCATCGCACGTTGCATTTTCATCTCCTGTCATTGTGAATCCTAAGTTACACTCGTAAGTAGCGACAGATTGGTATTCAACACCAGTTGTTCGTATAACAGCACCATCAGTAATTTTGTCCGGAGTGCCACAATAGACAACTACATGTAAATGAAACAATAACAAATTTAAACTAATATTTGTACAAATAACATAAAGCAAGGACATATGATGCATATAATGGAAGCAATGAATATAAATAAGATGTCTTATACATGTCTTACTATTGTTGTTGCAATTATCCACATTTATTAAAGCATGGATATAATTTGCAGCAACTTCAACAATACGAGGGATGTTCGAAAAGAATTACTTATTTCTATCTGGAGACTTCAAATGTCAAGTTAGCCCAAAAGTGCTATTTCATGCCCTCAAAGTACTCCATGTGGCTAGAAATGCAAAGTTTCAGCCGATGTATCCACATCCTGAATGCATCACTGTACGCTGATTTGGACACAAGAATAAGGTACTGATGAATGGCAGATCCAAGTGCCTGTTGGGACTTGTGTTTCCACCCAGCAAGAAATTATTTCAATTTTGGAAACAAAAAAGGGGGGGTGAGGCAAAACAGTAACTTTTTCTTTCTTCGAAAACACCGTAACTATCGCGGAGGTACGAGCAGGGGCATTGTCATGCAGAAGACAGATATGTTTAAGACCAGTGGCAGGGAGTCGTTTCTGATAATACTTTTCACTTTAGTCAGTACTACGTCTTTGTAGTACTTTCCGGTGATGCTTTTGCCCTTTTTCATAGGCACTTTTATAGTGACTACTACACCAGTGAAGAAAATTGCATACAAAACCTTTTTTACACTCAAAGGCCGTTTGGCAATTATTGGGCGTTTGCTATGTTTAGTGGCCGAGATCTTATTGCTAACCTTTCTGACGGGCTAAAAATAAAGGACCCAAGTTTCATCACCTGTTACAACATTGGCAAACTGCTTTTTGTTATATTTTGGAAACATTTGAAGCAGCTTTTTGGCCGCTTTAACCCATTTCCCCTTTTGCTCATCAGTCAACAAATGTGGCACCCATCTATCAGAAATCTTTCTGACTTTCAAATGCTTCTTCAAAATAAAGTGAACCATTGATAGTGATATGCCTACCTTTCATGCAATATCACGAACTGTAAATCTGGCAACTCCTTCAATGATTTTTTTATTTTGAAAACAATTTCTTTATGAGATGCAGATTTTGACCTACCGGATTTCGGTGCATTTTTTATGGACTCTACACCTGACTCAAATTTCTTTTTCCACCGCCTAGCTGTGTCATAAGACACAAAAGAAGGTCCATAAGCAGTTGAAAGTTCAGTCATCAGCTGCTTCAAAGAACAACCAAGTTTTGAGCGAGCTTTGATGTAAGCCCGTATTTCATATTTCTTGCCTGCGCTTCTACCAACCATTTAACTACAGTGGTCAATGACTGTGTGTATTCAAATGGCAAATTTTATGTCTTATACTTAGTCTTACATGCACATTTATACACCATTGTGCAGATATTGAATAACCATATACAGGTATGTATTGGTTTTTATCGTGCCTCACGTGGATATCGAGATGGAGGACAATAAACAATTCATTTCCAAAACCCCTCATATTTCAGCAAACAGCGGACACAACTTTCAGGACAGAACTAGCTTTTACATAGGTGCGATGACAGTTGACAGACATACTTATTCATTCTCATAGGTTGGATGACAGATGACAGACACACATTCACATAGATGGGATGACAGTTGACAGACACACATTCACAGAGATGGGATGACAGTTGACAGACATACTTATACTTTCATTAATGTACTCATATGGACATACTTTGGCATTCTGGAATGCAATCCCACTCCTCATATTTCTCGAACCATCCTTCAGGTTTACATACCACCTCAATGCTCTCATAGTTCATAAACTTTTCCTGATTGAACCTGTGTCCTGGTGGACAAGAAAGAAGTACTGTCTCATCAGTGTAGGATGTATTGACATTCATTTGTGTTTCCTCAGATAAGTCCAACTTTTCACAATCTAAAAACAAAATATTAAATCAACCATAATCTTGACAGAAATCTCTCTTGGAATTTTAACTTGGACTTTAAGGGCAATCAAATCAGTCAGGTGAGTTCAACAAAGACTCAGAATCATACACAGATCTCTAACATCTAAAATTATCAATAATAGGGAGTCAACATTTATAAAATGAAGCCATAACCAATAAGCTCAATTTTACACACAGTCTGAGATGTTTTCACAGGAAGCTGTCAGACAGATGGCATTGTGTTAACAGATAAGAAAATAGAATTGTAAACCAGCAGTGCCTAATTGTACAAACATTAGTTAAATTTAAAAGTGGGTTAAGTTTGTGATTAGGCTGCATTTTGGAAAAATGGTTGTATGAAATTTGGTTAATAAAATTTTGGGTAATTCTAACCAGAGATAATTTCTGATGATATTAAACCCAATGGCCTGATACTGGTAAAGAAATAATCAGGATCCTCTGTTTGTCTGTTTATTCATCTAAATTGACGAGGTCCTCCAGCATTTGGTAAAACAGAGACAGCCATCTTCTTTCTGCTTAATTATTGATTGACCTCTTAACCTAACTTCAAATTTAACCCAATTGTAAATTGAACCAATGTCATACAATTGGGAGCAGAAGAGTTTCAAGTCACATTTTCAAAGTATGCATTAATCATCTATAACAGTAATAATTACTTTGCATATCAAAAAAAATTGATACTTCTAACAATTATTTATGACAATTGATGGTAGATTGGAGAAACTTTCCCTTCATATTTGTTCAGAAATTAGAAAATGTCACCAACAACAGACAGCTGCTATCAAAGTCCAACCTGTGAATTAAGGGTCAATATATGGTCTTCTTGCATGGTTAATTATTTTGGACTTGATTCAGCGATTTTGTAAAAAAAGTATGCAAAATGATGGCTTCCAATAGATTATGGTCATTATATTAAGTTTCATGTACAGTAAAACCTCACACAGTGTTAACCTCAGTATTATGACCACCTACTTATAACAACCACTTATTTTCGGACCAACTTTCAAATAACTTTCCTGTAATTCAACTTGATAAAGAGACCACCTCCTCATTATGACTGATTTTTCAGATCCCAAAAAGGTAGTCACATTATTGAGGTTTTACTGCTTGTATCAAATCACCTGTAGCAAACATGAAGGTAAATTCCCCTGACTGTAAAACAACATCTGATTGAAATGTCACATTAGCTTTTCCTTCTGGGGCAATAATTATGTCTTCTACACTTTCATACTCAGTCACATCAACAATTGGTCCATTTCCACCATAAACATCGATCTAAAAGAAAAAAAAAAGAAACATTTCATAGCATCGCTTGATGGCAATGTTCATCGTATCCTCAACAGTTGGTCATGAAAATTAGTTGCTGTTAAAAATGTTAGAAAATCATTTTCACAAAGTTGTACCAGTAAGTGTACTGAACAGAAGATTACACTGTGCAGTGTGTTATGATCATCTAATGAGAATTTATCTTTTTTCCTTTTTTTCACAGGGTTTAATGCAGTTTTTCAACAATTTTTCAGTTATATATGGTGGCTGATTAACCTTACCAGTTTTCCTGGACTGTATACTAGCCAGTACTAACTTACCCTTCTGCAAGGAGCCGGCAACGTCTCCACATATGGAGGAAAATTGACCTTTTTGTCAAATTTTCATAGAAGAGTAGGACCTGCCATGACCAGGATTGAGAATTTATCTGTTTATACTAAAAATACAGTGTAGTAAAACATCAATTTTGCATCAAATTGTCTACCATAAACATATCCCTAGAAGGATTGTCCACTCCAGTCCTAGGATCTTCAACAAGGTCAAGGTCAGAGAATCGGATGGTCATTCCACGACCTTCTATAGAGCCACCATCAAGGATCCAACTGCAGAGGAGACTGTTGGGTATGAGTGGTCTAGGTGAGTGGACGTATCCATAGGGTTTGCTGATACTCAAACCACAGCCTACAAAGCCAGTTTAAGAGTCATAGCTCCAGTTTGTATACCATACATAGTATTCAGGTGTAAAAAAAATTGCTTGCTTTTGGTTACCTGATCTACCCTAATTTTTCCCTGTGACACTAGACTTTTTATTAGGCCTGAGGAAGAGTACATCCAATGTCTCACAGTTTTTTTACCTTTTCGCACCAAAATAATCTCAACAGCAGCTTTCAATAATAATAATAATAATAATAATAAAAATTCCCACCTACCCAACCTATTTTTAATGAACATATACCAAGAAACAAACAATTTTTATGCCTCATTAAGATCAGGGTCAAAGGTTGTAAAACTTGAGAAGGTTCTCTGATCCCATATTTCATCTTCATTCTACAGTTTATCCGGCCACATCAGACAAATTTCTTCGTTTGAAATTAGAGTAACTAAATATTTGCAAAAATTAATTTGAATACACAATTATGTTAGAAAAGTTATATCACCTTATCATAATTTACTTAAGCATATTGCAAACACAAAATTGAGATGTGAGCTTGAAAAGTGAACTCAAATTTTACGACATCTGTGCTTGAGGTTATAAAACTTGAAACCAGTCTTCAAGTTAAAGCACAAGTTCTTTTATTAAGACAGTGTACTGCAGGGTATATTCATATTGGCCTACCTACCCTGCAGTACATATTGGGTCATAGAGATGAACTTAAGTATAGTAAATAATACTCATTTCATGAGAACCGGTACATAAAAAACATATACATTGTAATTGTACTAACCTATACGATATTTCAGCACAACCTCTCCATTGACAGGTACATAATCAGATCGAATATTGACTTCATTAGTACTAGAAACATAATAATGCCTGTACAAAATTGGCATATCATCTGCGAAAATAGCAAAGTCAACATCCTCTTCTTTGTAACCATCCATTGGAGAAATTTCAACCTGTAAGATAAGACAAACAAAACTAAACCTTCATAAATAACATAATTACTCATACTATACAGTTAAAGAAGCCACACACAATAAAATTGCATCATTGATTTCAGACAAATTCAAAGCACTGATCATTTGAAAAGTTATGATGAGTTCAGGATTTGATTACAATTTTTTATTTGATTATACATGTGTAACACATGCTTTCCGTGCTTTATAAATTGCCAGTAATTTAAATCTATTGGACAGTAGAAAGCCATAATAACCCAAAGACTTATTTTCTGAATTATGCAAACTTATTACTCTATCTGAGATTTTTTAAGTGCTTTTAAAGATCAATACCTCATAATGACATACATACATAATATGTGATATATTTTCCTTGCTGCGCAGTGATCACCCAGTTTAAAACTAGATCTATCGGTGGATTTGGTTCTTTACTGAATGGTATTTTCTGTGACTTGAGACTATTAGATGCCTCTAATGGAGATGGGCCATCTGATGGAATATCATGAATGTCTGAAAATAGATTAAAGTTCAAATTCAATCACTGGATATTTACAATGATCCTCAAAACCAATTTACATGTACATGTACAATGTTATTTGATATGAATGCAATATGCTATATTTTTGTTGAAAAATATAGAGACAAATTTGAAAAATATAGGCATGTAACTACTTGTAGAATGAATGATGGAAGTATGGGTGAATGTGATGTCTTCAGTAATCAAACACTGTACCTGCAGCGAACAGACATTATCCATCTAACATTTGAAGTTAG
Organism: Lutraria rhynchaena; assembly: GCA_008271625.1. Taxonomy (NCBI): domain Eukaryota; kingdom Metazoa; phylum Mollusca; class Bivalvia; order Venerida; family Mactridae; genus Lutraria; species Lutraria rhynchaena. The sequence goes on from VIBL01000092.1 coordinate 181,551, forward strand.
ATGAACCACTAATATTTTTTCTGAAATTTAGTTAGTCCAATATTTTAACCAAGGTACGATTATCCCTAGATCGACTTAAAGTGGACCCCTTAAGAAGATGTTGGAACAACTAGATTAGTAAAATAATCTAACTGTCTACATTAAATTGTTGACAAACGTAGAACTTCAAGAAATTAACATACCTGTGGTCCATGTGATAGTAAATCCTTGAACTTGACCAATGAAGCCTTGTGTCCTCAATGATACTATGACGTAATTGTTAATGGAATAAACATAGTGGCCACCAAATGTTCCAGTGAGTCTTTCAATAAGTGTGGATTTCCAGGAGATTGGACTACCACTTCGAATTTCAAGGGAAGCAATATTTTGTTGTAATGTGAATGATGGAATCTGTATATTGAATAGAAACACATACACTCATCTTTCAATACCTCAATATCTCCAGGTTGCATACATAAAATTCAGTTAAAATTACAGCAAGTATGCATGACCATTGTTCCTATGATTTAACCATTAAATCAAACATATATTATGCATATCAGCGGTAAAACCAAATTTAATGAACTTAAAATGATTAAAATTATGCAAACATTACCAATGATATCAAAAAGATAGGAATATATACTTAATTTCATATCTTAAGATGTATGTCTTACTGAGCATGTTATGCAAAATACAGTCTAACCTTTGTACAAAGGCCACCCACAAAATGTGGTCTTTATTGACAGAATGACTCTATTCATAGGTCAGTTTGTTCTAAATAATCAATGAAGGTTTTTCAAAGAATGTCCGTTATTCACAGGGTGGCCTTAATTTTGAGATTTGACTGTACAATTATGGTCTATGCAGTCAATATGAAGCAGACACAATAGATAAATGCAATAAGTAATTTTAGCAGATATTTGCTAACATAATTGGTCATGCAGAATTGGGTAAAAATATTAAGGTATCCCTATGATCATTGCAAGAATTATTTCAATAAAATCTTACCTATGAATGTGTATTAAACATGGACAACATGCATGAATAAGTGTACATTTAAGTATTCCCTGTTAAATATCCACTCAGGTGTAACATTTTGAAGAATTTTTTTTAAGTAGTTCTGTAATTCTATAAACCATTTTTGGACATTATTCTAAGGGTTGAAGACAAATAATACTTTTACATTATTGTTCCAAAACAACTGAGGAACATTAATGGAGAATATTTAATATATATACAGAATAACCCCTGAAAACCAGACTCCCTGAAAAACAGAAAATTGGATAATTTTTCGAGTACCACCTTTACAGTATAATTTTACTTACATAAAGTCTAATTCTGTTTTTGACTGGTACTTCAATGGTCCATCTTTTATTCATGTTGTCTGATATGCGGCCAGTGGCAAATGATCCAGTCTCACTAGTTGTACTTGTGTATGATGTACCATATTCAGCTAAACCAGATACAGAATATAATATTTTCACATTCATAATTAACATCACCAGAATAAGTATATGTTAATTTGTAACTAAAAAGGTAGTAAAGGTACACTTCTGGGCAGAAAAAGGGAACAATAATAAAATTGATAAAGGACCATCAAGGGATACTACAAAGGAATATTGGTTATGACTGGAGGATACTACAGACAACCACTGATTCATGAAAAGAAGTCATTTTAAAGTATTTCTATTTTTAGCTCTGGTGGCCTCTAAAAGGGGCCAACTATTTTTATTTGAACAAAACTGATTGAACACTATCTAAGGATGGTAAAAACAAAGTTTGGTAATAATCAATCCATTGAATCATGAGAAAAAGTCATTTAAAGGTATTTCTATTTTTAGCTCTAGGCCAACCAAATTTATTTGAGCAAACTTGACAGAGGACCATCTGCATTAAGAACGTCAAAAGGATTATACACAGCAAATTTGAAGTAAATCTGACCAGTAGTTTCAGAAGAGACCATTGTTGACATTGGATGCCAGAGCATCCCCCTACCCATCCTAACAGCTCACCCTTAACCTTTGGTTCTGGTGAGCTAAAAAATGTTGGACCGGCAAAACAAGCACAGCTTAAATAGTAGCAAGAATGAACAAGTAAGGGTTCAAAATTGATGTTAGCTAATGAATGATAATTCTTTCAGAAAAGTTGTATATACATTTTGTTTATCATTTTTGAAAGAATATTTACAGGAAAATTATGATAATTGTTGTTTATAATCTGAGTTTGTCATTGATATATACTCCTTGTGATACTCATAGGTGTATTGTATGTGCTCACTGTAATTGAAGGTTTATGATTTGATCTTACTGTATCTGTAGGTGTATGGCCTGTGAATACTGTGATTGTAAGTAAATGACATATAACTGTACTCAACTATGATTGTAGTTTAGAGTAAAGCATCATAATTAAAGTCCTGAAAACGAAATATCTTTGTACATGCATAACTTAAATATAATATACATGTTGTCATTAAATATTAAATATTAGATTAACATACAACAATTGTTTTCATCAGATTCATCTTGACAATCTGGCCTGCCATCACAAATCTTGTCTGGTCTAATGCAGGTATAATCACATCGTTTATACCCTGAAAGTGTAAAATATTTTAAACTGCTGACTTACTCTAATTAATTACATTCATATACATTTTTTTTACTTCAATTTGAATTTGTAACTAATATCAAAGTTATGCAATGCTGTTTTATATTTGTAGCTAGTTAATACTTTTTTATATTTGTAGCTAGTTAGTACTTTTTGGATGAAGACTGGTGTCCTCATTTAGTGTCTTTTAGCCATCACTAAATCAATGGTAATATTCCCAGATGGAAATTCTGAAAGAGCATTTTTATAGAATTTTTATCCAATGTCACATAAAAAAGGATTACAGCACTGAAATAAAGTCATGGTCAGTTTAGAACAATGTATCATACATGACGTTTATTGAACATAATTTGAATGAAAACATGAAATCCATTATCCATCAATTTGTTGGAAATGAGACTTTATGTTCTTGGTCAGATTTCAATCATTCTAAGTTTTGTCACAAACATCATCCCTTGTATTTAGCATGCTTTGTAAATAATGAAATTATTTTGTTGTGGGGTGGTTGTCAATGGAAACACAAGTAAATGTTTTTCTTAAGTACATTCCTGAACTATCACCTTTTGGTATATTAACATATTTTTCATATATGCAGCATTTGAATGAGTAATAATAGTACAAAACAGTGAAAAATAAATTACCTTTTTGGCAAGACCTGTATTGACAAACAAAAGGCAATTTCTTGATACCATCATTTAATGCTACATTTTCATCTTTACTGATAGACGCATATTGACCAACAGCCCTGTTAGGTTCACCATTACTCCAAGGAATTGCGTTATTATTGAGAAAATCCCATTCACCTAAAATGCGAATGATAAGTCTTTGTCATTTAGAAGCAATGGTGCAATCAATCATGACAGGAATGGATTTTTTTAATGTGTATAAAATTTATCAATTTCATTTTTTTGATAGATACATATTGACTCGATGCAATGCAACTTGTTTCTACAATCTATTCAAACATTCCAGGGATTTTCAGACTTCAGAAGAAATGCCAAATATTCAATATAACTATTTAGAAGTAACTATTTTAATCATGTTAAAAATCCATGTTTATCAATATTTTTCAATAGTCTTAGTAAGTCAGAACATACGTACTGTAAAACCAAATCTCTTGAGGCCAATACATACTGACTTTGTCATAAGAATAGACTGTGGAAAAAATTGCACTTCCTTTACTGAAAATAGACAAACCTTTTTGAATAATATTAAGAGGGCCAAGATGACTCTTTTTACTCACATGAGTAAGAATTGTAACTGATTTGACCAGGTGACCTAGTTTTTGACGTAAAATGACCCTTATTCAAAATTGTTCAGATATTATTAAGACAAACTTTCTGACAAGGTTTGGTGATTATCCAATCAAAACTATGACCATTAGAATGTTACCAAAGTTTTCCAGTGATTTGGACCAGTGACCAAGTGTTTGACCCAAGATGACCTGTGTTATAAAATGTTAAAGATATTATGAAGATAAACATTCTGACTTCTGATTTGGTGAACATCCAATCAAAATTGTGACCAATAGAGTGCTCACAAGGTTTTCCAGTGATTTGACCAGGTGACCTAGTTTTTGATGCAAAATGACCCTTATTCAAACTCAACCAAGATATTTTTAAGACAAACATTCTGACAAGGTTTGGTGAACATCCAATCAAAATTGTGGCCAATAGAGTGTTTACAAGGTTTTCCAGAGATTTGATTCGGTGACGTAGTTGATGACCCCATATAGCCCTTTTTCGAACTCATCTAAGATATCATCAAGACTAAGTCACTGACAAATTTTCAAGACCTTTTAATGAAAAATGTGGCCTCTAGAGTATTCACAATGTTTTTCTTCCATTTGCCCCCGTGATGATGTCACAACCAGTGTTTCTTTTTGTTGATAAATTTTTTATGTTAAAGATGAACTTGACAGCTTAAGGAAAAGAAAATAAATGAAAATTAACCCTTTTGCTGTCCGGGATTTAAATGCATGGTTTTCACACATGGGATTTTCCTGGGAGATTGCAGGGGTCGGTTGGCGTGGTGGTACTATGCAGGGTATCCCAGAATGGGTATACCTATCCAGAAGGCAAATATGCTGAAACTGGTATACTCGTCTGTATGGCAGCAAAAGGGATAAGGTAAAAATATATAATTCATAATTGCCGACAATTGACAAAATGAATTAATATGTATTTATTTAAGTAACATATATTATTCCCTTATAAATGCCCATCCCCTAATAAATGCCCTAATGCATATTTCTATTAGAATATATAAAATACTGTTCAACTGTTCTTCAATATTGTTTTACACATCTGTACAGCCTTTATTCTAATTTTTCATTGTCTGGAATAGTAAATAAGTTAGGTTGACGGAAGCATGGTACTTAATTTTACATCTTCAGATTAATTTTATAATATATTGTTTTGATTATTATATCCCCCCCACAACAAGGTTGTAAGGGAGGTTCCTGCCTGTCTGCCTGCCTGTGCAACCCTCCTTCTGTAGACCAAATCTTGTAAGTGCTTCTTGTCCTAAACAGCATGTTGGATTTTTATAAAACTTTTTTAAGACATTATGAATAAGATGTACCAGTGCATATCGTAAATAATTATTCCAATTAATACTCCAAGTTTTGCCCCTTTTTAAATTTTTTTAGGAAACCATTTGTCAGATTTCTATTAACCTAACTAATAAACTGCTGTATGACATTTTCTTGTGTATATTGGAAGAAAAAAAAATCAGGTTTATTTTCACAGAGTAATTGATATGTTAATGCGTTAAAAATAAAAGGGCTCATTGGGGGTATTTTTTCACCTTCAGTGATAGTTCTAGTTATTATCAAATGTTGTCATCATAAATTATTAATCAAATGCAAATAAATTGATCTGTATTTAGTGATGTGTTTTAAAATATAAAAATACCTGCAAGCCTGATAAAAAAAGAATTTGAAGATTGAATGAAAAATATTGTTACTTTATTGGAATAAGCAAATGATGCAAAATAAAACAAGAAAAGACAGGAATTGTCAAAAAAAGCTGGTTTTACTTCTTCAGATGCTTACCCCATTCCTACCTTCAGTCATAGGGTGGAAACATTTTGCCTATGTCATGCAAGTTTGATTTTAATAGCTCATACAGGCAAAATAAACAAAGGGCCATAATTCTGCCAAAAAATGATAAAATCACAAACCCCAACAATATGCACTGTGTCACTTATGACCATAGTTCTATGAAAGTTTGATCAAAATCCCTTGAGAAATAAAGGAGGAGTTGAATATTTCTCCATAAAATTGCCTATGTGCAAAACTAACAAAGGGCCATAAATCTGCCAGAAATAATCAGATCATTGTTCCCTGATAACATGAGTTGGGTCACTTCATGACAATAGTTCTATGAAAGTTTGGTTGAAATCCCTTGACAAATGTAGGAGGAGTGGCAAACAGAATATTAAATGGTCCTTTTGGACAATTTATTTAATCTATACTGAAAATAATGAGATATATAAGAAGTTGGAAATTATTATTTAAAACTCTTATATTTCTCTTGCAATATTTCAATTAAATTTATAGTCTGAAAGTAATAAATGACTGTAAAAAGTATAGTCAGTGCACTGACATGACTTTTGCGTCAAAATTTTCAGAGCAAAAAGTCATGTATGTGACACTAAATATTAAATTATTATTATTATTTATAGTTAAACTTTACAGTTAAACATTCATACAATAAGTACATAAAATATGTTTTTTTTTTACTATAAAAATCTTGAATCGAAAATTTTGTCTCCTGAAAAATTATGAAAAAGTAAGTTACATGCATGACGTTTTGCGCCAAATAGATGCTAGACGACTGTTATGTTCATGATAATAAGAATAACATAAATAAAATCATTGAAAATGGAAAAAAAAAATGCCGTAAAACACGGTCATAGAGTTCTAGAATATAGTGAAGTCTCAGATATACAGAGATTATTATCTGCTATGGCCAAGTCCTTCTTTATTTCATTGTAATGGATATATACCGGCCTTAATAAGAAAGTAACCAGTAAGTGATGTTGGTATAAAATAGACAAAGTGCAAATAATTGAAATGAATTTAATTCTGGAAATAGCTGAAACATTTCATGATGTGGTTTATTGTTATCCATTATTGACCATAAAATTGCTGTATACCATTAAAATTTCAAGATCAGTATATCAGGCCAAAATAGAAGAATTTTTATGACGGTTACTTTCTTATGATGGCCAGTGTACGTGTAGTGAATTTTGCATGAGTATGACTTCACAGTATGAGTAAAGTCACAGGGAGTATGGATTATATCCAATACAAAGGCTTAGAAGAGTTAGACCCCCTTCTTTTTGGTCACCAGGAATTCACTATAACTGTGTTATACTGTATACTTGAACACATGGTAAACATTTCTTTTTATATTGGCAATTTGAATAAGCTGTCACATTGAATTAAAATTGTCCCACATTCATCAATTTGCTACTTTTACATGTGATAAGAATCAATATCATATACTATCACAGATACACAACAAGACAAATACTTACTGGTCACAAACTTCATATGCTTCTTTGTAAGTAAGAGCAAAATCTTCATATTTAAAGCAGAAGGTTTCGATAAGGATCCATCCTACGTAAATACAATAAATTTATAATATGAAGTTTTCCTATGATAGATCGAAATTGTACAAAATATGTCAGAAATTGATTGTTTAGTTAATCATAATAGAACAATGTAAGTTTTCAGAAGTAAATCTTGTCATTAGCATGTATAGACACTCTTTGTGTTATTCGCTCAATGAAACTTCTTCTTTATTAGAAATTGTAGCGTTAAAACTTTAAACACATATGTTAAGATAAATACCCAATATATTTTTGAATGATAATATACAAAATCATTTGTGGTTCACCAATATTTCAGACGAGGGGATGAAATAAGGTGAAAGTTTAACAAGCAAATGTGCCTCTCTCTGAATGTTGTCAATGCTGATTTATTTGAAAACATGTTCCAAGGAGTGTTTGAAGTTTCTATCAGCATACATATATATCTTACACAAAACTAGAACAGACAAATTTAAAAAACTAGTCTTGTCTTCACATATGGCTTAAGTGCTACATTCGGTCCTGTTTTCTGCACATGCCATAAGGAAATTATTCAAGGTACTTGTATTAGTTACTACAACAAACATTAGGTTTCAAGTTAGGTTTGCATTTCATACATCCCCCAAAATATAGTATCATGTAGTAGTTCAGCAGAACATATTTATCAACACGTCAGAATTGAAATAGTGTTGAGATAAAAATCTACAGTCAGCAGAAAAATTGTGTCCATCAGGTTAGCAGAAACCAGGAATTTTAATTTTACATCTTACCTTCATCACATTCAAATGTCAACCTCCAATCTGTTTCAGCCTTAATCTAAAATGAAAAGGGAAATCTTGCACAGTTTACAACAAAATACAATCATTGTAGGCATTATTATAAAGACATTTATTTCCTCTTTTCGAACGCTGACCACAGTTTGGATCAAACATCTTACCAAGTATTGATTGGTAAGGAAACACCATGTACAGTAAGTTAGAGATTTTTGTTGGCTGGCTCTAAGATCCAGACTACACAGAGGTCGCATTTGGACAATACTTTTCAGTGTTACTGCGATATGATATTAGCTTCCTTTTAATATCAACAATTGGATTGTATCCCTATAGTCAAATCAAGTCAGGTTTAGGACCCATTTCAAAGTTACTATTTTAGAACCACTCATATCATTAACTAACCATAGGTACAGCTCAAGAGAAAAACATTCACGATAATGCTAATAAATGGCAGAAAAGTTGGGATTTTACCAGATCCTTGCAATGTGTTTAACCATCCAAGAGAAGACAATATGAAACTATAGCCTGATCTTACATATCCAGATATTTGTCACAAACTGTTCATTTTGTTAGAATGTTAATTACGACATTGAAATACGGGAGGACATTAAATAAGGACTATAAGGATCGAAGTTGCTTTCTTGTTTCTAACATTGAGATGTACAAACCAATCTGTCAATTTTTCTCTTGCCCAAGTTTAGTAATGAGGGGATTTGAAGAAAATGTATAACAATTATTTCGAAAAGAACTGGCAATAATGTGTTGTTGTATGTTACTGATGATTTTGACAAGTAATTAATCTACTTCTGTACGTTTATGTTTACACTATTTAAATAATAATTAAATCATTGAATAAAATGTATTAGTAAGGAAATTAACCACATCTTCTTCAGAATTTAGGCCTACTAAATTATATGGGTTGTTTGATTCAAAAATATAGAATAAATAATAATGTATTTACGATATTGTCTTTGCGACACACACAAGATGTTTTGTCTTGTATATATCTTACTAGGATATTGTCTGTGCAACATTTACTTTGTGTTTATTGAAATATATTGTACTTTAACTTGTATTTTGTGTATTTAAATTTTGTGAACTAAAATACATATCTGTTTTATCGAGTGATTAATAATATTGAAGAAACATAGAAATTTGTGTTCAATCATCTATCATCAGGGTCGACTATCATGAGCAATAGCAGAATTGAGCAACCTTTCCAAATATGAATATTTACCTGCATTTGTAGATCTTAATTCACATATTGAAGTATGCAACAACGAATTCCAAATGCTACTTTACCAATATATATGCAAGTGTGCTATCAATTTTAATCGACCTTGACGTTGTATAAATATTTATAGAAAGAACATGTTTTTTTTATTTTTCGAAATTTGAACCTGGAGTTAGGTTTCAAATTTCTGGTATAAACATCACGATTTAGTGACTCATTGTCCTGGGTTGAATGTAGGGTCCCAACAATCCTCATGTCATTTCAAAATACTATGAATGATTATAGCACAGGAATTATCAGACATTATCTTTAGATTATTAAGACCTCTAACATATGTTACAAATGTGATCTGTTATGAATATGGTCCTACAAAGTCGTACTTTAGCCATCTGAAAGGCTAATCTTGTGTACAGTTTATCCTAGTATTCAGGACATTTTGTCTTTTTTTAACCTGTCTGTTTCGAAGAAAAAGTCAAGCTAATATGATTGCAAGGTTGTTGTTGTCATGCAAAAATAAAAAAATATAGCCCATTAGGCATTACATTGTTTATTATAACAGGGACTCTACATTACACAGAGAATCCCTGATTATAAATAGAATAATGTAAAACGGACGAGCATTGGTGCCGCTCTGCAGAGCTCTAGTTTTACCTTTCCCACACTTTAATAACAACATGTGCTTGCAAGTTAAAAATGAAATATGCTGTTATATATACAAAATGAATGTACATCCCATTTTAATGTCAGAATAAGAATTGCAAGTGAAAATTGAATTCGTCTGACATTTCCTGAATGTTGCAGAAACCAGTGACAATTACATATACAACATTTTATCAACAGTAATATATAAATCAAAATAACAGTCGGTTATATAGACGTTTTTTAACTATTAATAATATCCTGTTGAGTCATTTTGACGGAAACAAGTTCTCCTTGACATTGGTCAAACCAGAATCTGCACTAAGTTATTTTAGGAATCCAAAAATGAATGAGTAAACTGGGTAATAACTGTTCATTCATTTAAACTTGAACAGAAATAATTTTTGTGCACATATGTCTTGAATTCATGCAATTCCAGTTTTGAGGATCATAGGTGGACCAACATTATTGATAGTGTACGTGAACTGTGACACGTCCTTGTAGCGGATCATTCTGATTGGACAATGTAACCCGTTCTACATTTTGATTGGACGGTGAAGATTCCGGGGTTAAGCGGCGGTAAAATTTCAATTTGGGATTACTTTATTTGACAATATTTTCTATATATATTTAAATAGATCTTTACAGAACTATTTTTGTCTTTATGTTTCTTCTTTACTTGAGATATATGTGACTAACAATTTAGAATATATCTAGTAAAACTGGAACGTTCTGCAACTCTATTTAGTCAATTTAATGGAAGTTCACCATAGGTTTATACTAGCCAGATTAGAGTGCTCATTAATTCTATAGTTATACTTATGGAAAGTAAATCTGGAGATTTAAACGTTTATCCTGAATTAGTTATCGATATATGCTTGTTTCTACAATTATGATGGTATACTTAAAACCAGAAATGCATGTTTTCCAACACTGGTTCCGCACGCATGCACGCGCGCACTGTTACATACATAGAGCACGTTGAGCAGATAATTATAGAAATAATTTAACAATATGAAATACGCTTGCAAATGAGGGATGACACGGCATTACATTCATTTTTACTTCGAAAGCAAAAATGCGTATTTCATCCGAAGTCTATGTGTACTGAAAAGCTGATTTAATAATGAAAATTTCGCATGTGATATGAAAAAGCAAAAACATTTATGTATGGGCAAATTTATGTGGATAGAAAGCTAGTCGGATTGTATTACACCAGGAAGTTAGAATAACTCAAACGTGCGGCGATTGGTAAAAAGAATAATGACGGCAATAGCATATTGAATTACCTTAGTATAATATTAACAAAAAAAAAAACAGACAGATTAAGACTGCATAAGTGCGCGAGTGTTTAATTGAGATGGGTTGATGAAAAAAATCTGTGAACGTTTACGGGATGCTGATTTTTTTATCGTATTATTTTATGTATCAATTTTGGATGCATAAATCACTTCATGATTTAAGTGTAACTAAAATAAACTTCCGGCGACTCAAATTAATATTTGCAACATGCCTTAAAATGCTCGCTAGAGCCTTAAAGATATAATATATACCCAGAGCACAAGTACACTTTTTTATGTATACATAAAATGCGTCGATGACTTAGTTTATACGATTTACGGCTGGCTTCAAACAAGTAATAATTGCGCGCATAAAGTCGCCTTCAACGTAGCTCACATAAACAGTTGCCGTTCGGTACTATTTAATTAATGGTAAGGTAAAGATTTAAAAGATTTTAAAAGTATAGAATGTTTGTACATTTATTCAGATCACTTTCGACCTTTTCATGTAAATAGGAATGTTTTTCAATTAGCAAACATTAGTCGCCTTTCCTTTATACTTTTATACCACTTACACTAACTGGAAGTTGTGAACAGTGAATATTTCTTTTCCTAGCCTTTAGAAAACGCGCACCTTTTCATATGCATGTTAATTTAACCTTGACATTTGGTTAAAGCTGTATAACTTGTCCCTAACAAGTAAATTTCATTTCTCAAAATGATATCCGGTTTGTATGATTAAGATGAATTAAAATTGAAATTAAAGTCAAAATTCTTCGGAAACAGCATTCAATAAACTATGTTTCTCTAAACTTGGTCGAATTCTGCCAACAGGAAAACTAGTTTCGTTGGTAAAATGAAGTTTCTAAAAAATAGCAGACGACTTGTTATTTTTAATTATTCTTATTCGTCAGAAATCAGACTAAAATCCAGTAAAAGGCAAGTTGCCCGGTGTGCCAGAATGTGCGACACTAAGTGTTAATATGTCTGTCCAGAGGATGACAAAGACAACCGCTTCGGTACACTTGAAACATTCCTAATTGACAAAGACGTGGCTGGACCTCTATTCATATGGATTCATAAGGCCTAAACTAGTTTGTTTCCGGTTACATGCCAAAAAATATGGGTCGGCTGGTAGGGATTTTTTATGTTTTTTACATATAATGGTAACACTGTTGTGAAAATTACAATATAGCACTAAGATTTGTATGCCGTAAAACATACGAGTCGGCAGGTATAAAATGGGTCGGTCAGGTTACTGGAAACAAACTTTTTTATATCTTGATATGATAGAGGGGTCTGGGGGCATGTCCCTCCCGATGAAATTTGGAAACAATGATGCCATTTGTACAGAAATGGCAAGGAGCGTTTTATATGAATATTAGTGAAGTAGGCACACTGCAGTATGAGCAAACTTTGGCTGATCTTTTTATCAGAATCACATGGGTTTTGACGCATACACAAGAATATGCAGCTACGCGCCTGGATGATATAATTAGAAATGTTGAAAACTCCAGTGAATTATTTGAAATTGTCCAAAAATAAATAGTCCCTATCATCTTTTGTCCTCTAAATCGAAGTGGTCGTTAAACGAGGTTCCCAGGTAATTTATCTACTGTTTGTAATCTAGCTAGAGGTTAAGAAATGACACCTTTGTGACAATACATTTAATGTATATCATTTCAAAATGAATTTCGCAACAATTCATGATGTGGAAATAAGATAGGGTTTGTGTAAACATGATCTGTTTATTCCCCGTCAAAAGCTGTCATTGTGTATTGGTAAGATAATGCCATAAAAGAATTTATGCAACATGATACTAATAGCTAGGTTAGTATATTAACAATATGTTCCTTTAAATAAAACCCCGAAATGCTATTTCGGCTGCATACCGCGCCTTCGAATGGATATTGAACGTAATGCTGTTCGTGTATGAAACTAAAAAGACATAAGTATCAATCTATAAATTAGTACGAAACTAAGAAGTAAGTACTAAGTAAGAAATACATGTATGAATAATTGACATTAAAGCGGGTGTAAGTCATATAGAGTTATATATTCAGAATATTGCTAATACAATAAAATCTTACATGGTGACCACCTCAGTACTACGAATTTAGTTATGGCGACTACTAACTACGACCGATTTTCCGGATCCCGAAGGTGGTCTTAATACTATATCGAGGTTTTACTGTATATGTTAAAAAAACAAAAACAAATTTTGCCCTCAGGAAGTTAGTGTCAAATTTTCGTTGGTACGAACTATTTTCCCAGGTCAGGCAAATTCGTCATAATTAGAATAAACTGTACTAAGGCCTGATAAATATTTATTTTACATGCACGATGGTTTACACTATCACTCATGACAATACACAGATTTTTAATTCGATGATGACCGGAATTTGCAAATATGTCATGTTACTAATTTTCTTTATGTATTTATGTATGTATAAAGACGCTAAGCGCTCGTAGGAGTCTAAAAACCGGACTAACATGTATGTAGTTACAGGACTCCCAACATTGCAAATACATACATTTGTGGAGTACCGAACTATACGTTATTCTACGATAAAATACGGTTGGTAGAATTTGGACAAATGGCTGTAAAATGCAGGCAGTAGATTATACGGAGAATGGTAAAAAAAGAATAACAAGTAAGTCAGTCAGTCATAAAAAGCAATGAAATTACAACAATAAAACTACGTGTAATCTGACTGAAATTAAGATCCATTCGGATCCTCAATACATGTATTTGCTTCGTGAAACATCAAAGTCGGAATTTGAAGTGATAATCTTTCAAACTAAGGAACACTTTTTGATTCGTTTAGTGAATCCGACGTGTGCATTAACACACTAGCATCTGTCATGCATGTCGTATTGAAATACATAAATGCCCAATTTTGAGTTCTCTGAAAATTGTAAACAAAAATTAGCCCGATCACAGTAATACACAGCGACGATTTCACCATGGGTAAACCCTATATACATTGTGTATTTGAAGCAAACATTTAATGAATTTCTTGTCGAACGGAGAAATGTAATTACCTTACAGTGCGTGTTGAATGGGACCACGATGATAAGATCTTGTATAGGGAAGACATTTTAATGGCGTTTATTCATTGTCGTGTATATACCCTATAATGTGTGTGGATAAAAGAGCGCGAGACTTTCACACACTTACTTTATTAACAGTGCGTAATCAAATTTGAAAAATGTCCTGAAACAAGCATAAATTAAATCACATTTATTTTTCGTCTCCAGGCGTACCTGGGCACAATTTATAACATCACCATACAAGAACACTGCATTCATTTCATAAACAGACTTTCATCTTGCTTTTCAACAATACAGTGCATGTTTATGTATAAAGAGGTTGGTTACCCACAAAAAGATGTATGGCACATATCGTTTTTATCGAATGTTTGTCTGTCGCATAAATTGAATGTCTATATAACACAATTAAAATTTTTCTGGTGCAAACGGGTCTAGCAATAAGATCTTTTATGTACACATGACAAAGATAGCTTGCACTTGAAGAATATCTTAACCAGTATTTGTCCTTAAACATTCATCATTTTAAGAAACATGATACATGTACGTAAATAATCAAGAAAAAACTGATTCATCTAAGTATTCAAAAAGGGTAGAACATGTGTTAGGTGGCTTTTACAAGCGTATTGTTACATTTATATGCATACCATATAATAGCTATTGACTGAACTATTGGCTCATCGTTATATACAGCAAAACCTCAATATTTACGACCATCTTGTTATAACGACCACTCATTTTCAGACCTTTCAATAAATCTCCTATAATCCAACTTGATAATAAGACTACCTCATTAATACGATTTTTCGGGTCCAGAGGTTGGTCTCATTATCTAAATTTTACTGTGTAGAGCAAATATTGAAAATCGTCCTAAATAAGGGGTTGTTATAATGAGAAGGTCTTACTATTGAGGTGGTCGCAAAATGAGGTCTTCATTGTGATTATAAAATGCTATCGCCGTGTGCATTTATGTATTCATCGTGTGTTTTCACGTAAAGAAAGTCTGAGACGGCTTAATCTAGACTAAATAGCGTTATAATGAAATTTCATTCGATTTAAAATTGTCTGCGACCTTGCACAAATCACCTCTTACAAAGAACTCAATGCGAGTCGTTTACATTAATACATGTGAACAATCAGATAAAAGCATAAATCCAGGCATACATACATAATAAGTTTGTTTATTGTACGAATGTTATTTTTACAATTATCGATTATATTCTCCATGAACAACCGGTTTTAGCAGAAATAATGTTGAAATGAATTTTGATCGATAAAACAGTTGTATTCAGGAAGTTATTGAACAACGATACTTACACACTGCGGGTCGTCCTACATACGTACCTGCTAATGACCGCCGACATGTTTTTATTTAAATTATTTGCAACTAAATTGCCCAGTAATACTTATTTTGTGTTTAGGTCGCACAATTATACAAACGAGTTTGCGAACTTATAATCTTTTTAAATTTAGTAGTTCATGTGTAAGGATTCAACAGCGCGTTGACGGTTTGTCATACAATGTACATTATTTTATATAATGAATGACCTTTCGTTGGCAGAAATAATTAACAAAAAGCGTCGACTGACTTGCTTGACCAGTTAAGAAATTATGGTTGTAATCACCCTTGTTTAACATAAACTCAGCACTAATTGTATATTATCAGTTTCATGCAATTTCAAATAATGAAAGCATGCTTAAAATTTACTCTCAAATTGATTGATTTTAGACCGCTGTATATTCCTTGCTATATCACAATTCATTTTACATAAGTAAAATCGTAACCATATAAATCATTTTACCTGTTTTGCTCCTTGGAGCAAGCAGATGAACACGAGTATTTCCGAAAGCGTCATTCTTCCATACTTCCTAGCCCACGAATAAAACTACAGCTTTTAGATCTATTTTAGGGTGTGGTAAATGAAACAGTATCGGGTAGCGCCATATAAACCCGGTGTTTTCATCCAAATCGCCCGTAATAAAAAGACAAGCTGACAATGGGTGGTAATAAAATTTAAATTCTTCGTGACTTTAGGGTTGGCTGCCTTTACAATGTCTTAGCTTAGGTGGATTAGGGTTGTTTGTAGCCATAAATGTGCTTATACAATGTACATGTATATAGGCACATGTATTTCTTTTTGTGAGTTGGATTTATTTTTACGATCGCATTTGAAAAACTCATAATGCATTTTGCGCAGCCAAGCGATTCTCATAAACACGGTGATGTTTAAGGGTTGACAAATGCATGTACATTTTAATTGTGATAATCATACAATGATTTAATATCAAATTTTCTCCGGAGAATAATTTGATAGGACGAAAATTGACAACAAAAATAAATACAATTAGTTAAAAAGGATATCAGTCAGGAACAGACACTGAAAAATTTTTAAAACTACTTGCCATTTAATTCTGAAAAAAATATATTATAAAGGCGCAGGTTTTCCATAATTTCTAAGCTTCAACTTGATAATGATACCACCTCAATATATAGACCATTCTATAGACATAAAGTGGTCTAAATGGCGAGGTTTACTTTATTCTTATGTCATGTTGCTGAGAAAGTTGAAATACGTTAACGTCCACAAGACATTTGTGAATGATCTGTTTATATATCAGCTGTTACAAGCCATCCATACATCGACAACACTTTGTAACTTCACGTAAATTTATTCGCTTTGAAACAATAGCATTGGACGACGTTTTGTGCATGATGTAAAAATACTCCTTATGTAGGATCATATTCTTTTTGGTATTCATAAAATACTCCTTCGGCCCAAACAAAAAGGGTTTGTTTCCAGTTACATGCCCCAAAACTATGGGTCAGTAGGTAGGGATTTTTTTCTTTTACGTTATGTTTTTACATATATCGGCAACACTGGTAAAAATTACAATGCTAGCATAGCACTAAGATTTGGATGCCATAAAAACTTTTGAGACGGCAAATAAAAAATGGGTCGGTCGGGTAACCGGAAACAAACCTATTTTTCACGCCTTATGTGGAATAATATTGCAAAATAAGCATTTTGTTAACATTTTGTATATGATTATTTTACAATGAATAGGAAGTATATTCTTGAAATATTGTATAAAAAGTCATACGGTGTTTTTCTGATAGTGATTGATGAAGATCATTGCTCTGTCATTTCCTTCAAGATAAAGTTTCGTACACTGGCCTTTCATTGGGTCCCTGTCCCAAATGAAAATATATGTGATTTACCTAGATATGCCGAAATGCGCAAATTGTATCATTAGAAAAAGTGACTTAAAGTAATTTTTCAGGATTTTTCATGGCCAGGTGTCAATTAGTACGGTTACCAAGAGAGTGCAACCCCTATTTTTGATTTTGGTATGTTATGATAATTCCATCCCATTCACACTTGATCACCTTGTAGAACAATAAATGAGATTTTAGAAAAATCTTGTCTCTAAGTCAATAAGCGAATACCACCACACAGAATAAATTTTTCTCTATATCGGAGACAACCTAAAAATCGTGCTTTTAGTTACTATTTTATCGAAACGAGGTTTATTTCAGAATATTTAAGTAAAAACAGAATGTTTTCATGTAGGACAGTGACAAGGTATTTGTCCAAGGTGTGATACTTCAACCTGTGTCATTTCCCAAGAGCGCTCTGTCGATTTTTGCCTTTTTCTGGCTGATAGATATTAAACTTGCCTTCGATACATGTATACACTTATTTCATAGCATATTCAGAAAGCTGAATTCTGTAATATATATTGTTCAGTTAAGTTATCATAATTATCCGATTTGTTTATCGAACAGTTTGTTTAACATACACATACAATGAGCTCTGACTAGTAATCAGCTATCCCTCACCGCTGTGAGTTCGAATCTCACTCGGAACCAAAGTTCACATGAAAGGAAGCTGTCCTGCCGCTTATGGAAGGTCGATGTTTCTACCCAGGAGTACGCCTGGGGTCTTCTACCACCGTTGAAGCTGATAAAATCTCAAAATTTCCATTTGCTGTTGGCGTGGCATTAAACCCATGAGAAAAAATCGAAACCAAATGGTGCTGTGCTTTAATTTTATTGTTTTATTCAGTCACTAATAAAACAGTCAATATGCTGCTAAGATACGATTTCAAAGTATTCAAAGAACTAATTTTATATGCATGGAAACTAATTGACGATAGAACGAACAAGTATACAACAAGTATTTCTTACTAAACTTTGGATGAAATTTTGAACCAGGAACAAATTAGAAATGAACTTGTAAAGGCACAGAAACGGCAGACAGTCTGAACAATCGTCATCGTATGTTCTATCAAGACATTAACAAAAATTAAACAGATCTTAAGTTCATGTATGAAATATTCTTAATTTAGTATGGCTTATATTTTCTTAAATTATGACTTACCGATTGCAAATAACATACAACAAAATACAAAAATTCACAGCATGACACCTTTCTCGTATACCTGAGAAATTTAGCTTTTATCATCATATTGTTTATTCTTTGACATAAGTTGTAATGGTTAGCATTAATCAAGTTGTAGAATTAATCTAGTTGGTCTGCATTATTTAGGTTATGTGAAACATTCTGACATCTCAGTTTACCTAAGTGCCCGGATGTCTTGAATATCACGCATACGAATAGTCACACGAGTCGGGTGTTAGAATTCGTCCATGCTCTATGAATTCATTGTAATACATCATATAACTACCCGTGTTATGCTAGACAGTTTAATGTGAATCTTTCCCAAATTACATAAATTTAATCAGCTATTTAAACGCACATCCATTCTTTGAGAACAGGTTCTTTGTACGCAGCAGCTATATAATGCATAAGTGAAGAAATTAATGAGTTTTTAGCTTACTGGAGAACTATGAAGTTGGGATTTTCGTGGTCTGTTTGTCAATTTGCGATTTTGAGAACAATTGTGAATAATTTGTATGTACATTACGCGCAAATAAAGCTGAAGCCAACGGAGACTATACGATACGCATGTGTATCGCTTAGGCAGACGATACGATACGCATATGTATCGTGATGCACTTTTTCAACTGAAACATCATTCAAGAACTATTTACAAATTAGATGCAGTAGTATTTTTAACCTGTTGTTTAGCTGCATTTAAACATTAACCAAGCAATGGCTGTTTGGGTATTCTTTATAAACAATATAAATTTAACAGTGTGATGTATGCCTCAAATGCAAAACAAACACTAACAAAACGTTCTCGGCTCGATTCTCGTTTTCTATTTTTAGATGAAGGTAGATCACATTGTTAATCTTGAGTAAAACGCAAAAGTGGCTTACAATATCACACCCATGATCTATACATAAAACGGTTTTTACGCACAATTCAGCTTGTGTATATTTTGTCATATCTACGTGATGTACTATCTGTTACATAAGTTCAGTACCGTGACATACTTGAATGGCATTGTAAAATATGAAATATGTCCAATTTACAATAAAAAAAACATATCATGCAGATAGAAATCTGGACGTTTCCAGCTGAAAACTACTTGTCATTCTTATGCAAATATTTTTGTTACGAAAGAACACACCGTCCAATCCGTGTAACAATGTTGTAACTATAGTTATTTCAATTCTAAGGTAAAAGGTTCTGTGTTAATTGAATGGTATATATATCAGCGAGTCTTCGGCTTTGTTAACATATGGGTAGATATATTTCAATTTTAGTTACGGTCGTTGTAATATAAACACCTGATTTATGTTTGTTAAATATGCGTTATGGACACCATTGAATCACAAACCATTCATACTGCAACTAATGTTGTTCTTAGCTTGATGTTCAAACTGTGCATAATTCGTTTAATTAATCGGAGTAGAAAAGTAACATTCCATCCTTTAATGTCTAAACGACACTTGCTAAGCACCATTTTAAGTAATTCTTTTTAAATAGAATTCTTATATTAAAAAATTACCTTCATGAAAGAGTGACTCTGTTGGAGCCAAAAATGGGTCAAAGTTATAAAACTGAGACTTAACTGTTGAAATTACACTCTCAACGAAACATCTTTTACGCCCAATACTTCCTGGTAGACTTTTTTATTTGGAAATTGCAAAATGTTTTACACACCTGTTTACACATAGCCGTCATTCAATATCTTTGTGTAAAGATCGTTTGTGGCTCACCCACATTATTGAAGGGAGGACGAAAGAAAGTAAACCAATTGCAAAATACCTCCTGTAAGCGGGAGGTAAAAGTTTCGATTAGCATATACAACCCCTACAGAAATACTGGTGAACCTTGTTTCACAAGTCATGATCACAAGCAGTAGTACTTAACAGACCTGTATGGTAAAATTGTAATATAGTCTCTAGGACCATAAAAATACCATAGGATTCGACCCGGTGGCGGGATGGTCTAGCGGTAACGCGCTTGACTACCAATCGAAAGGTCGTGTATTCGAATCTCGGCTCCGGCTTCCGGTATTTGAGGGATGTATTTTAGGGTTAAATTGATTCGTTTTGCATACACTTGATTACGATTTTACCATCACAAGGCCTTTACTACTGCCTGTTGTCATTACGATAAGTAACATATTATCTAAAAATCTATGCGTATAGTGTTACAAACGTGTTTAAGCGGCTTTTATTGTAGCCTCGTTTTTTCCCCATTACCCATGGACTATACCTACGCTCGTAACGGTGTCAATTACATTCAGAGGCTATTAAACCTTTACAAAAACTGTTTAAAAATATGTCATTCGAAAACGCTTCAAGTCATACTGTGTTTGTAAAATTACCAGCCGTAAAGTCGATATTATTTTTGTTTGTAATGTATGACTGTTTTAGTGCTAAAAAACTTGCACTCCGTTCCATCCTTATATAAGGAAAATGTATGTTTTATGTAATACACATACGTTCTACAAGATGAATAAAGATGCGCTCGCCTAAAGTTGCGCACACGAAATACTGTGGATTCCCTCTAAACCGGCCGAGCCCGGGACCAGGTCATTCGGTCGGTTTGGAGGGGATGCCAGATTAGAGGGGATTTTTGAATTATATATTAATGAAGTCGGGACTATAACATTTGGCCGATTTAGAGGGGCAAACCGGTTTATAGAGGAACCGGTTAGAGGGTTGCACAGTATTTGGCATTTTAACAATATGCGTCTGAAAAGATTTTGGTATGATTTAAGTCGAACTCGGTTAACCGTTGTATTTTTAGTAACGGTCATGCCTTTCTTGGTATTGTTAATTTCCTGCTGATATACATGTTTACACGTGATTATTACGAAACTTGCATATTTTATTGATGTTTTTATGTTGTTGTATCTTATTACAAATATATGTGTATGGTTAACAAACGTTAGCGTAAACATGCAGCTTTTAATACCGTGAAATGCATGACATAAAAAAGAGAACAACTTATTGATACGGAACATAAGATGATGTAAATTATTCTAGTAAAAGGAGGAAAAACAAAAATAAATGTATTACAAACAAACTCGTAAACGAAGTTTGAAGCATGAAATATCGCGTTGATGAGTTTCAACAAAGACGTATACATGTACAATACAAATGTACATTGTAAGTCTATGGTTTCAATTTCAGTCTTTTTCAATGTAAGAAATAAGTCGGTGTATGACATTCGGTGTACACAATAAATAAACCCTTTGCCTTAAAGGCATATATGCAAAGTCTTCATGCATGGAACAATTAACATTTCTTTTTTGTCCTTCCTTTGGAACCAATATTTTGATGAAAGCTGAGGGAAGATATAATCTAAATAAAACCCCGAATGGCCCGATGCGTTTTTTGCATTTATTTTTACTAAAATGCATCCAGATGATCAGGCATCGAGTTACATATGGTAGTTCGAACGTAAATTGTGAATGTCAACATATTTCAGTGTGATTTTTATTATACACATTTAGAATGTCCAAAAAATGCTTTATATTTATATCATGTAGAGTCCCTGGTATTAAGTTGATCTGACATCAAATGTTGCCTATATGAAAGTTTTCGATACAAACAAATAAAACGGATAGAGAAGATTGTTTTCAACATGTTGAAGTTTACATAATGATGTATTACAATCTTGACAACAGACAAGCCTATTGTAAGAAACTTCATCCATTCTTCTCGAACTCATTATTCAAAGTTTTGAAGACACTAAAGGATAATTGACGGGAAATAGTTGGGTGCAAACTGGCAAAATATTGGGTAAAATACGACTTTCTTTTTCTTATTACAATTATGTATTACATGAGGTTTCTAGCAAAACAAGTTTCTATCAAAGAAACGCATGCCCTCCATTTTAAATTTTGATAAACCTTTTTGGAAAACGTTCGCATTTATAGTTTGACACGCACAATACCAGGGATTCACATTACATGTATAACAATAACCCCTGGCGTTAATTTTTATCCATCTTGTTATTGCAAAGCCCTGTGAGTATGGCTGGGACAAATGATACACATGGGTATATTGGTTCCAGGATATGGTACTCATTACACACTAAAAAACGGATGGTCAAGCCAATTACATTTTTATTAGTAGAGTCATACATGTTATAGCAAATTTGGCATTCTGTATTTTATTTTGACAAGTATATGTTTTGTTTAATGATGGACCGATCAAAAAGACATTCCTCGCTGTTTGCTCAGGTGCGGAAATTTCACTTGGACGGATGACATTTACTTTAAACCAAACCGCGTTCGATAACTCTGTCTGTAGAATGATGAGAGTAACTTCCCTTCTATCAGTTTTTATTTATTTTTCGCTGATGTGACGTTAATTCCAACAAACTCTTCCAAATATGAGAAACAAGTATGTTTTCCTATTATTAATATTTTTTTGTTTAATCCAAATCCTTGGCTATTGTAATACGTTGCTTGCATTTTTTCCTCATGTTCTATAATCGTTGACAGTGTCGAATAACGATAATAAAATCATTTCTCACTATATGATAATATATGATTATGGCAGTGTTCTTGCCCGCTGTAATAACACATTTTAGGTATTCCACCATGACTCTGAGTAATACAGCGTCTGAATTACGCTTTGTCCGATTGTTTAGTGTTTATGTAATGAAATATTTAGCAGACGTTAATTTGTTCATTATTGGATATACAGGGGGCTATCGCGTTGACTGGATGGGTTATAATGGTGTATTAGGCTTGAAATGGCCTCACGGGCCAAACACACCTATATTACCTATATATACATATACAAGGGTTACAACTTCCGAAATGACAGTTTTTGTACCAAGTTTGTTTAACACCACGTAACTTTTCAAGAAATCGCTCAAATTTCTAATAACTGGTGTCTACAGATAACTAATACATTATATTACAAATAACCAATAAATGTTTGGTCCTATTCAAAACGATGAAGCAGGTATTTAATCTTTTCCCTCCGAAAAATAGTCAATTTCGGTTAGTCGAACGCGACCTCGCAACACCAAATTGATCAGAATTTCCATACTAAATACACCCTAAAACAACAGGTACAATAATGACAATGCATGCTTACTATAAATATTACAAAATACACTGATTCAGCAAGCCCATTGTGATTGGATATCTAATCAGTAATCTAGTCCAACTGATTTGAAAATTCCCAAAATAAGACATGTTAATATATGTTTCAACTTCAGGAACATCATAACCCAGCTAAACTATACTAATTGCTGAATCCAAGATATGAATGATGGAAAGATGTAATTGAAAATGGCAAAATTCTTTCTTATTTCTGTTGAAATTGAGTTGTTCCGTCATTGAATGCAGTTGTTAGCAAAAGAGTTTGATGAGGCTTATTGAATTTGCAGTATTATTTAATTAACCATAAAATATCAGCTTGGTTCATATGGTATTTGATAGCATTTTATCTTTTGTCAAATATTCATTTCATTATCTTATTGTACATTTGTTTTGTTTTATAGAAAAAGGGAAAGAAGCCCCGACCCTGAGTGTGATGATTGTGTGCCAATTTCAAAACGTATCACTCGATTGAATTTGAGGTAATATAGACTGATTTTTCATTTCTTCTTTTCATTTAATACCTGGCATTTTTTGGGGGGTGGCGACATGCTTTTAAGTATCCTGTTCATGATTATATTTTAGGCCTAAAAAAATAGCTTGTTTCCGCGACAAGGACTGACCCTATTTTATTTGCTGCCAACCCTATGGTTGTTTTTGATCAAATTATAATTTTGCAGAATAAAAATAATGTCATTCATATTCTGGAATAAAAAAAATAAATCCCTGCCTATCAACCCTCTTTTTTTTCAGAACAGGTAGCGGAAACATTAACTTTCTCAAATTTACTGTTTGTATTAAAGTAGTCAGTTGCCTTTCAACAACATCAAGTTTTTTCTTTCATTTTTGCAAAAATACTGTTATTTTTCCCTAACTTAAACTTTAAAGAAAAATCGCCCCTTCACCAACCTGTGAAAAAAAACCTGGCTTGTTTTGTTATTTTCTCCTCAAGGTTCTATTTTTTTCCTCTTCATTAGGGTCTCACCACCTTTCCCCTATAGGTGAAACAAAGACAACACTGGAATGTATTTTTTATCTCTTGTAGCCTGCTGACAGGTCTAGTTTATCAACAAAGATTTTATGTGATAGTCAACCGCTACCTTTGGTAGTTCTTTACACATATATAAAAATTATGCTATCTAAATGCTGTCTAGAAATCCTATCTTTCATTTATTTAATGTTTATTTAGGGCAAGCAGGCAGAGTGAAGATGGCGAACCATGTAGCAGGGCTATGGTATGTATTTAATCTGTTATTATTTGATGCTTCTAAATTAAACCTTGTCACAATATTTGATACATCAGCATGGTTTTGAACCATATAGTAAATAGATGACTGATTAAGTTTTAAGAGTTAAAGACTGGTAAAGTGTAATGAGAAAATAGGTGTTTTACTTCAGCACTGTACATATAAATATAGAGGATGTGATTTTTATTTAGATTTCTGCAGATTAGATCTGTAGAATTATTAGATTTCATACCTGTCTGATTATTCTATTTTTAGAATGCCTTCTGGTAATATTCCAACTTTGAAAATTTCATTTTACACTGTGACCGACAATGTTCTCCTCTTCGATCAGTGACCTATCACACCCCTGCATTGTTCATTGCCCTGTTAATCAGTTGAGAAAATATCTGATGGAAGTTAATTTTAATATCATTTGTCCAATTTGTCTGTTACATTTATGCTAAGTCTTACATCAGGTAGCTTGTATTCAGACTGTTGGGTTTTCATTAAGAATTGGAGTAAGGAGCTGGTAGAAAGTAGTGAGAGGCTCGGGTGATGTTACAGGCAAGAGCCATTAAGTGTCTAGTTGCATGTTACACATTTTTGTACAAATTGTGACTGGCCCAGGAAGTGTTTGAACCAGTTAATTTGGCCGGTTCTTAGTGGGAACCCTGAGTGTGGACAGATAAAATTTTGGTTGGGTGTATTTCATCATTTATATTGAATTTTTGATGATCAGCTGTTTTAGAATGACATGGTTTTGTATGATGAATGTTTTGAGATAACTAGTATAGTGTGATTAGTGGATAACCTATTTATTTAACAGATCAGCATGGTCAGAATAATAAAGCCTATTTTTTCTGTGATCAGTATTGTTTTATTTGTTGAAATTCATCATGTAGATCAACTGTTTCAATGGAAGTTACTTAATTGCAGCATCCTGGTTCCAGTAATGATGATAGAACCAGCCCAGATGCTCAGGCGGCATGGCAACATGGAAATCAAGGGTCTTTGAATCAAGGAAATAATAACAATTTGAATAATTTACCGTGTGGTTCTAGTCAGTGTGATCAGATGCAAGGTGTAAATAATGTAAAAAATGGACTTCATGCGTATGCACTACATCATGGAATTCCTACAGAGGATTTTACCGGTTACAAACCTGAACTCTCCAATGCTGAAAATCCTCATTATTACCATATAAACAGTGTTTTGTATAGAGCTCATTTAGAAAAGGCTAGCAGACAAGGCATGGACATCAAATAGTGATTGGGTGTAATTTTGAAAACATGGAAATTTACCATTCAGCATTTTGTCTTTCAGTTTTATATTATCATTCATCTGTAAATTGTTGATCTGCTCCTAATTTATTGTATAATTGAGTGTTGAATGTATGCATGTACAATAGAGTACTTCTATTACGATGAGAGAAATATAAATAACTGCATAAATGTATGTGTGGTTGTTGTAGTGCTTCATTCACAGAACCTTTATGTTTGTGTATATGTATGTATGAATATATATCCATATATGGCTGGCAACAAAAGGGTCCTTATGACATTTTTTTTCATTTTGCAAGTTTTATATCATTGTTAAGTGCAAGATTTCTATTTTCTAAATATGTTTTCATTAGTTTTGTGTCTCCTCTATTCAGCAAGTTACATTAGTTCCGATACAATGCACAAAAATGTCATTTTATTTGAAAATGATATCACCAGCGTCATAATTTTGTTCATGATTTTGAACATTAGGAATGCACTGATGAGTTTTAGGTATACAGCGATGAATAGGCTATATTTACTAATTAAATTTCACAAATAAAACATTTAATATTAAAGTTATCAAGTATTTATTCATTAGCATAAAATGAGCATAGTTTTCATGACAAAGTATTTTCGTCATAAATCTTATGAAAAATGAAGGAAAAAATGTGACTTTTTTCCAATTTCTAAAAGCAATCTTTGATGAAATAAGCTGATATTTGATTTTCTTCCATATTGCAAGATAATACCATCCCTAAACAGGCCCACGGCCGTGATCTAGTGGTTAGTGTGCTGGACTTGTAACCCAGAGATCTGGATTCGAATCCTGGCCATGGCAGGTGATACCCTTTTGATAAAATTGTCAATTTTCCCCCATATGTGGAGAAGTTGCCGGCTTCTGGTGGAAGGGTAAGTTAGTACTGGTTAGTACAGTCCAGGAAAACTGGTTAAGTGAACAGGTCACCGTATATAACTGAAATATTGTTGTAATCGGCGTTAAACCCCAGTGACAATAAGTCACATAAAAACAATAAAAACAAGTAATCTAAACAGGTGTCAACAATAATCAGAATATCAGAAGTGTCTGATTTTTGTCTGTTTTTCATGTCCCATTAATGGATAATAACGTGTAACGTCATAAGGACCCTTTTGTCGTGCTGCTGGCAATATACTGGTATTTTGAGCTAAGCACCTGAAGTTCTCGATTTTTTAAGCTCATAATCCTGTTTTTGTTATACATGTATATATTTATATATTAAAAATGGTACAGTAAATGAATGTTTACCCTCCACCATTTTAGAATTTATGAGAATTTAAATGCATGATCTTGCTATTCAATTTGAAGTGTTATGCATTGAGAAAAAAAACATCAGTCAATCTTTGAAGAGGACTTAAGTAGAACCTCTTAATAGTGACCAACTTAATATTACGACCACCTTGTTATAATGACCACTTATTTTCAGATCAGCTTCCAATAATTCCCCTATAATTCAACTTGATAATGAGAACACTTCATTATTGCGAATGATTTTTCAGGTCCAGAAGGTGGTCTCATTATTGAGGTTTTACTGCATTTTCATTCATTTATGCACTCTTAGCAATTTTTACTGACCAATTATTCCGTACATTGTACTTGAAGATGCATTCATGTACCATCCATATTTTCTTAGATAATTGCTGTGAAATATGTTATGTGATTGTATTATTGAAGGACTTTTACTTCAGTTTTTTTTAATGTTTTTGAGCTTGGAGCCTAGGTAAGGCTCATGATCTCTATGACAATTTGAATGAAAATATCTTATTAAGTGGAGAATTTAGCTTTTGCTTCAGGAGAACAAGGTTAGTACCAGTACAGAATCCAGGAAAACTGCATAGGTTAACCTTTTGGCTGGATATATCTGAAATACTGTTGAAAACATGTGTAAAACCAGCATAATTTATATTTAAAACAAAATTCCATGAAGTTCTTCGTAAAAGTCATCCACAAAACTTAACTTTTTATTGCTTCCGATTACTATATCATGACATTACCGCTAGCGAAAAATGATTTTCTGTATTTTACAAAGAAACTACTCCTACTGATTGTTTTTTTACAAAAACATTCTTATAAATATTATTTTTTAGATATAAATGTATACACATCTTCATTTAAGAAAGATCTTTGAAAGATAAGGAACTTCCTGTTTTTGTCTGAAAATCGACATGCTTCTTTTGATTTTATGTCTAAAATAGACTTACTTCATTTGGCTTTATGTTTCAAAATAAACATTCTTCATTTGGTTTCATATCTAAAAATAGACTTGCTTCATTTGGTTCTATGTCTAAATGGTTTGATAAGTCATCTATAGCATACATACCTGAGGCCATTTTGAGGGACGATATTTAATTTGAGCAGTTTGGGACCATAGTGAAACCTTGTTCTGTAGCTCTAAGCCATGTTTCTGTTGTAATTGTAAAATATATATGTTACAGTGGTTTCTATTTTGGTGTAAAACAGAATTGTTTCTGGTTACCCCATCTACCCATTTTTTCCCCACGACCATAGACTTTTTATTAGGAATGTTACATATACTTTTGTTTTACATTTTGGTGCAAATATAATCCTAACTGTAGCTTTCAATAATAATAAAATAAAAAATCAAACAAAAAATTCCCTACCGACCTACCATATTTTTATGAGCATGCAACCAGAGACAAACAGTATTATTCTGCCTTATTAAAAGTACAATTACCTTATCATTATGTTATATCATAATGTTTTGATGATTTGCATAATTTTTAAATTAGATCGACTTTGTCAATAAATTACTATAACTCATGCATAAGGCTTAATCTCTAGTCCTGGTGCCAAACTGGAGGATATGAAAACTGCGGAAAAGTTTAGTTTACTGTACTTTACAGAAGAAAAAGAATTTTCATTTTGTGCAATAATCATTTCATTGTATCTATTCTTCTTTGTGTTGACAATGTCGTACAACATACTGTTTTGTTACAAATACTTGAAATAGTAAGCGCAAGATATTTTGTATTCAATCCTACTAGGGGGAGCTATGTTTTTGATCGCTGGCAAATGAAGTTTTTAAGATGTGTGTTTTTGTTACCTTTTGTTAAATAAAATGGAACAAAATGCATCCTGAGGTTTATGCAGAATTTTTAGATACTTCTTATCGTTGGTTGCTATACATGTATGCTAGTTTGCTGGAAAAGTAAAGTTCTTGATTATCCTATTTGTTTTGGGCCATTTTATTTAAATAAATATAAAACTAGTAAGTATAAAGGCCTTATAAATACTTCAATCTTTTTTATTATCAGTGGTTGATTTCTCAGTTAAATATTATTG
This sequence comes from Lutraria rhynchaena, assembly GCA_008271625.1. Classification (NCBI taxonomy): domain Eukaryota; kingdom Metazoa; phylum Mollusca; class Bivalvia; order Venerida; family Mactridae; genus Lutraria; species Lutraria rhynchaena. Next base: position 211,025 of record VIBL01000092.1, read on the forward strand.
TATATAACTATGTATCAGGAAAGTGCTTGAACTGGAGAGACTCATTCATTGATAGACTACAAGTTATGGTTTTCTTGTCTTATTTTTGAAAATAAGTGTTGCTGCTGTATTCAGGATAACATTTTTTATATCTGTTGTAAATGTTAAGACTCTTCTTAAAATTCTGCTAGATGCATGCTATTTACTCTAAAACTTTTCTGTTGAGTATTTCAAAGGCTACGCATGATCAATGCTTCGCTGCTTAGCTAATTTTTTATAGATATTTGTAGCTTATTCTGTAAAATGCTACACTTTGATCTTTTAAAGAAGAAAGACTCTGCTCAATTTCGGATGCAAATCTAGAGTTTTAGCCCCTTGTTCTGTTAAATTTATACTGTATAACCCCTGAAAACCGGACCTCTTCTGGATTGATGCAAAAGTCTGGTTTTCTGAGAATTCCAGTTTTCAGTGAACTATTGATTATAGAAGAGAAAAAATGGGACTTGAAAAATCGTCCGATTTTCAAAGAATTCTTGTTTTCAGAGGGTCCGGTATTCAGGAGTTTAACTGTACCATTACTAGGACTGGATCATAGAAGATGCGGCCATTTTTATTTGTTTTATAAGTTAAATGTTCAATAAAAAGCATTTATAATAAAATTTATTCTTAATGTTTAAGTTTTGTAATTTTTTATTCACTGATATGAATATTTTATCAGCCTCAATTTGCAGTCAATGTCGATGGTTGACCAGCCCCACTCCAACGTCGTTTTTCACTAGAGTTTAACATCACACCAACAGCCTGGGTCATTTGATGACTTTCCAGCTTTAACAGTGGAGGCTTATGCCTGGGTAGAACCACTGACCTTCCATAAGCTTGCTAGACAGCTTCCTCACATGTGAAATTTGGTTAATGGTGGGATTTGAAAAGTTACAGAGTTGAGGGGCCAATGATTACAAGTTGGAGATCATCACCTTCAACTGCCTCAATAGTGCAAGTTTTAAAATAAGTCCTGAGAGATATATTGTGATACCCTTTTGTGATGAACCTGGAACCTTGTAAGCATGTGGTTAAAATGCTTAAAGGAAAAGTAGTCATCGATAATATTTTTGAGCCATGAAAAATTGTCTTGCCACTTACATCCTGTTAGGCATTATGTCTTCGGAATTCATATTGTTGATCGTAGCAATGTTTTTATTGTTACCAAAAATAAATCCCCAGCTTTTTAATTTTTTAGGTTCAAATAATATATTACAAAGCAATCAGATGAATTTGCAACGATTTTTTCTGAAATTTCTTAAGCACTATCTGACGAGTAATGATTATTATACATGTTCCGTAAAACGGCACTTGTTTGATTTTAGTAGCAACCAAAGACGACAACGACACGAACGCAATTATATTCGTAAATAGTATAAGGAAGTAGCGCTCAAATTTGAAATAACAAAAGTCAGCGGGGAGAAGTAAGTACATTTGCATACTGTAAGTCTCTGTATGAAAACTTGTAGTTGGAATAAAATCAATCTTAAATATATCGTGTTTTCTCGTGTGTTCCTTGAAATCCAATAAATGTAAATCCCGATTTGTCGGAATCAAATCAGTTCGTAATTACACACTGACGTAGATCCTAAAATGTAAACAATAGACAAGTATTGCCCTATTTTGAGATATTTAGACTGATTAATTCTTTCTGTGATGTATCAATGCAATTTGTAATACAATTATTTTTTCTTTATTTTGCGTTTCTCTGTTCGCCCGTCATTAAAAATTCGTCTAAAAACCGATGCACTATTCTCAGATACTGAGATAGGCATTCCCCGAGTTCCTGATTCCAACAATTATGAACTTCTCAATTCATGTTTTTTATTTTTCTTTCATTTTTTTGTCTATGTTTCTATGCAAAATTAGTTCTCCATTCTGTCTGACCATAATAGTTAGGATGGATGTTGGAGACTTCATACCACAACTTCATGCCACGTATATCTCGCATCATTTTTTGGAGACTTAGTACCGCTGATAATTTTCCAAGATTATAATAATAATTAAAAGCAGTAAAATCTATTGATATTATACAAATAATTGCTAACTAAAAACAAATTTCTAAAAAGAACATCACAGTATATTGAAAATACTTGTCTGATAATGTTTGTTTCACTATGATATATATGTATGTATGTATGTATCAATTCCAGCCTGCACAAAAAACTTTTTTACCCATAGTCCTTCGTAGTGTTGCAACATGGTTCAAAATCATAATCGATTATTGGTTGGAATCGGTTGGTACATCCGATGCGATTTTCCAATTATATAATCGGTTCTAGTGTAGTAATGTAACATAAGTAGACCACTAGTGTTCGATTCTATTTATGAGATAGACCAATAATCGATTATGAGAAACTGCAATCGATTATCGGAATCGGCAGACGTTTTCACGCCGCTAATCGATAGTATCTGATTATCATTTCATCACTAGTACGAAGTCTCCTTGTACGAAGTCTCCATAATTCGTTAGGACTGCCCAAATTATCACAATCTAATTCTACATAATACATTTATTTGTCTGACACATTCAGCTAGCTGTTTTGCATAAATTGAAGTGCTGCAAGACATGCAGCATAATGATATGATTTGCTGAATTGTCATACTTAAATAGTATAAGACTGATCTTCCTTACATTTATTTTAATATATTGGTTTATAAAGTATAATGACAGTAAGACTAGGAATATAGAATTCTGATAAGTTACCATTGGTATTTTCTACTTGAACTTTTATTTCAGTATGTCTTTCAATTTCCCTGACCTAAAAATCCCAGAGATATGCAGAAGTCTTTCTGACTTATGTGGTGTTGACCTTCAAGAAGGATGGTTCAAAAAGCCAGATGTAAGTGTAAAATTAAACCAGTAAAAAGTTTATCTGCAAAGCAATCTGTCATTGATTACTGCAGTCAAACCTGTGAACAGTGTCCATCAAAATGTGGCCTATTTTGATGTATAACCTTAACCATCATTGAATATAAGAATAAAATGACTCCAAATAAAGGTCCTTTCTACCCATGTTATTAAAATTACATCATTTCTTGATGGAATTATCACAACATGGATGGAAACAAGAATTTTAGTGTTTGAAATATTGATATTATACATATTTACATTCAATTTTTCGTCACTGGCAAGTAATTGTTGAATCTTATTTAATTAGGTTTCAGACTATAAATATTCCATTTGCAATTAATTTTGCAAAAATAGTCCAAAACAGTATTGTTAAATTTTTCTTCTAGCTTGAACACTTTGAAAAATTAAAATGCACTATTGAATTTTTTTTAAGAATTGCCTTGGTTAAGAATTATTTTTTTATGCCTCACTCTTGTATTTGATACTTTTTCATGCATTTTTTAATCAAAATCATTTATATCTACTGTATTTCCAGGCTGCCCAATGGCAGGATATTTGTCGCCGCTGTGTTAGTGAGATAACTGGATCTCCTGAAGATTTACTGCTACAGGTATCTGAATGAAAATAAACTATCAGTAGTTTTGTTATTGTAGACACTTGTACAAAATTAACATATATATCTGAAATATACATTTGAAATATCTCCTTAGATATCATGTTTACTTTATTATCATTTTTGGCTTATTTTGTTAGAGACTTGGAATATGACTACTTTTGCTTGCGTTAGCATCCTTTTCATTGATGAAATCTTCTAGGGAGTATTGTGTGTTTATAATCCAAAGTGAACATGTAGAAATTTCACCCATTTGTCGAAGTTTTAGTTCGTGGCAATGTTTTCTTAAGTAACTGTCTATGAAGTTCATTTATGTAGCCAGACTATGAACTATTTTGCAGCAACCTTTGTTCTCGTCAGAGTTTGATTACCCGGAGATATATTCTGATGCAGTTCCTGTGAATCATCTCATTGCTGTTATGTAAGTCTTTATAAGATTATAAATATAACACCAGGAACTAAGGCTCCATATCTGTCAGAGTTGCATATACAATATTTACACCAATACAAAATAATCAATATTGGATATAACATTAGGGCTATGTTTTGCCAGGTCACTTCTGATACAATTCATATTTTGGTAAGGGTCTGGCGATATACTATTTAGTACAATACACTAGCCTCATAAGATAAAGCACATGTGGCATAAATGAAAAGTGATTTAATGCTTGACCTTTCCACAAACATATTTCTTTCTCACCTATATAGTAAATGCATTCATGATTTTACCTTGTAAAAGAAATAATATCATTGATAATTTTTCAATGGTTTGTGAAAGCCAAAATTCAAATATTATCAAAATGATAACTGTGCAGCACATAGATTAAATGGACATAAAAAATAAACAAAAAATGCTCAAAAATGAATCAGTATAACCTGTAAAAATTCTTAATTGGAAAGATTTTACCTAAGTTTTGATTTTCTTTGCATGAAATTTATGTAAAAAGAAAATTGCCTGTAAGACCAATACAATCATCTCTCTTGATACAGTAGATGTATTTGTTTAACAGCATACCACAATATACCAGTATACTGCAACAGCCCTATGTATCATGCATAATATTTATGTAACATAATAAGGATACATAAGAAAAATAGACCTGCATATATTCACTGACAAAACACTGGTAGATAGCATATCATAGATACAGTAACAGGTATTATACACACAAAAATTAGCTGTCTGAATATTCTTTTTTAAAAGTGTTAGCATCTATGATCAAAGCAATATAGGTGATTTCAAAAACAAATTAAGCCAAAACAATTAATGTTGAATAAAAATCATAATACAAGTCTGATTGATAAAGTTTCCATACCACATTTTGTGTTTCCATGTGTTTATTATTCCCTCAAAATTTCAGAGCAAGTGGACAATTCATAAAAAATAATGATAAATAAAATGGTCAAAAATGTCCTGAGTGAAAGATTTTAGTGTGACATTTTCACAGAAACACTTCTTTAAGCTGTAAAGTAAACTTATTTTTAAGGATGGCCTTTCATATAATTTTTTTCAACTATAGAATTAAACATTTAAGTAGAATGTTGTGCTTCATAAATTTCAGGTCCAGGATAATGCCATCCATGTATGTACCAGATTTCAATGGAAGTGACATTGTGTCTCCAAGTAGGTCTTATACTTTTTTGAATGATGAGTTAATAATTCAAAACAGAAGATTGCACTGTATCAGGGTGGTGGCTTTTTAATATTTCAACAATCACATCAACAGTATAGCTATTTTTCAGAGTAGATAATGTAGACCTGAATTTGTCATATCTTTTAAGTCTTGAAAGTTGACATTAAATATATCAATGTAGCACTTGCTCTGTTTTTTTTAGCTCCTCAGCGTGTTAAGAAAATTTGCTGTGCCATAATCAATTTTCTGAGCTTTAAACATAACCGTGTACCTGTTTGTGAAGATTTCAAGATGGAAATTGTAAGTATTTATTTAGATACATCATCTATTCAGATGGATTCACAGAATTAGCAGTTAATTGCTAATGTTCTTTGTTGAAATAGAAATGAATGTAAATAAATTTAATGGAAATTATTGCAGGCTTCCCTAAAGTTGTTGGACCGCCGGACATGTCAGGCAAATTTGGAGCAGGTCCAATAACTTTTTGGCTAGTACCAGGCACTATTTTCAGCATTTATCACTTATTTATAAACATATTCAGTAAGTCGAATTTTCATTTGGTCAGACAGATATTCTATCTTTGCCTGACCAAATGTCAGGCAAGTATTCCAGCAGTTTCAAGAAGTCTGTTATTGCATCTTTATTTACATCAAATTCATAGCATTTGAATTGATGTGAATAATACATACAATGTTGTTTAACTTCTATTAGTGGCCACCTCAACATTACAACCACCTATTCTCAGACCAGTATTTCCTTTACACAGGGTGTTTCTTATCATATTTTACTCTTTCAAACCTTGTTAGAATATATTATTTCCAAAGACAACACGACAAAAGTTTTACCATGTAATGGGTCAAAGATTACAGTTTTATGGAATATACTGCATATAAGGATACATAAATCAAGAAAAGGCGACCAAACATTTAAAACGTACATGTTTTTACATCAGGTATTCAAAATGATGTCCATTTTGACGTCGCACCTCATGCACAATAGTACTAGGCCGTTCTTCGACTCATTGTACACATTATCTCCTCAACATTTTCTGGGCTACGCTCTGTCCGGAGAAGTCCTTGTTTATTGTGCCTCTGATACTCTGAGTACTGATTCGGTGGATTCAAACTTCTTTATTATTCTAATTACTAGCATTCTGCTGATTGCCTTATCCTTTGGATACATTTTTTTCATACTTCTTATTACAAAAAGTACTAATTTTCTTTCAAAATAGAACTTTACAATTTCCTGGCACTTTTCTCTGGACAGCATCATGTTGGAAAAACTGTAACGATTGATGACATCATAAATGACATCATGACGTGAATGTTTACCCAAACAAAAGTGGTAGAGAAGAACTACATTGTCTGACCTTTATAATTAATACAGTCTATCTTATTCTTTTTATTAGCACTACTTTGCTTTGAAAGTGTAACAAATATTATGAAGCACCCTGTATATCTACTTGATAATGCAACAACTGTAATGTAAGACCAACTTTGCCTTGTTCTTAAGGCAGTCTTATTATCATGGTTTTACCATGCCAACAATTTTTTGCCTCCTTTGTTTGTCTCCAGTAAACGGACCCTTCCCAGTTGGAAAAAAAGTATTTTTTTTCCAAATCTCGGCCTAAAAATTCTTAATTTTGGCAGCATACCACATATTTTCCCAATTGGACTGGTCCTGGACCCTTTCCCATAATTGCAAAAAAATCACTGCATACTACACATATGTATTGTTGTGTACTAGTGTATAGTCTTAGTAATAATGTTGTGATTTCCATACATGTTGTGATTGGTATTGCTGTACACATTCTTGTCAATACCTAACTTGATCCTTGTTGTAGTCAAACCTCAGAGTTAAGTGTAATAACTTGAATGCATTATTTTATTGCTTCCAAGTGTTTATATTGTGGCCCTATTTGTTTTGGAAAATTAAAATTTTATCTTACTTTATATTACAAAATAAAAGTTTAACTTCAATAATGAGATCACCACTAGGTCCCAAAAAATCGGTTGTAATGATGGGGTGGTCTCATCAACTTGAATTAAAAGGGAGTTAGTGGAAGCCAGTCCAAAGATAAGTGGTCATTATAACAAGAAGGTTGTAACATTGAGGTGGTCGCTATTTGAGGTTTAACTGTTGTTTCAAGTTTTGTCCAAAGTTTCCAGCATGTTTGCCATTGTGAGGACTTGATTTAGATTATGAATGTTTTGTAGGAAAGAGACAGGGAACATCATGATGCATTGCTGAGGAGAAATGAGGAACTGAAGCTAAAAATAAACAAAATAAGGGCTGACCGTGCACAACAGGAGCCAGACATACAGAAGGTGGTTTACACTGCATTTTTCTTGCTATTTTATGATATATGCACGAAAAATCATTTTCTGCAGTTCATGCGAGTAACCATTCTTACCTTTATGCCATTTTTATTAGTCAAAGTCTAAAATTAAATATTTGTTGAGAAATACAGATTAATAGTCGAATGTTTTGAATGTCTTAGAAGTATTTTACACTTTGGTTCCATTTCTGAAATAAGATATGCTACTTTCAGTATGAAAACTCAAATTGGGTGTCATTTCGAGAAACAAAATTCCATATGGGAAGTCTAAGGCTATTAAATGGCCATAAACTTGGGGAAAATTAAGAAGATTAATGGTAGCTTTGAGACTAATTTCTAGGCCTGTCGATGATTCAGTATTTTTCATATTGACATAATTGATGCATCAGGAAATCAGTATCAGTGATACATCAATGTATCAATACATTTATAGTTCTCACAAAATTCTAGCTTAAATTATGTGGTCCTGTGTACTTCAATAAAACAGTGAAAATGATTCACTTTTCAATAGTTTCATTACTTTGAGACCAGACACAAATAGTAGTGAAACAGCTTTTTTCACACTGCAAAATGCAAACACTTTCTTTTTAGTTCCCACCATAATTCTAGCAAAATATCAATATTTTGAACTGTGTATTGAAAATCAAATTAGCAGAAAAAATCATAGATATAGCAATATTGTTAAAATCTTTGACAGCCCTACTAATTTTGAATTTCTTAACCTATGACCCTGTTCGTATACATTTTCAGTACCAAGGTGAAGTAGAGGTGATATCACTGAGAGTTCAGGAACAGCAGAGATCAAAACAAGCAATTCAACTTGGAATAACTGAAATAAAAACCAACAATGCAGAAAAAAAGGCCAAAGCTGTATGTCTTTGCATATAGTCTTTCTAAATTAGCTTAGCTGTTTGAATTTTTTAGCATTTATGTAGCTCATTCATCCGTGTTCACAGAATTTTTTAGCGTTTTTGTCACTCGTTCATCTTTATAAACATCACATTGTTCCTGTAAGCTGATAGCAAGGTTGTGTAGTTGTGAATGTGAGATGTATGCTGAGCATAATGAACTTAATTAATGACTTTAAGTGGCTGTTTTCATTCATTGCATCTATAGAATGCCCCTTTTTATTGAAATTTCATCACTTGCTAAAATTGTGTCTCTTGTCTTGAACTTTTTAAGAAAATCTTTTAAGACTTTGTGCTTTTGTGTAATGCATGCTATGCTTTGACTGCTGTTATTCTCATTAAAGATGTACTATGTCTTAAATGTGACCATTGTCACTAATGTGTTTTGTTGAAAAATGTTTGCTAGTTATGTCTAATTACTTCATAATTTTGCACTAGACACGCATAAAGATGTTTTTTTTAAGCTGTAGTTTTTGTCTGATGTTCATATCAATTGTAGGATCATTTAAGATGTGAAATCCTGAAGGGTAAAGAGGAAGAGGAGAAGCTATCACTGAAAATTGTTCAGTCCCCAGAAAAAGTACGAGCAGAACAAGAACAACTTAAACTTCAATTAAATGAACTAAAGAACGATGTTGAAAGAAAACGGCACAGGCTCACGTAAGTCTTTGAATAATGAACTGCAGGAAGTATGAATTTGTAATCCCGCTTATGTTTATTAAATATTTGATATTTATTTTATTAAATAAATGTTGATAAACTGTGCACATCCAAGCATTATTTCTTGAAAATATGAAATCTACCAAACTTTGTAACGTTTGCTTACACAGATTTTACACAGATATTACCTCCTATGTAATAAGCGCTCATTTTTATGAAAATTGATTTGTTAATTCTAAGACTAGTCATGCATATTGTCAGCACTTTTATTTGGTCTTTTTCTGTTGTTATCAATTAACACCAGAAACGTTTAAGAAAACATTACCTCAGTTTGCATAGTATGTCTGACAAGTCTTGTAAAATGAATCGAAATTGGTAAAAAATTTAATAGAAGTTAGTCAAATTTAAATTTAATAGAAACAAAGATTATGCCGTGGTCCAGTGGTTAGTGTGCTGGATTTGTTACCCGGGTCATACCCTTCTATGAAAATTTGACAAAAATGTCGATTTTCCTCCATATTTGAAGAAGACAAACCCAGTGACAATAAGTCACATAAAAACAAAGAAACAAAGATTAAAATATTTATCTGTCTGATAAAGGCTAAATCTATTTTGCAAGTTGGAATACTGAATTGTTCCTATTTTCCCTACATAATACTGAGTGAGAGTTTTTGACATATTATGATTAGCCCTTTGCTTCATAATACCGTATTTTCCCTGGATCTGAAGCAGACGATTTTTGAAAACATTGTGGCAAAAGAAGCCATTGCTTGTAATGAGTGAAGGTTTCTTTTGCCACAATGTTTTCCACTCTCTCAGAGAGAAATAACCCACCTTCCTTAAATAAATTGATATTTGCTTTGAATTTGAAATAGCCCAAAATATACCTATGAGGCAAAGGGTTAAATTGCCTATTTATGCTGTTGCCATGTGAATATTTCGTGTTTTTTTTTTTTGCAGTGAAATTCAAAGTATGAGGAAAAGTGGGCGTCAGGCAGAAATTGATGGGTTAAAAGGACTTCAAATTCTTGAAGCAATGAAAGCCAGTATTGATAAAGAAAAGTATGTTGTCTTTGTGAAGAAAGTACTGAAAAATTAAGGCTTCAGATCACACTGCATGAATTGTTCATTAAATAAAACGTTTCTTATGTTGTTATGTATCAAATGTTGGCCATCAGTCCAGCCAGCTGTGAAATACCTTTTGATGAAAACGGATGTATTAAATCATTCTGACACTGAACATGTTTTTTATGAGATAATTTCATATCTATTTTACTCGCATGATAAAAAATATGATATATATTTGGTTCTGAAAGGAAACAAAAAATGTTAAAAAGATTAAATGATGTACCTCCTACATTTCGTAGACAGGAAAGCACGGACTGTATGATAGTGACTATATCTTAATAATTAGCCAAAGTTTTGGGTAATTGCTTGTACGATCAAAACCATTTGAAAAATGAAATAGTTTATATACAGCAAATGGCAAAACAACAATTTGTGTCATGTTTTTAAGATTGTATATCTTTGGATCTTTTTCTAGTGTTATACAAACTGAGATAGCGCAGATGTTTGACAAAATTCAAGAACAAAAAGCGCTGGAAAGGGACTTATGTACCCGTAAAGAACAGCTGAAACAAATGTCATCCACTCGACAGGAGAAATTATCCAAAATGTCTCTTCAGCATCAGAGTAGACTACGAGTACTTCAGGAGCAATGCCAAGCACTCAGGAAGTAGGTTATGTGTTTCAGTTTTCGCTGTAGCTTTTTCTCTGTATAAATATTAAGATGCATTTCGTCTTAGCCCTTTGGCAGGAAATTTTCATGATGTGCAGAATTTTGTAATGACCTCAGTGTATTATTGTTGTTGAATGTCATTGACAATTGAATTACATTATACCATCTTACTAACCAAATACTTAAAAGATTCAGTGGGACTGGATGGTACTCTTTGTGAATCAATTTTAGTTCAGAAGAAGAAGAACTAGGCTGGTGTCTTCAGAAGGAGTACCTGTACTCAGCAAGTTTTTTTGAAAATCACAACTGCTAGGTTGAATGACTTACTACTTTAGTTCAGTTTTGCTGCTCTTCAGAGATTTAACATTTAGCAATAAATCTTCATTTGTAGCATTTGTTTTGTAAGATTTGTGATGTTTCATACTAAGTCTTCATTTTTCCAATAATTTTGTTTCAGTGAAAAAGAAGAACTTCTTGCCAAGCAAAATTGTGGCACACAGAGGAAATCCGAACTTTTGGAATACAAAAAGATGATTGAGCAGGATTTATCGAACAAGCAAAAGAGTACAGAAAAAAATATCGAAGGAATGAAAGAAATGTATGCAAGACTCTTAGAGAAAGTAAGTTTTTTTTATAAAACCATTGACAGGCTTTAAGCATATCTCTGGTCATGGTAGCTTAGCATCCTGTTTTTCATACTTGAGAAAGGACTATGTAATCCCAATAAAGACAGCTTATGTGGAAACATACGACCAAAGAATAAATTCACTGTGGACAAAATTATTCATTTTGTGTTATAATTTGAAATGTCTTAATGAATACTTCTCACATTTATTGTTTTAAAGTATTGATGTTGGTGTGCACTAACTTAAAATGCATACTTTCATGCAAAATCTCAGTTTATGTATGTGTGTCATTATGCCCTTTTGAAGAACTGGGGCTATATTGCTTAGCATATGTCAGTTAGTATTTCAGTCGGATAATCGGTCCTTCCGTAAACCATAGCTTGTCTGATCAATTACTAGAGAATGCTTGGGCATACGACCCACAGATTTGGTATGGAGGTTGGTTGTGTCTTGTAGATGACCCCTATAGATTTTGTGGTCAGTTGGTCAAAGTTCAAGGTCAGCATGTCTGTGACCACTAAAAACTTGTCCAGTCAATAACTAGATTGTTTTTTTGGCCTACAACCCACAGAATCAGTGGGGAGGTTGGTTGTGGCCTGTAGAAGACCCCTATTTTATTTTGTGGTCAGTTGGTCACAGGTTAAGGTCATTATGTCCTTGACCACTAAAAGCTTTTCCGGTCAATGACTAAAGAATGCTTTGGCCTACAGCCCACAGAATTGGTAGAGAGGTCGGTTGTGGCCTGTAGATGACCCCTATTGATTTCGTGGTCAGTTGGTGAAAGGTCACTGTAGGGGGGTATACAGTCATGTTTCATGAACATCTCTTGTTTTTATCTGCATCAGCATGAAGGCACTGTCAGGCATAATGTATTAGTAGATATGATGTAATGCCATGATAAGTTTCCTATGTAGTTATGAGTATAAATCTATATAATAATTACACTAATTTTCATCTAGGTTCATCTATTTGATCATGAACTATTCAAAAACTGAGATATTTTTGTCTTTAGTACTTCATTTCTAAGCATTTTCATGCATAGGTTTCTTATAATCTTGCAGGTGGACGAATACAACAAAGATTTTGGATCACACTGGGATGAAATTCGATGTCTAGTAAAGGAATGATGAGTTTTTTTTATAAAGTACAAGTGTCAGTCTTATAACTAAATAACAGTCCACAGAATCCTGGATTGTAGAAGCACAAGTGAATGTGTAAGCTCTCAAACATATGTTGAACAATCAAGACTACTGGCTGAATATTTTTATCAGGATTTTGTGTTTGGAGAGAGTTTGTTGATTTTTCATGATTTTCGAATTAAAATGTTGATTTTTCAACATACTTTCAACTAAGTGAGACATAAAATTCAACGAATGAAAGTTAATAGCGTTTTCACATCTCGCTGCTATTTTTTTACGTATGTATTATTTAATGAATGTGTCTTACATTCACATGAGATGTCCGTCTTAAACACTCATTTTCTTTGCTGTTAACAAAATAAATAATGCACTCTTCATTTCATATCAACTAAAGACATTTCTGAAATTTTACTTTCATTTTCATTGTCTGTCATAAGTCTGCCCAGAAATCAGCCACAAAATGAAAGGTAAATGTATTCCAGCCTTATTGTGTTTGTGTATCCTTTATTATTATTATTAAATGTTTTTATTTCATGTTATTCTGTTATGTCTGTAGTGTAATAAATGCATTAATGTACTGTATCCCTTTTTCTTCTTTTTTCTTAGAATCTCTCATCTGGTTTGTTTACTTATATGATACCCAATGTATTTTTACCTTGTCTGCTCCAACTAGTCACAATTGTTAAGTCCCTGCTTACAAATAAGCTCTTCAATTTTGTATTCTGTTGGTGGTAGGAGATTTTTCCCTCATTGAGAGCATTTTTGTTGTTTGTTTTAGGATTAAATGAATTTTTAAACAGGGGTGGGAACGAATATTAAAAATGGTATTTGAATATTCATTTTTGGTCCATTCTTGTATCTGTTCAAATCTGTTGCATCCAAAAAACAGGTATAATTTGTAGTTTTCATTCTATCTTTGTAATCTATTTTATGACACTTACATTTTCATGTGTGTAATTAACAAACTATAATTTTAAAAGGTGCTAAATTGTTGTTCTTACAATGCTATCAGTAATTGTTAAATGTAGGAACATATTATTGCCATCTTCCTCTCTTACGTTTTCCAGGCAATAAATATATCCGAGTGCTACGTTATAAGGAATACATGATTTATGTTATTTCTTTCAACCGTTTTGGACCTCACTATATATGATGAATATGGATAAATTAAGACTTCAAACTGTTTTGGATCAGTCTGTGTATAACGAATGTCTACAAATTAGACAAAGCTTTTGAACTACCTTACATATGATGTGCATAGACAAAGCCTCCAAACCGTTTTGGGCTACCCTATATATAATGAATGTTGACAAAGTACCACTCAAAACAGTTTTGGACCACATTAAATATGACTTTATCCAAACATTCATTATACATATGGGTGGTCCAAATCGGTTTGGAGTCTCAATTTGTCCATGTTCATCATAGTTCAGGTGTCCAAAACACCAAAATCTCCCTAAACATGGGGAATGTCGACAAAGAATCACTCCAAATCGTTTTGGACCACCTTACATCTGATGAGCATAGACAAAATAAGTACCTAACCTTACAGTGTACATGTAATATATCACTAAAGGGTACATACCCTCCCTGTGTACATTAGTTATATCAAGGTAGAGTACCTACCCTCGCTGTGTGCTTACATGTATTTTATCACTGGATGCTACCTGCCCTCGTCTTGCACATGAATTTTATTATTGAAAGATACCTATACCCTCGCTTTGTACATGATTGAATTACATTAAATTTCTGCCTTAGTGTTTTAATAAGGAATAAAAAGTACTGTCTTTGCTTTATTCATCTTTTAAATTTTTATGAGTTTTAACGTACTACTCAAACAAGTTCATATGTTGAGCAATTAGCAATTTTCCACCCTTGTATTATGGAGGCAGAGTATACTTGTCCCCACCTCCGTTTTGTGCTTTGTACAAATACAACTTGTTAAACCTGGTTCTTACAGTTAATACCTCCCATTACAGTGTTTTTTACTGTGGAAAAAACGGTTTGGAGTCAATGTTACAAATCGGTTTGGAATTTAATGTCAGTCTCCACCATTACACTGGTTTCGTTTCCATAGAGAAATATCCATATCACAGTTAGGTGTCATTGATGAGATCATTTGTATTAATAATATTGGCCACTGAATGTGTGTGAATTAAAGATCAACTGACAAGCAAATGAGATACATCAATTCGTCAACTGATCTACTTAGTTCAATGGATAGTGTTAAATCTACATATCTAGGATTCATGACTTCCAACCCTATCTTGGCTCAAGTTCTTGTTTACAATTTGGATGAAGACATTGCATCCAAGCCATTGATCATTCAATCGTGTGGAGAAACTGGCAATTATTTGTGAAGAAGGAGGTTAGTACTGATGCAGATATCAAGAATACCGGTTAACCGTACTCTGGTATAAAACTGAAATACTGCGATAACTAGTTAAGAAAATGAAACATTTATTTTAAAAAATCTCTTGGAAACTATAATGTACACAGTTCATGTACAAAAAAAAAAAAAAAAAAAATGGAAGATGCTTTATGATGTTTTGTGTTCCAAGGTTGATTGGCACCTATATTATTTTTCAACAGAATTATGCACATTATCCAATTTATTGACATGAAATAAGTATGGTATGTTTCTGCATTTATTCAAAATTCTGGATTGCTAAATTAGCAGCTTGACCTTATTTTGATCACATCAAGATGATGACACCGACAGCCTAGTGCTATAAATAACATTACTTTTTTATATTGATAATTTCTGTTATGAGCAATGCAAATATTGACTAAATTTTATCATGTGTTAATTATGCAATGAACAACTAAATAGTTGCCCTACAGTATTTTGGTTTGATTCAAGAATATGAAAAAAGTGCTAGTATATAAAAAATATCAATAGAACAATAAGGTAATGAGATTTTTTAACCCTTTATATATGGAAATAAGGTACAAAATTGACTGACTAGAAAAGTACTATATCGTTTAGCTGTCATTCATAGATTTATACCAAGGTTCCGTTCAAATGTCAAATAGTTGAAATTGTCATAAAATAAATGCCACTTAAATCCAAGAATTTCAGAAACAGCATTCTCTAAACTATGCTCATTTCTACATTTTGTTCTTAACCAATCAACAAACTCCTCATCCCAATTCTCTGATATTGGCCAATCAAATTCGTATGACACCTCTACAGCTGGAATTATCAATTCACGTAGTTTCCTAGCTTTTGCAAGTAAAAGAATACTAGTACTTGACAGAGGAAAACCATATCTAACCGTCTGTAAATGCTGACATTTAGTCACCATAGAAACAAGAGCAGCTGGAAGTCTACTATCTCCACTTTCAAAGTTTTCCAGATAAAGGTTCGTGTATGTAAAACTTTCTAATGTCTCATGATAGTGTTCCATAAGATGATCAATGACACCTTTTGTAACAATGTTAACTAAATCATCAAGAACCAGTGATCTTACAGGCATGTTTGTGATGAATGAGTCTTTAATCACCAAAATGTATTGCAAAATCAAATCCACTTTAAATGCTGGGTTTATTTTCAATGCTTTATCCCAGAATGCATGTCCTAATTGTTGAGTATCTACAAGGGCCAACTCTTCATCCTGATATAATGTTATTTCCTGGAGTCCATTTACAATTAGACGTAGAAGTATATCATTGTTAATCTTTTCTCTTCGAACCATTAGCTTTCTGAGGTTTGTGAACTCTAGTAATATTTTCAAATAGCCCTCATGATCAAGTAATGACCCTGTCACAAGTTCCAGGTCAGTCACCTTGTTAGCAGTATTGGAACTGCATAATGCCAAAAGAAGATTATTTTCTGATGAATTTGACCATATAATAATGGGAGACATGATTCCAACATAGTTCAAGTCTTTACAATTTTCCAAAATGGAGCACACAGCAGTTACATCAGACTTTGTTAATGGAGTGTTTGCAAGTGAATCGGCTCCAGGATTCTCTTCTGGAGTGAAACAGAAACTTTGCAAAATTGAACAGTGAGCAGCTAAAGCATGTAAAATCTGTAAGCCTGATCTACCCAGTTGGTATCCAAAGGCAAGTTCAATGTGCCTCATGTATTTTCCATAGATTTTTATGCATATTAAAAAGTTTCTTCGCTTTTCTTTAATGAAATAAATATTCTCTTCTCCTTCTCTCCCATACTTGACAACAGGCCATGCTGCTGGAGTATATAAATGTGGTTTCCATGATGATATTGTCTGTGTGGCATTGAGCTTTTCATTCCATGTTAAATAACTCAGGATTTCAGTTGCAACAATTGATGGAAATTCTTCTACAGTCACAGACATCTTACAATCAGATTTAGACTGAGACTAGCGACTGAACTGAAATAAAAAAAATATTGAATAAATATGCGCTTGTCACGAAAACTGTGTTAAAAGTATTAAATGCTAAGTTAATCCCCTATTACACACTTCTCATTACCACATTACTTTCGCATTGTGATATTCATTATTTCTAATTTCAATAAATTGTTGTCAAAATGCCAACTACAAATATCGGAAGAAGCTGACTCATTTGTGATGCTTCGCATGTTAGCAAAAAATAAATCAGAATATTATGATTAAATCTAACATAAACAAGGATTCGATGAATTTATTTCAACAAAGCTGCAAATGTATGTATTGAATAATTCTTACTAGAGCAAGAAGAATTCCCGTTTTAGGTCAATTAATACGACGTGATGTAATCTTGAAAATAGCATACTACATTGCTTGATTGAATTCTAAGTTTGGCACTGTGAAAACACATTCTGCATTTTTAAAAGAGGCTCTCAATTAGTAACATAAAGAGCCATACTTATCTTATAGTGTTGCTATGCGCAGAATCATTAATGAATAAAAGCAACAGGCATCAATTTTGTATCGTCAATTGCTGTTACGATACGTTAAATTCGGTTATTTTTTTCCATCTATTTAATCGTGAATCGAACGGATGCAGCTTAAACTGATCCCCGTTCCGTCTTCCAGTGCACCAAAATGAACGGGTACCAGTTTGGCAACTGCGGTGTAGACTATAAGCTGGTACCCGTTGAATCTGGTGCATTGCAACGTGGAACGGGGACCAGTTTATGTAGACTAGTGCTCCGGTTCCGCCGTATTTGAAAGTAGGTCTAGTTCTACGGGGCCGGTGCAATATAGTCGCTGGCTGGCTGGTCCAAAATACGAATTAACCCACGTGCGGCCTTACTTATTCGGCGTTCAGGTTGGCCGATTTCATAAATGAATTCGGAAGGGCCATCCTCTCAAAAAAGTACATAAGAAACAACAGCAAGAAGCAATTCTTTAATTCGGATTAAGTAAAAAATGTTATTATACTTTATTATTGTTACACTGTATTAATTACTTAATTATTACGCGCAACCTAACTAATTTTATGTTCTATGGCGAATTGTGGCGATTTATTACATTACCGTGAATTTACTGACATGCATAGTAATTTAATTCCATTCATGACTAATCGCTTTGGAAAAAGTGATGTCAATTCCGTGCCAATGCAACTCTTGTGTACGAATAATCAAAGTCAAAGCCAAATATTTCTTTATTGTCGATATACATAAACTAAAAATGCGGAAAAACATGAGCTATGTATAGCTTTCGACCAACGTGCAGCTTGTAATTATATGACATAAAATATAGTTAAGAAAATAAGACATGACAGTATATAGGGTTGACTTAATCAACATATTGAAATATTTTCTTAATCAATGATTGCATTATAAGAGTGTATTACACATAGCTTAAGAGATCTAACATGATAAAACTGACAACAGAAATTCGCACAATAAAAACATGAAAACATATCAAAACACAGCTTATAAGAACAATAAAAGCACATACACATTGAATGGAATAATGAAAGATAAGACATTCTAAACATGATGAAACTGACAGCAGAACTTAGCTCAACATAAACATTAAAATTCAATGTTATATGCACGTTATAAGTGAACTTAGAGGGTAATTTTTTCTCTCATCAAACCATTTTAACCAATGTCGTCAAAATGGAGAAATGATTGGCTCGTACCTTATTTTGCCCGTTCTTTATTTTTGTCAACTCATACTTTTCTTGTCAAGTCGTACATTAGCATTTTTGTTTCTTTAGTTTAAATCATCATTATATTATCTATTTACTTGTTTCAAATGCACTATTAGTTGTCAGCAAGCTCAGAATTTCACCCAAACGAAACAGCTACATTCGTCTTAACAAGATAAGATCGTGAACTGTGAAGTTACTGATCGTAAAGATAAAATATCATATCATATTGAATATTCAAGAAATCAAGAAAAACTCAGGGCCCTTAGAAATAATGACATGAGACGTTTTTATGAATACATAGACACACGGTCAGTTAGTTTTGCTAATAATTAATACCGACATAATAACAAAGACCTATACAACTAACAAAAGTCTTTAATAATATTTAGAAATAGGCTTGTTGGTATAACTTTTTACCCCAAAATTCAGATATTATGGCCTTTGCTAACAATAATTTCACTGTATGAACACCTTTCTTTAAGACGACATTGGCCATAAATTTAACCGTATGCACAACTTAAATTACGTCGCAGTTGGTCATAATTGCGCTGTATTTACACTTTTGTGGCGATCGAGAAATAACATATTCCCAATTTAAATTGTTAAGTCATTCTGGCCAACTCGAAAACCAAAATTCAAACAGCTAAAGTGTCTTCATCAAAATCCAGAATTTTGTTCTTTCATTGAATTATATATTTTGAGCTTTCAGAAGACGAATCTCGACAGTCAGGATAATGATAGTGTATAAAATAAAATGAGTACACTATGCCCACACAGTACAGGTCAAATGCTGCTGTTTGACGTCTATCTATTCATCGCATGAGCGCATCGTAATCTAATCACTAGGGGAAGTAACTCGTTATGTTTACGGTTACGTGCGATTAGATTATTGGTTGGACGGTGCACTAGTCACTGTCAATAATAAACTTCCGGTGAATATTGTCGATAATTTGGTTTTATCATTCTTTCAATTTTGGTACATTGTTACTATTACGTGTACGACTAATAAGACTGATTTCAATATTTTACGCCATTCATCAGACGGTAAGGTTACAATTACAGTTGTTGTGTGGATATTGTCTTTAAATTTCGGCTTGATGACCACAGAAGTGGCACTTAACATGCTTAAACGATCGTTACAAACGTCAACTTCAGTTATCATTGTACAAGACGAACTGAAACATTTCTGAAGGTAACCTATTCGGCAGTCGTGATTAATTGACCAAAAAATTAAATTGGTAGAAACTGGCAATTGCCTTCGTTCAGAGTAATGCAATTGCTAGTTATGGCGTGCCTACTAACAGAGGATAAATAATGGTCAATAATCAGCCCAATCATTATTAGTGTTGAAGGTGTTGATTATGAAATTAGATTATCATATGTGACAGATAAATATTATGTTGACTGGTAATAATCTCAATAAGGATATTCTAACTGTTGACCAGTTATTCTTTCGGTAAATATTTTTAAACTTACAGATTTTTTGTTGACTGGTAATTATTTTGATTAGGATGTTCAATCTGTTATCTCCTTTAGTAAGAGTGTTCTAACTTGCATATTATTGTCTCTGACTCTGTTGTAATTCTTTCAATAAGGATGTTCTAACATACAGATTTTCTGTTGACAGGTAAACCTTTCTACAAGGATGTTCTAACTTGCAGAATTTCTTTTTTGACCTGTAACTCTTTCAATAAATATGTTCTAACTTATTTAACCAAATTTGAAAATAGATAAAACCACTTTTGTTTGGATATGTTGTCATTGAATGTTTGAATGGCCTGTTTCGTTTGTGCTTAAAAATATCAGTGAATTTTTTTCCTTCTAGTTGAATTATTTATCTAATTTCTAGTGTAACAAAATGATTTTAAGTATATTTATCTATGTCCATAAAGTGTGAGTCATTCATGAGAGATTTTTAGTTTATCACACAATTGACAGCTAACCTATATCTATTGTAGTGCTGAAGTCTTAAATGACCAAATTAGTAGTATGACCTTGTTTAATTTTGAAAGTTTTCAATTTTTGGATTGTTTGGTATTCAGAAGTTAAATTGTACCCTGGTTCTAATCACCCTTTTAAGCCAAACCAGCTTGGAACTAAGAAAACTAGGGATTTTGAAAGGGTGTCTGAATTAAAGCAATGATTGATCTTTTGATGGCTGAAATTTGCATGTACTCACAGATCTTTATAATCTAATGCCTATGCCAATTGGGAAGTAATATTAAATCACATATGGTAAATATTTGTTTGTTTGTTAATCCATAATTAACATTAGGAAATGCGTATTGCCTATGGGGAAATGTTAGAGTTAAATGTTAATTACCCTTTGTACACATTATCATTAATCAGTACAAAATATATTGCCAGTTAAAAGAAATTTTCAGTAAAGAGTACAGTTAAACCTAAAGGAATCTAACTTTGACTGCAGATAAAGTATGGTTTTGGATTAACCTTTTTCAAAATGTATATAAGGGAGGTAATCCAAATCTACCAAGATATCAAATTAAGTTGATTTGATTTGTTTATGTACAGATCTTTTTTTTATAATTAATGTATACCTATTTTGTGATTCAAAATTATGTATGAAAGGAAAGACACTATGTGACTATAACTGCTTGACCATTGTGGCCCCTTTGACACAAATAAGCTGAAAATGATATGAAAAAAATAAGATAATATGCTTTTATTGATTGTATGCCATTCATCAGAAAATTTTACGTGGATAATAACAATTTGATTCAGATGATTTATAAATCTGTTATGAATAAAACAGCAACATAGTTTCATGTTACTGCAGTATTATTTATATCACAATGTTTTTTGTTTCATCCTTTTCTAGCCATCTTGTTTTCAGACGAGATCATTGTAACCCTAACCTTAACTAGATTTGACATCAAACAGTATCAGGTAGTGTGAAGTCTGAAAATGACAAGGGAATGGATCTACCATAGCTGCTATTAAGCTGTTTAATGTTTTAGTGCATAAGGGGACAAAACCTGCTGTGGGGGGTTCACCTCTTTGTATGTGGAGGATTTTATTGATAAGGCCTAAAAAAAGAAAAGGTTTGTTTCCAGTTACCTGATTGACCCACTATTTCACCTGCCGACTCATAAGTTTTTACGGCATCCAAATTGTAGTGCTCTATTGTAATTTTATAAATCATTTATATCACGATGCACATATTCCCTTCCAGTGTTTCAGATATATGTAAAAAAATAAAATAAAGGAAAGTTTACTACCTCCTGACCCAAATTTTTTGGGACATGTAACCGTAAACAAACCTTTTCTTTTTTTAGGCCTAATTGCAATATATAAGGGTGTTCGTTATTGTCAGAGCAAATAGTAGGAGGTAAAATATTGGAGTTAAATGATGGTGTTTACTGTAATACAGTTCTGGATTCAGAATGCATTAATATATATCTTGAGTTAGCCATCAGTCGTTGTCATCTGTAAGTTGAAGGGACTGAACTTCATATTAATGCTAGAATGAAATTATTTCAAAATTGCTTTGATTATACAATGACAAAATAATAGAAATTCTGCAGTCTATTTCAGAAGTACCTAAGTCTGAACAACATTATTGTTAGAAATTAATGTGGTATTTTAAAAGTCTTTGCCCCATCCTCTCTTGTGAGTTGTAAGGGAAGATGCTATATCTGTTCCTATATCTTGTTTTCAAACTGTTATAGTAAAATGACTCAACACTGTACAGTTTCTTTGATTTTTAAGCTTAAAAATGGCTCCCTTTGGATTAAGTTCAACTGCCAGTCTACATGTTAAGTTGTAACCAAATCTACAGCTGTTTTACCTTACAATTTTCTCATCACTGAAAGGTCACTGGAGTTTGGTGCTGGCTTTTCCTGCTAATGACTTGTTATAAACAGACAGGTGCTTTGTGCGCATCTGTTTATTCATTCTATGCCCATGTACTGAATCTAATAATTCTGTTTAAACATTCACTTTTTTGTGAATTTAGTAATAAGAATTTAGGCTGGTTATATTACATTCTGGTAGATGTTTTTTTAAGTTCATTTTTTTTGAGATGCTGAGTTTTCTGGTTCTGATTTTAATGTTGTAATATCAGCTGTATTTTGTGGTTGGTGAATTAAAGACTGTTTAAGTATTAATTTGTTAGTTAACAAAAACATCTTATTATTACTGTTGAAAATCTGTAGTAGGCATGGTATAGAATTTGGTTGATATGTTCAGTCATAAAGATCACAGAAATGATACAGCTTAACTTTATGGTTTTTATTCTTCTTTTAATTAGCTGTTTAGTAGAATGTATTTCATTTATGTAAGACACTTAAGATGCCAAAGAAACTGATTATTTGAAGTGATTAGTCTGAGATAGAATTTTAAGATTCTGCTCAGTGATCGACTGTGATTGGTTTGCTAAATGCACAGTTATTTCATGCTTGATTACTAATTTCTCATGTACATATTCTGTGTGTGTGTGTGTGTGTGTGTGTGGTGGTAAGCCTTAATTAAATTATAGTTCTTACAGAGAACACTAAACTGAAGTAAACAAATTTCATACAATTTTAAGCCTGTCCTTCAGTTCTTTAACCTTGTATGGGTTCTTAAAGGCACTCTACTGTGATATACAATTTTTCACAAATTCTAACTTAGGTATCTTTTTATTTAATAGAAATTAAAGTAAAAAGCAAATGTAAGGCGTGTCAAGGATTTTAATGCTGTGTTTCTTAACTACAATACTGACTTAATTTTTTCGGATATATGCACTAAATTAAAAATTTTGCTTCACTTTATTTTCATTGATAAAATATGAATATATGTAATACTTATGAACAATACGGTGTCAATACCAAACCTTTAAAGGTGCATATAAGTAATATTTATGAACCACACACTTAAGTAATACTTCTTGTATGGTTTTATGACTTTCTGATCGTTAGTCCAGTGTTATTTTGTCTTGGCCAGAAAAAATAGTAATGTTTACGGTTTCTGGTACTCATCCAACCCTACTTTTTGGTACTGACCCTAAATTTTTTAGGCATCAAAATCAAATTTAGAAAATACTTTGGGTTAATCATACATTTTGTTTTTACAAAATGTGTGTAGAAAAAAAGATAGACAAAAAAAGATTTCCAAACTACGTAGATCCACTGTAACATTTTTGGTCAAGTAACTGTAAACATGACTATTTTTTTCTAGCTTTATTTGTGAAAACCAAAATTCTCTGAAAATTGGATGATTTTTCAAGTCCCATTTTTTTCTCCTAGATAATCAATAGTTCTCTGAAAACTGGAGTTCTCAGAAAACCAGACTTGTCCCATTCTGGAAAGGGTCCTGTTTTCAGGGGTTTTTCTGTGTATGTAGATCTATGCATTTCAGACATTAATGCTTGTGTGAATGCTCTTTGTATCACCTGAACATCTAATACAAATCTGCTTCTGTTTACGAAATTTGATTCATTTGATTTAGATTTGAAATGTGACTCATCATTGATTTTACTGATAGGGAAAGAATTTTGGTTGTACCATGGAGATGCAGTAGCTGTACATTGTGTAGTATAGAACTAACCTTTGTACATAAGGATCAATTTACCGATTTCATGGGCAGTAGTTACCGGTATTGATTATAATTGGATGATACATAAATTCAAGGGTGTAAAGAATCCTGCTATTCTTTAATTATTACTGTGAACCTATATATTTAATACAGGAATTAAACTGTAAATGTAAAACCATAAATGGTTCAAAATGGAGACATTTATTACATGACAATCTTGTGATAATAGGCAGACTTATCCTGATATTTCTATACATTTGGCGTAAAAAAATAGGTTTGTTTCCAGTTACCTGACCGACCCATCTTTTACTTGCAGACACAAAAGCTTTTACGACATTCAAATCTTAGTGATATATTGTAATTCTCACAACAGTGTTGCCAATATATGTAGATAAAAAAACGAAAAAGAAAAAAATCCCTACCTACCAACCCATATTGTTTGGGGCATGTAACCGGAAACAAACATTTTTTTGTTTAGGCCTTATTTCACTTGTGTATCAATATAATTCAGTCTGGGATTATGATAGAAAGGAGAACTTTGCTTCATGATTTTATTTCCAATAGGTTAAATTGGATAGAATTTTTGACCGCCTTATTTATTTCATCATCTTTTGTTGGTAAGATTTTTTGATACTGATATATGCATATTTGAGCACATATTAAAATTGTATGCGTATTGTCTCAGACGGTTGAAACTTTTTGATTATTTGAAGGTTCCTATTAAATATTTTTCACCTGAAAGTTTATTGAAGTTGAATCTACTGATGCCAATTATTATGTATTTACTACCTAATCTATTTGATCTCAATTATGATGAATTGTTATGAAGCTTTTCTATTGGGACTGTAAGGACACAGGCTGTAACAGGCCTTTAATAGTAAAATTGAAATAAGAATGATTTAAAGCACTTTAATGAAACCACAGAATAACCTTGGTTGAATGGGGACAATTCAGGTTACATTTTTGTTATCACATACCAATTACTGCTGCCTTTCTCTAAAGATTGTAATTAAATCCATGTCTGGCAATAGAGTAGAAAAAAATGTCTTCATTTTCATTACTATTGTTGTGGGTGTTATTGAAAGAAATTTCTAGTGGAAGATGTAATACATATATACTGGTATATTTTGTATATATTGCATGAATGCACATGCACACTTTGATGTGATATCATGCATATGCATTTGAACAATTCTATAATTTTACCTGGCTCAAGACTTATTTGCATGTTGATACAGTATCACATAATGTTGTTTGTTAATGCAATATTTGATGTATATTGCACCTTTTCACTGTATAAGTTCCTTGGTTCCCTTCCAATGGATGTACCGAATATTTCCTAATAAATGCCCTGCCATGAATTTATGGCCTCAACTTCTTCAGAAAAATATTAATGATCATGACTCACCATGAATTATGTAATAATTATCCTTCTAAGTACAGTCAAACCTATGTTTGCAACCACCACTGAATAAAGACCACCCTGTGAATAAAGGCCATTCTTTGAAAATTTGAAAACTTTCACTGATTATTTAGAAAAAACTGACCTATGAATAAAGGCCATCTGTCAATAAAGTCCACATTGTTTCTTTCCCAAGGGTGGTTTTTGTTCACAGTTTGACTGTATATCCAATCTGTCGAAAACTCCTTATTACTCATTAAATTTTAAAATCCTACAAAAATGTAATTGGTTTGAGGTTTAATTTCTGTTAGCATGAACTTAATTTGCACTTGTGCTAACTTTGTTAGATACATCTACACAATGACCTTGCAGGGTCCATTCTAGACCCTGATGTTGCAGGAAAAGTGCTAAAAATTTGGGAATGGTTCATATTCTGTACATAATCACTGGTGTAAAGGTTGGGTCTGTGTATAAGTAAAAATCATTGGAAATTCTGGAAAAAGTGTTCATGCATTCATGTTTAAAACATGATTATTTTTTATCAAGGAAAATGATCAAAACAGATGAAAAAAAATGAAAAAAACCTGTGCCATGAAAACGTGATATTAACTTGTGTAGTGAAACACCACTAAATTTCTTAACCTGCCAACACTTACTCAAACTTCTCGACACCTCAAGATTCTCATAAATTAGCAGCATGATCAACAAACATTTGTTAATGATGAATATTATGATGAATATTATGTAAGATTTATTTCCCTTAGTTGTTTCAATACACCATTAGATCGATATCATCTCTGTTGAACAAACTTCCATGTGTCCCAATTTTCTCTGTTGATTTGTTGAAACAGTTCTTATTAGTTTACCAGTTTTAAATCAAGTTAATCAATATGAGAAATAATATTATGTTTGAGCCCTAATGAAGTTAAGAAAATACTAAGTTTTTGATTGGGCCCCACTTTTTCCAGCATGACCCATGTTTTTGTTAATGGGTGGACAAATGTCCCTATTGGTTTTGATTCTAGAATGAACCCTGTCCTGAATCTTTATTGGTAAGAAAATAATCATCTCTTTTAGAGGAAATATGGTACATGCAATTAACTGACATGTACTAGTTACATGTTTAGGTTGCCAAATAAGGACTTAAAATCTTGTTTAACATTCCTATTCTGTGTAATACCTTTTTTTTACTTATTTGTACTTTTGTGGCTCCTGTATGTATTTACATAATTAATTACCTTGACCTGCTCATGAATGATTGTTGTTTACAACATGCTAATTACAGGTCAGAAAGTCTTGTTTTGTATTGTAGGACTGTCGCTTAGGCCAGCCATATAAATTTTTGTTTAATAATAATATGTTTATGTATGAAAAAAAACCTGCTTCTGCAAGAAATTTTGTGTTTAATCCAATAACAACATATCTTAAATTTGTAAAATTACCAGAATCCTTATGATTTAATTCTAAATTTATCTTATTAGGCCATTCTTAACAGAAGATTGGTTTGCTGTAATGTGACTGACTCATTAAAAAATTCCCCAACACCAATATGTGACTGACTCATTAAAAATTCCCCAACACCAAATATTTTTAGCAATGTTGACAAAATTTTGTTTGCTTTTTATTCCAGCTTATTGTTTTTGAGGCCAGGGCCGTGGTCCAGTGATTAATGCACTGAACATGTAACCCAGAGTTCTGGGTTTGAATCCTGGTCACGGCAGGTCATAGCCTTCTATGAAAATTTTCCTCCATATGTGGAGAGGTTGCCGGCTCCTTGTGGAAGGGTAGGTTAGTACTGGTTAGTATACATCCAGGAAAACTGGTTAGGTGAACTGGTCACTGTGTATAACTGAAAAATTGTTGAAAACAGCATTAAATCCCAGTGACAATAGGTCACATAAAAACAATTGTTTTTGATAAAGACATAGAATTTTAAGAAAACAAGAAATGCCTATCCACCTAACCACTGTTAAAAATCTGGGTCACATAACCACAAACCAACATTTTTCAAGGGTTGCCTTACATTATTTTTTTTTTTGCCTTTCTTATTGTCATTGGTGTTAAACATGTTTTTTCAACAATTTTTCAATTATTTATGGCGACTGATTCACCTAACCAGCTTTCCTGAACTGTATACTAACTAGTACTAACTAACCCTTCCACAAGGAGCCGTTTTGCCTGTCTGGTAATAGGGTAAATTTGTTTTCCTTTCTGGGAAAATATTATGTAGGAGATATGTTTAATCCTAGTAAAGTGTTGGCATTCACTTTTTCTTGTTTATTTGTGTTAAAGCCATGTTATATTTCATAAAATTGTTGGAATGGTATGAAGGCATTGTGTACATATAGAAAAAGTATTTGACACGTCTGAGATTATTGCAAACAATTTCTTAAACATTAATCATAACCTTAGTTGTATAATGTTCATTGCTCTTCTTGGCTTTTTAGTTTAGTGCCATCACTCACTTATTTGCTTTAATTATGTACAGTGATGGATTGAAATTGAGCACTTAGGCTAGAAAAATTAGAGTATATAAGTCAGTGAACTTCATTTCTAACTTTTTCTAAACACCTTTTGTGAGACTGCAAGGTACAATTCATCCCCTTATTATATTTATACTCTGGATTTTGCTGTTAGAAAATTTTAATGATTAGGACCAAAAAAGTAGGGTCAGTCAGGTGACCCTGAACATGACCATTTTTTTCAGGCCTTATTTTGGTTTGGTGTAGGGACATCAGTTTGTTGCTTGTTAATGAATTTGTATGAAATGATCGGTATGAAAAAAAATACAGGGAATGTCTTTCATTAAATACAAGTTTATTATCAACTTTCTGAAAGTGTAGGTATTGCATGCTATTTTTGTGTTTGTTTCTGACATTTTGATCACATTCTAAGCCATGTTATATAGACCGCATACTTACAGTATCCTGTTATATTGAACTTAGTTTAAATTCAGTTGAAGTTTGTTTGCAAAACATTTTTTTGCTACAACTATATAAATTTGCTTTTTGGAGTACTTTGGTTTTGTTAATATGTATCATATACTGGTTGATCTGCTAGATAGCCAGTGGTCTTTGAGGCAGATATAGGGATTGTCTGTATACAAACATACGAAAATTATATGCTAGCATGTTTTACCTCTTTACTATTGCTTGATATATTTGAAATGTGAATATACAGTCATTTACCAGCGCCCAATTGTATAAACGTTGGCTAATATTAACCACTGAGTTAAATTTGAGGTAAGATTAATTTTTTGGTTAAAGTTTGGTAAAGTGATTTTATAAAACTTAAATTTGTCCAGAAATTATAACCCGAGTGTCTAATATCGGCTAAGAAGTCCTCAAGATCCTCACTTGTCTGTTTATTGTTCTGAATTGTCAAAGTTGTCCAGCATTTGGTACAACAGAGGTAGCCATCTTGTTTATGGCTAACTTTCAGTTAACTTCTTAACCTAACCCTAGATTTGATCCAGTGGTTAAATTTAACCAATTTTTATACAATTGGGTCCAGATGTCTACATTGTTACTATTATAATTGCTTATTATTGCTGGCCAAGCGTTCTTTCCATTTTTCTTGGATAGTGTATAAAATGTACATGTCTCAGTAATCATGCTATGTTTGCTGGAATCACTTTCAAAAGTTGGACACTCACAAAACTGACTACTAAACTCATGTGGTAGACCTATGTAAACATATTATAGTGGTAATGAACTGGTTAGTTGAAAAATGTTGTTTTCTTAGTGCTTGCATTTTAATAACTGATTTGCAAATGAAAGATTTTTTGATCACCCTTTATATGTATCCAATCAGAAATGAAGTATTTTTCATCTTTTACCTAATATATGATATTGTTTTAATATGTGATATTATTTAAGTATCTCTTAAATTTTAGATGACTCTATACAGACATTTTGTCTAAAAAACATGGGGACGTGTTACTCTAAGACAGGTCATGATGTTCCTTCTGATCGTGAAAAACGTCCAAGGGAAAAGAAGAGGGACTCTTATAAGAATGGACATACAAATAAGTTAAAGCATAATCAACTTGTTATTGACTTTCCTATACAGAAAGATTTAAGTGACACCGTTTATACTGAAGACAGTCATGTTGTTCAGACTGATGGTGAAAATTGTATCAATAAAAGTCAACAAACAAGTCTTGATCATCTTAGCAAGGATGCAAACAAAAATAATGAGATTGGCTGCAGTTTTGAAACTATTGAGGCCAATGAATGTGTTGTGATCAATTGCAAGAACCTTGAAAATTCCAAATGTGGTTTGGACACTGACAACAAGTCCCGAACAGAAATATCAAAATGTTTAAGTCCACTTGATGGAAAAGTGTCGATATCAGACAGTGGTATTGTTGTAGAAAGTTTTAAAGGTTGTGATAACACAGAGAAAAGTAATTATGTGTGTGATGGTTATTCTCAAGACTTTGAAGCACGTGTTGATTCACTAGCAGAAGACACAAATACTGCTGAATTAAATGATGAGAAGAAAATTGAACTGCCTTTTTGTGAAAAGTGTTCGTGTAGACTTTCAGATTCAAAACATTGTGATTTACTCGGAAATAGACCATTAACAGACCATTCCAACATCTGTCGTTGTCATGGTGAGTGTCAAGGTCATTTATTTTCTGAAAGGTCGAGGCCTATTCATGTAAATGCCAGTTCAGAGAGCTTAATTTTGAAATCCAGTCTGAAGAAAGGTAACTCAAGGTCTCGGCGGAAAAAAGGGCTGTCATGGAAATCGGCCGACAGTTTAGATTATTTAGAATCTATGGCAATAAGTTTAGATAGAACAAAAAGTGTGTGTTCATCTATACTAGGTGATGATATTAGCTTACTTAATGCGCCTTTAGCTGCTTTTGAATCTGTTGATTTTGCTTTGGGGAGTAGTTACGATTTTTCCAAACGTCTGGGTGAAAGTATGAAAAATCGTGTAGATTATTGCTCTGATACATTTCAATTTCAATTTGATTTTTCTGGATTAGAAGGTGAACATAGACAGTCATTAGCCTCAATAGACAGACTCAGTGAGTCAAACAAAAGAACTGAGTCAACCACAGATTTGGATAAAATCAGATTGGCTATACGTCAAACTAATGTTGGAACTGCCTCTGAAAATAGGTAAGGTGTTTGTTAGGTAAGATGAATTTTGTTCTTTTTTCCTTGGCTACTTATTAATTGTAACAATTTTATGTATTTTACAATCTGCAGTGCCTTTTTCATCTGCTGGTTCAGGTTCACGCAACACTGATTTTTTTATTTGCGTCACTCATGATAGTCATGGGTTGCTCTTTCTATATATTTTTATCAGCATGGCTCTCCGATGGCTGTTTTACACTTCTGCATGTTTTTGTTGAATTGCTACTAACAATTAACCACAGTACTTAATGTAACACATACAGTAGATTATCCGCAGCCATTCTTCCCTTTTTTCTCTTAAACTTATGAGCTGTCAAACCTGGGAACAGATGCTCTCTCCAATGGGAGTGATGAAATTTAGTCTGCATAGACTTTCGATTGTTACTAGTATTCAGAGGTTCATTTGCTAAATTTTATCTTCGTGTGCACAAGAGTGGCTGTTGTTCCCTTGGTTTGCTTTATTTACAGATAGCTGTTCACTCAAGTTTGATTATGAATCAGTCCCTGTTTTGTTTTTTTACAAAATCACCTCAGAATTTGAGCAGATATACAGCATCAACAATCGATGTCTGCTATCCAGGTCAAAAAGTTTCCACCAAACTTGGTCGTAATATTTTTGGGCAGAGTATCTAAAGTTTGGTAGCCTGCAAGATTGCCCCTGTCTTTCTTCAGTTATGTCCCCTGATTCAGAAAAAATGATGAAATTGGCCATGTCTGTTCTCTAAGTTAAACAGTTTCCATTCAATCTTCACCAGATGATTTAAGGGTGTATTTTGTGATAGACAGGCACAGCTGTCTTATTTAGAATCACTTGAATAAAAATGCCATATGATTACTTCTGAGGTACTCAGTGATTATTTTTTTAGGTCAGGAATTGGGAAAAAATGTCTTTATTTTTTATCTTTTCACTTGACCCAAACAAAGAAGGACAAAAATCTCTGGTACAAAAGAATAAGTCTCATTGATGACTTTTTTTAGTTAAAAATGTTATTTTTGTTGAAAAATTGCCCTATGGTCAAACTCATCACTATGCTTACTTTCTACCATTTAGATTTTTGAATTGATAATGACATATACCATAATTACATTTTGTAAACATATCATGGTATTACACAAGTTTTTGATAAACATAGTCATGGTTCCCAATGTCATTAGGGGCTACAATATGCCTGTTAGTATATGCTGTATGTTTGTATTAAAGTACTGTATCATAAGGCTAGAAAAAAGTTTCTGGTTACTTGACCAAAATGAACTGGGTAGATAGATCACAGAACTTCTCTTCTTTTTATAAACATATCTTTCGTAATTTGCTAACATCATTCATCTTCAAATATATTTGTACTTTGAATTTTGCTTTTGGAAGTGTTAAGATCAGTCGGGTAACCAGAAACAAAACTATTTTTTTTCTAGCCTTAACTGCTTTGATTATACTCCTTTATTTTCATTTCTGTGCACTGTCGGTAATGTTTTATGTTCAATTGCATAATATGGTTTTGAACAGAAGCAATAATCCTGCCTTGTCATATATTTTCAGTAATGATAATATTTAATATTTATTAACTACCAATTTTCCTGATTTTAAAGCTGTTACCAGTACTTTGTTTAGAATTTTATGCTTTGTAAGAACTTTTTTATATCATTAAGATCAATATACACCTTGATATTTCCATGAATCAGGGCAAAAAGTCTGTGAGGCTAGAAAAAATAATTGTTATGTTTCCAGTTACTTGCCCAAAATAGTAGGACTTTGGATTTCGTTGTTAAGTCAGCACCAAAAAAGGGTTCTTTGGAAACACAACAATTTTTTTCTGGCTGAAGCATTTTTGCATCTAGTTATGTTTTCTGCATGAACCTTGCTTTGACATTGTCTCGTATGAATGCTTGTAAATAGCTCTGCATGTGGCTCCATTAATTAAACATGTGATTGATTAGCAAATAATTTGATACCTTAATATCATTGATCTGCTTGATGAGTTGCTTTTACAAGTTTCTTTACTGGATTTCAAAGGTTTATGTACAGTCTGTGTATGGCACATGCCTATTCTGATCACTGTAAATGATTGATGACATAATACACATGATATCTTCTCTTATAAATGCAATAATTTATGCAGTGATAGGGAAATAAATTTTCTTTATTGGACAATGGCACTTTTGGATGCAAAATTGATGTGATATTTTGAAAACCAATGTGACAATTTCATATGGTGGTAACTTAGTAACATTTCATAACTATTTATAAGAGTTTATCTGCTAGGTGCTTGCTTTTGGAATAATGGCGTTAAGCATCCGATGACACAGAGCTGCAGTATTTACTTCATGCTCACTTCATTTTGTTCACAAAAAGATTGAAAAAATCAGAGTGGCGCATCAAGTGCCAAAAATGATTTGACATGGTCCAGTGGTTAGTGCACTGGACTGGTAACCCAGAGATTCGAGTTCAAATCCCAGTTGTGGCAGGTCATACCCTCCTACGAAAACTTGTCAAAAATGTTGATTTTCCTCCATATGTGAAAAAGTTGCTGGCTTCTTGTGGAAGGTAAGTTAGTACTGGTTAGAATACAGTCCAGGAAAGCTAGTTAAGTGAACTGGCCATCATATCTAGCTGAAAAATTGTTGAAAAATAGTGTTCAAACCAGTGAAAAAAGTAGCATTTAATGTCATGCGTGAATGATAATGTATCAATAATGAAACTTTTCATAAGCATTCATTATTATGATTCTATGACCTCAATATGGAGTTGTTTCCCATGATGTTTCACCATGAGTAGTTTCCCTTTTATGTTAATTTAATCAACTTACAATACCTGTTACCTTGTCATACTGTCTTATAGCAATGAAACTTTCATTGTTCAGCTTCTTAGATTGTGATGCTTTGTTTTGCATGTGCTGTTATCATTTATTGTTCAGTATGATACAATGATTTTATTACTCCTGTCTGTATTATTGGCTGTATATAGGGGGCCTCTCACCTCCGCAAGTTCTAATTCCACTCAGGATTAGTCAAATTTCACAAACAAAGAAGCTGTCAAGCTAGCTCCTGGAAATCCATTGGTTCTACCCAGGTGTTCAGCTAGGGTCTTCTTCCCTTAAAGCTGAAAATTGCCTAATAATGAATTTATGGAACAATTTTACTAATACCTCTCTGCTGGAATTGGGCCTCCATGGTTGAGTGGTTATAATTATGGTTCCAGATTAGTAATCACTAGCCTCTCACTGCTGTATGAATCCCACCTGGGACCATAAAAATTTCAAATGTGTGGAAGCTGTTCAGCTAGCTTAAAGGTCAGTGGTTCTACCAAGCCATACATCAGTTGTTTTCCTCCCCTGTTAAAGCTGGAATGTTGCCAAATGACCCTGGTTGTTGGTGCATTATTGAACTCCACTGACAATAAAAACTGCTAGAGTAACAACATTTGTTAAGTTTCCTTAACATTATTATCTTTTATTCACTTAACTGTTAGACAGACAATACATGTATTAATCTACTGTTGGGAGTTCAGTCTATGGAGACTATCATTGGAAGAGCCAAAAAAGTGGTCTTAAAGTGGTACTAAAGTATTTTACAGATTTGTATGAACTATGGTAAAACTTCAAATAGAGACCACCTCAGTATTACAACCTCATTTACGACCACCTTATAATAATGACCACTCTCATTATCAAGGTTTTTCTGTGTAGAAGTTTGAAATTAAACATTGAATTTGAGTCCATTGCTCTCTTTCATAGATGGAATTCAAGACAGGCTTAAATATCATAATAACAATTGCTTGTATTATTTCATTGTTAATTGCATGAGCTTTTCTTTTTAATTTATAAGTATTATTGTTTGAATATTTGTTCTATCATACAGAACAGAACTAAATATAATAAAAATTATTTTTATCTCAAGTACTGAACAGAATCAGGGAATTTTGTCAGTCAAATTTGGCATTGTATTCTCCCTTTGTTATGATGTGTCATAACTATTGAATGAATAAGGCAAAAAAAAATAAATACCAGATTTTCGCCAACATCTCCAAAAATTTAGGCCAGCAGAACTTTTTTCAACTACAGTGTGTATTCTTTTAGTTCGGAGATGAAGTTCATATGAAAATGGAAATATTGGTAAGAAAAGAATTGACCAAGACTAAAAAACGTCTGCCCATCAGAAAAAATGGGGTTGGTTAATTATGCCTAACAGCTTCTTTAAGTATGACAAACATAAACTATGACAAATCAACAGAATTTGAGGTAGAGATAACTACTTTAACACATGATTACTTTCATGACATTTGTCATGACAGGTGTTATGGTTTTACTTTGTAATGTACTGACTATGTAATAGACTGACTATTTTGTTTGAATTCAGCAAATATTTATTAAAACTCAAAAGTACCCTAATGGCATTGTTGCGGTATCAGTATTATTGTATTTTCTTGTTTGGATGGAATTCTGTTAAATTAGACAGAATCAAATCTCATTTTTAACCTGTAAAGATTGGAGAATGTTTTAAAATATGTTAATGTCTATATACTTGATTGAATATTTCGATATTTTGTGAATATTATGAATATTTACAGTGGATCAATTGTGTTGAATCATGTATGGACCGATTGTTTATGTTGTAAATTTTTATTTATGCCGTTTAGGTCATTCCTTGATGGGTCAGAGATTAGTTACGATCTGCCTGCCACACAACAACCTGAGGTAACAACAATGACAATGAATGGCCGTGATGTTGTAGTAATTAATGCTGATTTATTCTCACAAATAATTGATGAGATACAAAGTTTGAAAATGAAATTAAGTCAATTAACAGAAGTCATACAGGTAATATTTCTAGTAATTATTGACCTATGAACATTGAATTGACTTTGTTTATACACCCATGTTGCTCAATAGATAGTGTATTTGGTCATTTTGGTCATCACATTCCTGCGTTCAAACCCTAGTTTGTGTTAAAATTGACAATTTGATTGAAGATGTTATATCTTGAGTCATTTGTTCTCCACCACTGATTTGAATGATAAAGTGAAGTTGTGGAGAACTAGGTTAATACTGGTATGGAATCCAGGAAAACTGGTTAGGTAAATTGGCCACGTATAAGCACATGTACAGGTGTAAATCCTGAAAAAATCATACATATACGATGTATGGCAAACATGATCAGTGTGTCTTGATACCTTGTTGATAATCACATATAATGGTACACATCCTACGGAAATAGTGTGTGTGTGTGTATGTTTACATATATCTCAAAATTTGGACTATTTTGACATTGTTCTTACAAATACAATGTTAT
This sequence comes from Lutraria rhynchaena, assembly GCA_008271625.1. Classification (NCBI taxonomy): domain Eukaryota; kingdom Metazoa; phylum Mollusca; class Bivalvia; order Venerida; family Mactridae; genus Lutraria; species Lutraria rhynchaena. Next base: position 247,001 of record VIBL01000092.1, read on the forward strand.
TAATATACATATAGAATTTATGCTGTGTTCTTGTGGGTCTAAGATTTGTCTATGTAATGAAAATGCTAATGTTTCTCAAATTGTGTATTGAGCTAGTGGTACATTTTTCGTTTTCAATAGCCCACTTACAGCTTGGGCTAGTACTTTAAAAAATTAGTTTGAACACCATTATGTGTAACTGTATGTAATGTTTTTCAGGATTCTGATGATATAGACATATCTGAGAGAGGCATTGATGCATCCATATTGTCATCGTCTGCTTAAAATATTTCATTGTTGTTTGGTGAGTAATGGGTTTGTTATAAATATATTCAAAAAGGGTTTTAGCTGTTTTTAAGGGTGTAGATTCTATACTAACAATTTTTCCTAAATCTCGAAAATCTCAATTTATTAATAGTTTTAGGGTGAAAATCATAGTCTAAACTGGGATCAAACCCAGCTCCCTTAACACTGTGAATGGACGCTCATTTTAGTATATGATTTATGAACATTGTTCAATTGCAATTGTTGCCTGGCAATTAAGCAACATAACTATATGCTAACCAGTACTAACTTACTCTTCCACAAGGAGCTGGCAACTTCTCCTCAAACGGAGGAAAATCAACATTTTTGTCAAATCTTTATAGAAGGGTATGACCTGCCACAACTGGGATCTAAACCCGAATCTCTGGGTTACAAGTCCAGTGCACTAACCACTGGACCACAGTCCAAGCCCTTGGAATATTACAGTCCATAGAAAATTGAAATAGTGTAAGGAAGTTAATAAGAGTTTTAATTGTTGGTTATTTATTTGATTTGTTAGGCATCATTATAAATAGATAGATAATCACTGGTGGGCATGTTTGAGCTGTCGTAGATGGGCTGCTTGCCTTTCAGGGAAGTCATCTTTATCCTGTTTAATTTCACTATTTGGGAATTATTTAAAAGACTTGACTATAAAGTGGATAAGTTTGTACGCATTATGGTTCATTATAGTTTGTCTCATAATGATTCCTTGTTTGACCACCGTCTGATTCCCATATTTGTATTTTGTTTTTTTTTTCAGTGCAATTTCATGAACAAAATAATACACATATTAGCACTAATTTTGGATCCCAGGGTACTTAAATCTTCTACAATAAATCAGTAATGAGTTACTGTTTTGGTGCCAGGCATACAGTTCTTCACAGTGGAGATGGGAACTAGACTTATTTGGTACCCGACTTCATGATGGAAATTGGGGACCATACATACTTGATACCCATTATGTAGTGTAGATCTTCGCAATTGAACCGGGAGCCAAACATTCATCTAGTCATCATTTGAACCTGGACTATGGACATGGTCTGAAGTCTGAGGTTTTATATGCTATGCTATGAAGTATAATTTATTAAATTTTTATACTATGTACTGTAATTTTTTTAATCGATGCTTTATTTATTATACATTTATATATACAAATCAAATTGAATTTCTGAATGATATTTATTATTATAAATGTATGTTATACATGCATGAAGTATGTGCAGATTGATAAAAAAGCCTACTAACAGTTTTATAAACATCATAGGCTGACCTTCTGTTTTCTTGGGAAAGTTCTCCTTGACTCAATTTTTTACTGTTAAATGTGTTTTATTGGGAAGCTACGAAACTGAAAGAAATGCTTTGAAGTTTTTGATTTTAATGATATGGAAGTTAATTATGAGGTGTGTCCAATTAGTGTCTATATTGTCTTGGTAGTTGACAGGTATTATATTTAAACATTCCTATAGTTTTTGTGTTGGGTGTTTTTGGACCAACTCTTTGAAATATGGACAGTTTGTCTCCTTAATTACTTCTTCATAAATATAAGTTGAAAATGCACATGGCAGACACATGGATTCATGTACATAAAACTGGTTTTATAGGTGTGCACATAATATTCGAAAATGTAACACTTGAATACCCGAAACCTTTGCCAGTTTTTTGTTTAAAAAAAGTATAAAAAAAGTGGAACTGGGAATGGCGTATTGGTAAAAAAACCTTGCACAGATCTGTGATGAGTAATGTAAAATTTGTGCTCTATGAAAATGACCAATGAAGGTTAGTCGAAATAAAAGTGGATTACTGGTTTATCAATATTTGATTTAGTCTGATTAATTGATGATGTAGTCAAGGAACGACCTGTGAATAGTCAAAGATCAGCAAAGTCCATTCTGTCAATTTTAATAAATTACTGCACTGTGGATATTTTTTTTTGTGTTATTTAACATGTACAATAAAACCTTGATATTAAGGACTTCTATAGGGAAAACAACAGTCTTAATATTGAGGTGGTCTCATTATCCAGTGTAAATATTGAGGAAAATTTGAAAATCAATCCAGATCCAAATAGGTAGTAGTTACAATGAGGTGGTCGTCATATTGAAGTGTTTGCTGATGGAGATAATACTGTATTTATCCTACTGTACTCTAGGCTTTCAATAATCTATTTGCTGTATTTATTTATCCCTATTAATGTCAAAACAGTGAATATTGTATACACATGTCCAAAATATTTTGTGATTGCCATTTGATATTCCAGTAATTAATGAAAAATATTTATATACAAGATTTAATAATAACTGTTATAATTTGCTCAAGCTCATAGTTACATATCTTTCTGCTGTTGGTTGCAATCATGATTTATAAAACTTGCTGGCAAGAATTATAATTCTGACTACATGCTTAGACCATAGTTATGCAGGTAACACATTAAATTAAACATTGATTTTGATTAAATAATTGAACACTTCAGTCCAAGTGGATTATTGATATTTTTTATCACTGATGGACATAGTGCATGTATTTCCTTCCTGTGTATACTTTAAAATATATCTTTACCTAATTTGATTGGAATTAGAATGAATCAAATTTTGAGTGTAGATGTCTTGATATATTTTTACAATTCACTATAGAATGATCAGCATTTCAAGCATAGGTGTTTCAATATATTTTGAGCTTGCCTGAGCACGAAGTGCTCTGTGTGAGCTATTGTGATGGGTTCCTGTCTGGTGTCCGGCATCATGTTGTCATTGACATTCACCTTGTGAAAACTCTAGAGATCACAATTCTAGAGTTTACAATTTATTATAGAATGATCAACATTTTGAAAATTTTATTGGTATTAATTACCCATAAGAATTATTAAGCATTGTTTTTTTGTACTGTAATAATATCAATTGAATTTACCCATCTAGTGTTGTTGTTCAAGGAAGATAAAATCTTTTTCCTCTGATTTTACGGCAGTTGTCAACATATTTTCAGTTTTATGCAGGCAGGCACTAACCTGGCTTCTTTACCAGTACTTATCTTGTCCTCCGCAAGTTACTGCAAACTTCTTCACATTAATCACTAGGATCAGCAGTGGATGAGAAATGGCTCGAGGCTCAAATGTATTCCACCCAATTCCACACAAAGGATTTGAACTCATTGTTGGTCACTTATCTTTTATGCCGTTTCTTGTACATTTTTTTTTCTTAAAGGGACAATGTTATTTTAGGGTTGTTACACTTAGTAGTGAAACAATTTAACATCAAAGAATTGTTTGGTAAAATAGATCTTATTGTGAAGCTTGCTACATTTTATCTTGGTGTGATATTTGTGTTTTTCCATGAAATTGTAAAAGTTTGTAAGCCATAACAGTTGCACTCAGTCTCACTTATGATTGTATTATAGGTAAAATTTGTTTTGTCGTAGGTTAAAATTGTATGCTATAAGTGCCTTACATCATGGATCATTTGTAGATTTTTCATTGATAGAGCTTGTTCTATACTGGTAGATGACCAGCTTGTTGGACAAAGAATTGTGCTTCGAAATCAGAATTTTTGTCTGCCCCTTTTTTGTTTGGTCAAAATTTTCGAATCTGCAATATTGGGCCATTCTGGTACAATTATTACATACTGCAAGTATATAAGCTTTTACCTGTACAAATTACGATATCTAGCCCTCAAGATTTCAAATCTTTTATCTTGTCTTTTTATGTTTCTAATTATTTATGACGAAATGATGATGATAGTGCACTGTTTTTTCTGGATAATTGGTTTGAGTATGTATTTAAACATTCAACAGCAATATCTAATCAAAATATATTGCAGTTTAAGAATGAAATTGAGATTCGAGGTAGATGACTCTTCTCAGGCTTTATAACCTTGTGGGGGCCCCCACATCTTTTTTTACCATGGGGGGGGGGGTAATTGCTTGGCTATGTAATCAGTAGATCCTTCATTTACAATACATCATACATTCATATTGTTTATCATACATGGCTTTAAATTCAAGTGCTGAACTGTCTTAGCATTTTTTTGTTTTGTTTTAAGGTTTTACATATTATGTTAATCATCTCTATCTTACTCGCAATGTTGAAATAAAAGTCAAGTCCTTTGGAGTGCATATAGAAGAGCATCTGATTATTTTGATGGATTGTCATCCGTAGGGTCTTAATGTATTTCGTATGAATGTATCTACCATTGATATCAAGAGCTTACGACTTTTATTTCTATTAGGAAAATGCCTTTGTAACATATAAAACATACTAATTCCCTAATTGCATTAAGTTTGTGTTGAAATACATATTGCTACATTTTAGCAAGGGGGTATTCTTGCAATTTCCTGCATTTACAGAAGGTATTTGAAAACAGTTTATTTATTTCAGTGTATCTTCAACTCAGTTAGTAAAAAATGCATGACTGATTCTGTTTTCTAGTACAATCTATGACCAACACTCTATGTTAGCTATCATTGTGCAATGTAGAATAAAATGTAAGTTGAAATTATAAAAACTGAACAAATAAAGAAATCGTTCAAATATTTTGTATCGTGATTATTGTACAGCCATACTTAATTTCAAGTATAATGGACCAGTTCTACCTGGTGGACAAATGCACCTAAGTAATCAAGTTGTCTTAAAAACCAATTAAGTGTCAATATATAAAGTCATAGTAACTGTTGTCCTCGAGACCACTTTTGGAACTCTCATTAGAGAATAAAAACTGTGGTGGATTTTTTTACCTAAGTATGCATCAGATAAAATGGTAATGCACATAATAAGACTATGTCCTTAGAATTGTGTAGTATATACCAGAGTGGGAAACAAAAAATGCATATATAAGCAGGCTTTTTTATCATCAAAAACCAAATCCATGTCATTGAAATACAAATTAACAGACCATAATGGAAGGAGTAATCGTTTCATTAAACATTTTGGTTTCCAAACTAAATGGAAGCCAGTAATGATATGAAAGTACCATACAGTATCAAGACCTTAATATGGCTTTCTGACATCATTTTAGATTTGAGTACCTTTATCACTGAAATCATCTTGAATTATTTTCAGTCACAAGCAGTAACAAAAATTTCAATTAGTTTCCACGCAACAATAATTGTTAAAAGCATTTTCAATTAGAAATAAAGACAAATACGATAATCAAATTCTGTCTATATTTTATGTTTAGGTTAAGCATGTAACAATTATGACAAGTACTGTTTATACCATTGGACCTATTTGTCATACAGCACACCTGGTCAAGGTCAACAAAAAGCTTCTGCAATATTTTAATACTTCTCCAAATAATAATATACAGTAACAGTAGGCCAATTACACAATCTGCAACATAACAAACATGATCATCAGTTCACTACGTATGAAGGAACCTTAGATCACAAACCTTAAAATATCAGTATTTCTGATTGTTTCGTCTTTTACGACTTCTTTTTTTCTTGCTTTTATTCCACCATTCATTGTTAAAAACTTGATGATCTACATCATCCTCTTCAACTGGCTCTCCAACATCTCTGCCCTCTTGCATCTTGTTTATTTTCTGTAGTGAAAACAAATCATCGGACGTATAATTGTCGTTTCTATGACTTCTATGTTTCTTAGAAATCTTTACCATCGGTTCATCTCTCTGGGCATCTCTGCTTCTTGAATCAGGTGAGTCAATTGACCACAGAGAAAACAAGTCGTCTGCAGTAAACTTGGACCTGTTGCTTTTCTTCTTCATACTGTCTTCAGCATGATCATATATTGAACACTTAGAAGTTTTCTCAGTTCTTTCTGCTGTTATAGCCATATCAATGCCAGTCTCATTAAACGAAATAGTTCTTGATTTTACTGCAGGACTTTCATCTCTTATCCTTGATTTTATATTACTACTTCCTTTGACATCTGCACAATGTCTCGACTTTCCTTGCTTGTACTTGAACATTTCTGATTCTTTCTCATTTGTATTGAATGTATCATGTTTTCGTATTTTTTTACTCACATCTGCTTGTCTAGTTTTCATAGAAGTAGTTTCTGATTGTATATTTCTTAATAAATCCTCTTTCTCTACTTTACATGAAGACATTGATCTGTCATCGTTACCCGAATCTATTTTTCTCTTTTTAGTTTTAACATAGTTTTTACCTTCACAAGTTTTGGCTGTTTTTGAGAACTGTTCATCTGTTTTTTTCTCCCCTTTTGAACTCTTCCTTTTTTTATCCTTTTTGGTACATATATTTGAATTGGTAATATCCCTACTATGTTCGTTTTGAATGGTAAACAACATTTTGTCAAAGTTATTTCTTCCTGTACGTAACTTTCCTGATTTCTTAACCATATGCAGATATTGTGATGGTTTCTTTGTCTTTTTGACAGCATTTTCGCTATTTCCACTTGCGTTGAACTGTTTACCTTTACCTTCACGGAGAACTCTTACATGCTCACCAACGTCATCAAAACTTTTCCATTTAGTATCTTTACCTGTCTCCTCAGATTGGTCAATCATTTCATCACTTCTTGCTGCAAGTATATCATATTTCCAATAACTAGCATGCTATATTAATCAGCTTATATTTTTAGTTCAGTTTCATTAATATTATAATTCAGTGAAGTTTTAATACAATTTATTTATTTTAAAACCATCTTAAAACAAAAGACAATGGGCCTTAATGTTGAGGTAGTCCAATAACCAATCAGGAACACACAAGAAATAAATAATATTGGTCCAAAAATAAGTGGACTTTGCAATGGTCTTAATAGTGATGTGGTCTCTATGTGAGCTTTAGTGTTAACAAATTACAAAGCCAGTTGAAGGAAATGACTATATTCTAGTAAGTTTAATGCCAATGGACATCTCGACATAGGCAACTTACTGATATAAAATGATCAACTGCTTGAGGTTGTTATGATATTTGACCATCAAAATTGAAGACTCTGTTTTGAATGAAAATACTGTCAAATCAAATTCCTAAAAAATCTTTACAAATAAATAACCATATTAATTTACAGCTCCAAGCATTTATCTGTACTTTCAAACAATAAAATGGTTCATATTTTCATACTTCACAATTTGTAAACAGACCTCAACACTTTATCTTCGAGATTGAGTTTGCATAATTATGCCTTTGTTTCATTGGTTTGAATAAAACTTACCTGCATTCATAACATCACAGAATTCTCTCACATTTTGGTATCTTGTGATAAATGGTGAATTAACTGTTAAAAATCTGTTCATTCGATCGTCTTCACACTCCTAACAAATACAAAAGTAAGAACATATTAATGGTAGACGAAAAAGCTCACATGGATTAATGGTCCTTCAGGTCATAAAAAGCTGTGGTCGTGGTCCAGTCGTTAGTGTGCTGGACTTGTAACACGGAGACCTGGGTTTGAATCCTGGTCGCAGCAGGTTATACCCGGCTGGGAAAAGTTGACAAAAATGTTGATTTTCCTCCATATGTGGAGAAGATGCCAGCTCCTTGTGGAAAGGTAAGTTAGTAATGGTTAGTATACAGTCCAGGAAAACTGGTAAGGTGAACCGGTCACCGGTGACAATAAGTCACATAAAAAACAAATCAGGTTATAAAACTTAAGATCAGTCTAAGCTAAAATCAAATTACAATTCAAGTATTCTGACGGAAATGATATCACTATTTACTGTATAAATACATTTTCAGATCTGTTATACTGACGTATCAATGTACGATAAATTTCATTACTTTTTTTATGTGACTTATTGTCACTGGGGTTTAATGCTGTTTTTCAACAATTTTTCAGTAATATACAGCGATCAATTCCACTAACCTGTTTTCCTAGACTATATACCAACCAGTTATATACCAACTTACCCTTTCACAAGGAGCCGGCAACTTCTCCACATGTGGAGGAAAATTGACATTTTAGTCAAATTTTCATGGAAAGGTAGGACCTGCCATGGCCGGGATTCTAACCAGGATCTCCCGGTTCCTAGTCCAGTGCACAAACCACGGCTTAAATTTCATTACTGATACATCATAAATTATAAAGAAACACTTAAAGAAAATAATGAGATTCGAGTGTGAAGACCAATCTCAAGTTTTATAACCTTGTATACCATGATGTTGTCAATAGGTCAATCAGGTAATCAGACTATTCATCAAGTAGTAAGCAGGTAGTTATTTTTGGGGTATTGTTAGTTTATAAGTTGATTAGCAGGATATTGTACTAAGACGAATTTCTGGTCACATGATTAAAGGCAAGTGCAGTCCATCCACATTTGCTAAAAATGATCACATGTTTTAAATAAGAAACTGATTTTTTTTTGTTATATTGCGCAATGCCAAGGCAACAAAACAATAGAAACAAATATATATCTGAATTAGTTTTGACTAGTGTGTTGGGCTACTTTTAATATTTATGTCCATGTTGAACACACAATAAAATCTCAATATTAAGACTATCATTAGGACCTGAAAAGTGGTCTTAATATTGGAGTGGCCTGATCAGAGTGGTCCAAAGTTGAGTGGTCATTATATGAGGTGGCCATAAATAGAGGTTTTACTGTACATGAGATTGAACATATATTTTATGGTGACTTACATGTCCATAATGACCTTGCTCACCACAGTTGTAACATGAAATACATTTTCGTTTTCTTCTTACAGAAAACTTCTTTATTTTGCCACGATTTATCTGAAACAAAAGTAAATGCAGTAAAATTGGTGTCAGATACCATCTGTGAACAATGAACACTGCTTTGAGTACGAAGAACTTCTTTTATTTAAACATTGCATAATTACTTTTTTAATATTTGACCAAAGACCACCTACATGTATACCACATTTTGGATCCCAAATTGTTGGTAAATATTTATTTATTGTAATGTCAATACTTGTATGATCTAATTAATGATCAAGTTAATAATGTAACTTGCCTGATCTAAACAGACACCAGATCATAAATAAGATTCATAGAATTAAGCCTCAGAAAATAGTTACTCACTGTTACATGGTACTGTCTCCATATTTCTGGACAAGACTGCAATAGATAAAGTTATAACACATCAAACATCAATATGTTTACGATATTATTGTGCTAACTGGGGTGTGATTGGTTGCTAATTGGAGGGAAGAAATTTTTTTTGTCACAGCACAGAACACAACAAGAAGCATTCTAACAATAGAATAATTGGACAGATAAAAGTATTGTACCTGTAAATTTGATGCATCAACATTAATTCAATGAGAATAGAGGAGTGTGGGCTTCCATTTTATCTTCTAAATAAAGGTCATTTTCAATCAAAACATTCCTCTACTCTTCCATAAGTAGTCTTCAAAACCAGGCTTAGCTGTACTTACTTTTTCATCATGACCTGGCATGTCGCATCTAAAACATGCTCTATTCCATCTTCTTCTAGGGGCTGGACAGAACTTGGATTCATGCCCAGGAGTCTCACAGTTATGACAGAATGAGTGAGGACAGTTTCTACATATATGACCCTCTTCAGCACAAAGTGCACACACTATAACTTTCTGTAATAATACGAATACATGTATAAAATAGAAACCCAAAGGCATCATTTCAAGCCCAAAATTGTCAAGAAATAAAGGAGTTATATAATAACGATCCAGACAAGCTGTTTCAGAACAACTTTTGACCTAAGTGTGACTTTGACCTTTGAGCTACACACATGGAACACAAAGTGATGTACTGTCTCATTGTGGCATACATTTGTGCAATATTATTTCAAAATCTCTCATCTAATCATGGAGTAACAGTCTGCATAAGCATAATCCAGACATGCGTACACCAAACAAACTACCATCTTGGCAACGAGGTCATGCTCACTACAAACTGGCTCAACAATTACATAAATAATTTTGTTATCAAGCACTACACAGGACCAAGTATTAAAAATGTATCTTTTTAAAGGAACACCAAATGCATTTTTTGACATCACGAAACTTACTCCATTCGATAGGAGTAATTAGGAGTAATTATGCTGAAACACAAAATTAAGGTGTATCAAGAATTTAAATCCTTTGTTAATTTACAAGGAAAACATCAATGCTGGACACATTGCTCTCATTTTCAATTAAAAAGAGAACACACTGTGAAAGAGAGTAACCTCCCATTTCATCTCAAGTCAAGCATTATGACTAAATAATGTGTTGTTATTTCCTGCTATGTAAGTTACCTTCGGTTTTGGGCAATTCTTTGAAAGATGACCAACTTCATTACAATTATGGCATCTTACTGGTTTATAGTATCTACCATGGACAGCTACACCTTTGTCTTTGAATTTGTCTTCATCATTAATGCCCCAATGCTCAGCATCTGAAATAAAACAATTTCATTGTTATATCTAACCAGTATTCTTAATATTAAATTAACAAACTAAAAAAGGATAAAGATATTGTATCAACATTACATAAAAAAATAAATATTTGGACTTCAACTAATCTGTGTCATAAAAATATATTTAATCACAATATTAAGGAAGCGTAGGGATAACAAATCTGGATAGTTAAAACCCCATATGCAGTTAAAAATACTATTTGTTCATGACATTACTAATATATCAAAGTTTCTGTAATAATTTAGTGGTGCTAAAGTTAGTATGTTATGTCTAAGTCCTAAAACATCAATGTTTTAATCAACTTTTCATTCAAACACTTATACTGAAACATAAATATTGTCAAAAACTGTGAACAATCATCACAAATATATACTACCATCACTTTCACAGTCGTTATCTAAATGTGATAGTCCAGTCATCTTAGTACAAGTATACCGTGGGGTATGCACATTCATCTTTATATCAACATCATCAAGACAATCACTGGACGATTCTTCGAGTAAAATATCTCGATTATCACTGTCTGAATCTGTCGTGGTTTCATCAATATGAATTGTGCCATCATTTGAATCATCAATAGAAATTATATCTTCTTTTGAATCGTCTAACTGAATTCCCGAATCTCCATGATTAGCAGCATTACGTTTGTTTGTTAAATCGTTTTTTCTTATAAATGATTGTATGTGTTTAGATTTCTTCACTTCATCAATTACTTGTCTGGTTTTATGAGTTCCTTCAGCTTTTAAGGTTCTTTTCGATGGAGCAGCAAGTGAGTCTATTATAACACTGTCATACTTTTTTTTAATGTCTCTATTTAAAACATAATCAGCATTAGTTTCTGAAGCTTTGTAACCTGTGTTTTCGTTTCCTTCAACAGTAATCTCAAAGTCATCGTTCACATATTCTTGAGCTGTATCAGTATTTTGAGTAAGGTCAAAATTTGTAGCAAAGTGTATCTTTGAGTACAGAGCTATTTCCATCTGTTCCCTATCATAAGAGTCCAAACTTTCAGCACCATCAGAAAAATAATAACAACAGTCCTCAGTTTCTTCCATATTTATTATTTTCTATAAAAGAAAAAAAGTTGTTCTATATATGGGTATATTGGCATTTGTACAACTTTAAGGACAACCCTATTCAAAATAACAGTGTGCATAAAATGTGTAAAACTTTTCATAAAAGTAATTGTCTTCACTCTGATGATCACAAAGTTCAAAAGAGTCAATATAATTTCGAAATAGCAACAATAATTAATGTATTGCACTATATCCGAAAAATAATGTGTCCGAATGCAGTTCATTCACAAGAATTATTATATTATACATATACTCAAAAATATAATGGAAGTTGAGTAGAAATCTAAATTACTGTATATTAAAATAATTGAAAAGGTAAACCAACTCACCTTTAAGAGAATTCTGATCAATAATCGAAAGTTATTTCTTATTAAATAAAACGTGTTCAGTACCAATCTTAAACCGGTATGTCTAAACAGCGGATATGGGCCATATCCGCGGATATATGTGGATATGACTTTTATTTACACTATATATGCAATTATAGTCATTTCTATTTATTATTATTGTATTTAACAGATTTAGTTTTATAATTAGATACATTTTACTTAATTTCGTGTGTATTTAATCAGATTTATGAGAGATTTTAAAACTGTTGAAAGAGCTTAACATTTTAATCTTTCGTCATGAAATATTCAAGACACGTACTGAATGCATCTATATGAAATCACAAAAAAATCCTGAAGTGTTGAAAAGAATATAAACAGCAAATGGGGGTATTAAAATTTATAACAAAGCATGAATCTTCAGGAAATACATTTATTAAAATCATTTATATAAATTCTTTGTGAAAAATTGCTTATATATAGATTTCATGAACAAAAGCCATTCTTAATTTTACAACTTTTCATGCACATATCAGGTCATGTACTTTTTTGTATGTCCAATATGCTGTTCATGTTCCATAGCCGAACATGGTTAACCATGGTCGTCAACCGTGGTGGATGACCATGGTCGTCAACCGTGGTGCCATTGATTGCCAGTTTGACAAGCCAGACGAAATGATCCGAGACAGAATCGTTTTTGGAACAAATTCACCTAATGTTCGTGAAAAATTAATAAACGAAGGGGACAAATTGGACCTAGCCAAAACCATTTTAATCGTCCAAAACTTAGAATATTTCAAGATTCAAATGAATACCATGGCGATTGGCAACAACATAGATTCAGTTGCCCAAAGACAAAATCGTAAGAAAAAAAAACAATATAACCCACCTATAGGCATAACCAGGGCGTGCAAAAACAAACCCGAAAAGAACCAACCAAAGATTACTAGTAAACACCCCAAATGTGGACGTTGCGGATATTCTCACAAAAAAGACTAGGATTCGTGTCCTGCAAAGGGGCAGAAATGCAGAAGATGTGGATTGTTGAACCATGTCCAGAAGATGTGTTATAAGATCGTACATGTAGTTCAAAATGACCAGTCAAAAGATCTATCGGATAATGACTCACATAGTGACAGTGATCACAAAAATGGGGAATATATGCTTCTAGTTGGAACGGTAAGTGCATTTCCTGAGGCTAATAAAGCTTTTGCCACGTTATCTATGGGTCCAAAACATGTAGATATCAATCTTAAAATCGACACGGGAGCGCGAGTAAATAATTTGCCCATAAATAAATTTGACAAGCTTTGCATAAAAGGTCCACTTTCCCATCACCACAATTCGACTTTAACGTCGTATACAGGAAACAAGTTGAACGTGTTAGGGACCATGAAAATTCCTTGCCTGTGCAAGAACAAGTCTTACTATATTTTGTTTTATGTTGTTGACATGCGTTCAGACCCTCTCTTGAGCCTCTCTACCTGTCTGGAGTTGCAGTTGATAAAACTTACTCACAGCGTAGAGCATGAGGTGTTAGGTTTCACAACAAATGAGATTATGAATGAATACAAAGATGTGTTCACTGGTATAGGTTTGTTACCTGGGCAGGTCAATTGCATTTAAAGAAAAATGCGACACCAGTCATAACCCCCACAACGTATCCCAGAAGCTTTAATTAAGGGACAGACTCTCTGACGAATTGGACAGAATGGAACTGCTAGGTATTATAATACCAGTTTTTACTCCCAGTGACTGGGCGTAGTCTTGTGGTTACCGAGAAGTCCAAATCAAATCAGTTAAGGGTATGTTTAGACCCCCGTCACTTGAATGAGGCTATAAAGCGACCTCATTATCCCATAAAAACGATTGATGAGGTAGTTGCAAGGTTATCTGGAAGTAAGTACTTCTCCTCCCTTGACATTACTACTGCCTACTGTTCATTGGCTCTCGACAAAGAGTCATCGTACTTGACTACCTTCAACTCAACAAAAGGACGTTATCGTTTCCTTCGTGTTCCATTTGGCCTTTCAACGCACAAGATGAATGGCAACAAAGAATTGACCAGGTATACGAATGCATGAACGGAGTGTGCGTGATCGTAGATGACATACTGGTTCACGGACGTGCCAAAGACGAACATGACGCAAACTTAAGACAACTTTTGCAATGTTCAAGAGAACGTGGTGTAAGGTTGAATCCAGATAAGTGCAAGATAGGTGTTCAATCACTGCCGTTCTTTGGTAATGTTCAAACATCAGAAGGCTTAAAGCCCGATGAGTCAAATGTCTCAGCAATAAAAGACATGTCACCACCTGATAATAAGACCAAATTAGAAATGATATTAGGTTCTGTTAATTACCTGGGAAAATGTCTAGACGGTGTAACAGAGGTTACCGCGCCTATGAGACAACTTCTCCAAAAGCAAGTGGAGTTTTTTTGGGGATTTGAGCAAGAAGCAGCTTTCCGAAAGGTCAAAGACATGTTGACAAAAGCACCTGTTCTTGCATACTTTGATCAGAATAAGCCGATAGTGTTAAAGACAGACGCATCTAAATATGGGTGTGCAGCAAGTCTATTTCAAGACAATAAACCTATTGCGTTCGCAAGTAAGGCCTTTACAAAACAACAAAATGGTTATTGTACCTTAGATAAAGAAATGATGGGTCTTGTGTTTGGTGTAAAACGTTTTCACCAGTATATATATATGGTCAAAAAAGGGTCAAAGTTCAAACTGATTGAAAACCCTTGACATCTATCATGAAGAAACCCTTGTGTAATGCTAGCCCATGGTTACAACGTTTGTTACTTCAGATTCAAGGGTACGATCTTGACGTAGAACTTATCAGAGGAAAAGACGCGTCGTTTCATGTCACAGACATGATGTCACAATTCCTCAATGACACGTGCCCAGAATTATCTGACAGACTAGACATATATGTACATACGGTACTGTCTGGTATGGCATTACCTCCACAAAGCATTGAGCAAGTGCGCAAAACTACTGAGGATGACCCTCAAATGCTATGTTTGACAAAGACAATCATAAACGGATGGCCCGAAATAAGAAAAGACTGTGACACAAATGTATTAGAGTATTTTAATCATCGAGATGAATTGTCAGTCTGTGACAATTTGATCTTCAGAGGTCAACGACTCATCATACCTTAAGAATTGAGGCCAGACATCATAAAACTGTTTATTTAGGCGTAGAAAAATGTTCCAGACTCGCACGTGTTACAGTATTTTGGCCAGGTTTGATGAAACAATTGACAGATTACATTTTGACATGTGACATTTGTTTGAAGTACAGAAATTCCAATGTCAAAGAACCCATGATGTCGAATGAGGTTCCAGACAGACCTTTCCAGATGATTGCCTGTGATATTTTTACGTGGGACAATAATGACTACTTGTTGACATTGACTATTATAGTCGTTTTTTTTTAAATTGACTAGTTACCAAACCAAACATCAGCAATGATTATTACAAAATTGAGATCGCACATGGCACGATATGGTATTTGCGAAAAGTTAATTTCGGACAACCAAACATGTTTTAGTAGTACAGATTTCCAAGATTTTGCAAAGTTATGGAATTTTAAGCATGTTACCAGCTCTCCGATATACAGTCAATCCAATTCTCTTGCTGAAGGAACAGTGAAAATTGCCAAGAGAATTCTTCAAAAATCAAAAAAATGAAAAACTGATCCCTATTTGTCAATCTTGAATTACAGAAATATGCCCCTTGAAAACAACTTGAGCCCAAGTCAATTACTTATGGCCAGGCGACTCCCATCTTTTCTGCCAGTTACCCCAAAACGTTTAGTGCAGAAGGTTGCAAGCCCAAAACATGTCAAGAAAAGCATTGAACATTTATAAGCATAGTGTCCAGAAAGGTTACTATGACAGATCAGCAAAACCGTTGTCATCTTTGAAAGAAGGTGATAAAGTTCAGATTCAGTTTGGCAAGATATGGGAACCGGGGAAAATTCTGGAAAAGACAGACCATAGATCATACTTGGTACTGACGGACAAAGGTGCCATTTATAGACGCAATAGACGTTACTTGCACATATGCAAATCGGGACATGAACTAAATAGCCCGTTGCCTGATTACAATGTCATAAGTTGTGAAAATAATGACGTAACTTCTCCCCGTAGTGTCCCCCATGAAAAAACAATTTCACAGAGTGGGACCACACCAAAACAGCCTTATTATATTACTCGAAGTGACCGAACTGTCAAACCTAATATTCTGTACCCATCAGATAAACGGCAAAAGTGAACTTGGCTATCAGACAAATGTACTGTTATGTCATTAAACTGAGATACTGAAACAGCGAAACTGACAAACAACAGATAATTTGTAATTGTGGAATGTTTGGATACACAATTTATGTGACATTATGATAACAGAACAGGGTAATTTAATTGCTTTGTAGGAACACCCCTAACCTGTTTATTTTATGAAACAATAGATAATTAGTTTATCTGACTGGGAATAAATTTGGAAAGAAATTCCGGTGTGAAAACCTTATCAGATGATTTCACTGAGTTACAGACATGATTCATAGAATTCTACTGTGTTTAACTTCTATCTAAAAGCTATGACTAGTGTTTTGATTTGATGATTGTTCACATCGTAACGCAGTATAAATATGAATAGTGATAAATCATTAATCGTTGATAGAATAAACGTTGGATAAAAGAGTTATAGACATAGTGCAACTTGTGTAGATACATATAGATATATAATGTAAATAAAGAAATGTAATTATAACGGATTTATAGTGTTTTTATAATGGACCCAGAAAATTGTCAGTTTATAAAACTCTCCTGAACAGTAAGTGTGTATGAGAATTATGAGGTATGTTTGAGTTGATAAACTATATTTTTCCTGGCCCTAAATAGCAATGAGTGACAGTTACTTTGATGGAAGCAATGTTGTAATTTGCAATTAACTATGGAACACTGCAAGCACACATGTTTTTAACATTTTAATAATCATGTTTGTCAGTGGCAAAATACACATAAGCATAAAATCATTAAACAAAATGACAGAATAAACAACAGCAAAATATTTATTAACCTTTTATTGTCATATAACTGATGAGTTTCATCCACAGAAAATATACTGTTCAACCTCTCCAAAGCGGCCCTCTCTTGAGCAACAACCTCCCTTCAACAACAGTATGACTTTTTCCCACTGTATGATTCAACTATTAATTAAACCTCTTAAGAGCACAACCTCTCAACAATAACAAACTTTTTGCTTCTCCCAAAGGGCATTGCTTTGGTGAGGTTGTACTGTACATGCTAAGTAACCAGTAACAACTTGTTAAAGCAGATCTCTACAAATAAGTGTAAATAAATTTGATATAACTAACCTTTCATCAAGCTCAGAAATAAATTCTCATACATTAATATACAGGTATGAAATATTTCTTTGCATAAATCAGAGACATATCAAATATTAATTATTTAATATGCATAGTTAAAAGTTTTCCGGAAAATTTCTGGAACCTCCGATTTTCCCAGGTCCGGACCCTACTGGTTTTTATTGCTTCCACAGCACCACTGTTAATATTTCCGTTTCTTTTTAAAATTTTCAACTTTCACCCATGAATATGTCTCTGCATAAATCGAAACAACTATATCAAATTTTCTAATGCCCATATTCCTGTAATCAGTATCTGTTCTTTTAGTTCTTTGATTATTCCATATTTACTTTATAATTATACATGCACAGGTGTCTGTTTTCATTCTAAGATTTATCAACTACAACATTAAAACATTCATAGATAAAAATACTGAGTAGAAATAGTAACAATTCTTTGCCTAATAAGTACATACATATAGGTATAAATGAAATACATGTTATTGTTTTTGACACTTTATTTTGTTAAAAATCTGTCATGTAGCTAAATTATTATGCACTAATAAAATAAAAATAGTAAATATACATTTATATGTGATATACAGGAATACATTCCAACAAAACCAAATAGTTTGCTGGCATACTAAATTTTAAATAAAAATAAAGGTTGACTATAATGATATAATAATTACCTGGACTTACATGTATCACATACTCAAATCTGAAAGTACTGTAAAAGAGCTGTATTAAATCAAACAGCCAGAGATAGTGAAAGCATACCAGTATTTAATTCAGTACTATTTATAGAAACCAACTTTGTCCTCTGACAGCTAAATAGTACTATTCCAGTCAAGTGAGAACTTTCATATGGTGTACATATATATAAGTTTCTATATATACAGACCACCACCATTAATATATCATATGAATAACAACAACAATTCAAATTATACATCCGAATATACTGATAAACAGTTGATTAACAACACATTATACACTTTCTAAGTAGGACAAACAAGAACAGGATATCTTTATTTAGTCACAACTATAACTAGTATATATAATGTATAAAAATATCATATCACAATTTAGACTTGGTTCCACTTTTTTCATCATCATCATTATCAGGGGTGTCTGTTTTCCAAGTATAACCAGGCATTTTTTTATGATCTGAAAGCAACATATGAAAAAATAGACAAGTATTAAACCATGCTTAGCCAAACTGAGCCAGTCTGTCCTACATTTTAAGCCAATCAGATGGCTTAAATTTTCAAATTTTCTCACTTCTAATCCATGAAGAATTTTCTTCACAATAAAACAATGTGAGTTAAAGAGCAGTGGGCAGGCCAACACTAAGTTGGTTAGTTTATTTAAAAAAATCTTCACAATTAAGTAGCCACGCTAGGTAACTTAATTCCGAAGAATATTCTGGGTAAATTATCACCTATACAGTTTTCGATCTTTTATAACACAATGTCAAACACACAGGAATGACTGCTTGATCTTTTTTTAATTGTTGCTGGCACTACAAGGATTAAACTCCAGATTAGCATAAGACAATCATGATAATAAAAATTTACAAAAAGCAAAGTGGTTTGGGACCACTAATAAATGCTAATTTTGTTGACAGTACCTAATGAATAACACCGCTGATTAAAACTTACATAGTTAGGCATAACTACAAACAGATATAATTCATTATATACAATATATTATATATATAATTATATACACAATGATATTACGAAAAAAATGCTGTATGTAGCAAAACATAAAGCCTTCACACAAATTGATTTTACATTTGTACTTTTTATTACATCTAATTATATCTAATATAAGACACTACCTGGTATTTCCCAAACAATCTGATATAGGCTGCCGCCAGAGTCAACTTTTATTGTATCACCGGATATAAAACTTGCAGCAGGACACAGCAGGAAACAAACAGCTGCTGATACCTGAGAAAGAGATTCAATAGTCAATAAGACATAATGGTTGTTGTGATTGCAACATTGACATTCAATATTATCTATGATGGATGCAGTTATTCATTAGGTATTTTATATACAGACTTGCTCAACTATTTTGGTGACACAAAAAGTAACACTGCCTGGATAGGATCATTATTCTTTTCGGTTCCTTTGTTGTGCGCTCCTGTAGCTGCAGTAATAACATCTTCAATCGGTTCAAGAAGAGCCACAATGCTGGGTGGTATGATAGCTGCTTTAGGATTCTTTTTTGGTGCATTTTCGACTTCTGTGTGGATGTTAGTAGTATCTTACGGACTTGTGGGCGGTTTTGGAATGTCATTGCCATATTTTATTTAAAAACGGTGGTCTGTGCATTCAATCTTTCCACAAATTAGACGTAATTCAACAATAATTTTATTTAATTTCAATTACAGAAAAATAAACATAAACATGTGTCAAGTAATCATCCATCTGTGGTATAATGTATAAGATGGATACATATGAAAACTCTACAATTTTGTATTTGATTAGTGATTAATTTCAAGAGTTATTACTCTGTTGTGCTATACGAGGGTCAATTATTTTGTTCAATTTGTTCAATGCATTACAAAAGCAAACCTCTTCAACATTTCCCAGTCGTTTTGCAGGAATTTTAGGAATATGACTATCAAATACATCGGGTGATCCATAATTTGCTGCTGCAGTTTCTGAGTAAATTGAACTCCCCTGAAAACAATGTACATCAACATATAAAAAACACTATTTGTACAGAAGATGCAAATTACATTATCATAAATGCGAATAAGGATATTGTGATTTTGGATTTTTTTATAAAGAATTGGATATATAGTGAAGTATTAAACTTTCCCCAATTAAGAATATGGTCACTGTGAACTTGGGTATAGTGAAGAATTGGATATATAGTGAAGTATTAAATTTTCCCTATCTAAGACTATGGTTACTGTGAACTTGGACATAGTGAAGAATTGGATATATAGTGAAGTATTAAGTTTTCCCAATCTAAAAGGCCCTTCAGAACTACCATGAAATAGATATACAGCAAAATATGGATAAAATGAACTAAAAATTCAGGCCCCCAAGAATTCTCTTTATACCCTTACCAAAGGGAGACTATGCATACCGTATTGTACATAAATTGTATACCAATAATATTTGCAGCGACTTTTAGATATTTATTTAATATACAGTAGAACATAAATATGTATAATACATAAATTTAGTAATGTATACATGTATTATTTATATACAGTACAGTATGCTTTGTCTCCCTTCATATTCTGCTGTGTGTATATATCTAGACGCCACTGCAGTATTATTTATAAAGATAGGGCAAGGTGTCTTTCACTGTATTAGTATGAACCATCTATCAGAACCTGTTTTATTCTTAAGAAGAAAAAACATGATGTTGAATAAACTCACCGGAGCTACTGAATTAATTCTTACACCGTGGTTTGCCCATTCAATAGCAAGTGATTTCGTCAGATTCTCCACACCTGCTCTTGCAGCCCCGGTATGACTAAAAACAAACACATGATTAAGAAGATTTCACTATTTTCAGAGGATATCAAAAATATATCAGACCTCATTACATTTGAAGCCAAAGGTCATATTAGTCTAGTGTACTAAAGATATTTTAGAATTCTTTTAATCATAAGAGAACATGGAAAGTTTTCTGTCAAGGAAATACAAATGTTTTTCACAAAATATGTATTGTAATACAAACATTGACATACTGTGAAGTTTATCATATCATTAACTTTGATCTCGTATTATCATCAGTTCAACACGTAAACATAGATAACAATGATAAACAAACCAATCCTGGAATGATTACATATATTTCAATAATCCATAATCAAGAGACTGCCATAAAATAATAATAAAGTAAAACCTCCTTCAGCAATTATCTCAAAATTAAATCATCTCATTAAGGGCAATTTATTTTTGGATTGGTTTTTAATATTATCTCTATACTTCAACTTCATAATAAGACAATCTGAAGTATATATATACAGTCTAATTTGTGTTTGCAACATGGAAAAAGATCTTCCTGTGAATAAAGGTCATTCTTTGATAAACCATTACTGATTATTTACAACAAACTGACCACCCAGTAAAGGCCACCTGTCAATAAAGATCTCATTTTGTCTTTCCCAAGGGTGGCCTTTGTTCACAGGTTTGAATGTGTAAGTTTGAGTCCAAACATGGTCTTAATATTGCAGTTTTATTTCAATTCATTTACAAGTATGCAATTTAAAGTAAAATCCAACTATTGTTATCATCAATGATTTGTAAGATTTAGAAGCTTGATCAACTTGTATGTGAACCTGTGAACAAAGGTCACCCTCGGGAAAGACAAAATGTGGCCTTTATTAATAGGATGGCCTTTATTTGGAGGTGGTTGCAAACACAGGTTTGAATGTAGTTTTCATGCACTTTACTCATAGGTGGAGGAGAACCTGCCTTGAAGAACAAGACGGAATAAAATACACTGGGACTGAAGCCAAACATAGAACACAAAATAGAGAAAGATGGTAAGTGACTGTAGCAGCCATATGTTCCACACAGAATGCAGAGGATTTAGTGAGTGAGAAAATCAAAGAGTGTCCCTCATTTCTTCACAGACTTATACCTCAGCATAGGAAACCCTCTCCACATGTCAGCAATAATGTTAACAATTGCACCTCCATGTTCAGACATCCACTGTTTGTATACTGAAAGGTAATATCGGTATGAAAAGGCTTGCATAACTGGTATTCTAGTAACCCATGATAAAATAATTTGAAAACTTATATAGCTAAATACTGCAGAAGAATGTCAATTATTTATTCTGCAAAAAGACAAATGGTTGTATTGAGATTTTATGAATGTTTTATATGGGAGTTTTGAAGGCAGTACTACAAAGATAAAAATGCAGATATATACAGAAAATCTAACATATAATCTAACTAAGGCATAAAAAAATAGGTTTGTTTTTGATTACCCGATCAAGCCGTCTTTTACCTGCTGAGTCAAAAGGTTTTACAGCATTCAAATCCTAATGCTAAATTGTAATTTTCACCACAGTGTTGCCAATATATGTAAAAAAAACGTAAAAGAAAAAATCCCTTCCTACCGACACATATTTCTTTGGGCATGTAACCGGAAACAAACCTTTTTTTTGTTTAGGCTTAATGATCTAACCTTCTCTACAGCAGAGAAACGTCCCAGTAAGATTTGTCTCAACAACAGCATTCCAACCCTTTAACCTGATATCTTCTGCAGGGCTTTGGTATTGTCCACCACCATTGTTGACAAGAAAATCAATCCTGCCAAATCTATTCAGTGTTGAGGAAATGAGATTTTTTACCTGATAAGATATGTGATTGAACTATCATTAACATAACTTCAACAAAAAATGTTTACTTCTTGGTGAATACAAATTGTAATGATGAGGGATAGAAGATTTAGCAAATTTACTGGTTTTTCTACGCCGCTCAATTTCAGAGCATAAAAATGATTATAAGGATACTGTTAAGGAAAGACAATTTGATCATCATCACAAAACTCATGACACAATTGGAAAAAAATGTATACAAATAACTGAGGCTAAGTGAATCTGACTCAGGAAAAATAAAGGCATTATAGCGGGCCTTCATAGTTGAGTGGTTATGGTCTCTGACTAGTAATCATTAACCCTAGCTGTGAGTTCGAATCCCACACAGGACCAAATAAATTTCGTATGTTAGGAAGCTGTCCAGCTAGCTTATGGAAGGTTGGTGGTTCACACCCTGGAGTAATCCTGTGACCTTCTTTCCTTCCTTCCTTCACCACTAAAGCTGGAATTTGCAAAATGACCCAGGCTGTTGGTGCAATGTTACGGCCAGATGGGATTTATCATATAATGCATAGAAAAAAGCTCTCACATACAGAATCTTCTTTTCTGATGTTACACTGCATGTGTTCTATTTGCGCATTTGAGTTTGAGATTTCGGTTTTCATCACTTTTGCTGATTCTGATAATCTTTCCAAGTTTCTTGAGGCAATCATAACCTTGCATCCTACAAAGATTTGTAAAATCAATGAAGAATAATTACAAGAACCCGCCGATCTTAACGAATCTTTAGCAGATGCATATTGGCCAGTAATGTATTAGTTTATGTATGTGTATCATAATTTAACACTAAGGATAACCTAACATCAAATAGTTCCACTAATTAGGCTGTGATGGTGTGACATATTTTTCAATTTGGCCCCATCCTGTTCAGTCTGAGGGATGGCCTGTTTGTATTCAGGTATGGAATATGTCAGCTGATTTAGTAAAGCCGGGATCTCCAGTCCATGCTAAAGGCTTAATTACAAGGTGCAAAATAATTTTTGAGGGTCACTTGTCCTGCATGACGAGTGATATATAAAATCCACTAGTCTTGTCCTTGATGTCACTTGTCCAACCACTAAGGGTATGTCAGATATGATGCAGACGATATTGAATAATGTCATCATTAACAATGGTAAACATCTGGCAAAAGGTCTGAACAAATGCCAGTCCGAGGCCGTTTTACAGGTATCACAGCCCAGCTAATCGAGTTTTACATAAGCATCTCCACTCATTTCTCAAAGGCTTAGATATATTACACATCTATTTTAGAATGTTATATAAATGAACTGAAAATGTGATAAGGTATGTATATTTATTTAATTGAGAGTAGGAGTTTGCCACTTGCCAAGAGAACCAGACGATCGGCATTAACTCCAAACCAGTGTTATTACTGATTTTTCCTTCTGTCAGACAGGAAATTTTGAACGGATATTTTGTAAAAAATTTAACCAAAATTTTCCGTTATAAATCTTTGCATTGATTAGGCAAAAGCTACTTGTCCAGTAGGGCAACTGCGGCCGATTTTCTACTCAACCGGACCCAAAATTTACTTGTCAATACGAGTGGACGAGTGGATTTTTTGTGCCCTGAATCAACACTGAATAATGAATTATGGCAGTAAATCATTACTTTCATAACACCAATCAAAAGGCACTAAAGTACATGGTATTTGTGGTCAACAATTGATGTAATATGTATAACAATATCAAAAGAAGTGGAGAATCAATAATTAGAAGTCATCGCAATTGGCTTAAGAACGTCCTACAATTTGACCTGAAAAAAATAGACATTCGATTAACACTTGCCTTTAAACAGAATACTTTTACATAATTTGAATATGAGCGAAAATGATACCTAAAAAGAGAAGCTCCTGGGTTATTGCTTTCCCGATTCCAGTTCCTCCTCCAGTGACAATGGCAACTTTTCCTTTGAACAAGTTTGGTCGAAAGACACTACTCACTTTCGTGGGAGCCGCCATTTTCAATTCATGTGACCCTTGGATTGTCATGTGATACGCGCACGATGTAAAAACTGACCTGTCCCGCTCTGACGAAATTGACGATTCTTCGGAGGAAAAAGATGAAATACCTGCTTCATTGTTTTGAATTGGACAAAATGTTTATTGGTTATGTGAAGTATAATGTATTAGCTATTTGTAGACCCCAATTATTAGAAATTTGAACGATTTCTGAAAAAGTTACGTTGTTAAACAAACTGGGTGCAGAAACTGTCATTTCAGAAGTTGTAACCCTTGTACATGTATATATGTGTTTTTGGTCCGTGTGGCCATTTAAAGCCCAATACACCTTTATACACCATTACGCTGTAGTATGGGGTATTGTGTTGTAATATGGGATATCGTGATGTAATATGGGATCATGTTGTGATATGGTATATCGTGTAGTAATATGGGATATCGAGTTGTAATACGGGATGTCGTGTTGTGATATATGGAATATCGTGTTGTAATGTATAATATTACGCTGTAATATGGGTTATTGTGTTAAATTCATTTTATTTTACACCGATAAAATTCCACAAAATATTCATATTTTTATGCGTTTTTCTCATTCCATTTCGCATCTTGGATTGCATTTTAATTTCCAAGTATTTTCAGTGCAAGTAGCACAATTACACAATGAAACTTTGTTTAAACAAATTTGATTTATACGACAACTACAAAAAAAATCAAAGCTACTGCGTTTGGGAATAGTTCTAAATTGGCCAGGATGTGGTCGAAATCTTGTGCATTTGTTAGTTTCGTAATAAAAAAAGTTTGATCGTGAGGATTGTATTATTATGTTTTATTACATCAGTATATTAACTAAATTTTATTTTATTATGTGCCTCTCACTGAAATTATGTATTCAACTATACATATAACATTGAAATTAATACATGCTAACGGCACGTATATTTCAGTATCGAAATGTTTCATTGAAAATATTAACTCAAATAGGCGTTATGGCAAGTTTTGGGAATTCTCAGACTTTTAGTGCAATTTATTTTACAACAGCAACACCATAACTAAATAAATGCATGCACGTGACTTGAAAATAATATAGTAAAACGAAAAGAACGATTTCGTGACAATTGTATTCTATATTTTAATGAGTCGTTTTATAGGCATGTACAACAATTAGTGTATATGTATGCACTTAATTCATAAACACAAAAATATAATACAAGACGAATCGTATATATATGTATCACAATAATATAATAGTTTTAAATAAAATCGATACCATTATTATCACTTATTGATGCATGTACATGTATTTATTTACTAATCAATTTCTGATTACATGTTCTAATCTTCCATTTTGGACAAGAAGATGCTACTAAAATACTGTTAAATAATTCAAATTGACACAGTAAATCATATATTGTGTCACTTATGTTACAAATAGAGAAAAAATATGTAGAAGCAAGTTGTATCTACCACAACCAACCACAGGCATTAGTAACAGACCTGTGATGATAAAAATGCATATACATGTATATAACAGTTGAACGGGGTCGAATTCTGAAAATATTTTTTCATTTAAGGCAATTTGGGGTTAAATTATGATGTTTTATAAATAATACATTGCATTTTTACCATTACAGGTCCGTTACTTATGCCTGTGCAACCGACAATAATAATTTTGTTATCGGAATTCGACATATAACAACCTCATATTTAAAACCACATCTTCACGACTAGATCTTGTCCAATTGTCAACATGCGACAAAACGTTGGCGAACGCTGTCTAATACACACTAAGTACACATATATTCAAGGCACGAAACAAAATTGTGAAGGGCACGTACACATGTACACATTTCAGTGTTTTGTGTACTCACATGCTCAATCGTCAAAATAATTATACTGTTTTATCTGCAATAGAAACATTTACAAGATTTTTGATTGAAGTAATATGCAAATACTGAAAAAATACGTCATTGGAATGTGTAATATTGTAAAACCCTCTAAATGTAAATCTACGTGAACACTGGCACAGAGAGCACAAATTCCACAGAAAAACGTAACCAAATTGTCGTACCACACGAATTCATTTCGTGTGACATTAAAAAATATACGTGTCCTTCTCATTTAGCTCTACATGTTTTGTCAGTGTGGAAGTTTCATTCTTATTGTAGACACCGTATAATCACCATCGTAACCGCGTTCGATACAGCAACACCGGATGCAATGTAAAATGTCAAATCGTATCCGCCAGTCAAATCGGCGAGGGAGCCCCAAATATATCCGCAAATAATTAATCCTGCTCCACTCATTACATTGCACAATGCGACGGTCTTCGGGAATGCTTCTAACCCGCGTAACTCTAATTGCATAGAAGGTATAGACGCCTGTAAGAAACCTATTGATAATCCACGGACTACTAGTCCTAATATCGTTTCATAATAATTCATTAATAATATTACCAGCATGTGCGCAATGGCAAAAGTGCTGAATGCTATTGTCATAGGTATTGCAATGCGGAGTTTAGGGAATATTTTGTTTATGACCGTACTTAAAAGTCTGCCTGTCAATCCAAACACTCCACTCAGCGATAGAAGTACAGTCCCAGCTTGGCGTGTGAAGCCACGAAGAACACTAAGGTCAACGATATACCAGCTTTCCACTGCGCCTGTTCCAGGAAATATTGCGCACACAACTACAAACAGAATAAACGCGATGTCTTGTTTTGAGCTAAACTGGCATAATTTGACATTCATTTTTTCAATCGGCTTGCCTTTGTAAAAGTATCTTCGTGAAAGGTGTAGAATTAATCCACATGGGAGGCAGTTTAACATTAGTCCACCGGATATCATGAATAAGCCAGACCAGGAGTATTGGCTAATCAAAAACTCCGCAACATTAGGGAGAAACACTTGCGCAACGGCAGTCGCCATTGTAAGAAATGACAAAGCCGAACGTCTGCTGGTAATAAACGTCCAGCCGACGGCAATAAAACCACTTAGATAGCTAACACTCATCGCAAGTCCGCCAATTACGCCAACGAGTATAATTATCATGTATATATTCACGGAAAATGCGCTGAAAAATACGGATATACTGCTAATTGTGGACGCTATCATAACAGGGATCCCAACGCCGTACTTCGTAACAATCCCGGAGAACAATATACCACCAACGTAAGTAAGTCCTTGAAATGCACTTTGAACTAATGCTGCCTCGGATCTCTGAGCTTGAAACTGTCGGATAAGTTCTACATATACAACGCCTAGAACGATGGCAAATCCTAGTGACATAAAATGTAGGTAAACACACGCCAACAACATTACAGCTTGACGCCCCTTAGATGGTTTTAATCTTACTGTCTCCCTAGTTTCTGGTAGTAATGGAGTTCGATCGTTCGCCTCCATATTTTCGCCGCTCAATTTGTTATCCATATGATCTTTGACGATGTTCATCAACTAAATCTATATTTTCATTCAGAATTGTAATCCAACCTTAGATAATTGTTTTGCCGTTGTTGTTTATTGCCGTTGTTGTTTATTTCAAATTTAGCAACATAAACGTATTCACAGTAGAGTACGTTAGTGTGTCTTACTGTCCACATGCACGTGTGATGGTTTTATGTAAGTATGAATTAATTTTTCTATATACAAGATCGAATAAGACGAAGCAGGCGTGCCTGAACATAACATATGTAAATATATTATAAAGATAAATATACGCAGAAACATTTTTTCATAAGATACAGTGATGATAGGACGTGATTGTCGAATGGCTGTTATACAGTTTGGTGTGTGATGAAGCATAAACATGTACAATTTGTTGAATTTTCTTAATCGACATGTTTCATAGTACCCATATGTCACGGGATACTAGTATACAAATGTAGTTTGTAGCTGGCCGTAAAAATTGTTTGTTCCTGGTCACACACTCATAAAAATAGGGTAGGTAGTTTTTTATTATCATTCTTATCATTGAAAGTCGCTGTTGAGATTATTTTTGTGCCGAAAGGTAAAACATGTGGATATAGCGTTCCTCCAGGCCTAATGAAGTCTAGGGTCACAGGAAAAGTTAGGGTAGGTCGGGTAACCAGAAACAAACATTTTTTACGCCTCAGTGTCTTTACTATCTATTCGGTAGATGTAGATCGATTGCATTAGTGTGTTTATTTCGACACAATCAAGATAAAGTCAAAGAAATGCCTATTATTTACACAGAAATGCATTGATACATTAATTTATTGAATAATGACCGAACACGTTGCAAAACATTATTTTTCAGGATAGTGACAGTGTTAAGTCCGCGGAACTCGGGTTCGAACCTTAGCGCATGTTCTCCGAAGATCTAAGTTGGAAGTTCTCATAACTTAGACCACTCATTATCAACAGCTGATTAAAGTGATTCGTAAGAAGTTGGCAGTTTACAGGGCTTGACAAATCCACTAGTCCGCTTGTAATTACGAGTAGAAACTGACTGAAAAAAATTTGTCGAGCCCTGGTTTATATATCAATGTAACTATAGCAGTGAAGGTTTAATACTGACCCAGAATCAAGGGACCCTTGTTTGGTTAACTGCTGTTAACAATTAAACAATTACATGTACTGGCATAAAAGCAGAAAAATAAAAACTCAAATCCAACATTAACGATGCTCATTTATTTTGCTAATCTTATGGAACAATCAAAATGATGGAATTTATATGATCTCAGAACCAAGTTCTCAACAATGCTTCAGTCATTTTACAGCATTCATTATAATTTGCCAGAGTTATTTAACAATATTGACTTGCTCTCGATCTTTTTTACAAACACCTGACACTTTCCTGATGAGCAGAGATATACAAACGTTTCTACGTTATAGCAGTATCAGTTAAATACTTATCAACGACAGAAAAGGTTCTTGTGGTGTGGCTATGGTCTCGAACTAGTAATCACAAGCCCCTCACCACTGTGAATTTGAATCTCATCCTCTTGACCAGACAAATTTCAAATGGAAGAAAGCTATCAAACTACCTAACAGAAAGTTGGTAATTCTACTCAGGTGCACAAATGGGGTCTTGCCATTAAAGCTGGAAAGGTGTCAAATGAC
The DNA here is from genome assembly GCA_008271625.1 of Lutraria rhynchaena. Lineage (NCBI taxonomy): Eukaryota > Metazoa > Mollusca > Bivalvia > Venerida > Mactridae > Lutraria > Lutraria rhynchaena. The sequence continues at coordinate 276,782 of VIBL01000092.1, forward strand.
ACTGGCTGTTGGTGCAACTTTAAACCCAAGTGAAAAACAAAAAAATCGATAACACATTTCTCTGATGAACATAGATTTAATGTCTAATTTTAACATGATGAATGAATATTCAAATGCAATGCAACTTACAAGTACGGACAACTTATACATGTATATACTGAAAATATATACAGCAAAACCTCGAAATAAGACCATCTTTGAGACAATAAAATAGATTTAATATTGACATAAGCTAAGGCCTAAAAAATAGGTTTGTTTCCAGTTACCTTACTGACCAATCGTTTACCTGCCTACTCATAAATTTTTACGGCATCCAAATCGTAGTGCTATATTGTAATTTTTACAACAGTGTTGCCAAGATATGTAAAAAAAAAACTAAAAGAAAAAATCCCTACCTACCAACCCATATTTTTGGGGGCATGTCACTGGAAACAAACCTTTTTTTGTTTAGTAAGTTGGAATATATAAGGAAATATTAAAAAACAATTAAAAGATAAGAGAATTTCACAAGCTTGTAACAATCAAAATGGAATATGATGATTTGGCATTTGTAAGAGCCGATCCTCATATTCAAGTTAACTGCATTAGGCCAGACAATAAACAGTCAAGCCAATACTTACTAGAACAAAAAATAGGGTAGGTAGATTGAAAGTATTCAGTTCTATTTTTTTCTGAACATACCTCTTGTAAGACGGAGGTTAGAACTTCTCACAATAGTATTGCAGTGTTTTTTCTGTAAGAAACTATAGGGTTGTAGCCAAAAAATAGGGTCTGTCATGTAACCATAAACTTGGATTTTTTCTAGCCTTCACAAAAATTCATACTTCACTTTCATTCATTGATTACATGTTTGAATTATTCTGTATTAACCTCTGATCCACAGTACCGGTTTGTAGGTTCATGCCCATATTTGTTCCACTATGCATATTGTTTGGTGGGAATATTGCGTTTCCTTGGTTACCAACACTCACTCCACCATTATTCATCTGAAGTGGAAATCTTTGTTGTGAAACGAATGAAGCAGCATTATTATAATTTTGATTACTTATCTGATGCTGGCTGTTAACTGTCTGTAAATCATGAAGTCCAATCTGACCTTGGAAGGGTAAGTTTGAACCAGGAGGATTTGTTTGATTTCTCATTGGTGCAAGTCCGCCATTTTGTAAAACTTGCTGAGTCATCATATTGGCAGCCATATTTGCAGTATTGTTACCGCTCGTAATTCCATGCTGCCCTTGAAGTACAGAATTTGGTAATCTGGCTGGATTCAGCACAGCTGCTGGAACCGGTCCATTAATATTTGGGATGGAAGGTGGAGCGATTTGCCCTGGAAAATGGTTCATAAATGGTCCGGGCATATTGTTATTCACCATTGTTTGATTTCCTACACTTGACTGGTTTAACACACTATTCTGCTGATACGGCTGTACACCACTTGAGTTATTTTGAAGTACAGACTGATTTACATGCAGATGATCTGAAACTTGCATACCAGTCAACAAGTTATTGCTTTGGGGAACACTTGCATTAACAGCTCTAAATTGAACATTCATTTGTTGTTGCAGTTGTTGTTGTTGAAGGTTTTGACTAAAATTCTGTTGAATGTTTGCTGGTCTCAGCGAATTGTCTATAAAGGGTGGAGGTGGTCGTGTTACATCAAATCCAACTTGACCAGACTGATTCTGAGCAGCGAACATGGATGGATTGCCTGGAATTCTGATTCTGTTCCCTGACTGCCTAATGTTGAATGAACCATTATTCTGAGAACCTCCAATCCAAGCATTGTTTGTGTTGGACTGAGCAACAAATGAATGTTGTGTAAGACCACCGATCGGTGCCATTTGACCAAAACGCTGATGGTTCATGTTTGTTGTATTGTCAAAACGTGGTCTGTTGAATGCAGCCTGAGTGGGTGGCCAACTTTGGAAAGACCTAGGACTTGCACTGGCTGAGTACGAAGAACTGTTACTACCTTTAAATGGATTCCAGCTATTATCTACTTGACCAGAATTGTTATTACCTGAAATAACAAAAATATCTTTATGATAAAAATCTCCAATACAACATGACAAATGATTTCCTACGCTCTGGATTTTGCCAGAAGTCTGAGATCTGATACTACATAATACATGAAACTAGCATTCCAATAGAGCTAGTATAACACCCTGTGAAAATTTGTGAATTTCATAAAAAAAGACAATGTTCAGCAAACACTGCATCTGATATATCAATCAAATAGAATTAATATTCTACAGCCTTGTATTCAGAGTGAACTATCAATCTTTAGTTCAAAATCACTATTTTACTTTTTTTCACAGGGTTTAACACCATTTTTCAACAATTTTTCAGTCATGTATGGCAGCCTGTTCAAAGAAAATCAACATTTTTGTAAAATTTTCAAAGAAGGGTATGACCTACCGCAACCAGGATTTGAACCCAGATTGCTGGGTTACAAGTCTAGCGCACTAACAACTGGACCACGGTTACAGCCTTTTATTTTTATATAAATTAAGAAACAATGGCATAAATAACTATAGATGACTGCTTCTAGTGTTACTAACCATAATCAATAATCTATTATAATTAATTCAATTCACAGAATATACCTTTACGACGGGCACGCCTTTTTCTAGTTTTCAGTCCTTTATTTCCAACATCTTCATTATCTTCTCCATTTTCATCAATGCCATTGTTTGTATCACCAGTTTTGTTGCGTCTCTTAGCTTTAGCTTTCCTTTCTGCTTCGTCATCCGAGTAGTCAAGATGCTATGAAAACAAAACACACGGATATCATATGGCCAGACTAAAGCAGTCATGACCATGGGTGTAGAAATGAGCCAGAAGCTGGAAAAACCAACCAGTTATTTGAGCATTCTTGCCACCTACTTTTTCTCCACAAGGGGCATTGTTCCTTGCCCCGAACTGGTGGAGCCCACAGACCCACCTTCTACTTTTAGTAGCTTACCTGCTACATGAAAGCATATCTACACGCTTGCATGACTAGGGCTCGTAGGTCAAAAAAATTCTCATTTTCCAAATTTTTCTTAACACCTTTGGGAGAATATGAGAAACAATTCATTCTTAGTTATTTCTTACTTTTAATTTCTCCGTTACAAACTATAGGATTGATGCTGAAAAGTAGGGTCAGTCAGGTAACTGTGAACGCAACTACTTCTGGGCCTGAGCAAATTAGACTGATTGATGCAAGTTGTAAAATAAGTTAAGAATTGATGTGAAGTGTATCTTCTCATAGAAAAAAAGACAATGAAAAACTAATTACATTAAGCAGTAAATGTTTGAAAACTGGGTCAGAGTTTACATTACCTCAGATTGATCATCCAGCTCAAATCTCAGTCTTTTTATAATCAATCATTTCAAGTTAATTATGAAAAAATAAATAACTGTTGAACTGATTAGTTTATTATTAAATCATGAATATATCTACTTAAACACAGAGCTAAGGTGGATACAGATCTAAAATAAACTGAAAATAAAACTGAGATTTTCAACAGGAGACTGAACTGAAGTTTGATAACATCTGAGTCTGAGGTTAATGAACTTGTGCTTAAGCTCACCTTCTCTGGTGGTTCATTATTGTCTTCCCATGATGCATCAGAACCTTTCAAACTGAAAATAGAAACATTATAATGGAGATAGATTTTTAATGTAAAAACAAACAAGAGGGTCATGATGGCCCTTTTTTTCTCACCTGAGTAAAGATTGCAATTTCTATGATTTTCCAGTGATTTGACCTAGTGACCTAGTTTTTGACTTGAGTTGACCCACTTTCAAACATTTTCGTGATATCATTCATACAGACATTCTGACAAAATTTGGGGAAGATCCAATAAAAACTGTGATTTCTAGAGTGTTAACAAGGTTTTCATTTGATTTGACTTGGTGACCTAGTTTGTGACCCCAGATGATTTGTGCACATTATGTTGATAAATCTAGTAAATAAACATTGACAGCTAAATAGGATGCAACACATAGAGACATAAACAATAAACAGAGACATTGGTATAAAGAGATTATTGCAAATTTCTGAGATTCATTTGACTGACTGTGACATGTGGACACTTCTGAGATTCTGTTAACCAATAGTGATCAGTGATTTTTTTACCTTCTTTGTTTAGGTCCAGTAAATGGACCCTTCCCATTTGAAAATAAAGACATTTTTCCCAATTCCTGACTTAAAAATTCCTAATTTTGGCAAAAAGCACATTATTTCCCAAATGGACCCTTTCCGAAAATTGCAAAACAAATAACTGGTGGTATACGGCTATTTCTGAGATTAAACTGATTGACTGAGATATAGGGCCATATCTGAAAGTCTGTAAACCGTAAATGAAACAGAGACATTTCTGAAATTCTATTAACTATTTGTGACATAGAGACACACTGAGATTCTATGCAGAGAAGTCAGTTCAAGACATCTTGTGGGGTAATTTCTACAAACCAGAATGTCATTTTTATTCATTTTGAAAAATTGCATTTGAAGTTTTGAACTGCAATAAGTTAAAGCGAGTTACAGGCTTGTAAAATTGGGATTAACCCTATTTAGGATAGAGATCTACAAACAGGTAAGCATGATCATTGTAAAGAGCTCATCGAGACGAAAAAAATGATACCAAAATCTCAATATTGCCAAAAATTGAGTTACTGGGTTGTGGAAATAAGCCGACAATGTATGTAATATGTGTAAATAACTTACTCCCTCAAATTGTCCACAAAGACAAGCTTAGTGAATGAATCTTCCCTAGGAGCATAATATACAGGCATACCAACAGATAAACCTTTTGATGCAATATTGTCAGCTTCATTAAATCGTACTGAATACCATGGTGTCTTCACAGGACCAAACACTTCAAATATCTAAAAATAAAACCAACATAATTATTTTAAACAAACACAAATAAGTCATATAAGATGTTTTTCTTTTTCACTATGGTTTAATGCTGCGCAAGAAGCCATGGTCATTTGGTGACTTTTCAGCTGTAATGGTGGAGGAAGACCCCTGGTGTACATCTAGGTAGAACCACTGACCTTCTGTAAGCTGGCTCGATAGTTTCCTCACATGTGGAATTTGATCTTGGAGGGGATGCAAACTGAAAGTGGTGGGACGCAAGTGATCTTATATTTTTATCACATGAAAGTCAAATATGTCAATCACTCTTACCTGACCAATCACCTTGTGACCCTCCATAAATAATATGGTATCATCATTCAGTGGTGGTACACCTTCATTTGACTTAATCACAACTGAAATATAGGTACAAGATTGTACAAAATATAGAAAATAGAGAGAAACCTTCCCCAACAGTCACCTTCCTATCACACCTAAAATGAACATACGAGATTTTACAAAGTCTAAATAATACAGTAAAATCCTCCCTAACAGGCACCTCCCTAAAACAACCAATGCATGAAAGACTAACCACCTGATTGCTGTAGGGAGGTTTCATTATAGGTACTTTGATACACATGAAGGAACATGTTTCAAGATCAAATTACCTGTAGTAGTAAGAAATTTATTAGCTTACAATCCGAAATTCAGTTGCAGGGTCATCCTAAAGAGCAGGCGCAAACTATTATACACCAGTACCCCCAAAATACTGTCGTTGATTGGTCAACAACCAAACCTTATGTCACTATATGATTGGCTGATAAGCCCTGTCAAAATGCTTTTCAGTGTATTTTCTATGATCAAAAAGTCTTGGACTGATCTGGAACTGATAAGCTCTGCCTAATTGAATTGTTTAGCTTGCAGTGACTCATTGTTTCGATAAACAACTAGTTGAAAGTATCATAATCAATATCTAGTCATTAATTATTGACCAAATCTTAAAATAAAAACCATCATCTTTATCAGCACAAAATGCTGTTTAGTTTTAATCTAAACATGACTTCGTAACTATGAAAACTAAGCATGTAGTAATTTAATCATTTAAATAGTGCTTCTGCTAAGGTGCTTTGAACACAAATGTGGTGTGAACAATTTAACAATTGTCCAAATCACAAAATGAAGACAAACATCTTCATCTATATTAAAAGCTGATCATTTTGAAACTAAACATGACTGTGTAGCTATAAAAACTAAGAACTTAGTTATTCATTTATATATAACAGTGCAAAACATTGAATTTAACAATATAAACTAAAGTAAATTAATGCATTTAGTACATGAAAAAATATCTGGCTAAAATATCCGTTCCTTCATCATATTGTGTATAATGAATGACTTAAATCTATGTTGATGGCTAAAATCTACTTCTGTCACCTAAGAGATTGTGGATTGATAATTATCCCAGAGTGCTTTGCTGCCAACAGTGGGACCCTTTGATCAGTAGCCATAAATTAACAAATGTGGCCCCTAATATGTATAGTGTTATGGATCTAGGCTATATGGAAAATTAAACGTATTGGCTGTTTTGGGGTAGCCAATATACAATAGGGACCATCCGGATAAAAGGGGTCTGATCATAATTAAAATGTGTCACCAGGGCCTTTTTTCTCTCCATAACAGAGGCCAATATTTGGTGACTTCCCAATAGCAAATAGCCTCTTTTTTCCCAATTTGGTGAAAGAATTTCCCCAAAATACAATGCTAAAATTCCCAATATGTTGAAATATGATTCACCCTATATCTTGACAGTCTGTCTACCTTTTCCCAATTTGATCAAAGATCACATTTGAATTTCACAAAATGAAAAGCTAAGGTCCTCTCCCAATTTTTGGAAAAAAGGCCCTGATCACACAAAACCCAGGAAACAAAACAAATTGTCATTTCATAAAGATAGCTACCTAGAATCCCAACAATACTCATTACACTTCCGACTTCAACCATGACAACTGATTCATCTACTGTGATAGTCAATTCTTCCAAGGGAGGTAAATCCTACAAGAGAAAAAGTTGGCATTCAATGATTAGAAAACCAAGTTCACAACTATTTCAGTACAGAATTCAATAACAGAATAGAGTCTAATTCTTATTGTGTTAAAACATGTAATTGAATCCACAGAAGTTTTAAGATTTTTCCCATATCTAGAGTCAGTAACTTACTGACAACTAATGAATATATGAATTATTTGCTTATAATTTAAATAGAATTTTGCATTCAGAATTTGTCAACATGTATGTTGTACAATACAATTAACGTGACATGTTTTTGTGGATTGGACAATAAATCATTTTAAACCAATATAAATTCCACTCCATTGTTAGACATGAATAATCTATCTATACAACATTGTCAGATAGATACACAACCCAAGTTATAACAACAGGCTCCCAATAACACCTTTATAATTGAACTTTACTAAGACCACCTCATAATTATGACCGACTTTTTCAGGTCCCGAAGGTGGTCTCACTTAGTAATTCAGGATTTTTTTGTACAGAATTTTTTAAAAACTATACAGTTTGGCATTCTTTTTTAACGGTTTTCATTTAATACAGCAAGTCTAATTACAACTTGGAATTAAACTAAAATTACTATCAATAATTTTCATGTTGAGAAATTGATACTTTTAGACTTTGACAAGAATCAAAAAAGTTTGTGTACTCAGTATTCAATATAAGACTGTCTCATTTTAAGTTCATTTTAAGAATCAATGACCCTTCACATAAGGTAATGCATTCTTTTGGTAAGACAATAATATTGATATTTATTTACATAAAAGAATTCTCTTTCATATTATATTATTAATAACCAGGGTTTTTTTTTAGGGCTTGGGGAAGACACTGGATGCTGGTCAAAAGGGGAAAAATCACGCGAAAGGGGAAATTTGGGGAAATTATCAAATATTGATACACTGTCACATAACCACAACCAATGTTTTCATGAATCAATGATTATGACAATAGCATTCAAAACAACAATCTACAGGTCCATATCTTTGTCTTTTCTACATTTGAACAGGTCTAGCACACTTTCATAGCCTTGATCAGTTAGATTTTCTGACCAAAGATTTATGCTGATGAGTGAATCGAGCGTCGGTTGGCCTAGGGATGGTATCTTTAATCGCTACTGCGAAAAAGGAGTTTACCCGTTCAGCATGCTTTGCGTCAGATATCGTATTTCTTAATTTCATCAATTGAGCGTCATTTTACCGGAAATGGAAACGTGCGCCTGCTTCCAGGCATCATAAGCGTGGACATATGCATACGTCACGGGCCGGGATCTAGTATTGGTTCCCGTCACTATGTATATCGTTAAACTATCGCAGGTAATCAGCTCATTCGGATTGGTTCAGCAGACATCGTGATAAAGCTGGGAAATCCCGATAGGTTTGCTCAATCATTTCAAAACAAATAAACTCTACATAAAAATGCCGATAAACCTTGGCCTGATATATATTTTGGCTGAATTAAATCTACTAAAACTGAAATTGCCTATTTTTGAATAGCTTCAAAGAGGAATTATGCATCCTAGCGAGGGGAAAAATGCTTCTTTGGGGGAAAAAATGTCGAGGGGAAGACGCCGATTATCGGCGTCACTTTCTTAGTAAAAAAAACCCCTGATAACAGAATTTTATTCTCACCATTGGCACTAAGAAAACAACACACTGTCAACATGCTTCTTCATTAAAGGAATGTCATTCGATAGAAATTAAACAATAAAAAGAAAATGAGAGAGGAACTATACCTCTGGTAGAAGTTCCCCTTTAGTTCTTAGATCCTCAAATCCATGTCTGTTCAGTTTTACCTTCCGTTCCTGATCTTGAGTTTCTTCCCTTTGTTCTGACAGTATTCTGAATCAAATACAAATTATCTGGTGACTAAAATTTCAAATATCACAAAATGAAAATTGAAAGCAACAGGTTTATATATGCTGAAATGGATAAAGCAACTCAGTAAAAATCAATAAAATCTATAAAATATATCAACAGCAACTAATTATTATGTCCACAACAAATATAGTTACCCAGCAGGCAACTACAGCTTGAGAAAAAGTTTGTCCATTGTGGTAAAATTTGCACTTTACACATATTAAGAAAAATGGTGATCTTTGACTGGACGTAGATCATTAATCAAATAATGTCATTACACAAACTTCAATTTGAAAGTCTTGTTTTCAATGGACAAATACTATGTTAAGCGTGTACTTACTTATTAATCTGTGTTTCAGTGGTTTCATGGACATTTTCTGTAATATCTTCACTATCATCTTCAGAATCTGTACTGTCAGGAGAAGAATCTGAAGTGTCATCAACTGTCATAATGTTATCTTTAGATCTATATTCCATCAACATTGGATCAGCAGTACCATTTTCATTTACTGCTCCATTTGCTGCAAGTCCTGAGTTATTCATATGATTAGAAGTTGTGGGTTTATCATTTTCTGTAATTATTTGAAGTTCAGAAGTATTGTTATCAATGGTAACTTCATTAACAGATTCATCACCTTTGGATTCATTGTTACAATGCACACTTTGGTTTGCTGTCTTAGCGTTCTTCACCTGTTCAAGAGTTATATCACTATTGGCAGAATGATCACATGTCTGTTTAGGATCAGTTGTCGTGTAAGCAGTATCAACCTTTTCTTGTTTTATACATACATCATGGATTCCACTATCAACACTTGTATTCAGGCATATTTTACTGACGATGTTACTGTTCAACACTGATCCAGCAGTATCATTTACAGCACTAGATAAAGATGCATCTACATCATCGTCTTCTTTTAATTTAGTATCTGCAATAACTGTTTCAACAGAGTGGTTACCATTTTCTGAAATTCCATCCATTTTCTTGATGTCTCAATCTGGAAACGTGAGAAATTAGGAAGGGATGTATACAAAAGATGTATGCAAAAAAACAAGTAATGCAATTCAGGTCCTTTTTACCTTCAATAATTGGGCCAGATATTCTGGGACTTCCCAATAGCCAAAAAGCCTTTTTCTCAACTGATGAACGAATTTCCCCAAAATATCATGCTGAAATTCCCATTATGTTGAAGTATGATTCTCCATATATCTTAAAAGCCTGTCTACCTTTTCCCAATTTTCAAATCACATTTGAATTTCCCAAAATTGATGGCTAAGGCTCCTGTCAAATTTTTGGATTAAAGGCCCAGCTACTGCAATTTTGTTAGTGATATTACAGTGTCAGACTCAGAATTATAGCTGTTCACATCAAACTCAATATCAAAATTACATGTTTTTTGCTATGTACAAATGTAACATCTGCATAAAAGTGTTAAATCAACATCATTCAAGAAAACAGATTTCTGCAGTTACATTTAATGGTAAATATATTTTCAATGAAGCCATATATGTGGAAGCATTCATGACAGTATCTAATCTATGTTCATATGTAACTATGTTGTCACCATAAGATTACAGATCCAAATTGTTCAAAATTCTTTTTATACAAAGAGATAGTTACGATGTGTATGCGCATTTTACTGAAGTGACATCGTGTGCTTGTCAGTATATTTACATGTTTAGTGTTCATTTACCAAATAAAAAGTGTTTTCAATACATTCGGATAATTTGTGTCATCCGAATAGAGGCAACTTATGTCAACACAACTACGCATTACAAACAAATATACTGGTGTCTTCTCATTTCGTTCTAAAATGAACTGAATATGATGTCACCGATTTATGAAATAAATAATAGCAATGATTACCACAAATTACAATGCAGTACTAGATGGGCACTAAGTCGTCTAGATGAAAGACCACATGTATTTCGGATGCGTTTGATTGTTATATATTGATAATATTTAATTGTTACATTTAAGATGACATATCTTGTATTCCAAAAAAAACATTATACATTATGAAAATAATTCAAAAAATTTCTAACAAACATTGCTTTACGATGTATGAGAGTGACGGTTATCATTAAATTCGTTGAATCAAATTAAGAACATATTCTTAATACTTTTACAGTTAACCAAACACTCATATTATACATCCGGTAATTTTTGGTCGTGAGTCCTCTTGCGTAAGACAAATAAAATGTCAGAACACAGCGGTTTCGGTGGTTTCTTTGGTTCCAAAGATAATGATGGAAATGTTCCAGGTAATAATGCATCAGAAATTGCGTTCTTTATTCGTAACATTTGTATGATTTTCTCTACACGTGGGTGTCCTTCATTTTTGTGTGCTGGGTGGGGTAATTTGCAGTCAGGATTGTTTGCGATTTATCATTTGTGAGACATCGTTAAATCATCCAGTCAGATCGCAACTTGCTGTGTTTTTTATGTATGGAACGCTTTAAGTTCGGACCAGTATGTATAATTTGAGTCTAACAATATAGTTACATGGGGAGCTCTGGTGTACGAATTATGGAAGAAGTGTAACATAGGTGTTGTGTTGGAGCGAGAAACTCTTATTGAATATTCATTTAATCTTTATGCCTGGATGTTTATAACTTTTGTGTGTTTGTAAATAGTTCTGAGCTTTTATGCCATAATATGCTAAAAGATATTTTTTGGCTATGTGGAATACTGATCATGGCATTGATTAATTTATCAATGTGTTGTATTTTGCCAACACTTTTCAGTGAATAGCCCTGCAGGATTGTCTCCTTTTATGAATCTGGATCCAAAGTTAATTCAGGTAGGTACCTAATTACTTAGGCCTAAACAAAAAAAGGTTTGTTACCAGTTACATGCCCGAAAAAATATTGGTCGGTAGGTAGGGATTTTTTCTTTTACATTTTTTTTACATATGTTGCCAACACTGTTGTAAAACAATTACAATATAGCACTACAATTTGGATGCTGTAAAATATTTTTGAGTCGACAGGTAAAAGATGGGTTGGTTGGGTAACTGGAAACAAACCATTTTTTTCACGTCTTAGTGAATTTTGAGAATATGGCATCTTTTTTATGATAGTATTAGTAACAATTACTTAGCTCACCTAAGCATGTAGTGCTGTGTGAGGTAGTTGGATCTGTCAATATCCCTCGTTCATTTCAATAATTTTGGGTTGTTTACCCTGTAGAGGTCACATTTTTGATTGGATCTTCATCAAACCTTGTCAGAATGTTTGTCTTAATGACATATTGTATAACTTAAGCTGTTCATAGCACTCTGTTATCCTATTTCATACCAGAAATACCATTTGTACTTATATTTATTACATTTTGGTTGCAGGAAAATGAGAATTACATTCTTCCAGAAGGTGCTGGAGGTCATCAAAGAGGCAAATTCGAGAAAGCATTTTCTCAGATTGGTGGATTTATTTTTACAGGTCAGGGATATTGTATTTTTTTCTTGTGTGAAACTTTGCTATCTTGGATTTTTTTTCATTTCTTTAAAGAGCACAAAAAGGATTTCAAACTGAATTTTGAGCAGTAAAATTTAATGTCTAAATCATTGTATTCTAGTATTTCAAAAAGAAAGCTAGAGAAGCACTGCTCTTGTTAGTTAATCTCAATATATAACAGATCATTACAAAGGTGCCTTCTTGATTGAGTGGTTATGGTCTCTGACTAGTTATCACTAATCCATCACCGCCATAAGTTCAAATTCCACCCAGTGCCAGGCAAATTTTCATGTGGGGAGTGTCCAGCTAGCTTACAGAAGGTTGATGGCTTCTACCCAGTTATATGTTTGGGGTCTTTCTTCACCATTAAAATGCTTTTATGCTTTTCTTATAAATCTGTGATCTGATATTATTTCTTATGTTAATATTTGTAAGATATTCATTGAATATGCCTGCACTGAACAAAAGTTCTTTGGGTGTTTGTTTTTCGTGTATCATAATTTGTAACAAATGTATTTGCATTTACAGGGGCTACTCTGGGTGCAGCCAATGGTTTATATACAGGTTTAAAGGAAACAAAAACATTACAAGGATCAATCAAAAGAACACAGTAAGTGTTTTAGTTCTTATTAAGTGACAGGGCTTTTTCTTAGCATTTTAGGAACATGACCCGACCCACAGAATTTTGAATTTATGCAACATTTTGAACAAATTTGGGAAAAAGTCCTACTGTATAAAAATAACTTAAAATAATCAAATAGAACTATAAATAACAAATATTATGTTTATTTTTGTTGTTAGATATTAATAACTTTATTACTTGAATGATTTAGGAATTCAATGAACATTTTAACTGCTGTAAATTAATTTGTTTTGTTTCGTTTTTTTTTTGCCTTGCAATTGGGAAAAAATATACTTTTTGCAATTGGGAAAATTCGCGACTGAATATCAGTCATCAAAACGGCCTAAGAAAAGCCCTAGATGAATGCCTGATAAATTCAGTTGATAGAGCAGTTGGTTTACAAACTACTAGTTCGTGAGTCTGAACCTGTGGCACATAAGTCTGATTCATGTGGAGAAGTTAGCAGTTATTTGTGGAGAACTAAGTTGGTACTGAAGTATTGTTTAAAACAGGCTTAAAATAAAAAAAATATTTGTTACTGTATTGTGTTGATCTGTAGAAGATCAAATAATTTTCCTGTAAAGATCCATTATGATTAGCATCAATAGATTTTATCCTGATAATCTTATTGAATTTACATTAATGCAATTTGTTCAGAGTCTGTTGTTCTTTCTCTTGTTCACAGAATGTTAAATTATGTTGCCAAACAAGGTGCATCATCAGCTCAAGCATTTGGTACTGTAGGTAAGTGGATGTGTACTTTAATTACCTGTGTATAGGTCCCACCTGCATATGAGACAAAGTAAAAAAAGGGTGGAAATCCAGGGAAAAAATATGTTTATGCATAAAAGGCACATATTTTTTTTAGCAGAGAAAATGATCAATTTGTTATCATGGATGTCTTTATTTTATTCGAAAAATTTTTCTATTGAGAACATGAATGAATTATGCTGTAAACATGTCAAATAAGATGATCAACAAACCATGGTATAATTGTCAAAAAAGGTGAATCTGAATTCAACCATCGTTAAGATGATCATGATAGGTTATTAATAGGAATCTTTCTGTGTTGACTATTTGACTGTGATAGATGATGTGAATACTTTTATGTGTATTTGTGGAACTGTTCTATTCTATTTTGTTCATAGATATGGTATCATTGATAACCTTTCTAACAGATGATGAATTGTAAAAAGTACTGGTAGTTGAAAACATATTTTCTTCAAACAAGTGGCATATAAAATTTGTTCATGATATTGATTTCTGTCAGATTTTATTTATATGAATATGTATGAATGATAAAATTATCTGTTTTCCAATACTGACAATCTGGTTGAAATATTGCTAGGCCTAAACAAAAAAAAAGGTTTGTTTCCAGTTACATGCCAAAAAAATATGGGGTGGTAGATAGGGATTTTTTCTTTTTTTCGTTTTTTTTCATTTATCGGCAACACTGTTGTGAAAATTACAATATAGCAATTAGATTTGAATGACGTAAAAACTTGAGTCGACAGATAAAAGATGGGTCGGTCGGGTAACCAAAAACAAACCTTTTTTTTACGCCTTATGTGTATCATAGTAATAATCATCATTATCACTTGCAGCTTTCATGTTCAGTGCTATTGACACAAGTTTATCATTAATGGGAAGTCCAAATGAAGATGTAAATACGGTAGTTTCTGGAACAGCCACAGGTCTACTTTATAAATCAACAGGTATACTTTCTAATTGGTTACATTTAAATTTATTGTGGGAAAATCATCGAAATTAGCCAATCAAATTTTATGTTTTAGCCAACTGATCAATTCCTCTTTCTTTAGGTTAAGAAAATGATTTTAATAGGTGTCACAATCATTAACGGAAAAATTCTTCTCATGGCATTCTTACTCGGATGTTTGTTAAATATGTACAAGCAACATTGATAATAAAATGCAGAAGCACATAGATGTATGATATGTATAGCCACCTTATCTAGAGCTATAGAATTGAAATGGATGAAAATCAGATACTAAATATCTATTATCCACTACATAATGGTATCTTCTTATGGCCCTGATTGTTGTAGTTTTTATTTTCCTGCTTGATTGGTTCAGTCAGTAGAATGTTTGTGTCAAGGAACTTAGGGTTAATAGTTCGAAACATGGATGCTGTGCATGTTCTCTGTGATGATTAGGTTAATGACATTGTGTCCTGGGACATTCATCCTTTGCTAATGATCATTCAAGTGGAGAAGTTTGCAGTAAGGAGCTACTTGCGGAGAACAAGGTTAGTGCTGGCACAGAATCCAGGAAAACTTGTTTTGTAAGCTGGTGGCTAGTATGTAATTGATGAACTATTAAAAAAATGTTAAAAGCCAGAAATAAAATGATTTTTTCTAATGTTTATTTGTTTTCTTTATATTTAAGCTGGACTTAAAGGTTTAAGAATTGGTGGTTTAGTTGGACTGTCAGCTTCTGCTGCATACTGTTTACTAACTAAATATTTATGAGACTTGAATGAATGACAAATGTTAAATGGACATGATCTTTGGAATCATTGGAACAAGTGTGTGGCATCTCTCAGATTTCTGAAGTTTTCTCAGAAACAATAGTGCGTAACATCAACAATCAGATTGGTTCTGAATGTGACATTCTTCCATCAAGTGATTCTGCTCTCACTGTGTTGAGCATTCTTTATAGCAGCATCTGCCTTGAGTCAATGCCTAGTGAAAAAATTGAGCAGGATTCTTTGTTATGTGTTTTCATGCTGTTATCTGTTGTATTATTTTTCATGAACTTAGTGCATCAAATGTTCACATGGTTGATATTTATAACATGCTTGTACAAAAGATAACAAAAAAATTGGAATGTTGAATATTTAACAGAAAAGAAATTAAATGAAATTTTATGTTACTGTGTTACTTGTTAATGTAATTTGATGACTTAAGATATTTGAGGACTTGAGAGGTAATATTAGATTGTGTCCTGTCTGTATGACAGATGCCAGTCTGTGTGGTATAATTGTGGTCGGGAGGTGGGACTGACAGGATCAATTCAACCTGGATACAGACTTCGTTATAAAACTTCTTAATTTCGTCATTGAAACTTGTCCATGTAAAGTTTGTGCTATGTTTTGATCTGTAATATGAGAAACGATTTCGGTAAGGCTAAGAAAAATGTTGTTTGTTAATTGATAAATTATTTAAGTCATCCTAGGCAGTTGCCCTAAACACACAAATAATTGTTTCAGCCTTCCCCACAGTTGAATTGAATTACAAGTAACAACTTTTAAAATATTTCATTCATTTTACAAGTATTCCAGATTCGTGTGTTCTGGCTTTTTGTAATCAACAGTATAAGTAATTATCTATCCTGTTGTAAGATTTCTATGGGCTTATGTTATTTTATGTGTATATATATGGACATGTTCTTATGATTGTTTTTTTTGTTTTAGGATCATTGAATGAAGTATAATCTTATGTAAAATATTACGTGTTTCTGTTCAATTATATGTATCAAAATGCAAATAAAGTAATTTTTATGGTACATCTTTGCTTGTGTTTGTTTCATACCATTTTCTGTTAATGAATATGATTATGTTTGCCAAGTGTCATTCTATGCTATGATTATTTCATTTTATAGCCATAGGATTACTTGTATGAACTATTGATGTTATGTGGTTATATTTGAAACACTATTGCACATAAGTTAACATGAATATGTAGTCTAAATAATATACATATATCAAGCTCTTTGGTATTGTGTGTGGCTAGAAATACCTATTTTTTTCTGGGCTTCAACTTAACACCACCAGCCAGGGTTATTTGACAACTTACCCAGATTTACTTGTGGAAGAAGACTTCAGGCATACACCTAGGTAGAACCACTGACCTTATGTAAGCCAGCTTGACAGTTTCTCATGTGAATTTATTCTGGTCTCTTATGGGTTATGAGGGTCTAGTGACTTCTAGTTTGAGACTTTAACCACTTGAACAACAGAGGTCCTGGCCAGAAGTATAATGTTAGCTGAAAAGTTCTTCCGTGTTTTGCAAGATTCCATAGTTGAATGCTGCTTATGTTATGACTGCATACAAATCTTAACCCAATTAAAAAAGATTGTCATTTAAGAATCTTACCGTCAGAATTCAGTCATAAAGTAGGAGCTTTTATTTACTGTCTGTACAAAAATTAATTTTCCTGATACCCTCTGTGGGCTTGCACCTTGAAGGAATGATACATTATGGTTTAATAAAACCTAAATGACAGCACGGTCCAATAACATATTTATCATGTATATATACATAAATGATAAATGTATTTGTAGTCCGTGTGGGCATATTAGGCCTTAATACACAATTACACATCAACCCCTTTAATGTGCTGGCCCCCATATGCCAAATACAGTCGAACCTGCGAACAAAGATCAGCAGAGAGACGAAGAAGCATTGTAGGCTTCTAGTCAAAGGTTTCTTTCCCCTAATTCATCAGTTACTTCATACAGGAGAATGATTTGCTCACAAGGGGTCACAAATGTTGTGTGATATTCTCACAAATATTTCTCAACAATGCTTTTTTCACGAGATATTGCTAAAACAGACACTCTCTTTTTCACAAATTTATTACAAAAAAAAAATAATTAACAATTGAATACAAGTTTGTAAAACATAATTCTGAGTATCCTTACCTAAAAATATATGCAAGAGCCTGAATGCAAGCTCTTGAAATATTATATTAGTACGCACCATCATATACTTACATGTATTTATTACTGGCAGAACTTGAAAAAACTGATAACCACAGCTAACAGTGTAATTGGTTTTAATTGGTGTAGAGAATAGAAAATAGAGACTGAACTTCAACAAATTGCCCTAAAACAATGTTGTTGCATTGTTTATGACATCCATCAAAAGTACATGGACATGTGAACCTTCATATCTTTGTTCGAAAGCAATTTAATGGATTGATGAAATTGATTTTCTTTGAAATTTTGTTCATTCGAAAATGACAAAGCCTGAAGTTTCAACTGAACCAGTGCATGTAACCCCGTATAATGTTCAACAAATACTTTTTAAGAGCATGAAAAACTAACAGCCAAACCGTCATTGGGGTTGATTGAAGTATAATCCATCAAAGTTCCTGACTCGCACTCACCTCTGGCAATTGTTCTTGCTGATTCAAAATCTCCGCTTGATGTGCTAGCAGAATACACACCAGTGTTTGGCGCATATGTTACTGGTGCATAGAATGTGAATTCATTGCTGTCTGTATTATCAGGGTTATTATCGAATATGTCAATAAGATCTTGGCTAAAACTGTTCACTACACACGCGACCGAATTTGGAGAAACGTGCTTTATTGTGACTTTAGTATAATCATAAGTATTTGTGAAATAGTCTTCGCCTATTGTACCACTGCACTTATATTCCAGGCAAGCAGTACTGGTTGCTGTTATAGTTAAATCTCGCATGCCAAGTACTGTGTCAGTTATGTTTTCATTTGTGCCACCAGTACTTATTGCCCTGATTATGAGGGTCTCAGCATTTTGTATATCAACTTTAACTTTGACATAACACATTCTATATCCTTCGGCTCGCTTTTGGTACCAAACCCGTTGACTTGTATTCAACACAACGGTCATATTTTCGGAGGTGATGTCAAAAAACTCCGCGAGTGTGTACACGTTCTCGGTTTCATTTTGAAAGTAAAACTTGAAATGATTATCAGTTTCACTTTTAACGAGACATTCAGTTTCCGATTCATAGAATGGTCCATTTGAAGACCTAACAAATTTCAAGCCAAGATGTTCATCACCGTAAGACACAGAATACTTTATGATCTCTCGACTGGATTGAGATATTCCTGTATCCGAATGAATGTCGGGATTTGATGGCTGCAAATATTCATCCGAAGAGGTTTCAAAGTTACTAATCCAGACTTCAAGATAACCATCGCCATCATCACAAATAGTTCGGAAACATGTTGTACTCGGAGAAAACGTGTGACCGTAGGTTTCAAAGGAAAATGGACTGGATATATGTACTGCTTGAATAAACGTCTGATATCGAGAATTGGTCATCTCTGAAATCATTTCTTTGTCCACATACACACGAATTTTAAAGTAGCAAACGTTTTGAGAGGTGGTATATTCATTTTGAGCAACAGCGATCCATTTTGAGGTATCAGTAGGCAATATCTGACCAAACACACCACTTTCTGTAGGCATCAAACGCCAAAACCCAGAGGCAGTTTGAAGCTTGTACAAGCCACTGTTGCTTTTGAATGACTCTATCAGGGTTCCTGAGTCAACATTTAAGGAGTTTACTAGAAATAAGGTTTCATTTGTTCCGTAACTTCGGAAAGACATGTGGAAGGCGCCAAAGGTCCTTAAGACGATTGATTGTCCATCTTCATTGATTGAGGCCATAACACCCGGCATTACATCAATGTCTGATATTTGGGTAGCATTAAGAAATGCGATATCAATATATAACTGACCATCGTGTCTAGTCAATGAAGAATCCACGAAAGATTGAGCTGGAATAAAAATTTCTGCTACGGCACCGTTTGGATTGGCAGTATTATCACCAACAAGAACTGAGTTATCTTGTTGTGAATTGATTAAAACACGTTGATCATTTTCTATAAGGTACATAGTAACAAATATCGTTCCACTAGTGTCGTCAGATAAGTCTATAACTTTAGTTGCACTAATTCCATTCTTCTCTATATTTATTGTCGCTGTTCCTAACTCGTCTGGCACATGAAAAGTGAATAATCCCATATAATTTGAAAATGTTTGGTACTCTCCATTCAAATAAACAGTAGCAAACTGAACTACATTATCAGTCTTGTATACCAATATCTCACCGACTATTTTGATACGGCGAGAATCGCAGGCTCCGCAGCCACATGCTGTTACCCGCATTACCGATAAAGTGTATCCAGCACACTGCACTATTATCATGTCAAAATCTGACACTGTACAACAGTTTTGTGTCTCATCCTCACATGTTTCAGATCCATCTATGCCAGATTGCCGGCAGGTATCTTTTCGACATTCGCCTACTTCAATGGAAGCACTGTTTGTATCTGACTGAACACAATCAAATGGAAGATGCATTCTTTTCTGAGTGAGCGAACTTGAACAAAATTCATCCGGTGAATCTATGGAAATAACAAGGTGGGTATATATTTAAGAAGAAATTAATTTTTGATCATTTGTAGTAAAAACTGTTGTCATTATTATAGGTTATATAGTTGTCTTACTTAGAAAACAAAGGAAAAATTACGCCTTTTTTAACATACATTGATCACCTTCCGACGGAAGTGAATAAATATTCTGTGCATATTCTGCTCTGATTTATTTGTACTTCCACTATTGTTATATTTGTTTTAGAAACACATTTATACGACACGTCAATGTAAAATTAGTCGATTAGATTAACAGTTTTACAGTTTTGTTTAGTTTTGTTCTTCTTAGTTCAAACGCAATACTGAACCAGTACTAGTTGAGTTGCCTTTACCATGTACTGTAAGGGTGGCTGCCTGAGATTCTATCGAACCATAATCATTGTTGCCTCTACATGAGTATTCCCCATTGTCTGACACTCGCAACTGATCTAGAACCAATGTACTTCCATCAGGATATAATGTCCCATCAAGCATAATAGAGTCCTTGAACCTTAATTATATATATATAATTATATTATATAGTCAAAGCTGAGTACAAATATTTAAATTGAGAAACATCCTCTAGCATGCACATTTGGCATTGATGTAAACAACAATTTGGTTTATCACGCAGAACAACTTTAATGTTAAATACAACAATATATGATTTTTCTTCATCCATGACTGATACCATTTTGATAAAACAAGCTACTTTTAATAATGATAATTTATCATGAAATGAACATGATTATTACTCTAAATTTGAAGTTTTCTGGTAGCATAATTGTAAGCTATATGGGCAAGTGTTCCGGAGTATTGGTGTCCAAATAAATGCAAAACATAGATAAGAAAAAGATTCCCAGGAAAAACACAAACAAAACATTCCACCTTCTTCAAAATACTACCTTCTCCAAACCCCCAACCCAAAATCCATCCAATACCAAGGGTCATGCAAAAAAGGAGAACAAAATACAGTCTCGCGGATGGTACCGCCTAACAGAACTACTACGGTTTAAACTAGTTTTATGGGTCTAACCTCACACTCCCCCTCCGAGGTAACAAAAGAAAAGAGTTACAAAAATAAATACATTATAATAGACGAATACAAACAATAACAGCAACAACATCAGCAACAACACGTACCATTCATAGTATGTAATGCTTGGGTTTGCTTCGGCGGAGCAGCAAAGGGTCAAATTCTCCCCAATTAGACGTGCTTTTCGTCGATGTTGAGTCTTCATGTAAGGCCACTCTACCAATATAACGAATTCACTTTTGAAAAAGTAGATATTTTATTATTTGGAGAAAAGGATTTACTTGTGTCCGTGTGTGCATATTTGGTATTACGTCCTTTGTCTATTCCCTTGTAACCTAGCAGTGCTTTCCTGTTACTCTGTATTTTACCAGCCTTACAAACCCTCAACTGTGTTTGTTTTGAGAGTTGATGACGAAAACATGATGAATGGCCATTAATTGTCAATATTTTAGTTTAGCAATTCTGTCGTTTTTAACAATGAAACTAAACAATCAATATCAGCGAAGTGCTAATGTAAATATGGTTGTCTTGCGCAATATGATTTGAAATTTACATAATCATTTGACACCTATCTACAACACCAGCACAAAAGTTAACTAAATGCCATAAACTTACCAATTTCATACAGTACAAGCGCGGGAGACAATGAGGTTATTTCCACAGTCTGTGTCACGAAGCCGGTCAATTTGATGATGACACTATCACCAGTACAAAAGTCAGTTAAGGCGAATTCTCCGTTTGAGTCACTAGTTGCAAATAGGTTCTGTACCGCCGTGTTGGCATAAACGCCGACACCAGGGATTCGAACATCACTTGTCGAAACAACATGGCCATTGATATTTTGGTTGCAAACACACATATTGCAGTCCGTATTTAGTGATCCCGTCTGACACACCAAAGAACAATCTACAGACGATAAAGTTATAGAGTCACAGACTTAAAATAGACAATATATGATTCCGATGAAAGTTTATTATTTTAAACACAATTTTCTTTCCTACGTGTGACTAAATTTAGCAATACCGGCGAATGCCGATGAATTTCCGTGACTAGCACGGAAATATCCGAACATGACGACGTTAGACGATGTTAACCAATGACTTACTAATGACATACAGGATTGCTTGTATTACCTGGACATGGTCCGGGTGAGCACGATGATGTCTGTTCTGCTGATCCAACACAATCGACATCATCAATATTATCTTTAATACATTCCCTTGTACGTGCATGTATCCCATCAGCGCATGACACACTGCAATAACTCCATGATGACCACGTGTTCCATTTCCCGTATACTAAGTAATTCAATACATACATAATTATCAGGCCATCTTCAAAAAATTGTTGGTTTGAAATTGCGCGACCAACTCATTCTAAAACCCCCATTTTTTTTTATTGATTTTGACAATTTTCTTTCCTCCTTCATTCCAGCTTTTCGTATTTAGAACAAGCTAAAAAAAGTTAAGGTCATTTTATATTATTTTACTAAATGCTAGTAATCGATCAACGCAATTACGACATTGTGTCAGAAAAAATGCATTACTAATCAAACTATTTCAAGACCAATTATTATCGATTAAATCACACTTTCAAGATCACCTGGACATGGTGTTACACCGCATTCCTCTGTTTGTTTGTACAATCCCTCGCAGCTGGTACCATTGGCTCTGTTACAAGTCCGATATCTGACATGGATTCCAACTCCGCACGTGATTCCACAATCAGTCCAGGAGCTCCAAGACAACCAATCACCTTTAAGGAACATTCGAATATATTTTGTATCATAAAAAAAACAGCAAAATTGATTATTTCTAGACAGCTTTCTGTAGCCTCAAACATGTACATGTATATTTTGGTTAAGAAATCTGAATACACGCGCCTCTTGATGAAATATTTACGCTAGTATTTCTTTTGCTAGAAACGTTTTCAACATTTTTGAATTTCAGTTTTTATAAATTCTTGAAAATTGGTAACTTTTAAAGCAAAGAGGGCTAATTTTTATATTTTAGACAGTTTCAGGTAAAAAAGCGAATACCAGATGTTGAATTGGTAACTGGTGTTGTTGTTGTGCCTATATGGGGTGCTGTGGTCGATCGGTCTGAAAATTAGAACAAATACTGGGAAAACAATGATTAGAAAATATTTGTAGCTTCAACCAAACAATTTTGTTGTTGTATCAAACAGCAAGTAAGTACTCATGGGTTTGAAGTCCAGAGAAACCGATGTTACGAAAAGGCTGGGGTCGACAAAAGGCTTGGAGTCGAAGTGTACCAGGACCTTATAGACGGATAGGCTCATTACATATAGATACATTTCAGTACATTCTAACCTGCGGTCCGTTTTATAGATTTAACTAATAGCATTCTTGGCGTACAATTCACGCAGATGGCATTTATTTTAGACGCATTCAATATTTTTCAAGACGACCGAAGAACAGTTGTTACAAGTTTACATCTGCTTTTGTTTTAAAGAGGCAGTATAGTAATCATACGCTCCTCACCCGCTGTGAGTTCGAATCCCTGCCGGAACCAGACAAATTTCTCACCTAGGGAGCTGTCCAGCTAGTTTGCTGGAGATCGGTGCTTCTACCCAGATGTACCACCGTTAAATGCTGGAAAAGTCTCCATATGACACAAACTGTTTGTGCGACGTTAAACCCAACAAAAAGTCGGTGTAAGGAATGTTTACCAATTTCAAATGTCAACATTCCTTACACTGATTTAAAAATTAGATGCAGAAATGGTAATTCTTGTTTAACCCATTCTTGGCTTTTCACCAGAGATGGTAAGTCAGAATGTATTCTATGTAGTGCACCACATTCTATCAAACATATTCTTATCGACTGCATCGATCTTCAACCTATCCGTACCAAGCATTTTAATGCTGAAAACTTAAACACCATTTTCAAAACTGTTTCACCTGAAACAATTCTCAACTACTTAAAGGTAATCGGACTTTACAATAAACTTTTTATACACTCCTTTATACACTCCTTTTAACATCGCAAACTATTCCACACCCTTATTGTTGCAACAGACCAATTTTTAAACAATTCAGATCTTCTTCATTTTTTTACATTTACACCTTAAGCTTACATTATCTTATTAAATGATTTATCAATATTATCCTTTTCATATTGATGCGCGCTACATGACCTTAGATGTAGATGCGCCATAAAACACCAATAAACAATAAACAATAAACAAAAACAAAAATAGACGTAATAAGATGTTATGACCAAATAAGTTACATCACATTTGAGATTTGTGCGAGATCCAACACTTAGGCCTGAGCAAAAAAAAGTTTGTTTCCGGTTACATGCCCCCAAAACTATGGGTCGGTAGATAGGGATTTGTTTTCTTTTACGTTTTTTTTTATTTTTACATATATCGGCAACGCTGTTGTGAAATTTACAATGTAGCACTAAGATTTGGATGCCGTAAAAACTTTTGAGTCAGCAGGTAAAAGATGGGTCGGTCGGGTAACCGGAAACAAACCTATTTTTTACGCCTTAGGTGTTTAACTCTATTTATACGTTGAGAAAAAAATCTTCTCGACTATGTAAAGTGTCTCAATTTTCCTCGTATAACAATAGGCAAATCAGGAAGTGGGTATACAATTAAGACACACAATACTATCTTGTCATAATCAAAG
Organism: Lutraria rhynchaena; assembly: GCA_008271625.1. Taxonomy (NCBI): domain Eukaryota; kingdom Metazoa; phylum Mollusca; class Bivalvia; order Venerida; family Mactridae; genus Lutraria; species Lutraria rhynchaena. The sequence continues at coordinate 301,470 of VIBL01000092.1, forward strand.
CGCAGTCTTTTTATTTTGAATTGTCTTAAATTATATCAATACATATGTTCAGTGCGCTGTTTATTTATCAGTTTATGTTTAAAAAATGGACCCATCTGTTTAACAAGCTGCTTGACTAACTTGATATTGAAGATTGTGGATTCGTAGACTACAAATTACTCGTTGTAAAAATATTTTACACAACTGTCCAGGTCATAATTATAAAGTTATATTACCGTGGTATTAGCCGACCAAAAACATGACATAATTAATATCAATTTTCAACGAAGAAAGACCAATAGGTTTACACCTGGGTAGAACCACCGACCTTCCGTAAACTAGCTTGACAGCTTCCACTAAACTAGCTTGATGATTTCCTCACATGTGAAATTTGCCTGGTCCTGGACGGGATTCGAATTTAATTGAACGGCTAGTGATTGCTAGTCTGAAGTCATAACCACTCGATAACGGAGACCCATGAGTAAGAATAATATCACACATGCTATATACACAGTCAGCATACACATGTATATACATAAAATATTTTTGCAATCAAACATACTTAAGTAAATAAGTCGGTAATGAGTTGTTTGACATGCATGTATTTATACCTTGACAATGAATCTAGAATTATTGAAATAAGTTTGGTTATTGACGGGCTCTCAAATACATAAATACATACTGGTGTTGTTCATGGTTTGCTGTGTAGAATTTGTGGCAGCGTCTGGAGAGGAAGTTGATGTAAACGTCTCCTCCTTTACATACGTTGATTCGTGGGAATTACCTATATTTTCAATAAATCATTTAAGAAAACAGTCTAAAATTCTTGTGTAAGAAACATATTTAGTGAAGTTTTAAGAATTTAAATATTAATGGAGTCGGTGATATTTTTATCATTAGAAATATGTATAGACAGGAAAAGTATATATATACAGTAAAACCTCGTTATCACGAGGGTCAGCGGAACAGACTAAATGCTCGGGATAAACGTGGTGCTCATAATAACGAGGTATTTGTTTGGTGGTTGAAAATTATACACAATTAATAACGAAAAAAATGACGTGATTTTAGAAACTCCTCGAGATAAGTCAGGTGCTCGTGATATCGATGCTCGTAATAGCGAAGTTTTACTGTGTATAACGGAAAATTAATAAAACGGCTGAAAACACGACCGAGGTAGCAGTAATTACCTCACTTACATTAAGGAAACGAAACTAGTGATGAAAAAAACCTGTAAAAGATAATTATATAAAATGTCACTTACTGTCATCATGATTGCTTTTCGACGTCAGAATTACCACAACTATAACTATTGCCACCATTGTAATACCTATAACTAAGGGCACTAGCACTTTCGAAATTTTCTTCACATTTGGATGATGCGAGTTCTTCACATCAACCATATGTTGTGTACTCGCGGTTCCTCGTGGCGTACCCACTCTAGAATCGCCATGAAAACTGTCACTCCAATGTACTCGTATGTCAGGCGAAACACAATCACTAGATAGAACCACGTCATTGGAAGACAAGTCTGACAAAGTTAATGCCGTAGTCTGTCGACTGTAATTATTTGTCGACGCCATCTTGTCCCCGAGCACTTTTTTAACACATGAAAATAAATAAATAAATAAATAAATAAATAAATAAATAAATAAATAAATAAATAAATAAATAAGTAAATAAATCATATAAGTACTTTACCATGTAAGAGTAGTTAAATTTAATACCTGTCTGTCCTCTGTGTCTTCGATCTAATTATTCTATTTTTATGCTATTAGTACTTCCTCTTTTTTACTACGAAAATGGTATATTCTTTGGACAATTGACAAGTTTCTATTTACGTGTACTTGTTTCAAACTTAAAGTATTGTTTGTTTTGTTTTTATGTGACTTATCACTGGAGTTTAACGCCGTTTTTCAACATTTTTTTTCAGTTATCAGTTTACCAGTTTTCCTGGACTGTATACTAATCAGTACTAACTTACCCTTCCACAAGGAGCCAGCAACTTCTCCACCTATGGACGAAAATCGACATTTTGTCAAATTTCCACAGAAGAGTATGACCTGCCGCGACCGGGATTTGAACCCGGATCGCCGGGTTGCAAATCCAGCGTACTAATCACTGGACCACGGCCGCGGCCTACAAACTTAAAATAAATAATGAATAGATAAACAGATTTTTAGAATGATTTTTTTGTATTCAGTATCATCCGTCACCGCGACAAAAATGTTTAAACATTTTGTATAATTTTACAAAAGGTTGCTTGACTTTAATACCTTAATCACATATGTGGATATTTCTTTTTGCTGAGGTTTAACGTCGCACCAACAGCTAGGGTCATTTGACGACTTTTAAAATTTTAACGATAAATGAAGCCCTCGGATACCCGGATAGAACCACCGAGCTTCCGTAAGCTAGCTGGACAGTTTTTACACATGCATTTAGTCTAGGTGGGATTCGAACTCACAGCGATGAGAGACTTGTGAGTCATTACAAGTCAGAGTTCATAACCACTCCACCACGGAGGCTCTTAACCATTCATTGAATAAAACCAAGTTAAACTGTAATTTCTGAGGGGTTTACGTCTGTTTCCAATGGTACTTTTGCAATATGCCGGGTGGTGTTTAATCTAACCAGTTTCCTTGATTCTGTACTTGTCCATACTTTCATCTCCCCACATAGATAATAGGCGGTTGTAAGGAAATGGCTTAGAGGTCACGGCCGGGTTCTACCAAGTCATCATAAAGAACACGCGCTGCGCCCAGGACTCAAACTCACGAGCTCCGGGCCCGTAGAGCAAATACTGTAGCTGCTTAGTTAAGCAGGTAAACTTCGTTAAATACATTGAATAAAACCAATTATTACTGAATGTATATCGCCTCGGTATTAAAATATTAATCAAAAGAAATCTATAAACTACCGATCGTCAATAGGAATTAGTATAGTATAGTATTTTGGTCTAAGCTAACAGCAAGTTTATTAAAAGGATCATTATGTCAATATGTTTGTTTGTTTTATGTGATATTGTCACTGGGGTTTAACACCGTTTTACAACAATTTTTCAGCAATATACGGCGACCGGTTCACCTAACCAGTTTTTCCTGGACTGTATACTAACCAGTACTAACTTACCCTTCCACAAGGAGCCGGCAACTTCCCCACATCTGGAGGAAAATTGGCTTTTTGTCAAATTTTCATAAAAGGGTATAACCTGCCGAGACCGGGATTAGAACCCGGATCGCCGGGCTACAAGTTATGTCAATATGTGGCAGCAGAAGTGGCACATGTATTGATGCGCACCATATGGAAAGCAGGGCCAAAATAAGATCTTAATTATAACAAGAAGCTGTCTAGGTAAAATTAACAAGAGGAAGCTTTAAGAAGTAGAAAATACAGTATAACCCCTGAAAACCGGACTCCCTGAAAATTTGGCGATTTTTCAAGTCGCTTTTTTATGCAATAATACGCATTGATAATATTACACTGCAAGGTAGTTTTCAGAACAAACAATTAGTTAAGACTAATATCGTGAACAATTAGAATTGGTTATCTGATCTTCAAACACTGCATTTCTTCTCGTGTCTCTATATTTTGATTTGCAAATTCAAACGTGGGGGTATAATAAGATGATAGATATCTTTTTCTACGACTTTAATGACATTCACACCACAGTTGTCTCATTTTTGGCTTTGATCTTTATTTTCATTGTGCATTTTCATAAAAATTGTATGACTATGCCTTTTATTGCCAATGTTTGTTAAATGCTCAATATAATTATAACTTGATATCTACGTATGATCTGAGACAGTTTTATACACAATAACATATTCGGCTCTGGGTAATTTTATTGTATAGAACAACTAGTATCCTATATAGTAGAAACGTCAAAATCAAATTTTATATTAATTATTGATTCCAAAACTAAACAAGTTATTCATTTAATACTTGGTTTTACATTTTCTGACAATTCAAATACAAGGACGCATACGTGATTATATTTAATAACTAGTTTAATAATTATTTATACGATAACTGGACAGCAGAACCACTAACGGATTTTACTGGTGAATGCGTTAAACACCCTTAATTCGTATGGCTTACCATATGAATTTTGTTAATATTATGTGATAGTGATTATTGCGTTTTTTCTAGATCCAAAATGTTTAAAGACAACAATCTCACTAGGTATGCATCTTCAGAGAGAAAATTTTCCAATTTTCGAATGGACCCTTTATTTGATGAAAATGACGAAATATGCGAATCACCAGAAAATACAGATGTCGGAGATGTGACCTTTTAAGAAATTACTTCTACGGTTGATCTAAAACACACCGATGCAGCAATAGAAGCCGTGGAGGTGAAAGCGCCAAATGTAAAATGTAAAGTTTTTGCGGTAATTACAGTAATGGTTGCAGTTGGAGTTATCATTGCTGCAACTGTTGTTACAACGCGGGACAGTGACGACAGTTCTGAAGGTTCGAACTTTTTGTGTATGCGCTTTCAGTTTTTATCTTTAATATTTTTGTTTGCGTAATAATTACATACAGATAAATAATATTTATCTATTCATTCACATCTCGAATAATACACATTCCTTCCGCATATTAATATATAATGTATATTACATAATAAAATGTATATAATATGTAGCGCATATTTGTTTGACCAAACATGTAATGCTTTGCGTGATACATATTGCTGTTCAACAGAACGCTTTCAATTTCAATATTTTCAGACGGATTTATATAGATCTCTACAGCGTTTTAAGTCAGACTTAAAATAAAAATTTTTTAGACCATGCGTAACTATCGATACAGACACAGGCGACACGATTTGAGTACCGTGTTATATCGGTGTACCGGTTTACCGGTTTTTATATACTGTGAATATTGAAAAGTGAATGAACATGTTTAACAAAACTTTAGAAAAATTAAGTGTAAACGAGATATACACCAATTATTGACATTTATTCAGTAGCAAAAATATCTCTCTTTATGATTCGTTTAAGGTGATACTCAACAAATTTCGACTCCGAGTGATGCTTTAACATCAACCACAAGTGAGATTAGCACGTTGTGTAAGTATTTGATCAAGTGTCATATTTTTAGCCTGTTCACTGACTGATTACAATACCAAATCACGAGACATTTTTCCCGAATGATGGATACAAATTGAATTGCTTAGGATGCGATATCAAACAAGTATAGTAAAACCTCGATAATGAGACCATCTACGGGACCAGAAAAATCGGTCGTATAATGAGGTGATCTCATTATCAAGTTGAATCATAGGTGAGTTATAGAAAGACGGTTCGAAAATAACTAGTCGTTATAACAAGGTGATCGTAATATTATTGTGGTTGCTTTAAGTGATTCATTCGAACATTAGATAGCCGAACAAAGTTCAAGAAAAAGCATAATGTTACAATATTCCACATCTCAATTTTACACCAATGTTACATTAGTATTGAGTTTGAGAGTATAATTCAGTGTACTGGAAGAGACTGAATTACTCGGTTAGCTTTTGAACACCGACAAGAAATCTTTAAAAATTGCAACTTTATAACAAGATTATCTCGACAATTTGATGCTTACAATATCTTTTGTCGATACAACAAACTTCAAATGGACTAGAATACAAACGGGTTTCAAAATAAACAAATAAACAAAAAACGCAACTACCGGTACTGAGGCGAAATAACCAAATAACCGGTGACATTGGAAATAAAAATAATCAACACTGCAATGTTTGTACTGAATGAAGGGCAGTAGAATTGGACCCATGAATTACAGAAATCCACATACTGTAACCCAGCGCGAACTAAACTGTAAACTTCACTCTGACTTCGACCTGAATATAATGAATTTAATGCTTCCAAGTTATTCTGACTAATTGTTGTAAACCCTCACACAGCAACTAGTTCAGTATTATGACCTTCGACCACTTGTTTTGGATCGGTTTCCGAAACCCACCAACATAAAAACGAAACCCCCTCTTAGTACAAAATGTGGTGTTAGCATTGACATTCAGTGTACTTTATTGAATAAGTTATCAATTTTTGTAGCAACTGTGTCTGATTCAGCGACTTGGTTAGCATGGGATGACTGGACTCAATGTTCAAATACATGCGGCACAGGGATACACAAACGTTACAGACAATGTGAAGATAGTCTTACATGCATCGGAGACTACGTGGAGACCACGATCTGTAAGAGTTCACCATGTCCAGGTATTAAGATTATAGGCTGTTCGGCTAAATCTTTATACACAAAAGTAAAATAAAAGTAAAGAGATTTAATGTAAAGAAGAAGAACTATCTAATGATTCTAACAACATGGAAAAAAGTGTTGTTTGGTTTGGTCCCCAGTACAAAACCTCTCTGTAAACAAAGAACGGAGTTCAATTACCGCATTCTTACATTCACTGGATATGATACCTGTGATAGGAATTGTCTGAGTTCTAGATTTTCTCGTTAAAAATGAAACTACAGGTGGAATATATCAGAACTTTTCATTATTATGTTCTTATAGTTTATGGTAAATGGTCAACATGAGAATCATGGGGAAGTTTTAGTACCTCCTGTGGTGGAGGTGTACAGGTGCGACATAGGTTTTGTAATAAAACCGACACTACAATTGATTGTGTTGGCGATGCTTCACAAGAAAAGACATGCTCAAAATGGAACTGTCCAGGTATAACATCAATAATATACCAACATTTAAACGCTGTTTAAACTAAATACATGTATTACAAAGAATGATTCAGAAATTCTAATTCATTACATTTCATATTTCTTTTAGTATGTTTTGATATATAATACAGATTGCCATCAAATATGTTCCACTGGAATTCTCAATGAAGCCTGTGACACATGTGAATGCGAAAACAGTTCCATATCAGGGCGTATATACGTACAATCAACGGGAAATGCCATCAGTAATGCTATTTTATATGCTGCGACATCACCAACTACACAGATTGGAATAAGCAACACGACTGTTTTTTTTGTACTTACTTCGTTTTGCATAATGGCAGATCTAATTGTAATAAAAGACGGCTTTTTTGACACTCTCACGACAGTCAATGATCAGTATTTGGATATTTATATGATTAAAATAGGTATGTGTACTAATTTAATTATGCCATTGGCGGCAATATGGTACGTATAAATTGAAAGGCTTCATATGCGCGACGCAATTCCCTTTTTCACTGGGGGTTTAACGTCGCACCAACAGCCAGGGTCATTAGCGACTGTTCCAGCGTTAATGATGGATGAAGACACCAGACGCACACCAGGGTAGTACCACCGACCTTCCTTAAGCTGGTTGGACAGGTTGCTTACATGTGAAATTTGCTTCCTGTTGGGATTCGAACTCGCAGCATATAGGGGATAGTGATTACTAGTCAGAAACCATAACTACTGAGTGTCATAAGCTATTTTGTAGTGCTATGACAAAGGGAAAGTCAGACTTTCAAGGGGAACCGATTTGCTATGTTTGTAAACCAATTAGCATTTAAAATGAGAGTATTTTCTGATTTTAGTCTAACCGTATATGACAGAGACACCACAATCAAAGCAAAGATTACAAGGAGAAAATGTTACGCTTTGTTGTAATGCTTCTGCAAATCCAAGCGTTGATTATTATGAGTGGTTCGTATAATTCTGATATTTTCTAACTTTTACTGAACACAATAAAGTAAAACGATGTTTCATCATTTAATACTTGCATTTTCCAAATAGTTTTTACTTCATGTATTCACAAAATTACTGTTATCATTGCAATCGCCGAGCATTTGCCTTCTTAAGCCACATATTAGCCTAAGTCATTTTATTTGTCCAATTGACAAACGTTCGGCTTATTTAAAGTTCAAGGATTCTGTTGTGTTAGACAAAAGCCTGTATCAAAGTGGAACAGAACTAATCCTGTCAAATGTGACTGCAGATTTCAGTGGCAACTATCAGTGTAGAGCGAATAGTCCAGCAGGCGCTATCTTGTCACCAGCAGCCACGTTGACCGTTAAAGGTAAGATGGTCAAATATTCTTTTCTTACATTCTTACACATCTCCAAATGTTTAGGTAAAACAATTTTCCAGGTATATAGAAATCGTGTACAAGTTGTGTTCCAGCTATGGTATTATAATCAAAACATAATTGCAAAATATATTTCTGATACCATTATTAAATACATCGAATGAAATATGAAACCTTTGTTTTTCAGAGAATATGAATGATTTCTGTATCGACGCTTTGAAGCCAAAGGTCATAGTTTTGCCTATCGGTTGTTTTGAAGGAAACGCGTCTACCTACGATGTTGGCGAATGCATACCAAAAAGGTGCCGATCAATCGATGCTAATGATACTGCATCGTGTCGAGAGGAACCATCATCATGTTGTTCAGCTAAAGATTCCTACTTGAAGACTCTTCATTGTGTCGATTACAATATACAGTTGGTGATAGTGAAATCTTGTGGCTGCTCGGTATGCGAATCAAATGCTCTTATTATTAAAGGTCGCGCTTTAAGCGCGAAAGACAACTCGCCCGTTAAGTATGGTGCTGTATCGGTGAATGGTATATTCGAAATATTCACGTCCGCTTCTGGTGAATTTATCTTTACGTATTTTATGAAATCCACCAAAGTCACTATCAAGATAGAAGATAATTTTGGTAAGGAGTTTCTTCCTGGCCTGAAGACAATCGAGCTTTCTGAAGAATTAGGTGGAACAATTAATGTTGAAATAAAAATGTTTGCTCCACCTGAACCCGTAGAAATTAGTTCTACAGAAGAAAGTATTCTTTCATTGGGTTCAACTGGAAATGGTTCATCAAAAATCCAGATGACGATTCCTCCAAATGAATTCTATTACAAAAATGGAACAGCTTTCAATGGAAATGTCATGACATATTTGACATTTCTTGATCCTACAAATGCATCCACGCTAGATAGTATCCCGGGTGATTTCAGGATAGTCGACGAAGAAGGTGAAGTTGGCGATCTTGAATCACTAGGTGTTTTTAACATGTTTTTCAAGGATGCATCGGGACAACCGCTTGTGATGAATGATGTCGTTGATATGTTTATTCCACTATCTCTCGGCTCTGAAGAGGTATACCAAGACTTCAAGTTATGGAGATTAAGCACGGAATCTGGATACTGGGAGAATGTTCAGTCTAATACAGAAAAGCGTCGTAAAAGACGTTCTTTAAACAGTGCCCTGTGGATCGGCGAGATTGACTGGTCAACGGTTTCTAAACAAGAATGGTTTAATTATGACAAAGTATACCGCTTGACAAACTCACCATGTTTCTTCAAATTGAAGCTCTACATGGACGAAAATATGAGATCTAAACAACAACATCAATCATTAATCTATATTCAGACACATTACAATAACGGAAACACGCTAAGGACTATAAAAAACTACTTAAGCAGTCGGTACAATCCAGACGACTATTGTGCTAGAGTTATATGTGAAAATGAAAGTGCCTTTACTACTTTGCAATACTACAAAAGTGGATATGGTTATAAACCGCTATATGCTATGGCACCGTACATTGACTCAGGAAGCACACTCCTGTATAGTATTGGCGATAGTGAAACAACATTAAAGATTGAGATGAAGAGAACGGTCGATGGTCCCTTCTATGAAGATGAAAATACTTGTAGAGCGTCAGATTCAGATGGATATTACTTACGATATCACTTTGGAAACGTGGAATACTTTCGGGCTCTTGAATATTTCACAAAGCCTATACTGACTGGTTATGAATCTAGATCGGATCTAGATAATTTCGCAAGACAGAGTTCTTTAGCTTGGTACCCCGAGCACGGTTCATACACCGTTTGTTTTATTAAAATACGGTTAGATTTCTCCTCTACCACCGTACTATCCCAATCACACACCATGAAAATGACAGTTGCCAGTTCGAGAGGAACAAATACTGACCTTGAGGACACCTTGTTTGGAACTGAGCAAGTAAACATTTTAAATTCACTTAGCAGTTACAGTTACTGCATAGAATACAAATGCAGCGGGATAATACCGCAATTTTTGGGATCTAAACATTATGATCATACTTATGTTACAATCAAACTTTATTATCCCGTCAGTTACATCGAATGTCGTGTAACACAAGAATCAACAGATCTTTCTACATCGAACGAACCTGATTCACCTGCAACAGGGCCTGGGTATTCAAACAGGCCCCAAATAAATTCAGATGATGGTATCTATCAATTCTTTGACCCGTCTAATTTTGGTCCAAATTACGGTACTTATAAATCGACAAGCGATAATCTAGATGTTTTTAGTGCTTCGACAATAGCCCAAAACGAATGCAGATCCGGTAGAATTCATGATCATTTGTCAGAGGATGATACTCTAGGTGTTGCAGTAACATTCACCTGTCATAGAAGATAAACAACTCGTGTTTTATTGGTTTGCTTTTTATTTGTATCAATAGTGGCTGTTCATCACATCATGTATAAAATAACCAAGATTTTAAGATGATCCTCTGGTAGTATACTCAAACGATCGCATCTGTATATAATGTATTGTACAGCAAAATGTCACGTGAAGGCTATAACGGTTATCCAATCACGTCAGTATAACCATCACTTATTGTCTTCTACATTTCATCTCTTTGTCAGTTTGATAATGCGACCATATCAAATACCATTTTTGGTCCTGAGGATACTCTTAACCCTTTGCCTCATAATACCGCATTTCACCGCATCTTCAGCAGACGACTTTTGAAAACATTGTGGCCAAAGAAGCCATTGCTTGTAGTGAGAAATGGCTTCTTTTATCACATTGTTTTCCACTCTGTCAGAGAGAAATAACCCAATTTTCTTTAATGAATTGAGGTTTTGTTTATTGCTTTGAATTTGGCAGCGTCCAAAATATGCTGATGAGGCAAAGTCTTGATATCGCTAGTTTATTTTGTGTTAATACACAGAACTTGGCTAAAACAGGGCGGACAGAAATTCTCGACTGGTAAAACACAGTGGTTAATTCTTGTACATATATTTTAACACTGTCCAACTAAAAGTGGTTAGAACCATTTTGAATAAATCGTTAACTGTAGGCTAACTAAGGTGAAAGCTAAAGCTAAAGCTTGGTGAACATGACTTGATAGACTCAGGTGCCTTTGTCATCTAAGATAGACAACTACACATATTGAACATTAGTTTATGCACTTGTTGCAATACAATTCTTTGAACTCACTTTTTAAACTATAGTATATTGGGTATTTGTTTCTAACCAATTACCATGCAACTATTACATACATTTGTATTTGTGTTTTTATATATATATATTTCACTGTGTTGATTGGAATGACGTTTGTTTTTTTCCAAGAACCATATTATATTTTATTTGTTATTGTACGCGTATAATGGCCAATGCAAATTTGATTGCAAAGGTTCATAACAGTTTGTAAAAATGGTATTTAGTGAAACGGCATGATTATAAAATTGTCGAAAACATTGATATAATGAACCAAATCCACATATACTAATAAACCTTTGAATAAGGGTTAACTGTCCAAGTTGGCCACATTCCCTTTCATTCTTTGATAGTTTTTTATTCCCATATTTCACTGTAAGTTGATCTGAACTCGCTCATGAAATATAGCCTTGTAATCCAGCCGATGAACATTCTCGGTGACTGAAAATAAATGTCAATCTCAATCGATACAAACATAACTAAAGCATAACATAAATCCATTAAAACAGTATAACAGAATGATTTATGATTGATTAATTCAATATATGGTTGCAGAATGTATTTTGAATATTCCGTGTTTTTTATACAACGTTTGTACAAAACCAGGGGAATAAATGTATGATATTCATTCATTTTGTGCAATATGATAACAAGAGACCGGAAAATGTGTAATGAATCATGATTAAAAGGTTTTTTATTTCATGTAAACAAGGAGGAACGTTTATTTACGAGAATATCTTGAAATGCCACACGTCAGTTTATATGCATTATTGTCCTGAACATCGATCGTAATCATTAAGTAGGTTAGTTTTAACCAAACAGGCGTACAAAGGACTATTATTCATAACCGGTTCGCTAACGTTATTCTCAAAAGATGTCCGAATGAGAAGATTATATCCTTTAAAAAGGCCGAACTATTTAAAAAATGAAAACAAAACAACATATTACCTCGATATACAAAATAGACCATTTTGAATATTCCAAATTTGTATACAGTAAAATCCCACACTGCGTCCACTTCAATATTACGAACACCTTAATATAACGACCACTTATTTTCGATCCGGCTTTTAACACCCCTATAATTCAACTAGATAATGAGACCATCCATTATTACGACCGGTTGTTCGAGTCCTGAAGGTGGTCTCAACATTGAGGTTTTACTGTATAGAGATCATCACAATGAATATTACTAAATGACACCTCTTCCCTAATATTTTTATTTCCTTTTTGCCTCTCCGGTTCTACAGCTGGCTTTATACTAATAGTCTCATTGAGTTTTTACAGGGTTTAATGCCATTTTTAACACAATTGTTCAGTTATATACTGCAGCCAGTTCACCTAACCAGTTTTCTTGGACTGTATGCTAACTAGTACTAGCTTACCATTCTACAAGGAGCCGGCAACCTCTCCACATATGGACGAAAATCAACATTTTTTGTCAAATTTTCTTGGAGGGGTATGACCTGCCACGACCCGGATCGCCGGGTTACAAGTCCAACGCACTAATCACGGTTGCGGCTCTCTCATTGAGGTGTTATCTTGTCTGTCATGTCCTGTCTTGAATTTATGTAAACGTTATTCGATTTATTCTATTTAGTGGTAATCATGTCTGTCTACTATGCCTAAAATAATGATATTTTTTAAAAATAAACTGGTGTATTAATTGCGTTCATTAAAGTTCAAAGCAGCAAAGATAGACAAAAAATGCTTTATTTGGTACATTCTATTTAAGGCTAAATAAATTGTTTAAGATAAATCGCATTATGCCAACGAATGTCTCGTATGACTTTGGCTGGACATTAAGAAACTAAATCATTACAGTAAACTTGGCTACAAGCAGAGAATCTACCACAAGCTTCTGCTAGCTCCAGTTTCCTGTCAGTGACGATATTTTCACTAGAACCTACGTACAGTTGCCAGGAACATCTTGAATTGTTTATACATAAACATGTTTAAATCACATTAAGTGAATACAAGTAGTTCCATCTTCTGAGTTCCAATTTATGTATTTCTCAAGTTTTCATTTATATAATTTAAGACCGGCTACCGTGGTCCTGTGGTTATGGTCTCGGATGTGTAATCCCAACCCCCTAACCGCAGTGAGTTCGAATCCTCACATGTGATGAAGCTGCTAAGTTAGCTTACAGACCGTCGGTGTTTCAACCTAGTTGTACGTCTGTGGACTTCCTCAACCGGTTAAGTTGGAAAAGTCGCTAAATGATCCTGGTTGTTGATGCGACATTAAGCCCAAGCGAAAAGAATTAAATCGCCTTACCATTATCACACAATATCTGAAATCTAAAAATAGCCTGACATTTAAATGAGAGAAAACATGAAAACTAAACGCAAAAAATTGTATATAAAAATTGTCGTGATGTTTTACCATAATGAAAAAAAAACAGCGCATTTATTAATGAACATCGACATTATACGCTTCCTTACTCAGCACATGCCTAAAACACGACCAAGCCCATTCATTCAAGTTCTTTTACTTCTGTGAGCAACGCTTTCAGCAGTTAATTAATTTAAGAGTCTGCCAAAATATTGCCTGCATTGCATGATTGATGAAATGTTTTAAAATCCCAGCGAGGAAAGAAAGTGGCTGGTGTCGCATAGTTAATAGAAGTCCGCCGCTTCCATTGGTTGCAGTCCGTTCTCAGTAAGTACCCTAGGGATAGCAGAGTTGTGTGCTGCTGTCTGAGTGCGTTACACGTTCTGGGTTTTGTTTGCCTGCCAAAGAATACCAAAATTATGCATTTCCTTGGAATTCAATTTTTAAAATTTAATTAAAAATCGACTGAATTACTCATTTTCTGGGGTTTAACGTCGCAACAAAAGTCAAGATCATTTGGCGACTTTTCCAGTTTCCCAATGCGTAAACTTGGGTAGAACCATCGACCTTCCGTAAACAGCATCCTCACATGAGAAATTGTCGGATACTGATTTGTATTCAAACTCACAGCGGCAAGGGGCTAGTAATTTCAAGTCGGAGACCATAACTTCTCGACCATAGAAGAAGGAATGTCGGGACCCAGGCTAGATACCGTCACTTCCGTCAATCGAAAAATGGCGAGTGACTTACCTTTTAGTTTTTCTGATACGCAGAGTAGAGATATGACGTTTTTTTATTGGCACATTTACGTTGTTTGATGAGTTTGGATTAAAAACTTAGGTCCGTTCGAGTATATAAATCACGGAAATCGAGTGCTTATGTTTAAAATCAAGATATAATGTATTGAGTGTTACAAAGCGCATATAGAACAGTATTTGTTACTCAGGTTAAGACTACACATTAAAACAAATTTCTGACCGTGCAGCATGTACTTTATAGCACGGGAAGAAAGTCTTTGAACAAATTTTGTTGATTATCAGGTGCATTTTTAATATATTCAATCTAACATCGACTATGAATGCTCGAGCATAAGAATTGATTCACTTATCTAGTTTTCCCAAGAGTTTTGCAAGATGGAAGTTTAAATTTCGATTCCGTGTACAGTCTAAAAATAATGACAAGAATTAATGTATTTCATTTGATCAATAGTTTTCTAGTCACGAAAGTACAATATATTATTGCAAAAGTTATTGTTTATAATTGATGCTCATTCCCAATGAGAAATCTGATCTATCAAAGGAATATATGGTACCAGTTACACGAAAATAACATGGTATAGTCAAACATGTGTTTGTGGCAACCTCCGAAGAAAGGCCACCCTGTAAATAAAAGCCATTCTTTGAAAAACCTTCACCGATTATTTAGAGCAAACTGACCTCCAAATAAAGGCCATCTGTCAATATAGGCCATATTTTGTTTTTCCCAAGGTTGGCCTTTGTTCACAGGTTTGACTGTATACTATACATGCAACAATATACATTATAGCTATGCAAATGTATTGAAACATAAAATAGCAACACCATTAAGTACGAAGCGTATCAGTAAAAAAGTGTCTTTTGTACTACATTCACACACGAAGGCGCAATTCATTACATTCGCAGTCACGACGAATTCCTATTAAAATTTCATCAATCTACTTGCATAGCGCGTCGTCATTCTTAGTGAAAATTCATTCTGTCATATGAATTATGCAATCCTCAGTCGCGAGTAATCTTAAAGTGACATTCTAATGATTAAACATGGTACCAGTCTGCGAGATATCACTCAAAAATGAATAATCATTTTTGTCTCATTAATATCTCATGTGTCACACAACAGTTTTAGGACATCATTTCTATGTTTGTGTATTGCAATATTTTACCTTATTGCAACCGAGAGCGGATAAACAACACATTTTGCGGCATGAATCCTACTTATTTTGTTTTTAGGTGATCTATTGTCACAGGGGTTTAAATGCCGTTTTTCAACAATTTTTCAGTTATACACGGCGACCGGTTCACCTAACCAGTTTTCCTGGACTGTATACTAACGAGTACTAACTTACTATTCCACAAGGAGCCGGCAACATCTCCACATATGTATTTTTGCCAAATTTTCTTGGAAGGGCATGTACTGCCGCGACCGGCAGTAATACTTGCAATGTATATACTTTCATAAACTATAAATATTCATTTTAAAGATAATTTTTGTCAAGATATTTAAAATGCTGCTCAAAATTGTTGTAATGAAAAGGGGCGCCGTTCTGTGAACGGCACCTAACTGATTTCTTGCGTATGAATTTGATAAAGAAAGTAGTTTTCTGTTTCCACATGTGATAGTGGATCAATAACATTGTATTTCCGTTCATCGATCAACGATTCATGTGTCTAGTTTCACCAAAAGTGACTGGTACTATATTTATACGACTATGAAGCGGTACCCTTTCGTTTCAAGCTGTTTTACAGGCGTCAGATTATAATAGTCTTTGCGTGCACATGGTTGATGTATCACTACGCTGTCATCATAAACCATCAAATACCAGAATAGGCTTACTTAGACGGACTCAAATGTTACCAGCGTCTGGATACATCTGGAACTTGGTATTCACGAGAATATAATTATTTCTTCGTCCGTCTGTGACATTCAGCGACTGCTTGTTATTATTTACAACGTACAATTTATGACCCATTGATAACATAAGAAGCTATCAAGCCACGTTCAAACATAGCGCGAGACAATGAGGTTTGTCTCCGCCATATAATAAACACAATAATTTTATTTTCATTTTCTTTATTTCTTGCAGACTCTTTGAAGACAAGTTATGTTTATTAATGGTACCTTGCTAATATATTTCGACGCAAATCTTTTCCGAATTATTCATGTTTAAACATTAGTCGTATGTTAGATTTTTTACTCTTAGACCCTTTTATCATTGCAAATTTCTTTAAAATTTCTTTAATTCCCTAAATGTTTATGGTTCTTTTTTCATCTTTTTTCATTTGCATATATGAAAATCATGGGCAGCATGTTACTTAGGTGAAAGGTTGCCAAGCGTCATTGATGTTAAAAGTCCCATTTGTACATACCAACAGTACCACAGAGTAAGGTAATTTTACAGTTTTTCAAATTTCGACTATCTGGTGGATGAAGCGTTAAAAACTATATCTCACTTTGCTTTCAGATTTCTTTTAGGCAGCATGTTAAAATTCAGTTTGATATCCTGTATCAGGCGTAAAAAATAGGTTTATTTCCAGTTACCCGACCGACCTATCTTTTACCTGCCGACTCAAAAGTTTCTGCGACATCCAAATCTTAGTGCTATATTGTAATTTTCACCATAGTGTTGCCGATATATGTAAAAAAACGTAAAAGGAAAAAATCCCTACCTACCGACCCATAGTTTTTGGGCATGTTACATTTTTTGTTTAGGCCTCAGTAACTGCCTTAAATTGAATACCTTTGTCTAACAATTAGCTCAACGTCTTCATGTTTTTATTAACCCAGCAGAGATTGTTTTTGGTCTCATGTTTCAACGTTTCATTTGTATTCTGTGATATGTTCTGGGATTCCATACTTCAGTATGTTCGCACAAAAATACGTAACATCGCTTAACTTCAACTGAGTTTTGCTTCTGCCATTTCAAGAATACATTTTGGCAATGTGTATTAAAGGCTGGAGGTAAGAAAAGAACGGTAAAAGCGAACGTACATGCTACGTTTATGTTACTGTTAACCAATAGGAGTACCCAACAGGAGGTTCAACTGTTAAAGCGGTTACCATGCTCTGCTAAGTAGTTGTAGTCAACTGCTAGAAAATGTATTCGAAGCAAATTCATCTTTTAGTCGCGTATGAATTACGCATTCAATCACATATTGAGAAATACATCGGTATTGTAGAGGGACTAAAAATGTGACGTATACAAGTTGTTACATTATCTTGTACTCTCTAATCATTTCAATTTTAGGTGAAATAGAATGCATAAATGTTAAAAAAATATTCAATCATTCATATTTCGAGAAGAAAATTAAGAACAAAAATTGGACCAATAAGACGAAACGTGTCAAAAACTGTTCATCAATCGAGATCGTCAATGACGTCATTTGCAGCATGTTATTCATCCTAAATCCTGGGGGTGTAAGATATTTTTACTAGCATTAGTCAAAGCCTATGTTTTGTATACAACTTAAAGTCCTGGTTATAATCATGAAATGTCATTGACTTTGATAATATCACGTTTCCTGACGTTTATTTCTGCTAAAAATCACCGCTAACATTCCCGATTAATGTGAGCACTGAATAATTAACATGTGATAAGGCACTGATGAACATCTTATATTAACGTTCTAAAATTTCTTATGGCAAAATCCAACGAACAAATATGAATTGGTTGAATTCGTAAAGAACAGTTTCCGACCTACGTACCCTATTCCTTTTTGGTTGTGTGAAGAGTTAAGTCATAGAGTGTGTATGCAGCGGCTTTGTAGCTTTGAATCATTGAAAAGACGCTAGCAACTTCAATAAACTGTCGCATAAAGCATTGCTTTAATTTAAAATGGCATTTGGTTCAATATTTTTCGGACTATTTACCAATATTTCAACAACAGTTTATTCTAAGAATACGGCAGTTTTAGAAGCTTGACTTAATTAATAATATATCTGATATAAATAAAAAAGCAAACTATTTCCGAAGATATACCAGCCACGTAATTCGATTTCTTCATTCAAACTGACAAAATGTACAATCTAACTCAGACGACATGAAACATTAAACAGCACTTCAAAAGCCAAGATTGTCACCTACGACGATCTAGAGGCTACCACCAGAGACTGAGAAAATAACAAAAAATAATAGGTATGTTTAATACAAACGCTGAAACTGTCTTAGTAAAAACACAAACAAAATTAAAATCCTGACTTCAGTCTGACAGCTTTTACTGTCAACATAATATTATATGTAATGGATAAACCCAATACATTTGCAGACACACGAAATGGTATTTTTCACTGGGGTTTAACGTCGCGCCAACAGCCAGGATCACTTGGCAACTTTCCATCTTTAATAGTTTCTTGGAGGAAGGCCCAGGCGTATACCTAGGCAGAACCATCGACCTAGCTGAACAACTTCTTTATACGTCTTTACAAGACGACAACAAGGTTAGTCCGAGCAGATTCAAACCAGAAAATTGATTCAGATACTGCCCAACAGTATGAAACGATTGAAATACATTTTGGACAAGGCGCAAACTAAAAGCAATATTTCGTCCAACCGATCAGCTACCACAAAGATAAATCAAAAGATGTTCTTCAATGGGATATTTCTCATTGCCTATTACATCAGCCTGTTGGCGCATGACAGGGGAAAACAGAGGCTTCAGTAAAAGGGGCATAATAAAATATCCTTTAAATAAAATATTTCCAAACAAGTGATAAGGGTCTCTTGACTGATCAGTCATTCATGCAATCAATCGGTTAAACCAATTGTGAACTGGAAGTATAATTGTGCCAAAACAATGATAAGAAACATGTTTAACTGGATGAGGCTTTGAAATGCGCTTCTATATCTTCAGTGCTGTGTTACCACACAGACCCTGAAAAGGAACTTTGTAAGCTATGGCGAATAAAAATGAAGATCACAAAGATAATGATGATAGTCTTAATGATTATCATGATACTGCATGTGGTAATAAAATGAATTATAATAATAATAATATAAATATAATAATATTCATATCAATTGGATATCATATAATAATCACACTGATGATAATGATATTGATATGTTGGTAATATTCATGATTATAATTATGCTAATAATTATAAAAATATAATTAAAAAACATGATAATAATAATAAGCATTATTGCAACTGTAATGAAAATAATACTAATATTAGCAGTTCGGGGTGAGATCTTAAACTACAATTTTACAACCAGCACGACTGGCTTACAAGTATTTGGTAATATTTCACTGTCACTCTTTTACAAAAAAGGTTGTACTCACGAAATTTAATGACGCATGTGGACGTTTTTGGCGGCTGAAATAAATCTTATTTAATGTCGATATGAATATTACATTCTGCCATTTAAACAATGAAGAAATACGATTCATCTTTGGTTGGTTCAATATGAGTTTTTGAACTGAAACTTATGTCAGTATTTCTTCCTGATTTGTCTTATACAACATCTTGCAGAAAACAAAGTAATAGATATATATCACTTATTCTTTGTGTGAAAGATATTTGATTTATTGGACCAAAATGAGAAAGTGTTCGTGAGTTCTGATGATTTTACACGATCATGGACAAATATCCATGGCAACACTTTATATTTACACATACAGAATTGTTCCCTGAATTTTCTCTGAAAGTCGATTTTATGTAAGTCTTTTAATATAAGTATGACAATACATCATGTTACAGTATGTACGATGGAGAATGAGACAGTGCTTGGAGTTGGTATTAAACTTTTTTTATTGGTCGGATGTTTTCCTTGCTTGACGCTGTCTTTCATAATGTATTTTTCTAATGTCAGATAATAATTTTTTATGCGTTTAAAAATCCGACAACGTAACGTCCAAATATTGATCGCTATACTAACAATAAACATTAAAATCCAAACTCCATGTTCCCAACAGTCAAGTCAAACATATTAAATGTCAATTCAATAAATCACTTATGAAACGTTTGACCTTTACTTCATGGAAACGCATGGTCGCGCAAAATGCAACTTTTGGAGAAAGATGGAATTTTTTCGTATGTGTTTTTTCCTCTTTCGTATTCATACTTAGAATGCCGTCTACCCTATTTTAATGATTTCCATCCTTTTAAGTATGTTAGAATGCAGAACTATCATGTACGATAGCAGCCTGATTAGGAATCATTGACAATTGATGATGCTACTCGGTGCTTTTGAAATCCTTTTGAAATCAAACACATGTTCTTTTGAAACCCTTACATTATTTACAACACTTAGTACAGTAACAGAGTTTTACTATTAATTTAAAGTCCAAATAATATCTTATTTCAAACTTACGATGGAACGTTGTGTTTTTTCAATGATTGTTAAGAACCGCTGCGATATCTATTTTAATGCGAAACGGAATTTGGTCAATATCATAATAGCCCTTCAGTAAGATTACCAAAAAATTGATTTTTTTCATGTTGTAGCCTTCGAGTACGATGCCACTGTTAATCACAAGCATATTAGAAAATAACAAAAGGCATGCACTGGTGCCTTTGACATTGATCAACGTTGGCATTCTAATAAAAGACTTCCGCGAGAAAATCCATAAAAAACCAGCACTCCATTTAAAGCTCTGCTGTTATGATTCAAGAAAATTTACAGAAGCACATTCGGTCAGTACGCGAAGTTTAGCTAAATATTAAAAACATTTGATATTGGCTTTATCATGCTTAGTTACGACCTTGTTCTGGGCCGACTAATCAACGAATATACACAGTACACAACAACTGGGATAATCACTGATATCCATGCATATCCGCAGTTTATGAATCTTGAAACGTTAATCATGAAAGTCTATGACGGAAAAGCTGCTTCAAAGCCTCAGCTAACGCAAGCTCTTACGAAAAGTCCCACCGCCTTACTTATACGATAAACTTCAATAACGACTCAATTCAAAAACAATATAAACTTTAGTAAATGTCATTTAATTATACTTTAGCTAAATAAAAAAACGAATGTCTAAGAAAAGACAAATGCAACGAGGTCAACATTTTCTTACATTACCATAACTACAGCCCAACTACTATTGCTCACACAACACTCAAGATCACGAACACAACATTTTGATTGGGTCTTTAAGTGATCACGTGATTTTGTTGCCGCAATTTAAATGTTGAAAATATATCACAGCTCCAGGGATGTTTGTTGACGAGAGATATTGTGGATTAAAGTGTATTTGTAGTTGGCAATTGTGCATGTACAACCAAACCTGTGAATTAAGGCCACCCTTGGGAAATGCGGCCTTTATTGACAATTGATAAATAATCAGTGATGGTTTTTCGAAGAGTGACATACATTCACAGGGTGGTTATTTATTCTCAGAGATGGTCGCAAAACAAAGGTTTGACTGTAATTTTTCAGTCTATTCTTGTTATATTTTATCCTTTGCTCCAGTCTGGACTCTTCCAAATTTAAAGGCAATATACAAAACATCCAAACATCAATTTTCCGACCTACTGCTATCCTAAGGCCTAAAAAAGGTTTGTTTCCGATACATGCCCAAAAATATGGGTCGATAGGTAGGGATTATTTTCTTTTCTTTTTTTACATGTATCGGTAATACTGTATAGAATATATGCGCCGTAATATCAATGAGTTGTAAAAAGTACAGTATAGCACTACGATTTGGACGCCGTAACAACCTATGAGTCGGCAGGTAAAATATTGGGTCGGGCGGGTAACCGGAAACAAACCTATTTAACATTTTTTTTACCATTTCTCCAAATCATTCATTTATTGTATCCATTTGGGCCATACTTAAAAATGTTTGTTTGTTGTAACGCAATTGTAGGGAGGGTTAAAAATTGTTGAGTCGCGGCGATTTTTATGAGTCAGTCGCGTTACGGCAAACATTTTTTTCTTTTGAGGATAGCCTTGCTTTAGTTAACGTTTTGACACAAATTTTTATATACAATTTTCTGACTTGCCCTGGGTAAGTGCATCTGTATTGCGATACACAGGCTATTAAAGCATAGATGCACTTTTAAACAAAATTTTGTCATAGCCACCTTTTTCTAAACATGTTACTTTCAAAGTTCACCAAATTTTATGACGAATGGAAAGATCGTGCGAAAGTTATCACACGGACTTCCCGAAAAAATTTCATCGGGAACTTTATTTTCTTCAACATTTTGCCAAGTGGGCTGTTACATTAGAAGTTATTTAATGTATTTTCACCATCATATTGATATCTGTGCATCAGTTTTGTAAAGCGTTATAATGTATGTTTCAGGTTACATGCACATTAAAAATAGGATAGGAAGGTCATATTATTATTATTCCCGAATGCCGCTTTTGAGATTATTTTTGTGCGAATAAGTAAAAAGTGAGATAATGGAGGGACCGTTCCTCGCGCCTAATAAAAGTTCTAGGATCGCGTGAAAAAATGAGTTAGGTTGATTTACCAGAAACAAGCAATTTTGTTTCAAGCCTAAGTGGATTGTTTGCACCCTGAAATCACTTTGTTAGAAATGAAGTGTTGACCATACACTGCGTGATAGCTGTTCAAATAGATATTATTGACACTTTGTCGGATTTCAACGATTTAAACGTCCAATATCAAATACATTTATCAATATTCTACGATTATAATGACAACAATCATGTTCCTGTTGTTGTTACATAGTTTTACCATTAAACCATAAACTCATTTATCCAGAAATTTCTCATCCCAGGTCTGTAACGTTAGCATTCATCTTTATGTTATTATAATGGGTCAGTATCCAATAAAATTGAAGTATTACATTTCAGTATTGACATTTATCAACGCAAATCAACTGTTATTTAATTGATATTATAATGTCGCACTTGGTATTTTAGAAGAAATTTGTTCGTTACTATGGCTAAAGCAAACATTTTAGAGATTCGTTAATGGCGATAATAGTAAACGAGTTATAGGCATGTTTGTACCAATATATGCATTCGGAACGCATCGGCTGATTCCGTACCTTCATCTAATCTCGGGTTGACTTAGTGCCTTGATATGTGTGTATGTCGAAGATTGACTATTGTTTTCATTGCTGAATTGTCTTTCACGCTGTGTTATATTTTGCTTTCTACTGTACGTGGTATACAACAAACAGCAACTTGTAAAGAACAAAAACTTGACAGGCGTTTCTTTCATGGCGGCCGCCATATTTGTCAGTATTACATCCGGGAACTTCCAAGTAGTTCCAATATCGACTTACCAGGTACAGACGAGATTCGACGTAGTAGATCGAGGTATACCGAATTGTATCAGACGGAAACCACTACTTTTGAAGCAATATTTTGTTATATCCTTGTATCTTGAACAGTTCGCCATTATCATGAACACTATTTACAAGTATATGAACGTGTCAACAAGTTAGACTGTATGTATACGAATGACTATCTTATCCAAATGAAGCTTTTCGTCTGACCATTGCATCTAAAAAGTAATGTAAGGTTTTGCATTTTTTTTGGGGGGGAGGGGTACACCTTATTTCAACACTACCCAGTTACAGAACTCACAAACAATAGAATTATTGACGTAATGCTCAACCTATTGAGCCAAGCGGGCGTTGATCAGGAAAGTACAGACAATCCGTTATTTGGAACACGTGTATTATGAAGATGATAAATTTTATTGCATTGCAATATTTCAAGATGAATCTGAGCAACAACTGACCATAAATCAAATCATGAAGGAATTGTCTCATATATTATCTTGTTTGTTTCATGATAAAAGTTTATGGAAAATATAAATCAGTACAATGCATGATGTTATGATTGTCTTTTACGTGCAATATTTCAAAGAACAGTTCAAGAATTATTAAACATGACTTACATTGTGTAATTGAACCTATTTCCCTCATACAGCGTGAACGAAGCTAAGATCAAGGTACATTTGCATTCATTTAGCACAATTTATGGAGTTTTATGAAGTTGGAACGCGAACTGCTTTCCAGAACTCAGTTTGTAATTCGAATCGTGAACTGTCTTCCAGAATGCAATTCGCAATTTTGCAAATCGAAGAACGCAGTTCGCAGTTCAAATCGCAAACTGCCAATCATGAACTGCGTTCTGGAAATGCGAACGTTCCAACTTTATACAACCAATTTTTAGTTAGTATTTGTAATCAAAAGCTAAAGTCTTCACAATAGTTTGGGACAAAGAGGACCACGTTATTCACATTCTTCAAACAAAACAACAAATGCATCAGCTATGTTTATTTACATACATATCTCTCGTAAGATTAATATTTATGTGACTCTTACACGTACACTGTAATTACAATATTTCACACTTAAGAGTAGATTGCAGTTGTCGTCAAGTTACTGCAGTTTTCACACTTTTCAGTATTTTTATAAAATTATTTTTTGTGAAACGGAACTTTGTTGTAAGTTTTCCTTAAGGAAGAAATCAATTTTTTTTAAAAGGGTACTTACAATATTAATGACACAATCAAGTGTGTCATGATTCTTACATCTTCGTTTGATTTAATTGACAACTATATTCACATAACTATCAATGCAACTGAAGTAAACACAAATTTCAGATTTGAAAAAATGTCTGTCACTACTGTCACACGTGTAGACCACTTTCATTCTTGTTATTATTGTATCAATGTGGTGTTCAGTGACTGTCCTCTGTTTATCTAAAACAAACAGTGATTTTTAAAGTAAACATCAGAATTGGCCCTCTATTTGTTTTAAACACGATTTCCAGAGTTTTTTTTTCCTGAAATAGAAATCTTTCATTTTCAAGGATTAATAGTTCAGTGTTTGCTTATTAGAAAAATAAAAAAAAGATAAAATGGTGTCACTGAATTGGTTTCTTCAAAAATTAATTTTTGTGACATGTCCGTTTTAGCATTTTCAATCGATACGTGACACATTTTTCATATATTGAAATTGATTGAAATGCTCGTGTGTTGCTTAATGACATACAAGAAGTCACTGATTACTTAAATATCACTTAGAAAAAAAAAACAACCAAAATAACCGAAAAGTGCTATTTTAGAGGTTTTCTGTATTGCGAACTACTGTTTTGTGACTTTAAGTTTGAATTCTCAACTTGGATCTCACATTTAATATAGTCATTTGAATACCACAACTACGTTGATTGTCGTTATCTAAATGTCCTAATTTCTGATTACGTGACCCAACTTCCTGTTGTCCATCATATTCAGAATCATTCATACCAATGCTTGGACATTCGGTGGTTGTGTTATTATATTTTCTGGTATACAGTGCAAGGTTGATGAGAGGTTGTACTGTAATTACTTTATTAATTCAGCTTTGTATGCACACAACATGGAAAAAAACTGCAGTGTTCGGATCATGAAGGTATTCAAAGGTTATCAGATTAAGCGGGGTCGGATTGGAAGGCCCCCCACTATAACCGTTTGTTGAAGCTTTCAAGTCATTTCCACATAACATATGTCAATAAATTTGTACACAATACCTACGGTCAGTTTGCTGAACGCATTATAAATTCATGCTAAGTGTAATTACAAAGGAACATATTTTATTGCATCTAAAGTTTCATGTGCTCATAATTATATGACAATTTAAGATAAGAAAGAAAACGGTAAAGATGTCACTTTTGTTGTTTAAGTAACTAGAATTTAGTCCACTATCGCCGAAATCATTCAAAGAAATATGTATCAGTTGGAGAAAATTTACAAATTACTCCTGAACGGACGGAGAAATTAATAAGAAATAATATACATATATAACAATATTGGTCATACACAAATTGAACAAACGCGCATTCCAGTCACATGCACGAAGTATTAATCATCCACGTATATCCATTTTCTTTGGTCTGAAATGAACATATCTAGTGAGCATTGAGACAATTGAAGGCATCTGTTTCATGTTTTCAGTAAACTCTTCATCCGAACAAGATTCAAACTCGTAGGCCACCATACGATTGACCTGAGTCAACATCTGTATCAGTTCCATTTTACTGCCGTAATTTTCTAGAACGATACACAATGCTTGAATATACCACGTACCTTCTTGATGGTTCCGCCATGAATAATAACCTGAAGTAAAATGTAATTCATTGAATGGTTAAAATAAAAGTTTGTTTCAAGAGTGATATATTTAAAAAAAAAACAGAGCGTCCATGGCCACCTCATTCGCCTGACCAGAGCCCATAGGACTTTTTTCTGCGGCGTTTCCTCAAAGACAATCAGTACAGAGTCCAGCTTATGTTTACAGATGATCTAAAGGCATCTATTACTAATGTAATGAGACTGATAACAGCAAAGGCGTGTAGACTGATGATAGTCACTTTCATTAAGAGCCTGTATGCGGTGTGACGTCATAATGGACGTCATTATGAACACCTGATGTAAAAAGATATATATGTTTTGGGTTGTCCGCCGTTTGTTGCTTTATGTAACCTTACAAACAGACAGTACATGCTATAAAACTGTAAGCGTAGATCTATTTCATGATAAAAACTTTGTTTTGTTATCTTTAGCAGCAATATATTGTTACGATAAAGTCTAATAAAGTTTGAAAGTGCAACATAAATATTGACACACCCTGTATATTCATTATCATTACGTACATTAAATCACAAAGATACATGATATTAGAAGAAGATCCATTGGAAGTGAAACGAGAATTTCAGATCATAGATCAAGATCGAGAGATAGATCTTACATCGATTCTAATGTGATACCGGTACGTGGCACGTTGAAACACCAAGCATTCCTTAGGATATTCTGTGTTTTACTCAGTGGTCAGTCACTTAGGCTATGGCAGATTTTGAATTTGACTTTATCAAAGGAAGTACAGTTTAAGATTCAGAATGGACCAAATGTTTACTGAGAACTTGGAAAAGCAACTACATTTGTTCATGGGCCATTATTGATTCTACTACTCATAAATATACATCCATACAACCAATACAAAATTGGGTTAGATATTAGTTAAAGCTGATGTAGGACCGTGTTGCTTAAACTCGCAGACCAGCAAATTCAGCACAGATGTGCGCCTTTGAACACTGTCACGTGATTCAGAAAATAAAGCAAAATGGGATGACCGCTAGAGACACCACCTGTAAAAAGTCATACGATATGTTAGTTTATACCTGGCACTGTTGAATATGAAAATAAAAAATCTGCTTCTACGGGTACTCGTCGACAAGAAATACTGCTATCATTTGTACTATGGCGCAATGGAGATGATCTTTTTAATTCCCCGCCGAATTCAGTCCGTCTGTCAGTACATGCCTAAAAAGAAGTAGAGGAGAGTCTTTTGCATTGATGTTATTATAAAATAGGTGAAATTAATGTATATCAGTATTTTGTATCGGAGAATGATACGCCTCATCGGTAATATTTAAGTGTTATAGTATTATCGCTAGCATAACTTTAGCGCAACATTTCTGTATTAATGAATTCATCGCAAACTGTCTTTTATCATTGAATTCTGCTATAAATGCGACGCATATATTTAGTATCCAACTCAAGCATCTTGTATATCTTAATAACCCTTATTGGCGGCCAAGCGTTCGACGGTATTTGCGAATCCAAGAGATCTGAAGAAAGCAGCTGGTAAACTGTAGATGTACATGTACATGTTCTTACCAAGCGCCAAGGGAAATGAACTAAGGTCCGTTAGATCGATGTAAACACCAAATAATTATTATAAGTTGCAGACCACTCGACAGCTGATCCCTGGAGACCTTCATGATTAGCGTATTGTTTTGAACAGTGCGCCTAGACGTATAAAATGTTTGTTTCTGGTTACATGCCCATTAAAAACAGTGAAGGTAGGTCAGGAGTGTTTTTAATTTTTATCATTCTTGAAAATCACTGTTGAGATTATAGGTAAACAAGTGAGACAGTGGATGTAGAGTTTCTTGCGCGTAATAAAATAGTTTGGGGTCGCGGGGAAAATAGGGGATAGACCAGGTAACTAGAAACAAGATTTTTTACGCCTTATTACTATTAGGGTATAAGCGGCAATGATTTGGAAATCTGTGTGGGAAAAATGTTTGTGTAATTCTCCTTTTTATTTATTATTTATTTGTCCTGTAATATCAAGTATACAGTCAAACCTGTGAACAAAGACACCTATGGGAAAGACGAAATGTGGCCTTTATTGACAGATGGCCTTTATTCGGAGGTAGGTTTGTTCTAAACAATCAGTGATGAGTTTTCAAAGAATGACCTTTATTTACATGTGGTCTTTTTTCGGAGGTGGCTGCGCACACAGGTTTGACTGTACATGTTAGCATTATATTTTCATTTATATATATATTTCTCCATATGTTCAATCATGTACCGCCAGTATTGTACTTTATCGTACGTTGTATGTAATTATTTGGCGACGAACTTTGCAGTTAAAGGCCAACGAAATATTTGACTTGACTTGACTTGGTATTTTCTGGCGATCCCTATTTACTTTTTATCAATTGTTGAATTTTCGTCAGCCTCGACGTCGCGTTTTATTGATTAGTTTACTCAATAACCATATTTACGACTCATAAACGATCCATCAAATTTGTGATGTCTTATTTATTGCATGCATCTATCTCCACTTAATGTAATCAAGATAAGACTATGTGTCAGACAGATTGATCGATTATTGGAATCACGATAAAAGGTCGCTAGAATGATCTGTTAGTTTATCGATATTGGTAGGATTACTTAAAGTATTCACTGAGGACTAGGTTCATTTAAGGTAGATAAGAGTTACAAAACGAATGAAGAAAGACATTTCATCATAAAGTATCCATCAAGAACATGTTTACAGAATGTCAGTTGATCAAATTGCTGAGTTAATACAATAGAAACCCTCTAAACCTGTTCCTCTATAATCCAGTTTCCCCTCTAAATTCCAAATGTTCTGATCTTAGCTTCATTACTACATAATTCAAAAATCCCCTCTTAACTGGTATCCCGTATATATCCCGGACTCGACCGGTTTAGAGGGGTTCCACAGTATTCAACAAAGAAACTAACCACACGTATTTACGTTACATTCACAGAATTCAAATACTGATATACATGTACCCGTAAATGGATGACTAGTTTAACTCTATTTCACTGGGGTTAATGCCATTTTTCTACCACTTTTCAGTTTTCCTGGACCGTATTCTAACCAGTACTTACTTTCCACAACTTCTCCACATATCGAAGAAAATCGACATTTATATCATTTTTATAGAAGGGTATAACCTGTCGCGATCGGAATTTGAACCCAGGTCGCCTGGTTACAAGTTACACGGGCGCGGTCCAGTTTAACTCTAGTTACCTGTATAATACAAATGACCAGTATTTCAGTTACATTACCGGTGGGCGATTAACCAGTTTTCCTGGTGTCTATACCAGTACTATCCTTCTTCTCTACAAGCAACTGCCAACTTCTCCTCATGGATTATCAGCCGTAGAGGTCGATTAATTTAGATGCAATGTTCTCAGTCATATCGCAACAGAGAAACAATTTTGCGTACAGGGTTCAGAATCACGCACCCAAGGTCCATAGACCTAACTCCCTACCTATTGAGCTTAGTTGACCGGTAGTTACCTGAATGAAGAACAACTTGGGTTTTCCTACTAAAGTGGGACATCTGTCTCTCTTGAATGGATGTATGAGCGTTTCCAATGGTACCAGTTTGTCTGTTGCATAAACGAAACCTTCTCTACCATAACTCAGTACAGCACAACCGAAACAGTCACTATCAGAGTGATCACAAGATGCAACTAGAATATAAATAAGTCTTAGGTAACATTATTAGTTAGCACGTGACCTGACTCAACCAATCAGATAACATTATTAGTTAGCATGTGACCTGGCTCAACCAATAAGATAACATTATTAGTTAGCACGTGACCTGACTCAAACATTCAGATAACAATCGATATGGTGTGATAAAGATTCCGGGAATAAATATTGGGCGAGAACGATCGCTCGAGCCCAATATAATTTACTGACCCTGCATCAGACGGTATCGGGTCAGTAAGAAGCCGTGTAATTTATCTTACAGAGTATCATTCATTAATCAATTTATCAATCATCTCAGCCATTTTTATCTATTTAACTTATGACTACTGGCTGGATATGAATTGCTACTGACCTTTATATATAAATATTAGGTCAGAACGTGACCTGGCTCAACTAATCAACAGCAAGTATTCTGTACAAGTTAAGATAATGATAAATATGGGTATTGAATGGCATGTTTACTTTTAGTGTCTGGACCCACTTACATCCCCACCTAATTATGCAAATGAGTCCTGTCCATTGGAAAATAGGCGTTCCGAGGTCAGTCATGTTTTTTTTACTATTATTTTTAAAATACTATTTTTTAAGTACTAGTGCAATTATGTAATACAACGACAAGAGTTATACAGCTGTTTTGTCTTTATATGATGAGATATAACATGTTTGATATAACGTGTTCATGTCGCCTTAGTTTCGTTCGTTATTTGCCACATACCCTGTCTGATTTCATAGTCATTTCTCATACGTGTGAATAATTTTTTGTAGTCCCTCGTACAATCAGTTGTCTTCTGTATATTAACTCATTTGTTTGGTCTTTCTTTTTTAGATTACCACCATTCCATTTTTTATCGTTGGTCTGTACGGGAACACCTTGTTGTGAGGATGTGTTCATACCATCCGTGTTATTGTTCCTTATTGTATTACGGTTAAACCTGTCAATAAAGGCCACACTTGGGAAAGACGTAATGTGGTCTTTGTTTACAGATGACCTTTATTCCGACGTCAGTTTGTTCTAAACAATCAGTGACGGTTTTTCATAGAATGACCTTTATTCACAGGGTGGTCTTTAACCGGAGGACGCCGGACGTCAAAGATAGGGAAGAAATATGGCATTTATTTGCTGTTGGCCTAAATTTATTTCTTAACCTATCATATCACACCAAGACCACTGTGTTAAAATGTGACCTTCGCTCAACATGACCGTTAACTCAGGATCTTTAGTACTATAGCACTACATATCTACCTGAATTTTATGTCAAAACTTTCATATACATGTATACGACACATGTATTCTGCACATTCTATATACACACAAAACTGATCAATATTACACGGTATGCTGGAGTTTTGTCAGTCATGATTACGTTACGTGTTATCCATGGAATAATTGCACGCGTTCATTATTCACAGAGACATTAATTGAATGAAATGACACATAATCAACAATAATTGTCGATTTTTGCCTACATTTTAGTTCTTCAATATAATAAAACCTTCCGGTTCTATTTACGTACAATGATAAACTACTAGTAGCGGCTAATACAAACACATCATACATTGTTAAAATATTAAATAAATGCTTTAAATGAGCTAGATTTTTTTCCAAGATATAAATACAATAAAACAACCCAAACTGCACTAAATTTGCAGTCAGGAGAGTTTCGCTATTATGTGATTGAGCAGCAGCAAATGTACTTAGGTAATGTACTTCAGGTAAAAATGATGTATCAAATGTTACATAATTTGCAGACAATGAAATCCATTCGTTTAGCGAATGCTTAGGTTCTCAAACTCCAATGTAATTAACTGTTTAGACACTATTACCTTCATGCATAAGTTTAGTCATGCGCGCACATGACACGTCATCATATCTTCGAACTTCAAACCCAGTATCCTGAAAGCGTTCTTCCAGTCTTTCCGCATCTATATCAGTTCCATCCCTCTCTAGTTGTCCAGTGGATTCCTGAAAATGCTTGTTGTTGAAAATCAAAAATATACCACGTCTTCTGTAGTTGAAATTGTATTCATTCGGTTCTGAAGGCGCTCCTGGTCGGACATTGTGCTTGTCTTTGTCGGCGCTGAATGGAAGAAATATATTGACATTTAGATAAAACAAACATATGTAGTTTAGAAAATAAAAAAGCAGCAGTTTGAGTATTACACGCATTTTTGGATGGATGCTTATAGCATTATTCGCCATGTTGAGAACACAAACGGTCACAGCATTAATATCCACAAGAGCTCTGCTCTCAAAACAAATGCTATGTCTAATAAAATTGATAAGAAAATGTCTAGATATATTTCTTTTTGCGTAATCAGATAATGCTGTCTGATATTTTTTTCATTTATCTTGTCTCTACTTGACGTTAATCCCAAATGTAATTTATACAATCTCTTGCAGGAGACCTTAACCAAACATTCTGTAAAACACGGCATTAATCAGCGTTCGTATCATTTTATAAAGTCGACTTATGATGACTTAGTAAAACACGGCATTAATCTGTGTTTTTATCGTTTTATAGAGTCGACTTTTGATGATTCAGTAAAACACGGCATTAATCAGTGTTCTTATTGATTTATAGAGTCGACTTTTGATGACTTAGTACAATGTATTTATCGTACAAATACGACCGATTCATATGCAAATTTTATGTTTTGCATTTAACTTCTTTCCTTATTTATGGGGCCACATACTTTCCTCATTTATAGGGCCACTTATTCCACCTTCTGAACCTTACGGCTCTGTATGAAGAAATCCCGTTTTTTTGTACGCGGCATTTATAGAACGATTTACTTTTAAGCATTAATGATAATGTACAGTCTAACTCAAACGATGTTGGTCAATGAGTTATATCATTAAATGGTTTCTTTTGACTATAATTATAACATGTCCGTATATTATCCTACACAGCTCGTACTCCGATAGACAATGGTTTACACACAATTTCATGCCAGCTCAATCTCAAATTCTTTTTTTTTTCATGCGTAAATCAGGACATTAGGCAAATCCATTGACATAAATTCTACTAGATATCAGTAGAATATTGGCAGTGTTGCAAACAACACAAAGTGAAGACTTATTGTTTAATTTGTGAACTAATTCTTATGGAAATGAAATCATTTAGGTGCCAATAAAGGAGGTGGGTAGGTGGTAAAGGCAGTTGAGAAGATACAGAGACGCCAATACAACGAACGTTCGAACAGTTTGACTAGACTACCGTTTTTTAGTCGTGTGTTCAGCAACGTAATCAATCAATATTTGGCTGTTTGTGATGCTAATTGTTCGCTCTGATTCCGTTTATTACCGAGACAACAAAAGCACTACTTACATACAATAGAACTTCAGATGCTTACGCAAAGTGAATATGCCAGACGGAAGGGAACTATTACACTTACTAAAACAACACCCTGTCGATAGGATTTCACCTTGATCCGTAGCGATATTTGGTAGAAAATTTACTCGAAGTAGTGAAATCTCGATCTAAAAACCATTTTGGGACTTATATATCACATTAGTATACATACGCATTCACAATCATTTGAAGTAAAGATGAAATATGATACATAGTCAAATAAGGGATCGTAATATGAATGTTTCTGAAGACGTCGGCGTGTCTCGGTGCTTTACACCGGGCACGATAGAGAACCAGGAGGGTTATTCCAAAAGAATATGGCCGCGGCCATGGTCCAGTGGTTAGTGCGCTGGACTTGTAACCTGGAGATCCGGGTTAGAATCCCGGTCGCGGCAGTTCATACCCTTCTATGAAAATTAGACAAAAAAGTCGATTTTCCTTCATGTGTGAAAAAATTGCCGGCTCCTTACGGAAGGGTAAGTCAGTACTGGAATTAACTGGACAATAAGTCACATAAAAACAAAACAAAAGAATTGGTGTATATATTTCCGGTTCTCCTGATCTTCTCCCCTTTCTGGGATGGCTCTGAAATTACCATTGCTGCTGAATTGGTTGTTTAACAACAGATAAACAGATAAACTTCTGAATACGTCAATGTTTAACCGTGTTGTCTCATCATATTTAAGTGTACTATATGCATGAGTTGATAGACAATTAAATATAAAAGTCAAAGGTATTATATTAATACCAATTAGAAATCGAATATTGCACAAAACACGATTGCAATGGAAAATCATACGCAGTAAAGTATATATTATTTATTAACAAGTTATTAACAAGAATTAATTTCATATTTACCCAATTAATACGCATAATAAATGATAAATAAATAATAAATTTCTCTAAAACTAAATCAAACCGCATAGGGATAATAGAATTTTGAATTAGAATTTAATATCTGGTAATCATATTGTCTAATTGAACCAAAGCAATATACTGCCGTGTTTATTATTTTATATAACATTAGGTTAATGAAGGATAATAATTTAGTCATTAATAGCTGGTATTTGAAATTAACCATCATTCATGATCCAGTTCTGAGATTTGAAATGTCATTCAATGTAGATTTAGTATTCTGTAAATTAACGTAAAAGGTCATACACGTGCCTAGGGCTTATATATCTATTTATACTTGAAATAAGTGTATTATACAGTTGAACCTGTGAGCAAAGGCCATCCTTAAGACAGAAAAATGTGGCCTTTATTGATAGGTTGCCTTTATATGGAGGTCAGTTTGTTCTTGCGGTGTTTCAAACAATTACCCTTATTCACGAGGGTGGTCATTATTCGGAGGTGGCCACAGGCACAGGTATGACTGTATCATACTATCTTCGTGTGACTGGCACCAAACTGGTGTCAAAAAAAGGTTTGACTGTACTCGTATATGATTACGTGTCAGCTGGGCACTTAAAGATATTGTTTCCATTCCTTGGCTATTTGCTTTACATTTGTCAAATCACCGACAGCGAGGCGTCGTGTCCGAATAGTTCTAATGGCAAAGCTTAGTACAGTGCAACCTCTACAGAGCGGCCCTCTCTTGAGCAACAACCTTCCTTCAACGACAGCATGATTTTCCCCACTGTATGATTTAATTATTAATCTAACCTCTCCAGAACATCAACCTCTTAAAAACATAATTTTGCTTTTCCCAATGGGTGTTGCTTGGGAGAGGTTGCAGTGTACATCTGACCTGGTCGTTGTCCGAATAGTTCTTATAGCAAAGCTCAGTACATCTGACTTAAAAATGATTCGTGTGATTCTCGTAAAAAGCTGGAAATTTAACAGTTTTTAGATGCATCAGTAAGTGCTTTAAGAAGACTTACGCTACAACATAGTGTTGGTATGGCTTCCGTTTAATTTATACTAATTTATTTTAGCTCGATTGCGAAAACAAGCAAATTCGCTTATATTAATCACGCTAGAGTCCGCCTGCTAGACACTACACTAATACTGCGTCCGGAAAATGGGATTTTGAAGTTCATGAACGAAACCCGTCGAAGCCGGGATTCGAACTCAGAAACTTCGGATCAGAGGTAGGACATTCTATCTCTTCTATCTCTCGACCGCGATGCTTCCGTTGTATTTCTAAATTCCAGATTAATAAAGAAAACATCAAGTGACTAGTGTAAGGTAGAGTCAGCAACTATGATCATTTAAACACATTGAAACAATAATAATTTCACAATGGATGTGAATAAATAAATAATACAACGCTAATCACATAGACAAATGCACAATACTGTCTATAAACTAATAAATGATCAATATACTAAGTAAATAAGTCGCTGAATTGGCAATATCTGATATTGTAGACAGGGTATAGACACTTATCGCACCAGGTACCTTTTAAATGAACATGGATATAACCTAAACGAAAACACTGAGTGACAAATACAGTATAGATACATATAAGACGCAACATAAAAAAACAAGGCTGAAATTACAAAACTTCGAATGATTTTGCAAGATTATAACACTGAAAAAGAACGCATCCTAGACAATCACCGGTCATGAATTTACAGATAAATTTTATTTAGGGGTTTACGCCTTGTTTTCAAAAGTACGGTGGAACCCCTCTAAACCGGTCGAGTCCGGTCATTTGGCCTGTTTAGAGGGGATGCCTGCTTAGATTGGGATTTTTGAATCATATAGCAATGAAGTCGGGGTCAGAACATTTGGTCGGTTTAGAGGGGAAACCAGTTTACAGAGGAACCGGTTTAGAGGGTTTCCACTGTATTGTTATAAACCGGCGGACAATTTTTCCCTGGATTCTGCACCAATGCTAATCTTGTACTCCACAAGTAACTCTCCAACTTCTCTACATGAATGATCACTGAGACATAATGTTTTCAATCAAATCGTCACAAAGAACATGTACTGTGCCTAGTGATTTAACTCATGATCTTGAGGTCCGTACACCTAACGCCCAATCAATTGAGCTAATGAACTTGCAAATTGCAAACGTTAAATCTGGAGATTGTATGAGACAGTTATTCTATCCATACATTACAGTATAGAATAATATTCCTTATCTATCAAGTAGTCCGGTGATGGAATTAACTAGCCTTACAGTGTTACAAACTTATACCACTAGAGGATTATGCCGTAATTTCCAAGCATATTGCTGACAGCAAATAGACGAGAAATGATTTAGTCATCAAAAAAAAAGGAGAAAGAATTTGCTGTCTAAATAAACACTATGTCATAATTCGGAGCTGGAAACTGACAAATATTGTAAAGATGAACTTTCAGATAAATAACAGTGGGAAAGGCATGTACATATATAAGATTTGAAAGAAACAAACGACGGAGAAGACTTCAGCCAAGTTTAAAATGTAGCAAGTGTGATCGGATGTTTTTTACGAGTGTTCTTCGACATTGGAATCAATTAATTTCATAAGCAAATGTTTTCTTCATATTCGTTTAATTTCTTTGTATCAGTGAAAATTGTTTTTCTATTTTTGTTTTTGCATTGCTAAGTAATTCGTGACAGATCACATTTATAACAGGTATTGAATAATGTGGAGGAAAAGTGCTTTTCATGCCTGACTTGAGAACTGACTTGTGTTAATTCTTTAGAGTGAGGATTTGCATGAGTATGCATTGTTTCTTATCTTGTCATTTCCAGCTTTTTCATGCCAGCTTTGAAATCATTATATACGTGAGGAATTTCTGACACTGTATAGTCTTACTTTCCAGATGTTTTGACAGACATTTCGACTTGGTAGGTTACTTAAAATTTAGCGTCTGTGTGAAGAGATTCATTTCTCTAATTAATAAAACAATTCGATCAATATTCATGTCTATCAATCCGTTTAGAATATACTAGTTATAATGGTAGAACATTCAATATCGCATGTAGAAACGCCTAAGGAAGGTTAGACACTAAATTAAATTCCCCCTCTATTATTTCTATATTAGAAATAACGATGTAATAAAGTGTTTATTGATTTCTATCAAGCGTTGATGCAGGTGGCAATTTATTTATTTATTTTTGCTACGAACATATTTACCAAGACTGTTTGGGTACAGATTTCAAATTTTACAAGAAATACTCGAAAGAACAAAACCTGGTAATCCTTACTGCACGCGCCCTAATTGCAACGAAAAGCTAATTGGTGTTGTTTTGTAGATCTAATAATAACTCCACTATTCACAATACGTGGAAATGAGGTGTCTATAGCATTTAAACAATCGTTCTACTTGATCACTTTGTCCGATTTCTTGTTTGCATGTCCCTAAAACAGTGAAGTCTCACTAAATTACCACTTCAATACCTACCCAACCTAATTATAGGTATCACCTCACTATTAATACCACCTAATTATAAAGACCACTTCGATATTAATACCAGATTAATATAAGGATCACTAATTCCAGTCCGGTTTCCAACATCTCCTCCATAATGAGATCACCACATCATTAAAACCCCTATTGTCCCGATTGTGGTCTTCATATCGGGGCCGCGGCCATGGTCCGGTGGTTAGTGCGCTAGACTTGTAACCCGGAGATCCGGGTTTGAATCCTGGTCGCGACAGGACATAAACTTCTATGAAAATTTGACAAAAAATCGATTTTCCTCCATATGTGGAGAAGTTGCCGGCTCCTTGTGGAAGGGTAGGTTAATACTGGTTAGTATACAGTCCAGGAAAACTGGTTAGGTGAACCGGTCGCCGTATATAACTGAAAAATTGTTGAAAAACGGCGTTAAACCCCAGTGACAATAAATCACATAAAATGGAAAGACAAAACATATCATATCGGGACGTTATCTTACTTCCGCATCAAATCAAATTTAAGAACAGGCGATCTTACGACAGCTATACTGACATTTCGAAATAGATTCACGTACGTCGAAAATTGGTCTCATTTTCCCTCGGTCCTCGCGTGACAAGCTAATGCTGCTTCGTGTTTCATAGTATTAACAACAATGCTGTCAGCTTTGGTTAGGAAATCATCTTGAATAAAATAACGCCAATAGTCACACAAAAATAGGGTGGGGAACGAAAAATATGTACATATATACAATAAAACCCTGAAAACCCGACTCCCTAAAAACCTGAATTCTTTGAAAATTTCATTAATAGTTCTGCGAAATCCGGGTTTCTCAGAAGACTAGACTTTAAACCCAGTCCGGATAGAGTCCGGTTTTCAGATTTTTAATTCATACGACAGATGTTCTCTTTTTCGCTATTATGACTCAAATCCGGCTTCAGAAATGACTAAAAGAAACAGACAATATTTCCACAACGGTTGTTTGAATTCAAATAACAACGTAACAACTTCTTCCATCCTGACGTGATAGTAATTTACAAAATTACATAATTGTAGCTGTTTGAATACAAAAAAAATGCTCGATATTTAGACCATCTTTGTGTTTCACATTTCGTCGGGTTGTTTATACAATCCACGTGTGCCATTTTTTTCCTATTTCGAGAAAATCGCATTTAAACTTTTGAACTGCAATAACTTTAAGCAAGTTACGGGTTCGTGGCATTGGGATTAACCCAGTTTAGGAGAGATCTACAAACAGGTAAGTATGATAATCGTAAAGAATTCATCGAGACGAAAAAAATGATACCAAAATCTCAATATTACCAAAGATTGAGTTGCGGGGTTGTAGAAATAAGCCGACGATGATCAGGTTGCAAAATGAAGGAAATGCACAACACCAGTCCGGAAATAAGTGGTCTTTATAATGAAGTGGTCGTAATACTGATATGGTCGTTTAGCATGGTTTAACTGTATTTCAAATATACTACCAACTAGACAATATAATAGTAAGAAGTATAAAAGAAGTCAAGAACGTATATTTGTGATGAATACAGTACTTGAAGGACAAACCGCGAGCGCACAAAACCACAAATATTTTGCCGAAATCAAATTAATGATAATTAGTATAAGATAAATATAATGAATAAATTTTAATAAATATTTCTATTCATTGGTATATATATTTAACTAATCATTTCCTTTTCATTGTGATAATGTCATACTAACAATGTAATACCTGATTTTTCTTAATAAGTACGGAGATGATCCATTAAACGATATATTTATCTCCGGCAAAGCCTGCGCGTCCAAACTTCGCGTGGAACTCCGCGGTGTGTCCGCATCACTGCGTAACGAGGGCAAAGAACCTTTCCACTTTAGATCAGTTAGTGAAGTAAACTTTTTAAACATTATCTACTTAATAAAATCCAGAAAAGCACGTCCAGGTATGTACACATGGAGCACATTGAATCCTTATTGAAAATTGTGCTTCAAACACGTGTCCACAGTTTCTGATATCACTGGTTATTCTGACAGAAACACAGCACGTGTAGTCTCGGGCCTTGGTAATACAATTTTTATTGAAAATTCTCCCGACAACAGTTAGAACTTTACGTCAGACCCGCTGTCATTACAATTGTTTCACAATACCAATATTACACGCATCTACAAATCTTTTCATAATGTCACAAACTTGTCAA
The DNA here is from genome assembly GCA_008271625.1 of Lutraria rhynchaena. Taxonomy (NCBI): domain Eukaryota; kingdom Metazoa; phylum Mollusca; class Bivalvia; order Venerida; family Mactridae; genus Lutraria; species Lutraria rhynchaena. The sequence goes on from VIBL01000092.1 coordinate 341,389, forward strand.
AATAAAACCATACTACGACATTCGATGTATTGTGATGTTGGGCTATTAGATGACACGATTGTCTGATCAGATAACAGAACGTTTAAAATTATACCGAAGCGATCGTTATAAGTAATAGACAGTCAGCGTTTACTAGGTAATAGGCAGTCAGCGTTTACTAGGTAATAGACAGTCAGCGTTTACTAGGTAATAGACAGTCAGCGTTTACTAAGTAATAGACAGTCAGTGTTTACTAGGTAATAGACAGTAGCGTTTACTAGACAGTCAGCGTTTACTAGTAATAGACAGTCAGCGTTTACTAACTAATAGACGGTCAGTGTTTACTAACTAATAGACGGTCAGTGTTTACTAACTAATAGACGGTCAGTGTTTACTAACTAATAGACAGCGACAGTTTACTAAGTAACAGACAGGTCAGTGTTTACTAGGTACTAATAGACGGTCAGTGTTTACTAACTAATAGACGGTCAGTGTTTACTAACTAATAGACGGTCAGTGTTTACTAACTAATAGACGGTCAGTGTTTACTAACTAATAGACGGTCAGTGTTTACTAAGTAATAATCAGCGTTTACTAAGTAATAATAAGCGTTTATTACGTAATAATCATTGTTTACTACGTAACAGACAGTGTTTATTAAAAAAAAGTCAGCGTTTACTAAATAATAGTCAGCGTTTACTAAATTGCGCAGTGTATAACCCTATGTATTGAGTGCAACTTATATGAAACATTTCTGGTTTCGGAGATAAATAACTAAACATTACTAGAAATTGTGTTGAGAAACCTGATGGTATTAAGTAAAATTACAGTTTATGTGAGGCTATAAATTAAGAACTGCAGCGTCAGTCAAATTATATATTCTGAAATTGCAAATATCAAACACACAAGAAAATAAAATTCCTAGCAATGCTATGTGCGATAAAATCTTCATTCCTAAACGGATTATAAGATCCACCATCAATAAAATTTAAATCGTACTTACAGTGACAAAACATCACAGACAGGACAAAATAATTGCTTAGACCAATGTTCAAATTGATTGTCCATAAAATATCTCGTATTTAATTTGATTTCTAATTAATTATTCTCTCAAATGTTACAGTGACAATATGCAGTAGTCGTATTCTCCATTTCAAATCTATTTGTTTAATGGATGGCCGAACAAAATCTAAACTTTCATTAGATTTCTGATTAATTATTCTCCCCCACCATTTTGCCAACAAGGATGCCTACATTTGGTTGCTAAATCAAATAATGTGAACGGCATTTCTCATTTAACGCTGTAATCGAATCTATTAATCACGTTTTGACTATATGACGGCCTAAAGCCGATTTCAAAGCATTACTCAAACACGAGCAGCTGTACTGCTTATATAAGCATGTAAGATATCATACCCCATACATTATTCTGCGTTAAATTACTACGGCAACGTCATTCCTTTATTTCGTCAATACATTCAAACCTGTAAACAAAGACCACTCTTGGGAAAGATAAAATCCGGCCATTATTGACAGGTGGCCCTTTTTCGGAGGTCAATTTGTTCTAAATAATCCGTGATGGCTTTTCAAAGATCGGCCTTTATTTACAGAGTGGCCTTTATTCAGAGGTGGTTGCAAACACAGGTTTGACTGTATATTGAATGAAAGAGTTTGCGTTGACGGGATGGGGTTAGATATGGCAAATCCTTTGGCACAGAATACAAATTCCCACAGACGTTTGCAAAGATACACTTACATGAAAGAATAAAACATATCACCAAATAATGTTATAATGTATCAAATGGTTATCAAATGAAATACGTTTTGTCTATGTTTGTACACAGCTAAACAAATTACATTGAATAAATGTTGTAAGTCTATCCTGAAAGATCTTACGTTGCTTTATTGAATTAAGATCACAGCACGGCGTTGCTTTATTACAAACTATAAAATACACAATTTTCTAGCTACCCTAATTCTCAATACGATAATTTCTCATGAAGTCATAAAACCAAATCATTAAGCCTCGATGCTCGTTTGATTGTGGATCTTATAAGTTTTCTTTGTTAATGGTTTCGTAACTTTTATTAAAGACTCCTTCACTATCGCTAAATGTGGAATTGAATTTGACATTAGGTCTACAATAGGCGCAAACGAACCTCAATACAAATTTATACATATGTACATAGCAGATCATTACATAAAAGTACGAAGAAAAACGATATAACACAAACCATATCAACAAAGCACACGACAACATAGCACATAACAACAAAGGACATGATAAAATAGCACATAACAACAAAGCACATAACAGTATAGCACATAACAACAAAGCACATAACAATATAACACATAACAACAAAGCGCATAACAATATAGCACATAACAACAAAGCACATAACAATATAACACATAACAACAAAGCACATAACAATATAGCACATGATAACATAGCACATATCAACAAAGCACATGATAATAAAGCACATATCAATATAGCACTTACCAACATAACACATACCAGGATAACACCAACAGAACATATTTCAACAGAACACATACTTATATACCACATACATACATAGCACGTATCAACTCAGACATACTTATATAGCACATACCAACATATCTCTAACTTACTTAGCACATACCTACATAATACATACAAACATAGCACACACTACCATAGCATGTACTAACATAGTACATATAATTTTGCATGAATCAAAACCTCTTTATTGAACATCTAGATAAGTAGTTTATCAGCATAAACTGTTGTTATTCAATACCTATACAAATGAACAATAGCTGTTTTAGAGGGCGCAATAAAATGCATACTACGAGCTCGTTAAAACCGATTTTTTGATAGAAAAAATGAAGGTTATTTTATCAATTATCAATTATCAAATTTGGATCCCAAAACAGGGACTTTTGTCTGAGAATCATCGTAATCCGTCAATCAGTTCTTCTTTTCCTTCTATTATCAAAACAGAGTTTTTTAACCCCACTAATGCCGGAAAATTAACATATGACATCAGGTAAATGCCAATAGTTCAGAGTTTCGCATGCATGGGCGGGCGAAAAGCCAATAATCGTACTTTACGAATAGTATATTATTGTAAATGTCTACAAAAAATCAACAAAAGTAGTCAAATTGAAAGCTACCTATTACGAAATGACAAAATAATGTTTTAAACATAACATATATTATATCTAGCAAAAAACAACAAATTACATATACAGTATTTACGGCCACCTCCGAATAAAGACCGTTCTTTGAAAAACTGTCATTATTTATTTAGAACAAACTGACAACCGAATAAAGGCCATCTGTCAATAAAGGCCACATTTCGTCTTTCCCAGATTGGCCTTTGTCTACAGGTTTGACTGTACACATATTTTATTCCGAAGTTATTGTTGCTCTCCATATATTGTGTAAACTAGCTTATACACTGTATCTTTAAACAAAACAAAACAAAACAAAAATAAACGAAACAAAACAAAAATAAACACAACACAACAAAACAAAACAAACAAACAAAAAACAAACACGTTTTTAAATTCAGTCTACCAATAAAAGCGTCAACTCCACGGAAAAATTCAACCGAGAAGCCTACTTGTGAAACAAAGGATGTATGGTGTTCATGACTAATTATGTTTAATAATAACGCCTCCGCAGTGGTTGTGTGCAAGTTATATATTTCACTGTAATGCAATAAAGCTCCAAGAACCAACCAAACTAATAATTTATTTAGTAGTAGCCAGTGAGAGTAGAAATAAATTCACAATACTTACATAGCCTCTGCAACTAAGATGGTGTTCAATATGGTGTGCACAAGGCCAACAACGCTCTTAAACGAGGTATATATCCATCTTTACATCACATAAAACATTAGACAAAATGATTTATTCCTCGCTTCAAGCTCCTACATTATTCAGTGTGCATTGTTTGTACGAATATCTGAGCAGCCTAAAAGACTGTAAGATTGCTTCATATGGCACCAACCACAGACATCTCGCTACGTCTTTGAACAATTAAATTATATGAAAATAGCATAAAGACATAGTGTGCGCTAATATAAAGTACAATCAGTATATTTTTTGTTTCTAGTTTGCCTGATAAACTCAGTCAACCAAACCAGTGTGCACTGTTCACAGCATTTCAATTTCCAAAATGAGTCTAAAATACACATTGAGTTTAATTTAGAATGAATGTCCAGGAAAGACTGAATTTAAAACTGTTCACCATTCTAATTAAATATCATTATACACATAAGCTAACTAATAGAACGCATATCAACCCTTTCCAACCGCCACCACCTACACTACATAAAGGAACCTGGTCTACGAAGCGATCAACACAACCCACACACAAAACTTTGTCATAGAAAAAGAATGCAAAAAAAAAACCGTCGCTTTATACATACATAAAATTTGCGCATTATACTAACACAACAGAACTGTTCACAAAACTACCAGGACAGTTAACAACAACAGTCCAATAACAACACAAGAAAATGGAACACCACATAAATCTTAAAATGAGGAATGCTCTATAAGAAATAACCCAAGGTACTTCCTTTTTAGTGAAGACGCATTTTAACATTTGAACATGAATTATTAATGCTAATGTGAACGATGTTTCAAAACAAACCATCAGTGTTTGCGATAGGTTTTATAAAAAATAAATGTCAGCGAGCGGTTACAATATTCACAATCCATACATTAACTATACGAGGTGATTAAGGACTGCGTAATGTTCGTGTTATGACAATTTACGAAGATGTTGAGCGAATGCTTTTAATAACATCCTCCATTTTGTATCAATTCATCAATTTCTGTCGGAAAAAAGATTCTATGCTTATCGTTATCAAGTCGATATTACGACTCGAGCAAAAGTTATTGTAATTGTGATGATGTTGCAACCCCTCCTCCGGCATAATGATGGCCAATATTTGATAAAATGAGAGTTTCAGTCTATCACTTCAATATTTATCTACCAATCCAAATTGGTATATAATGATTTCTAAAAGCTTTTGTCGAGTTTTTTATGATATAATGACAGCCTACAGATTTCATATCTACTATATCATACAATTATGTTTGGAAACATGTTTGGGTTTTAAGCCTGTGGCAGCGACCGTGGTCCAGTGGTTAGTGCGCTGGACTTGTGACCCTGGGATCCGGGTTCAAATCCCGATCGAAGTAGGTCATATCCTCCTATGAAAATTTGACAAAAATGTTGATTTTCCTTTATGTATGAAGAAGTTGCCGGCTCCTTGTTTATCCATATCCTCATATATGAAATTTGGTACACAGTGGAATTTGAAATCGCAGCTGCGAGGGACTAGTGATTCAAGTTGGAGACTATGACCCCTCGAGCACAGAGACCACTTGATCATTCTTTACGCACGTCTATGATGTCATGGTGTGACGTCATTTACTTTGGGTCGTTTTGTGTGTATTAGGAATTCAGAAATTGTTATTTTCATCAATATTGTAGAAAACTGGTACTTTAAAAATTTACATCGAAAAACTTAATCCGGAATGTAAAAATATGTTAACTATTTTTTTTTACGATTTAATCTGAGAATCTGTTATTATAAAGTTTCACATGACAAGCTATATAAACAATATAATTATGGTAATAATATGCTTTTAGCGTCATTATATCAATTTGATGGTTCTCATATTGTAATTAGTGACAAATACACTTGTTTCTGAAGTCCGATTTGCAATAATTCTGTAAATTATTCACGTCTGGAATGACAATTGTTATAATCTTTTATAACCACCATGGTTTATATAATAGGAAGAATGTTTGACACTGAAAAGATTCTGGTATTTTATCTATTATCTAATATTTTTGCATTAATTCCTGGACAGATCTGATACAGCAAAAAGTGCATTTCTTATGAACTAAATTAGAATTAAAAAAAGACCGAATGAATACTATGTATCAATTAATTTTCATTTCTCGACAAATATAAATAAAAAAACATACTATAGACAATTTTGCAAAATACAAATAACTATATAAACATGGCAATAAAAACAAACTTACAACGCGCTTTGAACTTTTTGCACCAAACGTGTATGAAACCTTTACGACAATGTTTTTATATCTAAATAATATAAGTACCTGGCTTTTCTGAGTAAATACGGGGACGACGGTCCATTAAATAAAGAACTGAATTCCGACGACGTCGACGGCACATCCAAACTTAACGTGGAACCCCGAAAGGTTTCTGCGTCACTGCGTAACGACGGCAATGAACCTTTCCATTTTAGATCAGTTAATGATGGGAACTTTTTAAACATTGTTCGCCAGATTATAAACCACGTCCCTTTTCAATCTCTGTTTAACTCAAACAAGAATGAAAGATTAATCTTTGAGCCGTTAACACACTTACATAGACACGCGAAACTTGATTTTCCGCTACAACTACTGTACATGTCTCGTACTCCTGTGATAAAACAATGCTTATTGATAATTCACCTAACGAACACTACAGAAGTACTGCTGTCGTCAATTGTCGTTTTGACAAAACCAATATTGCAATTCATCAACATGATTTTAATATTGTCACAAATCTATCTAGTACATCCATACAATTCACAGCTATGCATGCAATGGTATTTCAGATGGTACGCATGTGTCGTTAATCATGAGAACTCCGCGTACGTCGAATTACAAACGGCGATTGCAATTATTGGGCGTATAATCCAGTGGTTACTATCCTTGTTTCAAACTAATTTCTAACCACATGTACCATGTGAGAAGTATTATAAACGTTTGTCAGTTTGAGGTAATATCGACCGACTAGTAAATGACCTTTTGCCTAGAAACTTAATGACGCTGAATGGTACACATTATATAGATCAGGATACTAATGTGGAATGTCTATTTTCAATGTAAAATACTTAATGATTGATTCAAGAACACGCTTCTAGCTGTATTTGAAATACAGTAAAACCCCTGAAAACCGGACCCTTTACGGACTGGGCCAAAATCCGGTTTTCTGAGAATTTCTGTTTTCAGAGAACTTTATGTTACAGAAAAAATGGGACTTGAAGAAATTCCTGATTTTCAGAATATTCCGGTTTTCAGGGATTATACTGTATATATATATATATATATATATAAGCATACATTTGATTAGAAATATCACGGACGGTTTAAAGAAGGCAAAACTATTGAAGGTGATACAAAAGTAGAGGTTTTTAACATTGAACAAAAGGGAAGCAGTATGTATCGAAATTACGTTTTAAAAGTTATTCTATAAAGTACAAGTAAGTTTATCAGTCTGGTAAATGGTAACAATGAAAATGCTTATAAAGACGGTTGATCTTTTCAGCTGGTGTTAGTCAACCTTCTACTTAAATATAATATTGCGAATCAACGAGTTATAACTCAAAGTAAACAAACGGTTTGACCAAATGGCTTTTTTCTGTTTCTTCATTTTTATAGTCTACAAAGCTTTTCAGAGTTCACAATTTGATTGATTTTATCTTAATGTGTCTAGACAAACTTGTCACAGTTTTCTCATTAAATTAGCAGACAGATTGGTACAAAATTATATCTCATTTGAACAAATATTCAAACATACTTTAAGATTGTTTCAACCTTGTCGTATTCTTAATGCATGCTTAGACACTAAAGGCAAATATCATGGTAAAAACGACGATCATTTTTGCATTTTTTAGATGTATCATAATAGTTTTCTATTGTCGACAAGACAAAGAACATCAAAGATTATTTCGTTGGCTGGACTCATGCTATTTGTTAAATTCAAGACAACTGACGTATGACACAACATAACATACATTTATACGAAATAACTCAAGTTAATTACATGACTTCTTATTTTTGTTAACATAAGCTTATTGTTATGAATTTTATGATATATCGTGTAAAATAAATGCAAATTGTGCAGTTAAGATGTGTTTAATCTATATTATATTAGTTTATGCACTTGGTCCAATTGACATACTTTCATCTGAATGGGGTATAGTTTATACGTTGTTTGTATTTCATGTCATGTTGTTTTGTGTTGATGTGTTTACTTATAATATGCAAATGTAAAATGGCAAGTACCGATTTCTGTGTATAAGCTGTGAAACGTTTATTCTAATTATGTAAATTTTAAATAAAATAAGCTGTGAACAAAGGTCATCCTTGGAAAAGACAAAATGTGGCCTTTATTGACAGGTGGCCTTTATTCGCAGGTCAGTGTGTTGTAAATGATTAGTGACGTTTTTTTCCAAGAATGGCTTTATTCACTCGGTGATCTTTGTTCGGAGAGGGCCGCAAACACAGGTTTTGCGGTAAACGTATTACCTAACGATGAGATGGTTGTGCTCCTTACTCTGATGGTAATAATTCCTAATTCAATGGAAAAGTTTTTTTTCACTGGGTTTAACGCAGTTTTTCAACAATTTTTCAGTCATATACGGCGACTGGTTCACCTTACCATTTCTTGGACTGTTTTCAAACCAGTATTTACTTACCCGTCCACAAGAAACCAGAAACTTATCCGCGTATGGAGGAAAATCGATGCTTTTATAGAATTTTAATTGAATGGTTATGACCTGCCGCGACCAAAATTTAAACCAGATCTCCAGGTTACAAGTCCAGCCCACTAACCACTGGACTACGGTCGTGGCTAATGAATAAGTATGTGTACATGCATTCAACATACAAATGAAGGTACTAGCATGCTCCTTATCGAAATTTCACTGGTCTGACTCGGCCAAAATTAAAATTACCAGTTTGCGATCACGTGACCCGAACTCTTAAGTAGGTAAGTTAGATAAGTTTTTTCTAGCTGTTGCCGTGTTTTTTGTAAAAGTCGCTAAATAGTTTATAGGTCGGTAGAATTTTTAATGAGCCAGTTATGTAACAGCACTTTTTAAAGATGGTCTTAAGTAAATTTGTTAAGCCTTAAGACCTAACATAGATTACCGTAAGTTTAGAGAGGAGGAATTATTACGTGTACCCCTGCAATTATGTGCATAGTACTTGGTAAAGGATTGACTATGAAAGACACAGAATGATATATATGGCATTGCGCACAATTTAACAAACTCTTAAAACATTTGGTTAATTACCAGATTGGAATTATTTGATATTCTGAGACTAGGAAATATCGCGTGTGTATGAACAATTACCAGTATCTGGTTGACAAGAATCCGGTAGGATTGCATGACAATGCAGTATTTTATCTGATATTTTTCATCCAATGAAACCATTGCTTTGCGGAATATTTGTAAGCACTTCCGTACATTGTTTTAGGTTTCCGATGAAATACTTAGACCGCGAAAGGATTTCTTAAACAACGTTCAGACAAATAACCACAAGAACATCATTATATCTTACATGCACCAATCGCCGATCTGTTATTCTTGTTTAGAAAAAAGAATGCACAATTTCCTATGTGAAATAGATGAAATGCATGGTTATTTATTGTTGATTCAACTTCATCATACTTTGTCCATCCATGCTCTGAGAGCATTTATTAAATCTAATTAAAACCCCCCTAAATCTGCAATATGCTGAGAGAGCTGGCTTTATTTATCATGACATTGACACGCATCAAGGAGCATATTCATTATTTTCACTTTAAAGACAACAAGACGCTACTTAGCTTAGCTCCATTGTACAGTATAACTCCTGAAAAACCGGAATTATCTGAAAATCGGACGATTTTTCAAGTCCCATTTTTTACTCGTCTATAATCAATAGTTCTCTGAAAATTTGAATTCTCAGAAAACTTTTAGCCCAGTCCGGAAGGGTACGGTATTCAGGGGTTATATTGTAGTTAATTGATTCCATGCTGTTAATGGTGCCTTGCGCGTGTAATGATTGCTAATTTAGATAAAATTTACGAAATAGCTAGATATTGGTCGGATTCAATATCTTTCCAGCAAAAATGAGTAATCGTACGTATTCCTGTAGCTTGGAAAACGTGTCGTGTCAACTCATTAATCAGAGACAAATCCTGTTCATCCATTATTCAGACTATGTCGTTAAAGGCCGATAATCAACACACTGGAATTGTCAAGAAACAACTCAATTAATTAACCTAACTGTCCATATAATGCTTTGAATTTGTCAGAAACGAGAAGCGATTAGTCGACTTTGAGCAATAAATACATCAAAGTCTTAACAGAAAAAGCCCAGTAGGGTATTACAGATGCCATAGATAAAGCTTTGTACTGGATTTCTCGAAGATATACACACTACGGTCAGAATTAATACCCATCTTATTCCGATTAATTCGTATGTATCAATTCTTATAACTTTTAAAGGAGCCGAGATCGTGGTCCAGTGGTTAGTGCGCTGGAGTTGTAACCTGGTGATTCGGGTTAAAATCCCGGTCGTGGCAGGTTATACCCTTCTATGAAAATTTGACAAATATGTCGATTTTCCTCAATTTGTGGAGAAGATGTCGGCTTCTTGTAGAAGTGTAATTTAGTACTGGTTAGTATAAAGTAAAAAAAAACTGGTCAGTTGCACCGGCCGCCGCATATAACTGAAATATTGTTGAAAAACGGCGTTAACAATATGTAACTATACCTACAATCGATTTACAAATCAGAAAGAAATCGAACGTTCAAAATATATGCTGGACTGTATATATTAAAAGTCTCCCTAGTAATCAAACCGATGTGTTCAACGATTTTCTTTTATCGCTATAAAGTATACAACGAACGTTTAGAAATTCCTGTTTTATGTACAAGAGCTTTTTGACGATAATAAGACACTTTGGAGACCTTAGCCTTGTGATTATCGATCTGGGACATGAAATTAGATTTACATGAATTAGTTTGGCTGTTTGTTAACTGAACGAGATATTGGCATACGGGAGAACATGTAAAAATGACGTTTTGATTTACAGTGCAACTTCTACAGAGCGGCCCTCTCTTGAGCGACACCCTCCCATCAACAAGAACATGATTTTTACCCACTGTACGATTTAGCTATTAATTTAATTTCACTAGAGCAACAACCTTTCAACAACAACAACAACAACATAATTTTACTTCTTCCAAAGGGTGTTGCTTTAGAGAGGAGGCATTGTACGTCAACATAGTAATAAGGATTTTCAAAATTTGCATTGTTTTCCTATAGGACGAAAGGTAAGTGTCTGAAGTTGTCTTATGATCTTACAATATAAATATAACAACTGAAACAGAAATTAGCGCATTAAATACAGTAAAACTTCGTTATTACGAGCATCGATATCACGAGCACTCGACTTATCTCGAGTTTTTAAAGTCTCGTCAATTTTTGTCTTAGTTGTGTATAATTTTCGACTAACAAACAAATACCTCTTTATTACGACGAGCACCTGGTTTATCTCGAGCAGTTTGTCTATTCCGATGACTCCTCGAGGTAACGAGGTTTTACTATAATTCCATAACGTAAAATAACTGGCTACAACTCCCTCCAAATTACAAAATTGCCAATTTTAGTGATTAATAGTAACTTGTGAACTCCATTATTAAATCAGTCCCTTCTGGTGTTAGTTTCCATAAGACTCAAATTCTGTATGACACCAGAAAATTATAAAAATGAATACTTATAAAACAATCCGTTATAGGGTATGTCGTGATTCATAAAAGGTTTATTTTGTCCTCATTGTATCCAGTGCCATTATTATTTTCCAGGCCCCCAAGTATTAAAACTTGAGAACAGTCTCCGAACACATTTTTTCATTGTATTCTGGCTTACAATACATCAGTATTTAATGTTTGAAAACATATTCAGTCCAATTACATTGAGAGTATGTTGTATGATTTATATAATGTTTTATCCGAATTGACGTAGAACCCTTTAAATATTATATTTAATATTGGGGGCCGACCTCACGATAATTAACCTTAACTTTTGCTCATAAATCTGAAGACAATTCTCAATAAAACTACACAATCCTCATCATTATCACATTCACAAGGTAATCATCCAATTTTAAAAGACGCCACAAAGGTTTTCGAATATATTAAAACCTGTAAACGAAGGCCACCCTTGGGAAAGACAGAAACGGGCCTTTATTGACAGTTGGCCTTCATTCGGAGGTCAGTTTGTTCTATATAACCAATAATGGTTTTTCAAAGACTTGTTTTTATTCAAAGGATGGCCTTTATTCAGAGGTGGCCGTAAACACAGGTTAGACTATATCTGAATCTCAGTATTATCCAAGATAAAGTTACTGTCAAGTCTCGATGCCGTCTCATGTTTTCTACATACAAGTCAGGGTCATCACAAACTGTGACGACATGATTGAAACCACAAAACATCGTCAGTATGGACGGATCAATTGAACATCGTAATTTAACCACCATGCGGTCGCTTTTGGGACATTCATCGGACGCACTGTCTCAAATAACAAGATACAAATATCACTCAACTAGTCGTTGTATATTTCAATACACTTATTTCAGACAATCAGACAGACACATCAGATGATTATAGTTCGTATCCATATTTTAATTCTGATTCAAAATATACCGTTTACCAGTAAAGCAATATTCTAATGTATCCATAATGATATTGTTATTACATCCCCTCTAGCTTTGTATGACCACATTCCTAGCAGATCACATTTGTACCAGATTTGTCACGAACGTGATCACGTTCGTAAGAAGCAAACTCATCGATCACATTCGTCACAAACTATGATACATATGTACTTGATCTCCGCTACGTACAGTGTAACCTCTCCAAAGCGGCCCTCTCAACAAACTCCCTTTCAACAACAGCATGGTTTTTTCCACTGTACGATTTAACTGTTAATCGCTCCTCTCCAGAGGAACAACAACAACAACAACAACAACAACATAATTTTGCTTCTTCCAAAGGGTGTTGCTTCGGAGAGGCAACACTGTATGGGATCACAATTGTGAAACTGGTTACAGATATAATGTGGTCTTACATATCTTTGCTGCAGACCGTTCTACGGTTGTACATCCCCGGGGAGATTACCTTTCGTGAACCATTTTTTTGTACGTTTCTAAGTTTTTGTACGTTTGGTGGGTTTTGGGGTTGGTAGGTTTTGTTCAGGAGGAATTATTGTGCTTCATTGTCTAGAAATCCGTTTCATATATACATACTTTATACACTACTATATAATTATATACTACAGCGTTATTATAAATTTTCAAAAAAAGAAATAATAATCAAATACCTTTCTATTGATAGTGTATATTGGTAATACTTTCAAGTTTCTACATGTATTTTAAAATATTGTTTGATATTCTCCGTGGTACACACATTTTCGACCTGTGTTGTGGTCAGTTTGCCTGTAAGGAATGTGCTGACAAAATAAGTACCCAGATCTAATTCGGTTGAATAAACTTCTGATAAATTAATCTTCCTGATACATAGAATAGAGACATATACTTCAGCCGGAGTAGTAGTAATAATCAAGTTTTCCCTTGACAAACAGTCAAAATGAATAACATTTCATTTACATTCGAGGAAGCTAAACGCTGCATTGATTGCAATCTAACAAACTACAAATTATTCTAATGCATTGTTTTAGAAGTATATAAGTATATCAATTACCCATTTACTGCGCACCAAGCCAAAATATATATTTGTCTTAATAGAAATGGCCATTTTAGATAAAATATTAGCTGTACTTGCAAGAGCTTGTACGGTCACCAGGGTAAAGATATTGTTGTGTGCGGCGGAAAGAATACATCTTAATTACATGACTCGTAAGTGGGTAATTGATGCCAACCCACATTCTACTTGATTCAACTATAACTGTTTTTCTTTACAGCGCACAACGTCGTCTTCGGCATCTGATTAGTTTTACTATACAATTGGCAGTTACCCTTATCTTTGATATATTTCAAATATTATTGAGTCAGAACAGCACAACAGACGTACCCCCAAACAGATAAAAAGACGATAGATCGTTGATTGTTAAGTTGTGCAGTTGGCGTTCAATCTACTGCAGATATTCCGACAATGCTTTCATAGAAATTGTAAAATGAAAAGAACAGTGACTGTCAAATGAAACACTACATGCATCATTAACTTTATTGAGGTTTCGCATCTCAAAATCAATTATCATTGAGTATTTGGTATGGTGACTCATTCTTTCAATTTTCTTTGATTTCAAAGATACGCTCATTGCAGCCTCTTATTGAAACTTATTAGTTCAGATTAGAGAGGGTAGGATGAGAGAGGTTCAGATTAGAGAGGTCCAGGTAAGAGAGGTTCAGATTAGAGATGGTAGGATGAGAGAGGGGGTAAGATTATAGAGGGTAGGATGAGAGAGAGGGTTAGATTTGAGAGGGTTAGAATGAGAGAGGTTCAGATTAGAGAGGGTAGGATGAGAGAGAGAGGGTAAGATTAGAGACGGTAGAATGATAGAGGTTCATATTAGAGAGGGTAGGATGAGAGAGAGGGGGTAAGATTAGAGAGGGTAGGATGAAAAGAGGGGGTAAGATTAAAGAGGGTAGGGTGAGAGAGGTTCAGATTAGAGAGGGTAGGATGAGAGAGAGGGTAAGATTAGAGACGGTAGAATGATAGAGGTTCATATTAGAGAGGGTAGGATGAGAGAGGGGGATAAGATTAGAGAGGGTAGGATGAAAAGAGGGGGGGGGTAAGATTAGAGAGGGTAGGATGAGAGAGGGGGTAAGATTAGAGAGGGTAGGATGAGGGAGAGGGGGTTAAGATTACAGATGGTAGGATGAGAGAGAGGGGGGGTAAGATTATAGATGGTAGGATGAGAGAGAGGGGGTAAGATTAGAGAGGGTAGGATGAGAGAGACGATAAGATTACAGATGGTAGGATGAGAGAGAGGGGGTAAGATTAGAGAGGGTTGGATGAGAGAGAGGGGGGGTAAGATTAGAGAGGGTTGGATGAGAGAGAGGGGGGGGTAAGATTACAGATGGTAGGATGAGAGAGAGGGGGTAAGATTAGAGAGGGCAGGATGAGAGAGAGAGAGGATAAGATTACAGATGGTAGGATGAAAGAGAGGGGGTAAGATTAGAGAGGGTAGGATGAGAGAGAGAGAGAGGGGTAAGATTAGAGAGGGTAGAATGAGAGAGAGGGTAAGATTAGAAAGGGTAAGATGAGAGAGAGAGAGTAGGATGAGAGAGGGTCAGATTAGAGAGGGTAGGAATAACGAGGGTCAGATTAAAGAGGTTCAGATCAAAGAGGTTTTAATGTTTATCATTACAAAACCGTTTATTTTTGGTATCGTGATCTAAAAGTAATGATATTGGGTTATTATTTAGTATACAAAAGTAAAAGTGTAATTTCATTTTGTTTTGTTTTCAATTGCTATAAAAATAAATGTGCATTATAGTGATGTTTATTGCACCCCACAAAGCATTTTGCGTGTTTATTATTTTCCAGATTTAATATCATTTTAGGGGTGTCTGATTAGTAATCACTGGTACCTTAAAGCCATGAGTTCGAATCTCCCCAGGAACCAGATAAATTTAACATATATGGAAGCTGTCCGACAAACTTACGGAGGGGTCGGTGATTCTATTTAGGTGTTTGTTTTGTTTTTATGTGACTTATTGTCACTGGGATTTAACTATTTTCAACTATTTTTCAGTTATATACGGCGACCGGTCCACCTAACCAGTCTTCCTGGATTGTATACTAACCAGTACTAACTTACCCTTCCGCAAGGAGCCGGCAACTTCTCCACATATGGAGGAAAATCGACATGTTTGTCAAATTTTCATAGAAGGGCATGGCTTGCCGCGACCGGGATTCGAACCCGGATCTCCGGGTTACAAGTCTAGCGCACTAACCACTGGACCACGGCCGCAGCCACCTATCCAGGTGTATGCCGTGGGACTTCCTCTGTCTATAAAGCTGGAAAGTCTTATTTTTCATGAGTGCGCGTTCAGTTCAAAGTGAATCCGACTAGCAAACTTGATACGATAAAATGATTGCATTTTTGTTTTTTTTAATACCATGACAGGATTATTGATTACGGCGACACGAGCAATTTCAAACACCATGAAATATGATGCAATGTGGGGAATTAAAGCCCTGATTTTAATAAGCCAATAACTAGGAGATTTTTTTATCGTAATTCCTATTCTCTCCTGGTATGAGCAAGTTTCTAATTGGTAATTATGCTTGACAAATTCTCCTGAATGGACTGTGTTCACCTCATAAAGTGGTTGATTTCAGCAAAGTAAAGTTAACTACTCAACATTAATCATCTACTTGTCTACTAATGAATACTAACGTACTTATTGAAACTTTCCCCTACTTTTTGTCAAGCTGTGAACAAATTTGAATAATACGTCCCAGAACAAATACGTTTGGTTTTCATGTGACATTGTCACTGGGTATAACGCCATTTTTCAACAATTTTTCAGTTACATACGGCGACCTAACCAGTTTTCCTGGACTGTATACTAAACAGTACTAACCTACCCTTCCACAAAGAGCCAACAACTTCTCCCGATATGGAAGAAAATCGGCATTTTTGTCAAATTTTCATAGAAGGGTATGACCTGCCGCGACCGGGATTTGAACCCGGATCTCTGGATTACAAGTCCAACACACTAACGATTGGATCACGGCTGCGGCCTCAGAACAAGTACGACACTCAGACATTCGGTATATTGCATTACGCTGAATCTTCTAAATTCTTATCCTCGTTTTGAGAGTAACCCGATGAATTCTTCCCGATAGGTTTATGGTGAATTTTCATCTACATTTTACTGTTTTATCGCGTTTTTGAAATCACAAGTTTAGCCTGGAATAATGTCAAGCTACGGTACACCTTGTGTCAGATCTGCTTATCCATGTTATCAATGAGGAGTATTGGTCCATTCGTTATTTCATCAAATGTTCATCGTTCATATTTCGGGATTGACTACGCAAATCCACCAAACTCGCATTCTAAATCTCTAACCTCCAGGCGCCACCCTCATATCGTGAATAGAAGATATGTATGTAAATAAGGTACCATTCGTTCAAATATTGGCATTCCAAATATGCCCATGTTCTCACATATACAGTCAAACTTGTGAACAGAGGTCACCAATGAGAAAGACAAAATGTGGCACTTATTGACAGATAGCCTTTATTCGGAGGTCAGTTTGTTCTAAATAATCAATGACGATTTTTTAAAAAAAATACAGGGTGGTCTTTAATCGGAGGTGGCCATATACACAGGTTTGACTGTAGTTCGTATAACGAAATGTATAAACAAAGATAAAAGCGATCGATTGTTTGAAGCGCGAATGTATCCTACTCGCGACCTTATTCCTGTTTTCATTCCATTAATCAATTATATCCTGATGGCTATGTCAGCATGTGTCTGTACAGAGTGCTTTGTGAAATAAATTGCATTTATATTAAAGCAAAAGCAATCTTTTGTGTAGTATTCGTATGCTTTTATAGCACACTGTCCACACTTTCCGTTTTTGCTTTGACGCCTGTTTTCAACTGTATTCCATTTATATACAGGCAGGCGGTTAACATAAACCAGTTTTTCTGGCTTCTCTACTAGTAACTGCTAGTAAATTTCTTCGCATTAATTGATTAATAGTGGTAGGCGATTGACTTTAGACACTGTGTCTTAAACCATAAAGAACATGTGTCGCCTCAAGGGTTTGAACTCACGAACCCGAGGTCCGCAGCCTTAAAGCCCTTCTAATTGAGCTAGATGAGCAGGCCTTAGTGTACAAAAACATTGTCTCGAAAAAAAACTCAAACAAACGATCTTAAGCGTTTACCCGGCACATCAATTATTCTATATCGTCTAGCAATCAGGGTGAAAGCATTTACACGACGCATAAATTAGTCCATACCGTCTAGCAATCTGGGTGATGTTTGCTTCAAATGCAATAAGCGAGCATAACCACTCG
Organism: Lutraria rhynchaena; assembly: GCA_008271625.1. Lineage (NCBI taxonomy): Eukaryota > Metazoa > Mollusca > Bivalvia > Venerida > Mactridae > Lutraria > Lutraria rhynchaena. The sequence continues at coordinate 359,239 of VIBL01000092.1, forward strand.
ACCGCAGAGGCCCCCGAATCTTACCATTAAAACGCATTTCAGCTGTCGTAGATATCATGTAAATCTCTTTTTATTTTTAACCGTTGTTAAATTTGAACTGCGTCTTAGTTTTGTTACTTTAGTTTAATTGTATCCCTTCTTATTCATCTCGACTTCCCATCGGCTTATTTCCAACCTCCAGAAGATGTGTATGTTTTGTTAATGTGGCATATCTCGTGTTACGCAAATCACATTTGGAAATTCGCACAATGAATTACCACGCAAAGCATCTCCCTTAATTTAAAACCTCTCCCAATTCATATAATTAACATTATTCCTCAACTGGGACAAAACATGTTTTTCTGTCTTACAAAACAATCTTCGTAAAGATTCATTCGATAGTTTTCAGCAAATCCAATTTACATGCATTAGTTCTGGAATCGTTTATTTTTTACGAAGGCAGTTTTTTTACTATTTCCGATAAAGGATGAAACATTGCGAACAAATGATCGCTGAACAAATGATCGCTGAACAAATGCGAACACCTCTAATTAAGAAGTGGGTTTCGCTGTGCGTTGAATACGAACTATGAGAATGTATGAGAAAACTAATTCGTAGTCATGAAACAAAAATTCTAATTAAAAATCTAAAATAACCGTAAAATTTCAGAGCTAACAAAAACGAAAAGTAGTACGAAAAAAATCAGGGTGAATGTATAGGATTGGGTTCCAGTTTACTGGACATGTAGAACATTTTTGGACGTAGGGAGTTAAATGAAGATCTAGCAAACATAAGATGATAGGTCTACGCGTGTTAATGTAATGTGATATATATATATATATGTTGACAATCTGTACCAATGAATATCATTACAATCTCATGCATTCTTTGTCATCTTCTTTTGCAGAAAAACCTCGATATTAGAATATTAGGAATACTTGACATACGAGAGGCCTCTCTTTAGCAGGTTGAAAGTTAGAAGTAATATTCGGATTTGTACATCCGAAATTAATTGGTCATAATGATGAGATGGTATAATTATAGAAGCGGTCGATTTATGAATTTTTCTGAATACTGTCAAACCTGTGAACAAAGGCCACCCTTTGGAAAGACAAAATGTGTTTTTAATTGACAGATGACCTTTATGCGGACGTCAGTTTGTTCTGAATGATCAATATTTGTTTTTCAAAGAATAACGTTTATTCACAGGGTAATCTTTATTCGGAGGTGGCCGCAAACACAGGTTTGACTGTACATTCAGTCTTATTCATGAGTTTTAGCATAACAACGCTGTTAATGTTTACCAATCAATGAACTGGAAGTTACTGATTTCTTAGTAATATACTTTTGGGTTAATTACGCGTTCCTTGTGTTGTATATTACGTTAAAGTGTCACTCAAGTGTGCTTTTACAACACTGTCATCATGCCATAACACTATCTATTGGCATACGCAGGGTCTCCGCAGAAAATAGATACAAAGATTTAATCGTGGTACAGACGTATAACGAACCAATAAAACACTTTGATGTAGGCTTTGTCTAGGCGTATCGTGACGCAAGGAAACAAAATAATGTACATAAAGTCATCTTCAAAAATATTGTTGGTTTGCGACCGACCGATTAAATAATCCCCCGACCAAAAAATCTTCTAGCGTTATTGACAAAAAATATTTTCTTTCATTATTCCTGCTTTTCGTTTTCAATAAAAGTATATAATGCTACCAAAACTAAAAAAATGCCTACTTACCTACCAAGTACCCACAGTAACCACCAACCAACATTTTTTACGTATGGCCTAAATCTCAAAGTTTACAGAAACACATTTCCGCGTTCATAAATAAGATAGTACTTAAGCGAACAGTATCATTATCTTTTCTAGATTTTTGCTGTATTCAATCAGCAATAAATGCTGGAAGTTTGTTAAATGGTGATTTGTTTCTTAAGAGTGCAAAAGTCTTGGAATAATTTGAGTTACGTCTGTAAGGGAAGAAATTACAACTGGCTGCATATGAAACGGCCTTCTTTAGTAATTGATACTAGATGTAGCAATATTTTAACAATGTACAAGATTAGTGATCATTGGGCATTAGCGTAATGTTTCGCTGTATGTATGAATTAATATTTAGTAAAGTGTTATCTAGTTAAGTTGGAAATATGCAATAAATCCTGACGAATGTAATTTTACATCCGTACAAACGTGAACAAAAATCAATACGCTACATGACTCCAACCGACCGACCGACCGACCGACCGACCGATCGATCGACCGACCGATTGATTGATCGACCGATCGATCGATCAATCAATCAATCAATTAATCAATCAATCAATCAATCAATCATGTCAAGCAATCATGATTTCTACATACTCAAGATAGAAAAAATCTTTTCTGAAAGGGTAGTCGTTTACCTTAAGAGGACAAACATTTAATTTCTTTTTTATCTGACGTTTAACGTCGCATCAACAACAAGGGTCATTTAGGGACTTTTCCAACTGTAACAGTAGAAAAAGACCCTAGGCGTTCACCTGGGTTGAACCACCTACCTTCCGCAAGCTAGCTGAATAGCTTCCTTACATTTGCTATTTGTCTGGCCTTGGGTGGGGTTCGAGCTCACAGTGGCGAGAGGCAAGTGATTTTATTATTTCTGATTCCAACTTCTAAAATGTGCTACACACACAATTATGATACATTTTCGTAATCTTTGCCAATCCCTGGTCATCAATACAGGACTAATCACTCAAACACACATTGAAAGAATGAACATTACCCTACTTATTTACGGAAGTAATTGAATCAAGATATGTTCACGGATATCAAACATTGATCATGCGATATTTATGGATGTATTTTTAGTAGATATAGAGACATTTTCAGAATGTCATGAATATTGATACGAAGATCATACGAAAGCCATTACAGAAGATCAATTTTATTCATATGTATGTGTTCACCCTCAGAAGACTTTCAATTAGATATTCACCAATCTGTCGCATTATTCGCTAGTAGCACTTTATTCTGCAGCAGTGGTTTAAATTCTCACAAATGCCCGTCATAATGCTAATTTCATTATAACCAAGTTATACATAATTTGCGCTGTTAATGCATATGCCATAAAATATCGTGTTAACGGTTATCCGACCATTCTTGGCGCTGACACTTGTTTTTCGACGCAATTTAGAGTGGCAGTGTAAAACTCTACGTAAAAAAACGTGGTAATAAAATTGTTTTTCAATATCGATAAGTATTTGTATCAACAGCCCAACCTACGCGACTCACACCAGTCATAAACACTACAGACAGGAACAACATACATGTGTAACGTAGAACTCGCTAAATCCGAGTAGGCCCGCCTTTGATTCGTTCTACAAATGGAATATATACTAAGTAGGGGTTAAACGGATTCAACGGACTCTGCTTCTTTCCGATCTTGTCCTCAAAATATCAAATTACATAAAACACAAGCTTGAAAATCCAAGATGATAAAATATTTCTCCAGAAAATTGGAAGCAGACGATTTTTGTGACCTGCGCGATCTGTTTCCCCGGCAAAAAATTCTCTACGCGTTAATGAAAGTTGATTAAATTATTCGACACTACTAAGTGGACCTAGAATCATATGAGATGTGTAAAAGGTGTCAGTGCTAATCCAACTAAAAGTCTGTGCTTCTCGTTATTCAAACTTAAGAAAAGTCCCATGATAAATTATCTACTGATTATTTCGGGTAAAATGTTATCTATTGGCGTTGCATCTCACAAGTGATAAGATAAACTTGATCACTTTAATCAATTCCACGGTAAGCAAATTACCAATGAGTGCTAATTGAAAATAGCGTGTGCTTTTATCTCCGAATTGTCTTTTGTTCCGTTCTATCTACACAGTAAAACCTCACATAGTACGACCCGAAGGTGGCCTCAGTATCGGGGTGTTACAGTATTACCGGTTTTCGAGACAATTCAGCATTTAAAATAAATGCATACTCAATTCTTCGATAGTTTTTATGTTTTAAGATATTCCCATTTTCTTCGACAGATTCTACGTGTCTTAAAATGTTCCCATTTTCTTCAACAGATTCTTCGTGTTTTAAAATATTCCCATTTTCTTGGACACATTCTTTGCTTTAAAACATTCCCATTTTCTTCCCTAGATTCTTCGTGTTTTAAAACATTCCCATTTTCTTCCCTAGATTCTTCGTGTTTTAGAATATTCCCATTTTCTTCGACAGATTCTTCATGTTTTTAAAATGTTCCCATTTTCTGCGATTGGTACTCGTTTGTGTTTTAAAATACACATAATTCCTTCAGTTGATGCTGAGTGTTTTAAAAGGTACTCGATTTCTTTTACTAACACCGCTCTTTTAAAAACGTCTTTGATGTCAGCTGCCTCATTTAAGTAGACGGCATTTTGTTCAGTAATCGCTTGGGCGCAATGTTTCTTTCCTTACGTAATCTAAAACCGGAATCTTACCAACTTTGTTGACATTGATTCCAGTGTTTATTCAAGCTGATTAGATTATTGGTGGAAAAAAATCAATCAAATGAACGTTTAATAGCATTTTGTTTTGTGAGACAGACAAGTATATTTTTTGTGAAGCACGAATAAAGCTGATTCTGTCAAAAGTACAGACATTTTAAATTCAAGGTTAACGAATCTTTTTTGTTTGTTTATCTGTTGTTTAACGACCCATTCGACAGCTATTGTCATACATGTCCCTACTCTTTTCGAATACGAATCTTTTTTTAGAATGTGTCAACGAATGAGTGATTTTTCTAGATAATGTTCGTAAAAGCTGTATACAATATTAACAAAACGAATTTAAAAAAGTCACAATGATACTACAAAATTTAGACCATCCTTAAAAGATACTGGTTTGCAGTTACGCGACCGACTCATCGATAAGTCTCCAGGACCCAACACTTTTTAGCGGTTTTGACAAACATGTTTTACATTCTTTATTCCTGCTTTCGATATTAAGTGCGAGCATAAAATGTTAAGAAAACGTACCTTACTATTCACTGTTTAAAGTTTGTGTCGCTTAACCGCAAATCAACCATTTTTATAGGATGACCTTAGGCATGGAAATTATCCCGTTACCAGTTTGAATTCAAGATCCATAAACTGTTCAAACGTAATCATTTGAAAAAAAGAAATAATATAGGACTAGACGATCGGGGCGGGCAGCAGAAGAAATTAGTGCACGTACATCCATTGCAAAGTTCCAAATGTTTTGGGTCCTGGATCCGTAATAATAGCCAAGGCATAGCACGTACTAGATAAAAGGTAAGTAACCTGGTGATCCGGGTTCAAATCCCGGTCGCAGCATGTCATACCCTTCTATGAAAATTTGACAAAAATGCTGATTTTCTTCCGTATGTGGAGAAGTTGCCGGCTCTTTGTGGAAGGGTAAGTTAGTACTGGTTAATATACAGTCAATGGAAACTGGTTATGTGAACCGTCCGCCGTATACAACTGATAATGTGTTGTAAAACGGCGTTAAACCCAGAGAAAAAAAGTTGAATATAAGAGTTGAGATTTAGATTTAGAGCTGAGTATAGCTTTCTGACCATGGTAAAATTGGACTAAAAGTAAAATTATATGTACATATTATATAATAATAAAATGCTCTGAACTCTACCCTATAGTACATGATTCATGTTTTGTATACACATAAGGTTCTTATCAATTATAGTTTTATAAGCTTGATTCATACCCTGGGGACCTGCACGTACGGACTAAACGCAACACCACCAGATCATCTTCCATTAGTCCAAATGGAAGTTCAATGACTGTTAGTAAGAGTGTACTTTTATTGTCATTCTCTGTAATTTCCAGCAAGATTTCAGCTGAGCCGACATTTAGTTTCTCAAAGAAGTCTATAAAATGTCGTTCATCTGGATTATTTCTTGAGACACATCTTGATTATCAATACTGCCTCGGTTGAAGTGTATGTTTTATTCCACGATACAGGAAGATAGTTAATTCACCCGAATCAGAAAGTAGGCAACCATTTTGTTTCTGTTTAAAGTCCTGTGACGTAAACATCTTCATTCTCTTTTAGTATCATCTTTGCAACAATGCTTTTATTTCAAATACAGTGCAACCTCTTCAGAGTTGCCCTCTCTTGAGCAACAACCTCCCTTCAACAACAGCATGATTTTTCCCCACTGTACGATTTAACTATTAATTTACCTCTCTAGAGCTACAACCTCTCAACAACAACATGATTTTGCTTCTCCCAAAGGGTTTGCTTTGGAGAGATTGCATTGGTGTGCATCGCTAGAATATACAATGTAATTAACGGGGATCGATTTAAAGTTCAAACTGAGCTAATAAATGATACAGTAGAATTAACACAACAAATTCGAAAATAATATTAAAATGCGGTTACCGTAGTGAAATTTTCGTGAAAACGGATTAAAAATATATTGGTATCAGACATTAATATTCAATACTTGCATCTTGCTCCGAAGTTATAAATCTTGAGAACAGTAGTCAAGACCTAATCTCAATTTCAGTCCCGGAACATTTGATTGAATACCTATTTGTTATCAAGAACATAGATTAATTCTACTCACGAAAAATGTATAATTAATGTCATCATTGTTTTTTATAATAAATACAGAATATGGACAAAATAACAAAGAAATATCAATAGAAAAAATAAGATTTAATTTTCGAGAATAATTTCAAGTTTTATAACGTTGAGACCTGATATCATACTCACGAACAACAATTTACCATAATAAGGTATGTTCAGAGAAAAGTTGAAGTTGCTTTGACGTAATTAATGAAATCAATGTGGACGGATTATATATTCGTTTCAGCTATCACTCATATGGCGAATATCTTTTAGCAATATCGACCCCCAAACCCTTCATCGCGGATTAAAAGGGTTCTGTAATATCATCCTCTCTTGTTAATTAGGTGTTTCACTATGTATATACATGACACGCAAAGAAACCATCACTATAATTTATACTCAACTCTGCTATTGTTTTAATCAACATCTACGGTAATTATCTTGCGCCGGTATCGCAACAAGAACAAAATAAAAACAGACAATGGGTCGAAGGAAGACTTGGGAGAAATAGTAAAGAATGCTAAATAGGTCACGTCTAGACGTAGAAAACACATCACAAATATATAATTGCAAAATTTATGGAAACACTCTACAGCATCATAAATAAAACATTACTATTCTTATGGCCGTCGTCTGTTTTGCAAATTTAAGCTACGTAGCATCCTATGTAGCTGAAGTAATTTGTTTGGCTTTTGCCAAAAGCTTTTATGATATTTTTCGTAAAAGAATCTGTTGACAATGTGAATGCAAGTGTTTAGTTGCGGGAAATGACGGAAAACTCAAGTACATAAAAACTTGAATACATGCAATTGAACGACAGAGTTTGTAGATACTGATTTTAAAAGTTATGTATTACCAATAAGGTTTTAATATCACACTATGAAAAACATTCGATGACACGTAAAATCCAGATTTACATGTTCAGAAAGCATTGTAGTATCACATTCGTAACATATCACATTTGTAATACAGTGCAACCTCTCCAGAGCGGCCCTCTCTTAAGCAACAACCTCCCTTCAACAACAGCATGATTTTTACCACTGTACGATTTAAAAGTTAATTTAACCTCTCTAGAGCAACAACCTCTACAACGATATATTTTTGCTTCTCCAAAGGGTATTGCTTTAGAGAGGTCGCAATGTATCTGTTACGAATCTGGTCTTAGAAAGCATAACCTTTGCAGTCAAGACGAGTGCGTCTTTTATCACCATGTTGCTGATTGTTTTAGATTTGTCACATTGTGTATTGTTCGAGTTGCAATGTTGTTTTTGTCAATTATCAAATTGTTTTTACATGAATATTCCGTAAGAAAAAAGGTTAAAAGTGAAATATGCCTAATTAAGCAATTTGATTGGCTGATAGATTGTGTGGATGCTATTTTTTGGCTTGAGATGGTCAAATTAAACGCATGTTCCAAATCCCTTTTCTGGTAATCCGTTGTGATTAAGTTAGTATAATATGTGCATCGATTATACTTCTGTTTTGTTCTTGCTTATTGATAAAAGTACAAAAATGTATAAGCATTTGTATACATATCTAAAGAAATATAGACATGTTCAGAATCACCCGTTTTCTTCTGAATTGATAAATAATCTTAGCGCAAGTGGAACATAAGATGTTTGTTCTGAGGCAAATGTTGTCATTAATAATGGACTACTCAGACAAGTAAATCCCACCAGTGATAAAGTATTAGCATTTTTATGAAGTATAACATGTATACTGATAAGCCATCTTCGTTGACAGATACCATTTATTCTGTGTAATTAAGTTGTATGAATGTATGAGCCACCCAGAGAACATTACTTCGGAAAAACAGATCTTTAAGAAGTATGCGAGTGATATGATATTACAATAGTGTGATCATTTGAACAAGAAATTGTACCTATCTAAGTTTGTTGTGCAAAAATGGAGAGATAACTCTGATTACAGCAAAATTGCTGATGCCGTCTTACCGAAGAAGAAACAACATTTTGGATTACATCTAAATGAACCCAGTTCTCAATGAACTCAGTAAAATTAACATATTAGCATATATTGGACATTCTGCAAACAGCAGTGACATGATTTGGTTGGTATGTCAAATTCCCACTCACTGTTCTTGGAAACAAAAACAACAGTTAACAAGAGTTCGGTAATGAAAACAGATGATCTTCTCACAATTCTCTAAATTCACGAGAATGCATCGATTGGTGATACAGCGTTAAGTAGTCTGGCGTTTTCAAATATTTCATGGCAAAGAGCATGGAAATCAGCACATGTACATTTTATTTGGAAAATAGTGATTGCTCAATTTAATTACAGTAAAACCTCACATAGCCACAACAATAATATTACGACCATATTGTTGAAACGACCACTTATTTTCGGACCGGCTTTCAATAACTCCCTTATAATTCAACTTGATAATGAGACTACCTCGTTATTACGACATAAGGTGGTCGCATCATCGAGGTTTTACCATATTCGCACTTTTACCATATTCACACTGTGTACGAAAGGTTAACTTCGTATTCCTTGATATGCCAGCAAGGTTTATTATGGATCGTGTTTTTGTTTCATTTCTTTCTTTATCTTGTCGTAGATGACATTATCAACTCAGTGCTTGTAAGATAATGTCAATTTGCCTAATGAAGGAGAATATATTCGTTTCGATTAAACGTGTTCATTTTATCTGAGTTCATTTACAATGTCCCCGACACAGATCCGTGGTGATAAAACAAGACAATCGATCCTTATTTACTCGCTTTTCTGACAAAATCCAAAATGCTCCAAGCAACAAAGTTTCAACATTCTCCTTAATTCGTATCTAAACTGCTATTTTGACAATCAAACTTGACATGCTTGACTGACATGATATATGTTTACTCGTAAACCCTATATAAATTCTGAACACGTTCCAAAATTTTCTCAAGAATTTCAGAACACAATAATAACATCAGAGTTAGATCGTGATCTTGATAAATTCGTCCTAAAATCAATGATTGCTTTTAACGAGGTTTTTCCATTGATACAAATTTGATTATATTTGCATTAAAGTTTTCTATGGAAGGGAGGTTTACGGAAAAAAACTGAACCCCGATACCTGAATTGAACAAACGAATCAGACTGAACAGAAATACAGTGCAACCTCACGAAAGTAACATCCTTTGGGAGAAGCAATATTATGATGTTGTTGAGTGGTTGTAGCTTTAGAGAGGTTAAATTTATAGTTAAATCGTATAGTGGGGAAAATTGAAGGGAGGATGTTGCTCAAAAGGGCCGGTCTGGAGAGGTTGCACTGTATTCATAAAGGAATTATGTCATTTGCAGTATGACTGCATTATTTCTAATCATATAACAGACAAAAATGTCATCTGCAGTATGTTCATTATATGTACTTAATGGTAATACACACAGTTCCACATCACTGGAAAAAATATCAACTTCAAAAAGAACCATACCAAATGAATGAATAATAAAGTAACCCCTAATTTTTCAGAATAATCAACAAAATCTATTCCTCAGTCACCACATTGATCGTTGTCATCGATTGTCATTTTGAATTCAGAATAGCGGTCACATTCCAAACAATACAATCTGTCGACAAATTGGGAATACTCAAAGAATGTCTACATTCTATACGTTGATAATTGAGCGTGGAAAGGAAAGCTGCACTTCAGTGTCTTCGTGTGCGTGGCTGAGTTCAATGTTGAGAGTATTACAATCTTGAGTGATAACGTACAAGGATCTGGTGTATTTTATAAGATGTTCGGTGTATGTTGTTATGTGGCTAATAGTGTAAGCCTTGTGGAATAGGCAAAACTTTTATTAGAATTACTTAAATAAGACAGCTGACTTTTTCCGGTTATATACTCTTACATGCTCAATTAATAATTGTTTAGAAAATTTAATGTCCATTTTAAAGGCAACACTATTTTGTTTTACCGTAGCAAAACAATTGGGTGTAATTTCAACCCTTATATATTCTGATGAAGAATTTTCTTTATCTATTAAGTTATTTGTATTACATGTATTTTGTCCGGTAGGATTCCAATCGATTTATCATTCACTATGCAGAGAATCGAATTTCTTAACATTCACCTAACAAAAACTCGATTCATGGAAGAATTCAAATAAGAGAATTAATTCTTATGTTTTACAATACTAGCAATTGATCTACACAGCGAAATCGAGTCTATGTATTCAAAGCGAACGTTGGTTCGAATATATAAAATGTCCGCTTGGAAATCAACCATGTGCTTTCAACGATTTTCTTCCAGTGCCGTAAAGTACAAGGTGGACGATTCAACTTATTGTATGAAGAACTTATTCCCTCCCTAAATGAAGTTTGCCTCCCAAATGAATTTAAGAATGAATGGAATATATAATGTGAATGCATTTTTCAACCCGGAAGGTAACGAATCTATTATTTGACGCTGAGACAAAATTTGGAATTCTTCGGAGACTTAGTCGGCTAACTTTTGTCAAATTTTGCTAAACAAAAACAGTTTCTCTGAAGAATTACAAATGTTTTGCGCGTGCACATTATTGGAAGAAAAATTGTTTCTGCAGCTCCGAGACACCGAACACTCTTCTATAGATTATTTATGGAAAATGACGCGTATCAGGTTCAATTCTTTTGCGATTAATTTAAAGAATTGTCAATTAATCATTAAAAATTATGAAAGGAAAAAGATGAAACCTCGTTCCAAACATGGGCTTTCAGGTTTGTATTAACAAGCATTGTAGTCACACTCTGTTTAATGTAACATACATCCGATGACTCATATATCATATTATACGTGCCTGGTGCCCGTTTCATAGATATTTTTGGCCCTGGTGCCCGTTTCATAGATATTTTTGGCAATCTTATTCGTAAGGAACATTGTTCAATTATACTGATTGCCTTTGGAATTTATGTTCTATGGTTAAAGATAAATTACTGAAATGTACCGATGGCAAGAATTTTAAATTTAGAAAATGTAATTTTCACTAAGATATTTTTTAAATAACTTTCAGGCTTCTAAAGGCATAAACTGATAGTTAAATATCAGACTGAACATGTAAGCAAAACATGTACGTAAAGATGGTATGCGGATGAATGCATTCATTTGAAAAATGACGACCCTGGAAGATTCACGGTATTTAATAATGAATAAGATTGCGTCTTAAGCGCGCATAACAGTTGGTCGTGAATATACATGTGATTTGACATCTGTTATTTGCAAATTGACGATGGTGCAAAGATGGAGCAAAAATGATATTCTATATTTCCCCGTTTAAAAAAGTATTACAGTATAACCTCTCCAGAGCGGCCCTCTCATGAACAACAACCACCCTTCAACAACAGCATGAATTTTCCCACTGGACGAATTAACTGTTAATTGAATCTCTCTAGAGCAACAACCTCTCAACAACAACAACAACATATTTTGGCTTCTCTCAAAAGGTGTCAAAGGGTGTTGCTTTGGAGAGGTTGCTCTGTACATTAGAACGTTAGCTGAATGTGATTTGTAATGGAATATGAAAAATTAGTAATTTGTTTGTAACCTTCTTTAATGTGATAAAACCAATTCCCATACGGAATCAAATTTGCGTTTAAAAACTCTCTATATATGTTTCCTTCAAGAACTTCGGGGATAGCCTTCTGCGTCAATGTTCCCATTCGTCAGACTCTATTATAATAGTTCTTGAGCTTGTGAACAAAGGCCGCCGTTAGGGAAGACAAATTGTGGCCTTTATAGACAGAAGGCCTTTATTCGGTGGTTAATTTGTAAAATAATAAATGATGAATTTTCAGAGAATGGCCGTTATTCACAGGTGGCTTTTATTCGGAGGTGCCCACAAACACAAGTTGGATTGTATATGCAGTATCTGCAGATGCTTTAACGCCAGATTGTATCATATGTACATTAGAAAATAAAAACCATAAAACACCCATTGATAGCGACAGAAGTGTTTCACAGTCGGAAAGGCTTGCTGACATATTTATGATCCCATGCATGGTGCAGTCATCCAAGGTAAATAAATAACTTTAGAAATTACAGTGTCTAGACAAAAGTGTCGTAAATACAGCAACGTCCATGATTCACCAGTTGATGAATTGCATAATAAAAACACCAAGCTTTGTGATCTAGCATATTTACTATTTAAGAGATGGATCTTCGTGCGGAATCAAATATTTTCTTTAATACCAAACCGGCATCACACTGCAATGACCTTTTTGGGTAACATCATAATCAGTTATTGAAACACACTGTAAAATATCAGTTAATAGCAGCGGAAAACTTTCCTTTAAAAGAAGTAATTAAAACGTGATGGTAAACACCCTACCTGACTTTACGGAGCAGATACGGTGATGTAGAATCACTGGACACTGGACTTAATCTCGGTGATGTTGATAGATGGAGACTTTGTGAAGAGCCGTGTATACTTGCAGCGTCATTCCTCAGTGATGCTTGGGAGCCCTCCCAGTCTATACTTAACTCAGTGGATGATGGGTATTCCCTATCCATTTTAAATGTCAGAAAAGTTCTATATATAAGTCCAAATATTACAGAGAAGGCGAAGAATAACTTAAACCACTAATAGCCGAATACAAAGTCAGAAATATCACGATGCCAAACCACTTATAAAGTGACACTTGGTTTGTCGCGCAAAATATCAGCTAGTATATTGGTAACGCTAAAAGCACAAAACTATTCTTGGCAGTAACATTTGGACAGCTCCAATAGACACCATCAGCTCGCGCAATTTCCTCAAAGCTTTCGAGTAAATCTCTCTCCTTGTAGAGACATATCATTTTGTTTGTGAACGACAGTAAACACGTATTGGAAATCGGACGTGTCATGTGACAAAATCTCTTAATATCACGATAACCAGATAACAAATAATCCTAGAAAAATACCTCCAGACTATCAACATAAAAGTATGAATATTTCAAAGATTTTATGCTAAAACGGAAACTGTCTAATGCCTACTGTAATAAATCATCACGGTAGATTCAAGACAACACTAATTGTTTCCATTAAAGTTGACCACATGGTATACTAGCGTAATAAAACTGACAACAATTCTCGCGATTGTCTTCATTGCTATAAGGTTATCTGGTATTTCAAAGAAATGTTTCGATATTGCACACACTTAAACGGGCGAATCGAATGCTACGTTATGAATGAGGAATTCATCTACGTTCGTTTCTACAACAGGCAACAATCTCTCAAGATAGTCTTCCAATAGTGTAATTATTGACTGTTTCACTGGAAAGTGAGTCTTAGATAGGGCTATTTTATTATAGACTTAAAATGAACAAGGAAAGAAACGAGTAGGTCGCTGGCTCGATCAGTCAGCCAAATTTAATGCATTTGTTCTAATTTTTTACATTGTGGTATCAAAAACAAATTTCATCAAATGCACACATTCCAGAATCACTTTGTAATTTGTCGATGGTTCATTATAAAACAGATTTAATTTACTTTAAACATCAAAGTCAAAGTTTGCAATAATCTCCGATGTATGCAAACCTATCTTTACCCTCCCTGTCCCAAATCTCCCTTTGTTGTGAAGTTGTACATTGTAGTTACCAAATAACAATGACAATTGGAGTTTTATTACAAAGATAAAAGTAAAAAAATAATGCCCATTGCATTCGTACATCACTCTTTAGGAGATGTTAAAATCCACATGATTTTCATTTCAAAAGAGGCTTTATGCGAATATAATGTTAAATTTACAGAGAATTGTATGTGTTAAACCATCAAAATGCTATTGTCAGAACGGCGACTATTATTGCAGAAGATAAAACAAAATAACGTGTTTATCCAACTAACAATCTATCAGACGACATTGAAAATACGCCATCGCTCAAGTGTAATTTTATCAATTTGTTCTTCTCCATTCCATGCTAAATCCCTCGATGCAAATTTGTTCTTACACTACTAACAATCAGTACTCTGTAGAAATTCCCTAGTGTCTGCGTAAATCGCAATACTTGTTGGTCGAGACTGTAAATTCAGGAAAGGCATTAAAGAGTACTTTAACGAGCACAATTTTCTGCATCCAAAATGATGGTAAAAAAAATTTCACACTGAACATGACCACGTGACAGATGAAACAGAGTAAAATCTTGATATTAAGACCACATTTTGTGCCAAGCGGTCTTAGTATTGGGGTGGTCTATTTATCAAGTTGATATTATCCGAAAGAACCAATGAATACTAGTTTTAATTGGGTGGTTGTTATGATGGTGATGTAGTTGCTAAGTGAGGTTTACTGCAAACGGAATGATATCCATAGTAGAGAATTTCTTTATGCAACATATTTTTTTTATAAACATACAGTCAAACCTGTGTACAAACGTCATTTTTGGGAAAGACAAAATATGACCTTTATTGACAGATGGCCTTTATTCGATGGCCAGTTTGTTTTAAATAACCAGTGACAGTTTTTCAAAGAATTGCCTTATACACAGGGTGGTCATTATTCGGAGGTGGCCGCGAACACAGGTCTGACTGTAATTATTTTTAAAGCATTTTTTTCTTTGGCATTCTTTTTGTTGGCCAACGACTAATCTGTGGCGATGTCTAATCTGGTAACAATGTTTAAGTTTGCTATTGAATTTTGAGATAGTATTCAGGAAAGGGGATACATGTATTTTTACTCCAGTCTTTTTTGTCAATTTAATATCCTTTTCGTAAAAATCTGGATCTATAAGAGAATCGTTTTGACATTTAGTTTTCAGTTTGTTTTATCCTCAATACCAGTGTTTCAAAGACAGGTCTGGATGATTTTGTAGTCTATGACGGTAAGTACAAAATTGCCTGATTTCAAGTGGAATGATTTATATCCTTTCAAGGCAGTTTATCATTATTAGGCCATTCATTATTCAACCTAATCGAATTGTGTGCGGGGTCCCCTATTTTAAGTGGCAATTTCTAACTCATCTGTAACATGGCTGTCTATATAATATATGTGTTTACAGTAGTTTGTATGCCCGTCGACCCCGTTAGCTCAGTTGGTAGAGCAGCTCATTTGCAAGCAGAAGCTCGCAGGTTCGAGCCCCGAATCGCATACTCTGCTTTTCTTCTTCCTACAACACATCCTTTGAAAAAGAACTTTCAATGTACGATCAAAGTCTTTCAAATAAACGGTTTAGTTACTTCGATGACAAGTTTAGTAAAAGTGACAGCATTCAATGGCAACAACAAATCCATACGAGGGTGTAAAATTGAATTACTGCCTAAAAGGTGTCTCAACAAGTTTCTTACATTTTGTAAATTTCAGAAACAACTCCCAGATGGTTTTAGTGCCGAGTTTTTGTCTCAAACCATTACTTCAATGAGTGGGGAAAAACATTCTCTATTTTTATTGATATTTACCATTCGTTATTATAATGATTTAACTACCTCTGCTGAAGTTAATTGCGTATCGATGAACAGAAATGAACATTATTGAACAGAACCGTGCTGTGAAAACATCATCAAAGAAATGAAACCAAATCCAATCTCGTACGTTAAGTTGTCCGCTCATTGTTAGAAGTTCAGTGCTTGTAATGACTTTAACCGCAATTGAAACAATAGTTCGTAAAATACGCGGAGGAAGCATTAACCCTATGAGACGCCGTTGACACAATATAAAGTAAATACACTGCAAGACACCACTTAAAGAACAAAACAGCCGATTGGAAATGATTGATAAAAGCAGAAAAGCCAGACATTTCATGAAGGAATCACAAAGGGCGAATTCATCTATACATTCTGTAAACGAGCAGAACAATTGCAAGCTACTTTGAAGATATTACGCGATGTATTTGTTTGTACTAGGTGTTACTTTGCGTTCATCTTAATGACTCCGTTGTTATTTCAAGAATATGAGCCGATTACAGTATAACCCCTGAAAACCGGACTCTCCGAAAACCGGAATTCTATTAAAATCTGACGATTTTTTTAGTCCCATTTTTTTCTCTTCGATAATAACTAGTTCTCTGAAGACAGGAATTCTCAGAAAAACGGACTGTTAGCTGATTCCGGAAATAGTCCGGTTTTACTGTATTACGTTATAGAGAAATGATATTTAGACCCCGCTAAAATAAGTTCAGAAATATTACTCACGCGTTCAGCTACTTAAATTATTAGTTTTAGAACAACCGGTATTGACTTCATAAAATTGCCTTCGAATTGCATGATGAGTTCGAATGTCTTATAACAAACTCAAATACTCGGTTTTAAGTTAAGTGATTAAAATCAATAATGTCATGGATGTCGTCGCTCAATATTGTCAAAACATAATACAGTGTAACCCCTGAAAACCAGACTCTCTGAAAACCGGAATTTTCTGAAAATCGGACGATCTTTCAAGTCAATTTTTCTCTTCGATAATCAATAGTTCTCTGAAAAAAGGAATTCTCAGAAAACCGGACTTTGGGCCCAGTCTGGAAAAGGTCCGGTTTTCAGGGGTTTTACTGTATATAAATAACTAGCCTTTTACAAAACAACTCACGGCCAATTAGGTATGAATGACCATCTTTTTCAATTGATATTTTCTATTAACTAATTTATTTATTTTGACATATAATAACATTATAGTACCACATCGATGTGGAGTCCGCTGTTTGTACCTTAAGACGATCCCATAATCACGTTGAAATAAAGACTGTGTATTGAAACCGGACCTAACAATAACGGTCGTAGTGGTGAGGTAGTCTTAATATTGAAGTGGTCGCTGAGCGGTACTTTACTGTATTTGACTTTATGTGAATAAGTTCTTACTGCGGTAGATATATACAATTTGTATCTCCAACAACTTGCAGCAGTTGCAATATTTTAAAATACCTTACACTTAAAAATAAGTAGAACAAAATGAATGATGATATGTTGACCAGTATATAGTAAAACACGGTTATAGTAAACTATGATACAATGAAATATTCATTGTATCCCCTAATGTACTGGTTTCCCCTACAGTGTACAGGTTATGGAGAAAATTTGATATAGTAAAGTGTATATTCCGGTTCCTTAAATTCACTATAACCGTGTTCTACTGTAGAATTGAATGTGTAAGCATCAAGTACATACATGAGGAGCATAATTTCTGAAAACAATAAATTTGAATATTAAGATGATATTTACCAATTATCACAAAACATTTGAAATCACAAAATGAATAAAATAATTTATTTTAAGATGAGATATTTCAAGTACTCACACCATGTTGCTATGAAATATACTTCCAATTGTGATCATTTTGATGCCCAAAACTGGCGAATGATAAAATAACGCTTCTGTCTAGATTGAAACGTGCATGAACAAACATATTGTGCACATTGCATGAAATTATCTGATAATTATTCGCCAGCTTGAAAGAGGAAAATGTAATCAGTAAGCAACATGTTGCTACAACAGCTGTCAATCAATTAAAACTACGCTAAATCATTGCATTTCATTTAAATAGATATAATGAAATACTGGTAACAAGAATGCTCCGTGTGTGCTTAATTGCATACTATGTTACATATAAAACGATACATTGATTTGTAACCGGTCTCCGGTGTAGGGAAAAAAGACAACAAACATTCATGTAACAAATAAATGCGTTTTGCTGTGTTTGAAACGCCTCTTTCACAACTGGTGTAAATTGAAGGGGATCAGTGCAATAAGGTGCCTTTCTCTATTTTTATTTAATTGTAGATAAGCCGTTTTTTCACTCAATTCAAACAATGTGCAGTAAAACCTCGTTATTTCGAGGGGTCATCGGAACAGACTAAATGCTCGAGATAAACGCGGTGCTCGTTATACACAGGTATGTGTTTGTTGGGCGAAAGTTATACACAACTGAAAACAAGTATTGACGGGACTTTAAAAACTCCTTGAGGTAATTCGGGTGCTAGTGATATTGATGCTCGTAATAATGAAGTTTTACTGTACTTACGCTTAGATATTCCATAAACATAAAATGGAACGGTAGAGAAAAAATTCACTAAATTACTGACGGATAGAAACGAAATCTTATTTTCAGGAGGTGCTGTTTACAATAAAGTCTAAGACCTTTTACAGCCGTCTGATCCATTTCCAAATCCGATATAACTCGGCTTAGGCAAACAGCCGACATACACATTATAGACGTCACAAAACCAGACTCGCGACATGGAATTCCCACCAGGTGTCACCACGGAACGGCGAGCAGCCAATAAATATTAGTTAAACAGGCTGAATCCATTCTGACAAGTTATTACACAATCGAACATAAGCTTTTTTGTCTACATACTTAATGCAGGCAAAAATAACCACAAATCGTCTTGGGTTGATGAATATTTATTTTACGAGTAACTTCCCTTTGTTGGCTTTTTTCGATAAACGTGAAAATACATTGTTCAAGCCATGTAAACCTTAAAATGTTATTTTAGGGAAGTTTTCCTGTTTTTGTTATGCTTCATTATTTGGTCAAGATTTTCAATGTTCATTTCATTCGCTGACTAATGTTCGGTTTAAATCTAAATCCAGGCGCATGCTTCATAAATGTCTATACTACTCAAACTTTGCTAAGGGTCACTTTGTATTCTTTGTATCAATGCCTTGCGTAGAAATTGATATGGACACAAACTATCTTTTTGCAATTTTCATTATTTTCCCATCATGTTAAACAACAAAATATTGAAAGCCAAAAAATATTGAAGCGCAACGCATGCAGGAACGATTTAGGGTAAAAAAACTTGACTTTCTAGAGGTGCATTACGAGAAAATAAGTTGATCTAAAAACGGAACCGGATAACTATTTTTGTGTTCAATAACGAGTGTGATGAGCGTTGATGACTGTCTGACAACGGCGCCTCAGCTACCACCCAATACCACGGATTTTCTGCAGTGGGATTCAAGCCCTTTCTTCTAGTATCACTTGTTCCACCTGTAAGACATTTCCATGTGCTTGGTAGTGTTGCGCACCCTGCCAATGACACCGCCACACACAACATGACGTCCCACTGTCCTTGAGATAGACCTGCTTCATACATACCAATGCCAATATTAGTTTGTTCCCTATTCGCCTTCTTACTTTCATATTTGCCACGTTCACTGACAAAAGTGTAAGAACAGAGCATTAAAAACAAATTCTTTCGTAATTCGATATGCTCAAAATGACAAATGCTCACCAAAAGACCTGGCATGATGGGTGTGCTATTTCCCGTGTTTCTAGTCTACCACACACATATTTTTATCAAAATTCGAAGTATACGGACATCTGGCATGTTTAAACTCATTGCAAATTAGATATTTTGATTTACACGTACACTGAATATAAACACAAGCAAGAAACTCCTAGCAAACTTTGAGTAGTGTATCATAATTATCGAGTTTCGGTACAGCTGTAGTTGTTGTCTAGTGTCATTGATAAACTTATGCATTAAAGAACAGCTGATTGTTTACGGTTTATCTGTTGTTTAACGGCCAGTGGTAATTTCAAAACCACCCCAAAGAGAGGTGAGACGATACAGGAGAACCGGGCATATATTAGTTCTGTGTTTAAAATATCAGGTTTTTGAACCATGATTGATAAAGAACCAGGCGGTATGTTCGAAAGAGTAGGGACATACAGACCTCCTGGTTCATTATCAATCACAGTGTAAAGACCCTATATTCTAAACACAGAACTAGGCTCAGTACTGGAGTCGGACACTAATAAAAAAAACGCCACTGAGATATCAGAAGCCGTCACCGACAGTTGATTGTGGTTGTAGTTTTATTACAACGCTATCGTAACTAGAAATAGCCTTGTCAGTTACGATGTATAATATATTTATATTACATAGTGTAACGCATTGCGTGTATACTATCAATCTATCACCTTAGTTCCTTTCCTTTTGTCGATGCATTAGCTTCTTAGATTGGGCTTAACAAAAAGAAAACATTAAACTTCATGTTCAAAAGTCTACATAGCGCCATAACACGCATATGTAATGTAACATTGTCTGTATAAATTGCTTTTTTATTAGAGGTGTTCATACATTGTTAATGTACTCAATTTTGATTGTATCTATTTTTTATTGCAATGCATTTTGTTTTATGTGATATACCGTGCCATAAAAGTGAACAATGTATGTAAGACGCTCATACAATGCTGAAATTATGATCGAAATGTTCTGATAAACCTAATAGAATGTGATAAAACAAGTAGTGCTTAGATTTTGTTTTCACGTTTTAGGGAATAATCTGATAATGGACATATTCGTAGCACAATATAACCCTCCGAACACCGGACTCCCTGAAAACCGGCATTCTCAGGAATTTGGTCGATTTTGAAGTCCCATTTTTTTTCTCTTCTGTAATAAATAGTTCACTGAAAACCGCAATTCTCAGAAACCCGGACTTTTGGCCCTGTCCAGAAATGGTCCGTTTTTCAGGAGTTATACTGCATATCTATGGTCATCAGTCGCTTGGAATATGACTCGTTTTATAAATCTATAAGCCAATTGAATTTTGGAAGCAATTGAAAATATGCGGTGAATTGAAATATTCTTTATTACAACATGACTTTAATTTTTCATCCAACACACACTCGCACACCCACATACAAAAACATTTTCATTGATGCGATAAAATGCAGAAATTGAAATACAACTTGTTTTTGTGAATATCCTTATCTCAAGGTGTAATTAAAAAGGATTTGTTCATGACTGAAAATAACAAGAACATAATCCCTTTAAGCTGAGTGCGTACACAGATGCGTAGATAAAAAACATGGCAGAATTTCGTGCAATTTCTGTAAATTTAAAAACGGCCAATAAAGCCATCCTTAAAATGATACACGACCCAAGCTAACAATGGTAAGAAAGTAGGCATTACTTTAAATGTTAGCATTAAATGCTTGTACTGAAAACAAAAAGTTGGAATAAAGAAAAAAAAATTATAGTCAAAATCGTTAAAAATTCTTGCGGGTGGGGGATTTTTGAACGAGTCGGTCGCGTAAGTGCAGACTAACAATTATGTAAGGATCGTTTTATTGGATAGTTTTTACAGTATAGGATGCGATACTCAACATTGTACAATGTGTATAAACAGTCAAGACTGTGAGCAAATACCATCAAATGGAGGAAAAAACATGGGCTTTACGAACAATTTATCTTTATTTCCCGTGGTGGAATGGGTATGGTCTCTGACTTGTAATCATTAGACCCTTACTGCAGAGAGTTGGAGTCCCGGCCGGGACCAAACAAATTTACATGTGAGAAAGCTGTTAAGCCAGCTTACGGAATGTCGGTGGTTCTACCCTGGTGTAACCCCGGAGTCTTCTTCTATTGTTAAAGATGGAAAAGTCGCTAATTGACATCTGGCTGTTGGTGCGTCGTTGAACCCCAGTGAAAAAATAGGCGTTAATTTGGTATATTATTTGACATTAATGTATGCGAAAAGGCGGCAATGGTTGACAAGGTGACCCTGATATACAGGTGTCCGTTATCTCAGGTTTGATTTATAATGCAGCGATATCTCTAAATCAGGACCTAATAAAGCGATCTATATATTGAGATCATACAGAAAAGCAACAATGAAACACAACAATAACTGGTCTTTATAATGATATGGTCGTAATATCGGGGTGTTCGCTAAGCGAGGTTTCACCGTATCGGGTGACTGACGTCGACGATATAGATAAAGACACCTACAGTACTGAAGTGTGTATCAATAAAAAAGATATCTATGATGTCACTATCTTCATGCGCCGCTGAAGTAGACGGCTTGCACATGGAATATTGTCTGAACGACGCAGCTGCACAACAATGAGCGGCAATTTCTCTTCTTACATTAAGTTAGTTTTTTTTCTTCAAGTTAGGATATAAAAGAACATTGTTTATATACTCAACTAATGCAAAAGCAATCTATAAAATCAAACGTGACCTAACGACCTTCGTAATGACCACACATTAACACTCACTTTTACGTAATATACCAAATAATTCTCTTACTTCGCATTAAAACTGTATTTCTTATATCAAATCAGTAGCATTTTTCACAGGTCAAACAGTTCATCAATGAAGTCAAAAATGTGTCAGAGACCATGTACCACGCCCGAGGTTTGAAAACGTGCCCCCATGGTAAACCTAACACTTTAAACATTGAGTTAAGCATTCCGGGTGTCCGTCAGCGTATTTCCCTGCTTGACAAAAACGTTTCATTGACAACTACAGTGCAACTTTCCAGTGCAGTCCTCTTTAGATCTACAACTTCCCTTCATTAACAACATTTTCCCTCTGTACGTGTGTTTTTTTAAATGATCAATATTTCAATACCTGTTACATGAAATTATTATTCATATACTTGTAAAAATTTGTAACAATATTAATTTTATTTATTCTTGTGACTAGTGTAAGGAACGAATCAAAGAAAATAATTTTCTTGTTCTTAAAAATGTCAAATCGTCTTTAACCTGTGTTTACTAGGAAAAGTGGGACGGTTGTAAAATAATATTTCTGTCTATCAATATGTGTACATTACCTCACAATACGTAGTAGATAGGGTTTGTCCGAGGTACTCCAACTGGAACCTTGCCTCGTGTTTCCTCCAGATCCCATTGTATTAATTCCAGAATTCAATGTATGTGAAATCACGTCATTAACTTAAAACAATACGCAATATTCCTTAGCGTTACAACTGTCACTAATTTAACACAGGCATGGCTGTCCAAATATTACTGTATGTTGCTTTGTAAAAAAGAAATCGTGCATAATAACCGAATCACTTCTTTTCTTCGTCTTGAAAGAAACCTCTTCGAGTTGGAAAGTTAAACCCAACTCACTTGAGAGTTTGTAGACAGACAAAACTCTTTAGTAATAAATATGACGAGTTTACAAAACAGAATAATCAGCCTATTATAACAAACATTGATTTATTGTTTTGTAAGAACACAGTTTGAGACTGAACAGATAAGATACTCCAGAAGCATTCTTTGTGTAGATCCATAAGTTTCTACCATTCTTCACCATTTACGCTTCAGCAAGATTTTTATCGCCTGAAGAACATTTCACAACATATTGTCATAATGAAATCAAGAATAAAACCGCATTAACTAAAGACTGATGACTTTCGTAGATCGCTCTAAAACTGTTTCTTTTTCACAACGAACTATTTGTTACCTCTAAAATACTTATCAAGAAGCACCATTATCTCCTTTTTTCATCTCCAAAAGTAGAGATAGGAGAACATTCCATGAATTTGTAATGTATACTTCAATACTCGCGTAATGGTAATTGATTATTCTAATACAAAACCAAGTCTCAAATTAGCTTGATACTTCTAAAGCATTTCCCAACAGTTCGTTTATTCGAATTACTAACACGCCAGTAACAATGAAACAGTGCAACAGCCATTTAACAGTGTTGTTGGTGACGTACAAAGCGGATATTTGATACAGAATTGGTTCACAACAAGTGGACAATGTCGCCAGCTCTCTCTGGTATTCAGATAACAGATCTAATCACGCTTTCATTGTATGTCAGAATTGTATGTGACATCTTCGAATCTATTCATGACACTATTACACTATTACAAGGTAATTGAACGGTATGGTATTCAGATCATATGACTGTATGCCATCGATGATCTCATAAATTATTTATTCATTGTCACGAGGAACTCACTTGCAATTCAAGATTATAAAAAATTCGCATTTGTTTTGACAATATTGAAGATGTTCGGCTCAAACAAACTGATATAAAAATGCATTAGCTCGAGTAAAGGTCAAGACCTAATATCGTCCCCTGTCCGTTAAAAGACGTGTAGCTACAGGTGGTCACTCACTGTACAGAGAAATGTTTTCAATCACAGGGGACACTGCCAGGCTATAGTAGACAATAATAGAATTGTAAATATTTTCAGATTTTGTAGACAGATCGTCCCGTTATTTCTACAGACGCGTTTTTCTCATTTTGAGAAAATCGCATTTGAAGTTCAAAAACTGTAATAACTTAAGCCAGTTACGGGTTCGTGGCATTGGATTTAACCATTAGATCTACAAGCAGGTATGTATGATCATTGTAAAGAGCTCATCGAGACGAATAAAAATGATACCAAAATCTCAATATTGCTAAACCTTGAGTCATAGGATTGTAGAAATAAGCCGAAGGAATAAGGAAGTCAGTAAGCCGGCTTGACACTTGCGCTGTTAAAAATTATTATAATCTGTCGGACAAATTTTTATTTACCGGGGTTTCACGTCACACCAACAGTCTGGGTTATTTGGCGTCCGTCAAACCGACTATGGTATAACTCGTATTGCTAAAGCAGCAGCCTCAGCCAATTGAAATCAGAATCAATGAACTTAAAAATGACAGAAAAGAAGATGATCAACAGAAAGCAAAATGTTTCGCAGGAAGTATCGCTTTTAAAGCAATATATCCTGAGTTAACTCTCGTCCATAGTTAGAGACTATCTTTTTAAACCATGGCCTACATTAAGCACGTAGTTTTGTAGACCACCTCAATTCATCTGATTTGAGGTTGGACTATATTATACTGGACATAACGATGAAGTATGCGACAGTATTAAAATGATTTAGTCAATTGTTTACTACGGCTACAGTCAAACCTGTGTTTGCGGCCACCTCCGAATAAAGACAACACAGTGAATAAAGGCCGTTCTTTTAAACGATGTCACTGATTATTTAGAAAAACTTACTTCAGAATAAAGGCCGTCTGTCAATAAAGGCCACATTTTGTCTTTCCCAAGGGTTCACAGGTTTGACTATATATGGACTATATATTTCAGACAACGTTATGGTGCAGGACAACCTTGAACCAAATCGTTGAAACTACTTTGAAAAATTTGAAAAAAAAGATCATAAAAGTCAGTGTATGATAAATTCATCCATGTGTGGTTACAATATTGACTAGACTTATAGTTTACAATCTCGAATAAAAAACCTGTTTGTAGAATATTAATATAATTGACCCCATCTTCATACCTCGTAAACAAAATATTGATTGTACGTCACTCTGATAAAGCCATAATGTACATATTAATTTAGTCTGTTATATCTTAAAATTGTTAGTAATACAAAATCAATAAAAGCATTTGAGCGTATAAAATTGGAAAGTGTAGAAAAAACGTCTCATGAGAATCATACTAGTTATATTTAATCGGTATAACTACGAAGTGTCTGTTAGAAATACTTAAGCTTTTTTATTCATTCTGTTTCGATAAAAATCATGATACGTTTTCTTTTTCTGATTATTATTTTACTGGGAGACATTATTTGTTTTGTTTTAAACATTGTCATAACCCCTGGTCTCATAAAACCGCATTTCTCCGCATATGAAGCAAACGACTTTTGAAACCATTGTAGCAAAAGAAGCCATTGCTTGTAATGAGTAATGACTTCTTTTACCACAATATTTTCCACTCTTCCAGAGAGAAATAACCCAATTTTAAGGGTTAATCAATGCAGAATGATACATACACAGACATTAGTAACGGATATGTGATGGTAAAATAACAATAAAGTTTATATAATTTGCGCATTTAAGTCAGATCCCAAATTAATATATTTTTTGTGACAGAATTAACGCTGATGTCCAGCAAGTGTTCTGCTATTTCCGACAAACATAATTATTTTATTTAGGGGTTATCAGCACTTGTCACACCCAAAATTCACGAGACATTATGTTAAATTTGTAAGCAACTAATGCTTAAAAGATTTACAAATAATCATCCATAAAGAATTAGGCATAATTTCTTCCTCATTATTTCGGTTGGCACGTACTTTCATAAAGTATATTACTAAGATTTTTGTTCAAATGGACCTTTCAGAATAATATTTGATTAACTTCTTCAGTATAAATGTATTGAACAATAAATTTTAACGCATTGTCATTTCTCATCAAACAATAACAGTAAAAAGTTTGTTAATCAATCATGTTGCCATAGCAATCAAGCAACCAATTAGTTTGTCTGATTTATTTCATCATTTGTTAAAAGTATCACTTACATTCCTTATTACCAATTAGTGAGAATAGGGCTTTAAACAATTAATTCCAAGCTAATTTATAACGGATTGTTAATAAATAACGTACAATACAATGCACGTTTATTTCTCGTATACAAATAGTACAAACCTCGTAAATCGCCGAATTGTGCTAACATTAATGAAATAGATACTTAAAATGTTGTAATATTATTTTTCGTATGTTAAATAAGAACAAAATTAATTAAACATAGAGGATAGGACTTATTTATTTGAAGAATACGATCTGTGCTGATATATTCGGTCCATAATATTAATACATGGGTGAGTAAAAAAGGCCTTAATTCACAGGTTGTCCCTATTCCCAGGCGACCATTCCTTCCTTAGCACAGGTACTTGATATAAAACCACATTTTAGCTCCATAGGCTACTTATAACAAATAAAAGGTATAATGTATTAGGTACAAGTAGCTTAAGGAAGTAAAATTTGGTTTTGTGTAATGTACCTGTGGCTCTGGGTTAGACTGTTCATGATTCCACTGTAAGTCAACATTTGTGTCTGTTGTTGTGAAGTTTTTAGGCAATTGGATAGAACTTCATTTGTTTCAGTCAGTTTTGGGATATTCTTAATTCATTCAGCTGAAAATAATTTTGAATAATAGAACGTAATATTCTAATTTCACCATGTATAAATTAATACATTTTCGAAAAAACTGCTACTGTTAAAAATCTTCATAATAATCGGAGACAAATATAACTAAAACTAAAGTATACCCATACAGTCAAACCTGTGTTTGCGGCCACCTCCGAATAAAAGCAACCCTGTGAAAAAGACCATTCTTTTAAATAACTGTCACTAATTATTCAGAACAGACTGACTTCCGA
The DNA here is from genome assembly GCA_008271625.1 of Lutraria rhynchaena. NCBI lineage: Eukaryota > Metazoa > Mollusca > Bivalvia > Venerida > Mactridae > Lutraria > Lutraria rhynchaena. The sequence continues at coordinate 386,601 of VIBL01000092.1, forward strand.
ATAAAGGCCACCCTTGGGTGCCCTTTGTTCACAGGTTTTACTGTATTTACAAAAAGCATCGAACTAAAATGAACTCAATATTTATATTATGTATCTTGGCAATAAGGTAAAATATCAACCTTGTATTAAATACGTGAAATAATAGATTATATGAATATTATACCTGAGACATAAATATACATCTTTAAAAATGAAAAATTGTCCGGAAAAGCGTATCTATTGAACAAGATGGGTAATGAATATTTCAGACAGCTCTAACTTTGTATACGAGATCGGGGCCAACCAAATAGTTGCATACCCATGAACCTTAATTTCATTCTTTGCACATGGACACTCATTGTCATCATCTGGAAGTAAGAGAATGTCCCCAGCTACTATATACATTGATTTAGATATTATTTCGCTAACATCCTCAATTACGCTATTGAAAGACTATTAAAATTTTCTATCAACCATGTAACGAAGTAATTAACGTAAAACTTGTTTACGTAAAATGGACACAAAGACAATGAATGATATCAATTTATTAACTAATCGAAACTTCGAACGCTTAAATGTATCGTAATTTTATCTTTTTTGCCAGAAACACCGACGCATATGTTTGAAACTTCACAATTAACTTTTTTGCTGTATTTTTTGCCCTGCGGTTTCACGTCGCCCCAACAGCCAGGGCCATTAGCCATTTCTTGCCTCAAGGGTATTGGAAGACCCAAGTCGAACGCTTGGATCGAACCACCGACCTTCCCGTAGCCAGCTGGACAGTTTCATAGCGTGCGAATTTTTCCCGGGCTTAATTTGAACTCATAGCTTTGCGGAGAAGTCAGAGACCGTAAACACTCGACCACCGATGCCGCCATCACAATTATCGTTAGACAAATCTTATGCATATAGGATTTATATAAGAAAAGGATTAATCAGTATAGCATATATCAACTTAATCAGGTACAAAGATGTCCAAGGAGTCAATGATGCCTTCCTACGCAAATAAAGTGCCAAAAGGCTGTGTTTATAGAATACTCCATCTTGTACGAAACTTGCAGTAATCATGACCTAAATCGATTATGCGTCGGTGGTGTATGGCTGATGTAATTTGCATAGGAATCAGTCAATGACATCTTGTTGGCGTATGGAATATTTATCAATATATTTCTAAGATGAACATGAAGTATAATGTATTTAGATTGTGCTGTCAGTGTTAATTACTGTGTTTGATTGAATTCGTACAAAAAACATTCCTGAGACCATTGAAGAAATGGAGCATATATACATTATTATACGTGATGTAAAACATAGAACTACTTGATATTTTTATGGTAGAGTTTTTTTATATAACGGCAGGAAACATATGATGAGAAATTCTTAATAAAACACAAAACAAGACCTGTCCACACATATCCCAGTTTAAAAAAGCGATACTTCTTTCAACTTCCAAGCTATGAGACAACTGTTTTTCCGAGGTGTTCCGACTGCGGCATTGTGCGGTTTGTCTGAGGTTTTAACTAGAATCTTGTCGCGTGTCTCAACCTGATCACATTTTGGATAATTTTTGCACTGTTTGTAGTTTTTTGCATTGTTTTATGGTGTTTTCAACCTAATCAGTTTTCCTTGGTTCTGTAACAGCCCCGCCCTTGTTTTCCGCAAGAAAGTACATTTCATGACTCAATCGGATCTGTGATGAAGGACGAATGACTTTTAACCAAATCGTCACTGAGAACATATACAACGTCAAGTTTTTGATTCAAGGACCCAAAGACCGTTGACCAAACATCATACATATTGAGCTCACCATGCGAACCCTATTTTGAAGGTTATGTTTCAAATAAAATAATACATAACAAACAGAATGTGACATAGGTATAATGTTTAAAAAATCAAAATGGTGGTTCGAATGACCAGTTAGTTGAAAGACGAAAGGTTTATTAGGGTCGACTTGATTGACGTATCACTTAGAGACTGCAACATGACCCATTGGAAAGTTGATTGGGCTTCAACAGTCCTAAGTAACCAAATCAAAGAGAATATTAAGTGAAAACTAGTATACTAAGCTGGATAATAAACGATTTTGTTTCATAGTTTGGTATGTCTTCCCTTTAGAATATATTTGAAGATAAAGACATGAATTTTACTCTTGACGCCAGTTGTACTTTTGTTCCGCTGATCTTTTGCGTTTGATATGATCTTTACTGTGGACAAATACCACAGAATAAACTCGTAATCCTAATCCCAGACGAAAAGCAATACATACCATTGTAAGAGCATTATTGTTTTATTAAGACTTATATTCAGCGTAAAAGCCAATTACTATCCATATAGCCGGCTCTGTTTGTACATTACTAATACCCAAACGCCTCCTAGTCTCTTCATTTACATCTTTTGGTGCTACTATGGGACAATATTCCTAAGTACGTAAAGTAACATCAGTATCATCATTACGGTATTATGGGTTATTCTGATAAACAGTATAATTTCGGATTTGCTGGACTCCTAATAGTTCGCTTATACTAATGACCGAAGCTTTCATGACGAGGCAACACTACCAGAGCCATCAAACAGAAAACAGAAATCCGATATTTGCCATGATATTGGCTCTTAAAAAGACAACAATTAATAGAATGATTAGGTATACTAGCGATTAGGTATACTACACTGAAGCACGCAACATCTTCAAATCTTTTAGCAACACCTTTTTTACACAGAGTTATTGAACGCATTCAAATCTGACTGAGCAGCCATCCGGGACCTCCGTGGACGAGTGGTGTGGTCGTGAATGTCAGGTTATAAGTTGTGAGTTGACATAGCCAAAGTCTTTGTGAGGCATGTGTAGCCACATCTGTTAGTGGCGTAGCTTGGTAAAAGGAATGTGTACATTTGTATATAATTCGGGACTCTGGTGGTTTGCATCTCCACTCCCTGAAACTCCAATATATTTTATTGTGGCACCTGCACTTATTTTACATTTTTGAGAATGGTTTGTAAATATATCAAACTACATTATTGTTTTATATTGATTGTTTTTTATGGATTATTTAAGCGTTCATTATTCATGGTGAATAGAGGTGGCAGATTATCAAATTCTACCTCATAACCAGCGGTGCCCGGCTCGTGAAAGTTCAGTTAGACACCTTTAAAGTAAGTTTCCGTTCAGAAAACCAAGACATTAAGACCTTCGTAAGCGGTCTTTTTGAAAAGGTCTCTTTGGCGAGTTGAATTTTTTAAGTAATCGAATGAAAATTAGTCCGAAAATAAGAGATCGTTATATGGAGTTGATCGTTATATTGAAGTAATTGCTAAGCGAGGATCTGTTCCATAATCATGCATACAGACTTCATATTTTATTTTCATCTCGATTACTAACGAATAAATCATCAAAATTGCATTAATTAGTTATGTTCTTGTTTTGTTCTTCCCTTAATATTATATCGAATGATGTTTTTTTTATTTTTATAAGAGAACGGTTTCCAAACAAGTCAAGAGCAATGCTTCTATCATTTTATTACAGTCATACTTGTTTGCGGGCACCTCCGAATAAAGGCCACTCTATGAATAAAGGTTACTCTTTGAAAATATCATTGAATATTTGGAACAATTTGACCTCCGAATAAAGGCCATCTGTCTATAAAGGCCACATTTTTGGCGTCTTTTGGATATCCTCGAGGTATTAGTGGCAAACATTGCAACAGTCAAACAAATTGCACAGTCGTGAAAACAATACCATTAATTATTGTCCGATATACAGTCAAACATGTGAACAAAGATCATCCTTGGGGAAAATGTGGCATTTATTGACAGGTGACCTTTATTCGGAGGTCAGTTTGTTCTAAAAAATCCATGACGTTTTTACGAAGAATGGCCTTTATTCACAGGGTGGCCTTTACTTTGGAGTGATGATAAACGCAGGTTTGGCTGTATATGCACATGATTCTGATTCACTTCATAAATTGTTAAATACCGATTGTCAGTTTTACAACCGGAAACAAAATTTCGGAGGCGACATACGAATCATTAAAACCCCATTAAATCACTCAATCGGCTGTCGCTATCCTCATTCTCGCGGGACCAATTTACTTTAATACATATTCAAAATAGGCAACAGAGAATCCGTGTAGACCGTCTTAATCTTTAAATTACCATTCAACCGCTTACCGAACAAACTAATTTGAATTATGTTTCAGCAAAAGGGGTTTGAATCAATGAAAATTACTGCGAGCTTTGGGATAGGATAAATTATTTCTCTGAACATCGACTACAGTAAGACTTTGATGTTATTTCCTTCTTAACGACCCTGGAAAGACACGGTATTAAAATCAAAGTGGTTTCATTATAAACTTTAAATGTGTAGGGAATATCGAAAGCGTTACAAAATAAGTGGTCGTTATTATAGAATGGTCGTAATATTGGGGTGGTTGTTAGGTGGGGTTTTGCTGTATATTCGTACAATACGAAGCTGTTGCGATGTTCGCATACAATGAGACTAAGTAGAAATGCATTGAATATGACAGAATTGTAAATTAAATTTTGCATACAAAATAAGCTTCAAAGCATAAATAACGGTGCTGTTGTTGAAAAATAGGCGTCGTAATTTATATTTCTTAAGTTCTATAATAATGATATGAATTAATGGATATCTTGATAATAGAGTATATACAAAGTTAGACATACATATGATATTATATACATATATGACACCAAATTTCCATAACTCGGTAATTTCTTGAGTACGTAAATTCGTGGATTTTCAAATTTCGGATAGATCTACTTTCGGATGTATTTTCACGAACATTTTAATTCGTAGCTTCCTGAATTCGTGGATAAGCTCACTCACTTAGACAAAGGAGATAAGTACCTTCTTGCACTGGCCTCTTCAATTTATGCATTCGACAGCACATTCTTCAACCCTTTCAGTGCCAATAAGACGTGTATACCCGTCTGCATAAAGCTTTACTTATTTGCCTATTTACATGTACGTACCCGTTTGGGGAATTGTTTGAAGCCGCTATTTCTTAACATTCCCTGAAAATACAGCGTACAATGAATGTGAGCAATATGTGTCTGGCACATTAAAGGACAAAATTAAGAATACTATCAAACAGTTTATATAAATATAGACACTGTACGATTCGTAATTTTCGAACAGATTTCACAGAGCACTGAAATGAAGCTAAACTCGAAATAGATGTAACATAAGGACAGAAGAAAATTAAGATAGTTAATTCACCATCTTTGACTTTCAATAGCTTTATGTACGAAGATATGCAACAATTTACTGCGTGCATGTCGATATCAGTAGGAGATTTACCGTTGCGCGCTTTTATAGACGTGTTTCGATGTGCTCTGTTAATCTAACCCAGTCTCATTATTTTTGATTTGCTGTACGGGTCCTTGTAATCTTGTTCAAGCTAAGACACAGAATGATGGCTGAGTTTGAACAACAATTAATGTGTTGAGTGCTTAAATATATGTGATCATTGTAATTATGCATAGCGTGTCTGCTGTCATTTGAAACATTTAATTACAAGAACACATACTAGATCTTCCAGGAAAATATTCCAATGCGGAAAAGCGATCAACAAATGATAATGTTTTATTACGTAAGATTGCGAAATTACAATGTTAGTACATTGTGTTTTATGAATCAATGAAATGTTTCATAGATATGACATTCGGTTGAAATATTACTCTGTTATCTAATAATACGCAACCGTTCCGCGTCAGTGAATCTTAAAAAAGTTCCGGTATGCTTTTGGGGAGTGGAGGTCGTTTCTGAAACGAGGCAAAGACAGCTACTTTAAACCTAACTTACATTTTTGTGGGGTTTAACGTCGCACAAACATCCAAGGTCATTTGGCGACTCTTCTAGTTGTAACAGTGGAGAGAGAGCCCAGACGTACACCTGGGTAGAACCACCGACCATCTTCAAGCTATGGGATTGAAACCACAACGGTGAGGGGCCAGTGATTACTCGCCAGCGATAAAAACCGCTCAATTTCGTATGCCCCTTTTAAACAATTTTGTTTATTGTATTGATTTCGAAGAATCATCTAGTGCAAATGCTGGCCACAGATTTCAATAGTAATAATCACCCTTGCATTTAATGCACTTTTTCATTATCTTTTCAGTTCATTACGTAACTAGATTATTTTCATCATAAGTTATACACTATTTAATTTATTTTAGCTCAGCATAACTGTCCTCTTGACTTTTATTCTCTTACTGCGAGATAGTGAAACTCTTAGTGTATTCATTTTAGCTAAGTCTCATTTTGAAACCACCTCAACATTACGACCACCACATCATAACGACAGCTACGAAGTGGTTATCAATATTTCTTATGTATTTTAACTTGATAATAAGACGACTTCAATAAAAAGACCATTTTCTTTAGTTCCAAATGGGCTTTTTAATCAAAGTTTGTTTAATTGTACCCACTTTATTCTATAGCAATTGTAGGTATGTAATATTTGGTTTAGAACAATATTAAACAATATATGCTTCGAACCATTGTTATAAATAGTCAAACATATGCGACTTTTATTGCCAAATGACCTTTATTCAGCGTTAAGTTTGTTCTAAATAATCAGTGACATTTTTTTCAAAGATTGCCCCTATTCACACGGTAGTGCTTATTCGGAGGTTGCTGCAAACACAGATTTGACTGTAATCTGATACTCCATGAGAACAATAGAATTCAATTTAATTAATCATTAATCATTAATAATTAATTAATTAATTTAATTCATCTACAAATGTACATAACAGCCGTGTTCTAAATACACTTAGATTCAAAACAGACATGATCTTAATGCGTTTTTTGCACTGTTTGAGTCATAAAATAACACGTGCTGTTCGTATTTTTTTTTTCATATTTAGATATTGCGCAATTAAATAAGTACACGACCAACCTGCATATATTACGTCATCGATCATTTTGATGCAACACAGTCATTGTTGATATCGTTATATTCAATTATCTGCAATCAGATTGATGCAAAATAACTGTAATTAAGTACGCAACATTATTTTTGTCGGTATTTTACCGGCATTATCACGAACAATGAACATTAAATACAAGACATTAAATCTCAAACATCACATGATATAATAAACACAGAAACACATGCATTACTAAATCAATATAGCATTTTATCAAACGTTCTTGTGGCACCATTTAATCTTGCGCCATAATTTTCGATCAGAATTGTAGATAAACAAAAGATAACCACATACGACAAACAATGAAAATTGCTTTGAGAAATTGTTGATGTCACTTTATCGTATCGAGTTTATGATATGCAAATCGGGGGCAAGCAATATTCAATAATTTGTTAATATTTCCAATTATTTATTTGCGCATGGCGCCAAAAAGACCAAATTGAAAAAGTACGGCTGGAATCTTAGCTGGGGACTAAGAATTATTTTTTCCCTGGGTTTTAACGCTGTTTTTCAACAAATTTCCAGTTATATACAGCTGCCGGTTTACCAAACCAAACTTGGACTGCATACCAACCAGTACTAACTTACCCTTCCACACGGAGCCGACAACTTCACATACTAAAAAAAATCGACATACGTGTCAAATTTTCATAGAAGGGTATGACCTGCTGCGACCGGGATTTTAACCCGGATCGCTTGGATGCAAGTCCAGCGAACTAACCACTGGACCATGGTCGCAGCTTGAAAAATTAAAGTTTGAATGTTAGAGAAAATTGACTAATGCAATAATGTTTACTCAGTCCATTACAGGAACATTAAGATGCCAACCATGTTAACAATTACACATTTACTCGTCAAATACAGGTATTAAGGGGACGTTTTACTCAAGCAATGTCAAACAAAGCACCCGACTCGTCTATAACATCAAGGGAATTAACACATGTAGTATAAAAGTCAACATTCCATTATGAAACAAAGAATTACACCAGAGTGACACTCACAGTATCTTTCAATTAAAACCAATTCTATATTTGGTAGATTCTCCTTAGTAATGTTTCCCTGTATCCGTCCGTCCGTCCGTCCGCCCGAAAATAAATTTCAGTAAAACTACGGTATTTCGATCATTGATATCACGAGCACCCGGCTTATCTCGATGAGCTTTTAAATTCCCTTCAATTATTTGGTTATTAGTTGTGTATATTTTTCAACCAACACACATTTACCTCGTTATTACCAGCACTACGTGTATATTGAGGATTTAGCCTGTTCCGATGACTCTTCGAGATGACAAGGTTTTACTGTGTTATCATTTTTGTGCTGCACAAGATACTGATACTGACACACCGCGCCTTACCTTGGCGCACTCTGTATGAACTATCGTCATTTGACATTATTATGATACAGAGTCTCTGATGAAAAGTGTTAGATATATAATCCATAAGGTGTTTGATGTCAAAACTTCTCGAGTTTTATTTCGTCACGAAACTGCGATCGTGTCTGATGGAAAATGTCGCAGATACGTATATAATAGAACGCTAAAAAGGTCAACATTGCATGCTATCTTACCATCTGTTTATATTGTCTGTTGATTGAGTATTTGGCATCTTCGGAGAATTTTACCCAGAAATCAGTTCCTCTGTAACTGACAATACTGCGATCCGTACGCAAAATGAATGCGGCTTCTCTTCTTGAACGGTTAATGCTTCCAATATACAGTCCAACCTCTCCAAAGCAACACCCTTTAGGAGCAGCAAATTTTGTTGTTGTAGAGAGGTTGTTGCTCTAGAGAGATTAAATGCATAGTTAAATCGTACAGTGGGAAAAACTCATGCTGTTGTTGAAGGGAGGTTGTTGCTCAAGAAAGGGCCGCTATAGAGAGGTTGCACTGTATTTCTTTCCGGTATAAAATTTCAAAATACGTACATTAACGTTGATGAGTAATACTGTCTATATTCTGTTAACAAGATATGACTAAATCAAACTAAATCAAATCATTTTAAATATAAACTGATGCCCACATGAGAATGCGATGAATCTACAATGCGAACAGGATTTAGTTATCTGGTGAATCATTCGTCGATTTTATTGGAGGGCGATATTTTAGACCTACTGATCAAAGCGTGCGTAGTTGGCTCTGAGACATATTGTCGTTCAAACGGATGATTAATCGTATGTTCAAATTCTATCATTAATTTAAATGTTGATGCGATTTCGACGATTAAATTACGATCTTAAAAATGAAAGTCATATCAATTGTTCATAAAACATTTGATTAAACATTCCAGACCTGCTTGATAATTGGATTCCTTTAGATATAGTAGTACTGAGGGTTTTAATTGCAAATGTCAGTATATCTATGTCTAGTTACTTACGGTATTAACATGGTTAAACTACAAAACCACAAATCTAGATTTAGGCAAATGTAAAAAAAACAAGTCACATGAATTTCCACTTGCAATAAATTGTTTTTATCACTCGACGACCAAACACGGACGCTCTAAAACACGGAAAATACGAAAAGCCGAAGTAACATGGTACTGTACAGCAAACTACAAATGAAAAAAAAAGAATCGGGGGAAGTGTGCTTTGGGACCGTCTACAGGCAATTATTATCAGGTATTTCTCATGTTTACAATCCACCAAGGAATCGTAGAACACAGACGCAACTATAAAAAAACAAGCTTATCACTTCAGACTTTCCAAATAAATTGTAATGAATCTTAAAGGGGATTGAAAGAGTCCAAGTTTTGTCGACGGGGTTTTATTCTGAATCAACAAATTTGACTGAATGGGTGTAAACAACCAATCGCTTTAAATCGCTAATTTTTAGAACGGAAATAGAGACAGAAACTTAGTATAATGCTGTCTAAGGATAAATTACAGAAAAGTTCATTGTACGAAAATCTCTTGTTTTTTTTCACTGGGTTTTTCAACAGTTTTTTAGTTATATACGGCGGCCGGTTCACACTAACCAATACTAACTTCCACAAAGAGACGGCAACTTCTCCACATATATAGTGGAAAATCGACATTTTTTGTCAAATTTTGATATCGGTCGTCGCTGAATTTATATTGTCTATTCATTTTTCGATAGAGTTGATTCCTCACATGATTATGAATCGCAGTCGTGTATATGACAATTCATATATCAAACTAACGCTGTTTTTACGAGATGACTATAGAAAACCTCCGTCCGCTTATTTCAATTTGTTGAGCGTTCAGCCTACCGACTTCGGATTCGTTAGTTCCAACTCTTGGCGTTAGTTCCAGTTTTGGGCGTTAATTCCAACTCTCGGCGTTAGTATCAGCGCATCGCGTGTGTTCTGTAATGATTTAGTCGCAGACATTGCGTCCTGTGGCCATGAACCCCTCCCGCTAATTTGAGTGGTTCATGAGGAGAAGTAGGAAGATCACGGTTAGTACTGTTGGTACTACAGAATCCCGAGAAATGGCTAGGTTAACTGTCGAGATACTTTCTAATGGTTTTGTTTTAAATATTGAGACAAATGTATTTCAATATTGCGTCCAAGCAGACTGGCTTGACCGACATAGAGATAAATATTGTAGATAGAATGGCAGTCGCAGAATAATGAATTACTGTGTGTCTTATTTTTCTTTATTAAATACATTTATCAAATGCTTTACTACATTTGTAAGAATGGAAAACAATTTATTACAAATCTCAATGTCAGACATTTATTTTTCTTCTTTTCACCCGGCGTTTAACGATGCAACAAACATCCAGGGTCATTTGGAAACTTTTCCAGTTTTCACGATAGGGAAGACCCCAGACGTACACCTGGGTAGAACTACCGACCTTCTATAAGCTAGCTGGACAGCTTCCTTACTGAAGGAAGGGCATTGTAATTACCGGTCGGAGACCATAACCGCTCAATCACGGAGGCCCCATACGTTTATTTTCACGTACCATTAAGTTCCATGAGCGCACTTACGGGTAAATATTTTTCACTTTAATTGATTATAGATGAAATAACTATTGAAAATAAAAGCACTTAGTGGATGCAACTCTAACGAGGATTTTAAATCTGATTCAACGGAAATGTGCTGAGTCATTTTGATGATTTATCAAATTAAATAATTGCATCTTTTTCGATCGTATTCCAGTTCTATACCGACAGACAGCAAGCCTAACCAGATTTCCTTGATAAACTTATTCTGCGCTGGAAAGTGCCGATTTCTCAACATTATCACCTGAATCGGCTGTATAGGACGACTGGCCTTGGACACACTGTTTCAGCAAAATTGTCCTACACAACGTGTGTCGCGTCTATTGTTCAAACTCATTAAATATGAGGTCCGTTGAACTTACACTTTACAAGCTGAGCTAAAGGGAAGGGATCATTGAATTACTGATGTACCTCCAATCAAACCCTATCGAAATTGGTACCATAATAGCTGATAACAGATTACGTGTCACGATTCTAATAGCACCGGCGATTTCGAAATTAGCATTTATATGGTATATTCTATTAATTACAACAGCGATCTATTACTAAATTAAATGGACACAAGACACTGAAAAAATTCTTAAAACATTTGCCTTATCAACAAAAACCGTTCGAAAATAAGAGATTTTTATTATGGGATGGACTTGATATTAATGTAGATTATGGAGCATGTTTTGCTGAAACATTTTTCTGACATAGTGTATCGTTGCTCTAATTAATAATCAATTGGTACCGCGGGAAAAAATCTTGTTTTTGTTGTAGGTTGTTGCTCAAGAGAGGGCCCCTCTGGAGAGGTTTCACTGTATTGCGGAATGCGAGTTTGATGACTTTGTTACTAAATAGACGCATTCGGTTTTTCAATTAACTTTCAATACTGTCATTACGACCATATAATTTCAGACGGTATAAAATTTCTATTCCGGGCTAATTGTTTCCATTTGTGTGCGTGCTTGTGTCAAAGTTAATGTACATTTTGATACTAAAAAATGTACAGATGGTTAGAATATTGGCATATATATCTTAGAGTGTGAAAGACAATCTGAATGGTACAGCGAGACAAATATACCGAAAAAAATGAAGATACGGTAAAACCTTGCATTGCGACCACCTCTGTGCTACGACTACCGTGTTACAACGACCACTTATTTTCGGACCGGCTTCCAATAATTCCCCTAATATTAAACTTGATATTGAGACCACCTCCCTATTACGACCGATTTTTCGGGTCCCGAAGGTGGTCTTATTATCGAGGTTTTACTGTACATGTAACAGTATACAGAGGGCAAACTTTAAATACGGAGACTACATTTTCAAAGTGAATATCCATCATGAAAAGATCGCGTTGTACCACAGTAGCGCATACATTAAATCTACTGAATAAAGGGAGTATTTTGGACCAAAAACTGTCTTAACATTCTGATGATTTATCAAATGAAAATGTCAACGAATATAGAAAACCGTTTCGAAAATAAAAGATTCTTACAATGGAATGGATTTGATATAGATATGGATTCTGAAGCAGAATTTGCTGAAACCGAATGCCTATTTAACACGGTGTATCACCAATTGAGGGACTAGCCACTTATAACATCTCTTACGTATGAAAATATTGTGGAATGCAAGGACCAAATATCAACGAAAATGCCTGCCAGGTGGTAGGCACGCGATGATTTCTCTTAACTTAATCTTTGTTGGATTTTCTTAGCAATATGCAATTGCGTAAGTAATTTGGAACCGTGCATCAAAGTTTTATAACACATGAATACGATGGCGTTATATTTCTCGGCAAAATCGTGTTAGGCCTATACGTTATAATTATCTTGTTTGAGATACAATGTCGCTAACATTTGTTGGCTAAAACATGTCACTAACGTTCAGAAATCAATTTTTAACAAGAATATATGAGAGAATAACAATGGGGTGTTTCGACATTTGATACTGGCATTTGTGATTTGCGTCATTTACTGCCCAATTAAAAAAAGGATCTCTACACGGCAATCGATCAAAGCAGTACGTAGAGTCACTTTGATAAAACCCTTTTCTCTATGTTTGTATTTCTCTATTTGTAACATGGTCTGAAGAAAACTTAATACAGAAAAACCTCGCCAATGTGACCACCTTCGGGTCTAAAAAATCGGTCTTTATAATGAGGTGGTAACATTCTCAAGTTGAAATACATGAGAGTTAGTGGACATCGGTCCAAATATAAGTGGTCGTTATAACAAAGTGGTCGTAATATTGAGGTGATTGCTATTTTACTGTTTTCATTTCCTTACTGATCACACAAAACATGCCTAACTTATTTATAGAGCTTAAATGTCTTAATTTCTGATAACTCATTTGTAACATAGTTGGTATCACATACTGATATAGTATTACATAATGATATATATTTTATGTGATTTTATATTCTGTATTGATATCGTTTTGTAGGTTGTGAAGTTAGTATCTTTTATTTAACATATTAATCACTCCAGAGTAATGGAAGACGATTTCAATTTAATGGTTATGTTTTTAAATTAGTTTAATCTTAATATGTTTCCTTACATATTACATGTTGTTTCAGTTAAGATAAATTTCATAGACGACTGAAAAACTAACGAGTTTTCTAAGGTTTTCTTCCGTTTTCAGTATTTTAGTTTTTCTTGAGTTAGATTTTATTCAGTATATAAATAAAGAACCTGCAAATAACTTGTAGCTTGTCATTCTGCTACACATTATGTAATATCGTCCCGATAATGCAGCAAATTGCTTTAATTTAAGACGAACGGGATTCATATTTCCTCGGGGGACAAAATTTCACATGTGAGGAAGCTATTCAGCTAGCTTAGGTTGGTGGTTCTACCGCAGTGTACACCTGGGGTCTCACCGTTGAAGCCGGAAAAGTCAGCGAACGACCCTAGCGGTCGGCGTGACTTCAAATCCTTGTTAAAAGATAAATAGCTGGTAAGTGTTGAAGTAATGTAGACAAAAGATCCACTTAAGAAAACAGTGTGTGCGCGTGCGTGCGTGCGTGCGTGCGAGGGTGTGTGCGTGCGTGCGTGCGTGCGTGCGTGCGTCAAACAACTCCGAGCCATCTCTGTACGCTAATTATGCAGTGAAACATAAAGTGATGCCAACATAAGATTGCAAAAAAAAACCACACATATTGACAATACATTAATTTACCGGTGAATCACGTATATACCATTTAGTTACTTAAACATTCAACAGACGACACACTAAGTAGACACTTCAAACAGTTTAAACAGATCCCAGACATGCAGACGTTAAAACAAATTCCTGATTATATATTCAGCGTCGTTTAAAACGATAATGCGATTATTCCAATGCAAATTGCTGAAGCGCAGCAATAATGAAAACAACAGGAAGCAGTCAAACTAAATTGCGGTTGTCCGTCCGTCCGCCCGCCCGCTTATCAGCCAATTTAATATGTATGCATGGACTTGTTTTTTAATGCTGTTGGGATATCGTAATTTAGAAATTGGTTTTATCGAAGATCATTTGTTTTATAGAATAATACACGTAAATCAAAGAAATGACATGTATAAAAGCCTACAGGCCGCGGCCGTGGTCCAGTAGTTAGTGCGCTGGACTTGTAACCAGGAGATCCGGGTTCGAATCCCGGTCGCGGCAGGTCATACTCTTCTCCACATGTGGAGAAGTTGCCGGTTCCTTGTGGAAGGGTAAGTTAGTACTGGCTAGTATATAGTCGAGGAAAACTGGTTAGGTGAACCGGTGGCCGTATATAACTGAAAAGTTGTTGAACAACGGCGTTAAACCCCAGTGACAATATCTCACATACAAACAAACAAACATAAAAGCCTACGATTTCATGAGTCATTTCTCCGTACACTTACAAAGAAGGTGCCTACATGACCACGTGGTTATGGCCTCTGTCTAGTAATAATTAGCCCATCACCACTGTTACTTAGAATCCTACCAGGTACCAGACAAATTTCATACGTTAGGAATGTGTCAAGCTAGCTTACAGAAAGTCGGTGGTTCTACCCGGGCGTATGCAGAGGGTCCTCTTCCACCGTAAAAACAGGAAAAGTTGCCAAATGACTCTAGCTGCTGATGTGACATTAAACACCAGAGAATACGAAGAATACACTATAACATAAAACCTAACATAATAAGTGAATTTAATGTTTTAGGAGACGACAGAGAATGGTCGCGTAATAATTGAGAATGGCGAACGGGTTATGTTACATTTTTGACCTACCTCATAGTTCGGAGCAAGTATGCTGGTTGTTTCTCGTCATTAACCACACGTGAACCATGTGGGCGTGATTGAGCTAACGACATTAAGAGTTAAAATTACACACTGAAATGATTTCAACCAAGCTCTCTGCAGCTCTCTATACAGAAGATATAAATCCGCTATTTTATAGATGTTTAACCTGGTTCATATTAAATCCAACCGGGTAAAGTCTTTAATTTCCACTTACACTCCAAACAAAAATGATTAGCGGTCACGACTAACAAATGATATCCATTGTGTACCGATCCTGTATCCTTCTTTTATTTGCTCGACAATAAAACAACATACTAGAAGGAAAATTTATAATTAAAATGAAAAAAATACATGGAATCAGTTTGTATCACAATATCGGATGTTTAGTCCACTTCAATTTATTCTCACACTCAAAACACGTCTTGTCAACTTAAGAGCGGTTAAAATTTGCTTCGATAATAATTAGTTTCTAAAATCTCTATTCTGAGCTGGAGCGTTCCAACCACAAATAAATAGTTGTGTCGACAATGAATGGCAATTCAGTGAGTTCAATAAATATGTAAAATGCTTTTTCCGAATTAGAATATTAAATTACGAAAACAGTAAAACCTCAATAGTAAAACCACCCTCGGAATTTAAAAAATCGGTTGTAATAAAGAGGTGGTCTCAATATCTAGTTTAATTTTAGGGGAGTTATTTTAAGCTAGTCCGACAATAAGCGGTCGTTATAAGAAGGTGGTCGTAATACTGAGGTGGTCGCAGTGTGAGGTTTTACTGTATTTGCATGACTAATATATTAAAGGTGTGGAACAAATATCCCAATATCACAAGGAACTGGAAAAAAATGTATAATAATATATTTAAAAACAGAAGATTTTTGACGTTATGCTGTGGAATAGTTCCCTTTATAAATACATGTACAGGAATATTACGAGCCCAACTGTATTACTGTCTGATTTGATGTATATCGAGTGTATTAAGTTTGTTTGCCCTCGCTAAAGTGATAATCTCTTATGGACGAGCATTCACTTCAACGATCTTCCACAATTTTCCTTTTTTTAATGTGTAGTAATGTTAAGCAAACCAAAAATAACAATACACATCTGACATCCGTTAGAACGACATGTCTTATATGATTTCCGTTTGATTTCATTAGTTAATCAGCGCAAAGTATATTTGGAATGGGGTAATTTTCTTGGCATGGTGAGGTAGCAATGAATATCTCAACAAGATGGTTAGTTTGATTTACGGGGATCATCTAAAAAATAGCGAAACCGTGCAGTGTTCGAAATCTTTCGTTGGAAGCCTCGTTTTAATTACCTTGCCGTAATTACCTTGCTTGGGTTTTCCGGCTAGTATCATGTTTGTTTCTCTTAAATACACTTCTTTTGTGCTTGAGGAGAGCAATCTACTCAAACAATACTGCGAGTAAAAGTGCTTTCTGTCCAAATCGAAACGGTAGTATACAGAGTAGTATACTTAGTGAAGGAAATAAATGACCTTGATTTGGGGGTGAAGATCGAGGATAATCCAATATCAATGTTGTTGTACGCGGACGACATAGTATTGATAGCTGACTCAGAAGAAAAACTACAAAAAATGCTTAACACGATGAGGGATTTGTGCAAGCGCTGGCGAGTTATCATAAACTGCGAAAAATCCAAAATAGTACATTTCCGGAAGGGGAGAACACAGCGTAGTGACTATCGATTCCACATTGGAGACAACTACTTGGAAACTGTCGACAGATACAAATATCTAGGAGTGATCTTGCACGAGAAACACAACTATAGTTACCAAAGTGAAACCTTATCAAATAGTGCTGGTCGAGCGTTTGGATGCTTGATCTCAAAAATTCACCATTTAAAAAAATGTGGTTTTAAAACGTTTCAAAAGTTATACGAGTCATGTATTATACCCATTCTTGATTACAGTGCTTCTATATGGGGTTTCAAGCATCATGATTCAACGGAAAACGTACAGAACCGTGCTATAAGATACTACTTGGGTGTGCATCGATTTACACCGAAATTAGCCTTAGTTGGAGAAACTGGTTGGTTACCTTGTATGTATCGGCGTTGGATTTGTTTTCTAAGATATTGGAATAGACTCATAAAATTGAACGACAGTAGAATAACGAAGCGAGTGTTTAACTAAGACTGCCAGAAAGCTAATACTACTAGGAATTGGTGTAATGATGTTAAAACTATTATGTTGAAATTAGAGATAGGTATTAACTATGAAAATAAAACTTTGTTGAACATGAATCTAGTTAAAGAAAAGGTATCAAGCTACTATTCTGGTATTTGGAGCAATGAATACAAAAAACTACCAAAACTTAGAACTTATAAAATAATTAAAACACAATTTACTTGTGAAAAATACTTGTTGTATAATTCAAACAGAAATGAACGTTCAATCTACAGCCAATTTAGATGTGGAATACTTCTATTACGAGTTGAAAGAGGACGTTATATGGGAGAATCTATAGAACAAAGACTGTGTTGTATGTGCTCACCAAGATGTGTTGAAGATGAAACCCATTTTGTAGTTGAATGCTCTGAATATAACGATTTAAGACACTTAATATTTAAAGAAGTTTTAAATACATCTATGTACTCTGAAAGAAGTGCTTTTGAAAAACTCACATATTTGATAGGCAATTTTGAGACAAAAATTATAAAATACTTAGTTAAAGTCTATCTCAGACGAAGAAATAGATTGTATAGTAATGCATGATATATTATTAAATGCAGTTCGGTACATTCATGAATCTTCATACAAAATTTGAATTCATATTGATAATAACTGTTATTTTACAGATTTCTACATTGATTTGTGATGTACATACTTAGTACATCTATTTATTGTATATATGTTAAATACCTTGTTCACTGGGTCATAATACTATCACCCACTTACCTATGTATCAGTTACACATGTCACTCACTCACTCACTCACTCACTCACTCACTCACTCACTCACTCACTCACTCACTCACTCACTCACTCACTCACTCACTCACTCACTCACTCACTCACTCACTCACTCACTCACTCACTCACTCACTCACTCACTCACTCACTCACTCACTCACTCACTCACTCACTCACTCACTCACTCACTCACTCACTCACTCACTCACTCACTCACTCACTCACTCACTCACTCACTCACTCACTACAGACTGTACAATACACATTAATTATTGAATAATTCTCGTGTATTCAGATCATCGACATGTTCAAATATACATGTTGGAAAAAGTTTCCCAGCTCAAAATTATTCGGACGGTTTTGGACAAGGTCGCTTTCAAGTTTTCAGTGGAACATAAAACATTATTCTCCGCGCATGAGCGAACGTAAGACCAAATTAATGGATGCATTTAAATGGTAAAAAATCTTAATGCAAGCTGATGTATGCTTCCAACATATCATTGATTCACCATTAGCCAAATTCAATAAGATATCTAGGCGGGTATCACTTAAAGTAAAACCTCAACATTGCGACCAGCTCAATATTACGACCACCCTGTGATAACGACCACTTATTTTCGGACCTGTGTCCAATAACTCCCCTAAAATAAACTTAATTTTGAGACAACCTCGTTATTACGACCGATTTTCGGATCCCGAACTCAACTCGACAGAAATCAGAACCGGCTCTATTAGAATGAACATAAAAACCACAGAAATCAACAGTATTTTCTTTGAGATAAAATTTAATGTGTCTTCTGGTTGGTAAAAGGAAATACTCTGACCCCAAATAATAATGAACCCAGGTCACAGAAAAAAAGAACCTAGGGTCATAGTATTAGCAATATGATTCATCGCATCAATCTTTCCTGCTTCGATTTTTCATGTACGGTAAAACCTCGAAACCACCTTCGGGACCCGTAAAATCGGTCGTAATAATGAGGTGGTCTCATTATCAAGTTGAATTATAAGGAAGTTAGTAAAACCCGGTCTGAAAATAAGTGGTCGTTATAAGTTATATTGAGGTGGTCGCAATGTGAGATTTTACTTTATTATTTTAGTAGGGGGTCAAAATATTTCAACCAGCTTGTGAGGATTTTCAGTGCTACAGTTAAACCCTCTAAATTGGTTCTTCTGTAGACCGGTTTCCCCTCTAAATGGGCTAAATCTCCTGATCCTGACAACATTACTATATAATTCAAAAATCCTCTCTAAGCTGGCATCCCCTCTAAACCGGCCAAATAACCTGGTACCGGGCTCGGTTGGTTTAGAGTGGTTCCACTGTACATCGATACGGTTAAAACGCCTGAAGTTCTACATTAACAAATAAATTAAGATTCTATATAGTCAATTATTCTGATGTACTTATCGGGAAAAAAGTTTCAACGATAATTAATGAACAAACAACATAGCTAACAATTATATTGTATTTAATTTGAAAGTAAAATGTTAACACAATTATTATCGCCACAAATGACATTTGTTCAACTGTTTTTTCTGGTTCGGTATTATAGTTAAGGAAATAATTACGCGCATGAATTAGAAAACAACTTTACATTTAACATAGGCATAAAATTATAATAAAATATGGTAGAATCTGGACATCATGGAAACTGATTCAAAAGTGTATGGGTGTTGTAATTAGGTGACGTAATATTGAGGTTAACTTTGAATGAGAATTTACTGTAATTTCAAAATACATGCATATTTTTTTTCCTTTTTCTGCTCTATTCTGATATCTGACGCAATGCTATCTGAGTAATTCACAATCAAGCGGCTGGTTATTTAGGAATAAATATGTGGTCTCGGCCATGGTCCAGTGGTTAGTGCGCTGGACTTGTAACCAGGAAATCCGGGTTCGAATACCCTTCTATGAAAATTTGACAAAAATGTCGATTTTCATCCATAAGTTGCCGGCTCCTTGTGGAAGGGTAAGTTAGCACAGATTAGCATACTTTCCAGGAAAACTGGTTAGGTGAACCGGTCACCATGTATAACTGAATTCACGGCATATATCACGGCATTAAACCCCAGTGACAATAAGTCACATAAAACATAAAAAATAAATATGTCATGCCAAATAAAGATTATAACATGTTAACTTGTGCATGTTCTTTCTCAATGAGACATAATCCACATTATAAGAACAGTAGACATAAATGAACACGACCAACATAAGTTACACTATTTATTATGTTCTTGTTACAGACGAAATACTTCAGAAGCTTTACAAATTCCCAAGGACCCAGTCTAGTAGATTCCAGGGGTCGGCATACACACCGGGATAACCATCTCGACCACAACCGTAACCCCAACTAACAACACCTGAAATATTTCATGGTACATTTAAGTATAAATGATATGCAACCACACGCGACCACCGCCATCACGGCATTGCACAATATAATTATGCAATTATAACATACATAATAAAGCGACAAACGACTTCATAGTTGAACAGTACGTGGATTATTGTAATACATTTGTACCACCATACTGATAACAGCATTCAACCGAATTTGGTTTTGTTAAAGGTTATGAAATTTTCATTTCTCATCAAACATTTTTCATCAAACAGTCAAATTTTTACATCTTATTAATATACAGTCAAACTTGTGAACAAAGGCCACCCTTGGGAAAGAAACAATGTGACCTTTATTGACATATGGCTTTATTCGGAGGTTAGTTTGTTATAAATAATCAATGACAGTTTTTCAAAGAATGATTTCATTCACAAGGGAGTCTTTATTTGGAGGTGGACGCAAACACAGGTTTGACTGATTATCCGATTCATGTAGTGCATGACAACATTACTTACTACAAATTAGCAGTTTATACATACAATGATATGTAGAATAATTATGTTTATATACATGTATAACGTTTACTGTTGATATAGATATTAACAAATTGTTAAATGCAAATTATACAAAGAATTTATACGGTATAGAGCGAGCAGACATCGATCTACACGAATCTCCGGACGAGGGTAATAAAATCCCCCCCCCCGAAAAATGTAGCAGTACCGACGTACGGCAGAGATGAGTTCTGTGATAACTACGGACCAATCATCTGTTTTAACGCCTTATTTATAACCACAGGCATATAATCCGTCAAACCAGCGGGCATGTTCGAGTATATTAACCCATGCGTTATAATATTTTCAATCGTATATTCCAGCACCTTAATATCAACAATATCAATATCTAAATCCAATGAGTTATGTCATAACTATCAATATAAATATAAATAATAACAATACCTACCAACGAGTTCCCACTTTCCAATTCTGTAGGCAACTAATGGGCCACCAGAATCACCCTGTAAAATAATTGAAATATCCATCTTTAAGAACAAAGTCAATGAAACATCAATTCAATCATGAATATATTGTACAGTAAAATCCCGATATTAAGAACAACTCTGTTATCTAAAAATCGGTCTTTATATCGAGGCCGTTGCATTAAAAGATATATAAATGTAGAGAAAAAATAAAAAATCGGACCAAAAATAAGAGGTCCACCGAGTCGTACATGTTACAAGTGCTGGAAACAAGCAACCTGTCATTGCTGAAGACAAAAAAATGTAAATAAGTGGAGAAAAATGGCTGAAAACAAGGACATTATGGTGATAATATTTCTATAGATTTAGAATGTAAAAATATTAATAAAGTCTATGTTCAAGTCTATGTCGCTGTATCGTAAAGGTGGCGATTGTCGACAAGTGTTTGGATAGAACGTTCTTCTTTCCTTAAAAATTCGCGTGATTCACTTATCCACGACTCAAGGAAAAGCCGCGACTTAATCAGGTATCAGGTATATACATTGCTTTAAACATTACTTGTATGATTTCAATTCATAGGTTATATTTATAATGAAATGGTTAGTAACATAACTGAAATAAATGTGTAATGTAACTTCCAGTAAGACTGTTTACTTACACTTGGTTTTTATATAAGCCATTCATACGATACTAAATTATTTCTTTGTTTTCGGCCATCTTAATATATAAATGAGGACATCATTGATGACGTCATTGACTCAACGTTGACTTTGTGTAACATTGTTCTGTGTAACTAACAAACATTTGTTTCAACTAGCTTTTAACGAGTGCTCAACTATTTCTCAGGTTATTTCAATTTTTTTACCATATCATAATCATTGGATCGCCCTGTACACTGGATGAATGAAATTTTGAAATGGTAGCTGTGGGATATGTACATTACGAGAACAGAAGTTTAGGGACTTATCGGTACTGTTCAGCTTTAATTAATGATATTAATTAACTTTCAAGATAGCAATAATTCAGAGTTCTCGGTTCAAAATGGTGAACATCGTAGTACAATGCTATAGAGTTTGGAACGACACGAAAACGGAAGATTACTCGTATGCATCAAACACTCAATTTAGACAATTCTTCTGACCGAAATGGATGGTCTTAGTATCATGGTGGTCAAATTATTCAGTTGATATATAGTGGAAATATTAAAAACAGGTTAAAAACATATATTCGTAAAAATGATGTGGTCGTAATATTGAGGCGGTCGCCAAATGAGATTTTACTACTTTAAAAACCCTCGGAACTAATGACAAATATTGGAATACTTCGGTTATGAACACCATTCTACATTTTTATGAAGTATACGTTTCTGCTTTGATGGGTGTAATGGTCCAGAACTAAATTTTCACAAATGTGTGACATATCGGCACGTATTTGTCACACCTGTGTGAGGAATTTGTTTGAAAATTACGATTCAACAGCGCTCCATCGTTTTTGGTCTGTTTTGTTCTGTCCTTCATTTCGTTTTTTTTTTTAAAAAAAACTCATAAAGTTCAGCTCTGGTAATGGAAAAATGCTGGGACTTGATATCAAAAGGTCTAATGTATAAAAGATTTGATGTTCATATACATCATGGATATACCTGCAACACGTTGGGTAAAGTATTGTTAAGTGTATTTCCTGTAAGTCATTATAGTAATATACTGACCTGGCATGCGTCTTTGCCAGCCTCACCAGCGCACAACATCGTCTCATCGATTTGGCCAGCATTTCCGGTTTTTTCACATTCGACATTACTCAATAATTCTTTCCATACATATTGAAGAGTACTCGATGATGAACCACCTGTTGAGAGATATAGAAAAAACTTGCTCATAGTAGCAAAGTCGTTTCCATTATTCACATAGATATTAAGCCGTATAAAATGCTCGTAACATGATATAATATAAAATTCTAATCTAATGACATATATATATATACTCAGAAGGTGTAGAATATTTTTCAAGACTTATACGTCTGAACTCGTTTTACTAAAACTACCTTCGCTTGTTGTTCCCCAGCCCGATACAACGGCGGGCTCCCCATGGCGGTGTGGTCCTGATGGTAAACAAGCCGGTTTAGCCCATGTCGATTTTATGTCAGTGATACTCTGTTGATTAACTACACCTGTATTAAAATAATGTAATTACTAACCTTTGATCTGATTAATGAATCAAAAATGGAAATCATCTATAAAGCTATGCAAACATTTCCACCTCAGTCTCATAACGCCAGACACTAACAGACACTAAAAGCGGACTTAGGGTTCTTGAGTTGGACCTGCTGCACATTTTCTCTGTGATGATTTAATTATGTTAAATGCCATTCGTCCTCCATCGCTAATAATTTAATTGCAAGAATAGGCATTTACTTATGGTGAACAAGGTCAGAACTAGTACAAAATCCAGGTTACTGATTAAGCCAAATGACAATCGGTATATTACGGGAATGGTTGTTGAAGGCATTAAACTTGAAAAACATATAAATACGCTTAATGGATGTTGCTGAAACGAATTTACCGTGTACATATATTAACGACACGATTGGTAATTAAAGATTTTTCGGCGGTCAACTGGTGCATTCACATTCTTCAATTAACTAATAGACTGTCCTGTCAGATCATATTCTTACGAAATACCAGTTACAACGATCAAACATCTATTAGTAAATTATGAAACTTTTTCATGTTTCAAATGGTAGCTTATCATTTTTGTTCATTTAAGCTGCTTATAATTGTCCGGTTGTTCCATTATTCGTGATCTCCAGCGCTTGCCATTTAAGTATTGTCGCACCTTACTTCGTGTAACGCATGTGTACATGACCACTTATGACAGATAAAATCATGCATATTTTTTATAAACTCCATTTGGAGGCCGTATTGTTAGATTTCAAGGCTGAAGATTACGAGTACGCCATATATAACAAATTATTGTAACCAAATAAAAAAAATGACAACCATACGTAATGAAAAATGCACTGATCATCATATCTAAGTTTAACTTCTAAGTTTTAAGTAACAGGTTATATGGTACTGAGGACTCACATATTCATATGCATGCATTAAAAGACTTACCTATAATCGCAATGTCATAAGAATATCCGGATGAACTGTATCTTTCATGAACTTGGATCGTATCACTTCCAATTATCACTCTGTTCCCGACAACATTCGTTCTATGCATACCAAACACAACACTGTAATCCGCAGGTCTCGGATTTCTTGATCTGTTTTAAAAGATATATGATTATATAGGACTTTATACCGTGGGGTAACGCGTTTTCGTTGCAGTAGGAATGAGTCAGCGGTCAATCAAAGAGAAAAAGTATTTTTGTTCAA
The DNA here is from genome assembly GCA_008271625.1 of Lutraria rhynchaena. Lineage (NCBI taxonomy): Eukaryota > Metazoa > Mollusca > Bivalvia > Venerida > Mactridae > Lutraria > Lutraria rhynchaena. Next base: position 411,370 of record VIBL01000092.1, read on the forward strand.
GAAAACAAATAAAACCTAGTATATTCTTCATTTTGAGATAAAACAAAACAAAATCATGTTGAAATGTATTCATACACGCAACCTTTGCTGATATGAACCAGAGGCGACAAAGTTTTAGACTGGTATAATCCACTTTCGTTATGATGCAAAAGTTGAGTATTATTCCTGGAAATGGTTAATATTCCACGAAACAGAACAGTTATACATACATTTGATCTTTTATCATAATGAAGGCTTATTACCAACATGTAAATTATTGAATTATTGATTATGCTCATATTTATATTCGATTGCCCCAAGTATAACCATAACAAAGACCGTGGTGCAGTGGTTAGTGCGCTGAACTTGTAACCCGGGGATCAGGGTTCGAATCCCGGTCGCGGCGTGTCATACCCTTCTATAAAAATTTGACAAAACTGTCGATTTTCCTCCATATGTGGAGAAGTTGCCGGCTCCTTGTGGAAGGGTTAGTTGGTACTGGTTAGTATACAGTCCAGGAAAACTGGTTAGGTGAACCGGTAGCCGTATATAACTGAAAAATTGTAACAGAAAAAACCTTAGTCATGGTTTGGGAACAGACAGTCCATTATTTTCCTTAGATCTAAGCTGATGATAAGTGAGGATTTTGGAGAAGCTAAATTTTAAATTTAGATAATCAGGACACATGCTATTCAATGATTTGTAGACTAATATTGCCTTTATGTAATTCATTCTCTCTTGAAATGTCATCCAGTTAAGTTCTTCGAAAAGTTCAACCGGAGGGGTTTTGAAATCCGTATCAAGAATAATTCTAGCAGTACGGTTTTTTTTTTAATTTAGGGATACTATCAAGTAGTTCATGTTTGCAATTAGTCAAGAGGTCAAACAAATCAATCAGGCCCTAGTTAACAATCAGAGCAGAGAGACAATTATGTCATTATTTTGGCTTAAATTTGATGCACTTTCAACATGTTTCATCATCATTGATATAATCGGGCTTCATAGAAATGGGTGATATGCTTAGATCAGTTAGTTCACTGCGCTTGGAACTCAGAAACCAATACGAATAATACCCTTAATGTTTGTCTCATTTGTTTATTTAAAAAAAAAACGAAAAAAATAAAGTGTAAACAAAAAGATGAATCAATAATGAAAAAAGTCTTCTTTTCATAAAAGTTTACTGAACCACGGTGTCTGTAAATTGCACCACGTATTTAGCAGTATGGCTTCAAAATACAACCTCTTTTACGTTTTTATTTTAACACGCTGATTGACCATCTGTCTTGAAAAACCTAGTCATTATTTCATTACAAACCAAACGCGTGCTCTATAGAAAATGTTTCTGCAAAACGATGGTATCACAAACTGAGGTGGCTCAAAGACAAATCAAAGTTATTAAAACTTTGATATCCGACCCATTTACGTTTTTCTTAAGCAATCAGCACCAGCCACTTTTAAAAGTACTACTACTTTCTTTAACTTCAAGTAAAAGAAAATCATTACACATGTGATGTTAGTAAAAAAACCTCTCACGTAATCATATAAGTACATCAGTCAAAAATATTACAATACGTACAAACAGTGAGCGGCTGTGATGACATTCAAACGGCTATCACCACTTTCGACGTAAGTTCCTCCACATATCAAGTATCCATTTTCGACCAAACCGACCTACAATACATTACAATGTGACACTACGCCACGCCACTCCACGCCATACTTTAGGTTTTATACCAATTATGTGAAGAATTTTTATCTCAAAATGGAACGGACGGATTTTGGGAACTTTTATTTTTATAGGTTTCTATGATAGAAATTGATTTACCATGAATTTAAAAAATACAATACTTCGATTTATTATCTCTATAAATTTACATTGATGTCTATGTGAGTAGCCACTTTTTCGAATATTAAAGAAAAAGGAGGATCCATTACCGATATTACTTGATCTTTGTCCTGTGACTGTGTCACATAATCTGTTTAATCATTCAGTAAACATCCATATATAACCATTTTTTGGACCAAGCAAAATTGTCTTCGTGATGAGATTAACAAACTATTTGTCCTCTTTGTTTAATAATACGTTTTGTTTAATTTCTAACGCCCCTGGTATCTTGTTCAATATAAGATTTTACACTGAAATGTTTAGACACATTGGCTTTGTCTTATGATATTGAAAAAAAAAATCATTTATAGATCACTGACCTTTTGGTAACGTGCAAATCGTTAGTTTTTTGAGAACAGAATTTGTCAGAGGGCGTTAGAAGTTTTATTAGTGTATCACATCCACTAACAGCCGTAGATACAATCGTTTTTAGAATTAATCCTAGTTTTCAAATACCTATGGTATGAATGCATTTGTACTGAAACTATTTGAAAAAAACACAAACCTGCCATGGAAAATCACCTTCATTAGCATTCTGACCTCCAACTATATACGTTGAAGGTGGTACTGGCGAGAAATTGGACTCCCCGCAGTTTTGCGCGAATACAGTGGCTAGATCAAAGAGACAAATGCAGAACTAGACTAAGAAAATGATTAAAACGTCCTTCGATATCATCTTGTAAGTATTTGAATATGATGGGAAACGTTGTGAAGAGCTAATTTGCACTAATTAATATGCAATAAATAACAGTAAGAGAGCATCCTTCTTCGTAAACTGTTTGAAGGCAATTTCATTAGTTTTGTAGGTGTAGAAAATTTAAATAAAAGTCAATTTATGATTTTGAAGAAAAGAATTCATTATCTTAAGATTGAAAAAATCTCACTGCAAGCTAATCCGAGAAAAAGCAACAACTTCATCTTCGAACAATCGATGTTAAATAATCAGGCGTTTCTACAGGTTGTGATCACGGTGTTCGCTATTTAAAGCAGGGAATGACTGTCAATCAACATAACATTTTCTTATCTTATTCACGGATCAAAAATCATTTACAGACTAGGTGAAGATTTCAGTAGGTGTACCGACTGCGTATTTCCTTAAGAACACACTTAAGACATCACGTTCGCGACTTGACATATAAGGTCGTTTTTTGTGCGGGTCAGCAACGTGGTACCTAACATGTATAGATTTATACCGTACCAAAGACAAGTATCATTACATCACAAAATCTAGAGTTTTCATTCGAAATAAACTCATGCAAAGTTTAAAAAGTATCATTATTATTTACAGCCCTTTTTATGGTTTTGGGGGAACAGGTATCAGGTCCTTTGGATAGGGGAAATTTGCGTGGTAAAACACCAAATTGGGGAAATAATACTTACATTCATAAAGGAACTAAACACAAAGCTATGTCTAAACCATTCTTTATTTAACAGAGCACTTAACACAACATTGCACATGATTAATTTCATGGAAAAATAGTCTCATATATATGAATTTTGAATATTTTCGATTTTATTTCATTATGGGGATTTTTCTCTTTCAATGGGAAAAATATATACTTTTTTACTTGGGGAACGACCTTAAATGGGATAAAAAGGTCTGATTTATATATCGTAAAGCAGTGGATATGGCCAGTCTGCCGAGTGAGAAAATCACAAGAATTAATACTAAAAGAGCCCAGCCAAAAATGGAAAAGAACGCTAAGAGATTATGCTTAAATGTTAGCTATTGGTGTGTGCATGTATAACATGCGCATGTTTTTGTTTTATTTACATCGAATGTGGTAAATAATGGGGAGGGGGCATCATGGTGAAGTAGTTGAAGACTCTGACTAGTAATCACTAGCCTCTCACCGCTGCGAGTTCGAATCAACCGGGACCAGAAACAAATTCACATGTTGGGAAACATTCCAGCTGTCTTATGAAAGGTCGGTGGTTCCACCCAGGTGTATGGCAGGGGTCTTCCTCCACCGTTAAAATTGGAAAAGTCGCCAAATGACGCTGGCTGTTGTTATGACGTTAAACCCCAGTGAAGAACGTAAATAGAGGATCTTGAATGAGTGCTCATTCCTTTACCATTTTTATTAAGCGAGTTGACTAAATAATATGACACGAGGCTCTGCCGAGTGTCATATTGTTTTTGTCAACGAGTTTAATAAAAATGGTAAAGGATGAGCACGAGTGTAAGATTCTATTTATCACATAACCGTAAAAACGACCACAGAAAATGAAACAGACTGCAGGATGACGTCAAGATGACGACAGTACAAGACGTCTAGTGTAGACTGTTCACTACTGTGCGCAAAAAAGAAGTGCATGTTTCTATTAATCGTTTGGCGATAAAATGCAAGATAAAAGACATAAAATCGTTATTGTATTTACACAAACATCATTTTATTCATTAGTAAAATCATTCCGAATCGAAAGTCGACCATGTTTACAAATATCGTAGTAGCGTAGTAATACAAAATATGCAAATATAGTGATTTGGCTAATTTGAATATTTATTGCACGGTTTGGCAGTGCCGAACGATATTTCCGGCACGGGTTTACGGCACTCCTGGACTGCAGGTTATGTGATAAATAGTAGTGTAGAACGTGACGTAAAAGACCGCATTTGAAGCAGAATCAAATGAATTAGCAATTAGTTCAGTTCTATAACGGTAGGCAATAAACATAATTAATTATACGGATTCTTTATCGGTACTCACATTGATTTCCGCAAGTTGTAGCAAAATTCTGTGACATGAGGAACACTGGCGATAGATACGATCTCTTCAACTGAATCGTCACAGGTTTTATGTGCATGTGGGGTTTTTACTCAACAGTTCGAAGTCTCTGGTTCTAGCGCTCCATCAACTGAGCTTAGGGCAGAGTCAAACGAAACAAACTCAGAAAGAAAACAAGACGCTGGGTTCAGTAAGCGCATATATATATACCTACGGTGGCATGCTTGCCTATAGGATTTTAAATCTAAATGAGGTCAATGTGTTTCAAATGCACGTTTATATATTTGGGCTATGTATTTCATACAGGAAAAATAACCAAGTCCCATAACTGCGCCAAAAATGTGTGATAGCAGCCTTCATCGATACAAGTAAGCGGAGTTGATACTAGACGAAGCGGTAAAATTTAGTCAACCAAGAAATGGTCATTGATGCTAGATGAAATGGTATAATCTATTTAACGGAGAAATAACTTCTTAAAAATTTTGTACATTCAATAAAGGTCAAGTTCATCTCTGGGTTGGGCGATATGGGCGGATTTCGAATAAAATATGGCAACAGTTATATATGTATTAAAACCTACTAGTATGTGCTAGACAGAACTGTAAAATGTTGGTAACAAAGAAATAGCCATTGATGCTAGGTGAGATGGTTAATCTAGTCACAGGAGAAATAACTCATTAAAAATTTTGTACATCCAATTAAGGTCACGGCCATTCGAGGTTGGGCTATTTGGGTGGATTGCGAATAATATATGACAACAGTTGTATCAGAATTTAAGCGTTCAAGTAAGTGGTTTCCTCATATATTTTAAAGAACCCACATAATTCAACTATTCTTGTGCTTTCGAAATCTGATTGTACTAATTCAAAGCCTATTTGCCTTATTACGGCATACTAGACCTTTGATAATGTACAACGATAGTCAAATATTGACATTTGAAACAGCCGGCAGAGTCTCAGATGTTTGTATTTGCGTATATTATTGCAAGGGCTATTGTTCTAGATTACTGAACTTCATAGAATTAGGAGTTCAGGTCACCAGACACGATGTATATGTTCATGTATTTATATTTAACTTAAAAGCCTTCAATAAAATCACGATGCGAATTTCTGTCAAGTCGTTATCGTGTCCATAACACCTGTTTATACTTAGACAATTCACAGTACAGTATAATGACACATGTTTGTGACATAAATGTCGTTTGAGTTTGTTCTAATTAGGCATTGATTTTACTAATTTCTCTTCGTTCCGTTATTGGTGCTTATGTTCTGTTTGTAGGTAACCGTCTGTCCCTTTCATTTATCTCCACCCTTTGATATTTTTTTCTGCATACATGCCAACATATTTTCTTCTCTTTTTACTCCGTGTTTCTCATATATTTTTCTAAAATCTTGGGCAGTTTTACGAGAGATATTGGTTTAAGAGCGTAGGGTTACTCAATAAGTGGTTGACATTCGGGTATCCAAACGTAGAAATAAAAGGCAGTTATTTAATCTTTTTAGAATGAAAAAGCGAAACAGAGGAAGAAGCTGTTAGGCGAAAGGAAGAATTATCAGTCATTTTAGCTTTTTGAAAGTGTGTGTATGATAGTGATAACAAACAGAATTAACTGATCAGCAATTATCAAAAATTAAATTAACCAAACCCATCCATGGCATTAATAGAACAAAGAAAAATAGTAAGAACATGACACACAAAACAAAATATTAGAAAATGTGTGGCTGTAGGCTAAGCCGCGACAGTGGTCCAGTGGTGTACTTGTAACCCGGAGATCGATTTGACAAAAATGGAGGTAAAATCACCTAGTCCTCGCCTCCAAAATAAAGTAATTACAAAATCGAACAATTACTGGATGCTTTGTGTAGAACGACGGAATCTTCCGAAAGAAGGCTGATAGATCGTTGCACACTCACAGCACGCTCTCCTTGGTTGGAAGTTTAAAATAATGGTATTTTGTTACCTTTGGTTTAACTTTCAGATCATTTCATAAGTTGATTCCCTGGCAATATTTTGAATGTAAAATATTTTTTGTTGCTATTGGTGGTCAGTGATACAGTGTAACCTCTGAATACCGGACCTTGTCCGGACCGGGTCAAAAGTCCGGTTTTCAGAAAGTTTCGGTATTCAGAGAGGTTTTCAATCGAAATTATTGCAGCGATCTTAGACCATCTCATATCTGATTAAAAGGGTTAAGAAATAAATCTTAAAATTCTGGACAAACTTGATGCCAGTGATTCATTATTTTGTTAAAGCAATGAAAAATATCTTACACGAAAGATCATCCTAATTGTCACGTAGCAAAAACTATCAACGTTGTATGGCACAACGAACAAATTTAACATCTCAACCATTAAATATTTTTCACACTAGCGGTTCATAAAGACGGGTTAACGTCAGATCTAAGATGATATATTTTAATCTGATCCCGATATATTGGTGTAATCAATAGTAAATATACCAGTCTTACGCATCTAGTAGAACATCGAAGTCAACTTACGTCTATCTGTACAATAAAGTGTTTTTCACGCAGTTGGTATGTTTTGTGGTAGTGTGGTTATGACATCTTACGAACATCCTATCCTGTCGTGTTAAAGAATAAATCAGGGATACTTCAATATTAAGTAAAACACATGTGCAATACATAGATATGGACAGCGCCAGAAGTCTGGATAAGTTAAATAGTATAATACAACAACGAAATATTTATTTAATGTTGCTTCATGACGCATCGACAACCAATGGTCATGTAGCGCGTATTAAGATAAAAGGGCAAATAATAAGTATAAGCCGTGTAAAAAATAACAATTAATAAGAATGAAGGGAGTACTTGATATAAATTAGTAAAAACTTAATTTACAGTGACAAAAGGACAGCGGAATAAGTACATGTAGTCACCTCCAACTAGAACAAATCTTATCGTTAACGAGACGTAACCGATTGTAATCGATTGTTAAGTAATATTAAATAATATTGAAAATCTGACCATGGCTTTATCTGTTAGTGTACACTAAAGCCGTATAAAAGGCCGAAAGAACATCATTCATAGTAAGAAAAATACCACAATGAAGGTCTATATTCTTTTGGCTTTTATTACAGGCAAGTTATTTTATAGGAATTAAACGTACTATCAAAACTATTTAAATTAACATCGATGACTTTAGCTGGACAATAGCACGTCGGGTTACTTCTACAAACCTGTAGGCCATTTTTTCCATTTTGAAAAAATCGCATATGTAGTTTTGAACTGCAATAACTTTAAATGAGTTACTGGCTTGTGGAATAGGGATTAACCCTGTTTAGGATAGATCTACAAGCTGGTAAGAATGATGATTGTAAAGAGCTCATCGAGACGAAAATGATACCAAAATCTCTATATTGCCAAAAATTGAGTTACAGGGTTGTAGAAATAAGCCGACGAACAGCAAATCATTTGAGAATGTGCGCGATAGATCATACCTGTGGTAAGGGCCACATTTGTCACAGATTTGTCTCAAATTTGATCACAACCGTAACAGTAAAATAAAATGCCGATCACATTCGTCACAAAATATGTTACATATATGCTTGATTTCCGCTACAAATATGATCACATCTGTGACACCGGTTACAAAATGTGATCTGTGAAGAATGCAGCCTCACATACTTGATTCACGATATAACTATATGTAACCATGTTTCTGTTAAAGCAGCGTTTTTTTTTCAGTAAAAGTTGTTTATAATTTAATATTAAATGTGCTCTTGGAATATTTAAAAAAAATTGTGTAAAGTGTTACTTCAAAATACCGAATACTCATGGGACTAGTAGAAAAATTCGATTTTCGGAATTTTCCGGTTTGGAAGTGTTCCGAGTATGAACATGCGCTAGTGTTTTCATGTATGTATTATTACTTCAAATGAACACCAGGTGTTTGTATACAGTATCTTTCGGTGAGATATGTGAAAGAATCTTTTTCTCAAAACGACACTTTGTTATATTAAGCTAACGCACCCATTATCTATATTAATTCAACTTTTAGCCGTCCGGGGACAGCAATGCGGACAGACATCGTTTAGTCCAACACCAAATATTGCCGCATCATACATCGTAGGAGGGGTCAATGCACAGTCCGGTGATTTTCCCTGGCAGGTAATGAATTAACCATTGTTCATTATTTACAGTAAAACCTCGATAATAAGACCACCTTCGGGACCCGAAAAATTGGTCGTAATAATGAGGTGATCTCATTTTTTTTAAGTTGAATTATATAGGGGAGGCACTGAAACCCAATCCGAAAATAAGTGGTCGTTGTAACATGGTGGTCTTGATATTGAATGGGTTGCTATTTGAGGTTTTACTATATTTATGTGTTTGAATTCCTTGCTGAAACTGCTTTCAATATTCCGAGATGTTTTATGGTTTTTCTTACAAAAGAATGAAGTAGTTTTTCTTATCCTCATAGCTAATTATACTGAAGTGTACACTTTAAGCATGATTTTTATTGACAATAGGTAGGTATTGTGGAAAATGGGTACCTTATATGCGGAGGTACGTACGTTACTGGCTCAGCTGGTGATGTCAAGGTCGTAACCGCAGCCCATTGTGTGGAGTAAGTGGCACGTTTTATGATAGAACTGATTTAATAAACCATTTGCAAAAATGAAATGTGGAATCTTTATAATGTTCTTCGTGGCAACCGCGTTCGAAATAATCAGTTATGGTGTTCATGCTTTGGTGATGTAATGGCAATCACAGCACCTCGATATGACAACTCCATTATCGTATCGTATGGAGGTGACAACATAACTCTTACGTTGAATTACATGATATGCATAAAACAATCATTAAATAAGGGTTATACTGTTTGGAAATATACTAATGAAAATTAGGACATTTTGATTAGAAGACGCCAATTTATTATTTACAAAAATCTTTAATACAAGATGAATTAACAACATGGCGATAAACACATGTAAATATAATTCGTTAAGTAAACCTATCTGGACATCCTTTGTTTTCGAGATGTAGATATCAAACCCGAATTTTCAGGAAATGACGTAAAATCTTGTCACTGGGTATTGATCAGTATTCGAGCTAAACCCGTAGTTTCATTCTAAGTGTATTTAGGTTGGAAAAATACTGTTATTTAAAGTAAATGTTCAATCACAAGAACATTAAACAATAAATACCGTACCGTTATAATCCCACTTATCTTAGAAATACTTAGAAACAAACGATCAGATTTGAGATTAGACAAAGATTTAAAATTTTACAACCTCGGATGCAAAATTCCGATAAACAAATGTATTACACAGTATTTTTTTTACAAAAAATCATATGTTTCAGAAATAATGTAAGAGGTTATGCCGTTGTGTTCGGTATGCATGAAACATCAGATGCCACTGGAAGGCTTGTCATTGAGGCTGATACAATAAACTCACACTTCAGATATAACTCTCGAACAATGGCAAATGATATAGCTATTATTGGTGAGTATTAATCATGAGCATACTTGTAAGAAAAATAACAAAAATACGTTTCTATTTTGTTTGATTTCATGACAGTTTTCAATTGTATTTCCGTTATATACCAGCAGGCAGCTAACTTCACTATTAAACAAAGTTCTCCGTAGTTTTTAGCACACCTTAGCACATTAGTGCACGCTGCTTGGAGAGATCAAATGATCAGTCACTCTCCGGCGTCCACAACTGAGGGGGATGTTAACACTCTAGAAGTCACACTTTTTATCAAATCTTTATCAAACCTTGTCAAAATGTTTGTCTTAATGATTACTTAAACTAGTTCGAACATGGATCATCTCGGGTATAAAACTAGGTCACCAGGTCAAATCTCTAGAAAACCCTTTTAACACTCTAGAGGTTACAGTTTTGATTGGACCAAATCTTGTCAGAATGTTTTGGTTAGATCTTCTCCCAACTTAGTCAGAATGTTTGTATTAATGAAATCTTGATGAGATTTGAACATGGGTGATCTGGGGAATAAACTAGGTCATCAGGTCAAATCACAGGAAAATCAGAAGTACTCAGATGGGCGAAAAGGGCCATCATGGCCCTCTTGCTTAAATTTAATGACGTGTCTTCAGACACACATTTGACCCGCCCGTACAGTTCATTAGGTACAGGCAGATCATACGTTCTAGAACTCGAACCATGGGTGTGATACATCCTCTCTGTAATGATAAGATTATAGACATTGCTTCTGAAGCTATTTATCTTCCACCGCTAATTACTCGCGTGGAGATATTTGCAGTGATTTGCGGAGAGCAAGTTTTTTACTGGTTTCGAAATTCAAGTAAACAGGTCTGGTTAACTCATTGCCTGTATACATGTATTTGAACTACTTGCGTCAAAAAGAAATAAGTATATTGCTGTTGCATCTTTGTTTATACAGTAAAATCCTTGAAAACCGGACCACTTTCCAGACTGGATCAGAAGTCCGGGTTTTTTTAGATTTCCGGTATCCAGAGAACTATTGTTTATCGATGAGGAAAAAGTGGGACTAGAAAAAGCATCCGATTTTCAGCGAAGTCTGGTTTTCAGAGAGTCCGGTTTTCAGGGGTTATATTTAATTTCAAAAAATATTAGGTGTCATAAATGTATGCCAAGCCATGTCATTTGGAGATAAACCTCGCGTGTGCATGTCAGTCTATCTAACCCCAAGAAAAAAATACCCTGCCTATTAACCCGGAACTTCATTTTCTCAATGAAATATCTTTTTTCTTTCGTGATGTGTGAATCAAAGGGAGGGGTACATTTCCATTCTTGTTACTGTTCGGTTTTAGCACGACACAGAAGCATGTTTCTTGATCGTTATAAACTGTACAGCGTTCTACTGTCTGAATAAATACAGTAAAAAATTTGTTATCTCGAGGAGTCACTGGAACAGACTAACTGCTCTAGATAAACGTGGTGCTCGTAATAATGAGGTATTTGTTTGTTGGTGGAAATTATTCACAACTAAGAAAAAAAATTGAAGGGACTTTAAAAAAAACACTAGAGATAAGTCAAGTGCTCATAATGTGGATGCTCGTAATAACGAGGTTTTACTGTAAACAGTACTTTGTTTTCAACAGTGTTTCTGTGATATTGACGGGTTGTTAACCTAATCAGTTTCCCTATATTCCGTTCTGGTGCTCACTTTGTTTAAAGTATGACAGCCAACTTCACAGGAATCGCTCGATCAGGTCAGCACTGAAGGACGATAAGCTTTAAGACGTATTTCTCTCGCATTTCTCAAACAGCTCGTTTATGGGGCCAATAGATTGTGTTAAACATCCTCTTTGCGATGGACTACTAGACGTATTATTATAACTGGTTATTCGATATTTTCTTCAGGTTAAAAAGCTTTTTTTCTGTTTGATATATTTTGCATATGTTTTCTTTTGACATTTTCTACAACAGCTTTCAGTAACTTGTTTCCCGGTGATTTGAGCGACACGTTTGCTGCACCCGCTTGCTTGGCAAGTCGAGATTACACAGACAATGAATATTCCGTGGTCTCTGGATGGGGTACCACATCCGAAGGTAAGTAAAAAGAACACCGAATAGTACAACAAACATAATAATGACAAAGTTTGTGGTTATTAATTAACCAAAGCACCTACTGCAAAATCTCATAAATAAGTATCATTACATCATTCGCCATTTAAAGTGCTTAAGACAAGGTCTCATAATGCGACAATATTTCATTAATTTTGATTGAAGAAAACGTGTCAGTAAGCATTCATGAACGCATAAAAATGACAAATAACATTGAACAAAAACTATTGTGTACACTTATAAAATACATTCGGTTAACCAGCCAATAGCGTTTCGTACAAAAACCACCAAAAACTATGGTTATAAATTTCTTCGTTGCATGAGAGGCAGTTTGCTATATATACCGTTTCTGACTTTTAGAATTAAACTCATTTGAGGTTCCAAAAGGGCAATAGCTTTGCTAATGGAGATTAAGCGTAATGGATATTTTCCAAACTGCCGTCATAACTTCTTATAACTATGACTTACGAACCAAAAGAGTTTATAGAGTCGAACACCATTATGTAAAAATCTTGATTTTCATAAAAATGGAACTCCTGGAACCAATTGAAAACACAGGCCTTGACTCATAATTAAAACATTTAAGTTACAAAGTTATTTGTCCCTACAAGAATGATGGCTTCATTAAATTCCCCCCCCCCCCCTACCACCACCAGCCGCCCGGTTGAATTTGATTTCTTTATATAATGCCGTCCAGAACATGTGCAAACAGATATTCTACCTAATATATATTTCCAACAGAAAAAAGCCTGTCTGCAGTATTATGGGACATTCAACATATTGGAAGCATAAAATTATTTAAAGATGTTTTTAAAAATCTATATTTTAATTAACAGATATGTTGCCGAAATTTGAAATGGTTTCACAAATCAATTTCAGTGAAATCAATGATATGCGCACAAATATTATGAAATAACGCGAAAAATAAGTTTTATTCCAGAATGCTAATGCTTGTTGACATGCCCATTTCCTCGTGTAACGTACGCCATATAAGTGATCTTAATGACCGTCTGACATGTCCATTATACGCCAGATAAAACTACAGGAATACAAGTTAGGAAAATATCATTTCCCTCCATTCACCAAACATTGGCATAGTCCTACTTTCTCTGTGACAGGACTAAAAATGTCAAAACTAGGTTCACAGTTTATCACTCGTCTATCATTCACCGCCCCAAACGGTAATATTTTTAAAATTTGATGATTCCCCCCCAAATGTCCTTACATGAAATGCTGATGTCTATCTGACCTATTTACCAATGCATGCAGATTTTATCTGAACTTGTACAACAAAGGTACAAAGGAACGGCATTCGTGCTAGAAATGTCCAAGATAACAATGCTCGCAAAGTGCATGAAAAACCTATATATCACTAAGAACAAACTGAAGGGACTTCAAAACTTCACGAGATAGGTCAGGTGCTTTCGAAATTGGAATTGATACTAGTGGTTTTACTGTCATACAAAATGTAGTACATGTACCTGTTTATCGTTTGCTTCTCGGAAGCAGCGCAACAAAATGAATATACTACCATACAATTACTTGTGTGTATGACTATGTATCTAATTTTACTCATTGTCGACCGAATTGAGTACAATTTGGATTTAAAAATTGATCATTAGGTATGAATTGTCAGTATTTGTTGTAAGCCCTCAGTCTATATGTTAAGTGGGACTAAAATAATGACAAAGTTTTAATCTTTCAAATATATCAATGTCACATTGGCATATATGTGTAATTAATGAATGCATACTTTCATCTGGGATGTTTGGCCACTGAATTCTCAAATTATGCCGCGATCAGAAATCTCCCAAAATAACAAAAGTAAAATAGAACATTAAGGCCTTAACTTTAACCAAGCGCACTTGAATTATTCGAGTTCATCAAATAGATAAGGTTCCTCTTTATATAGTAGGCTAGATACGCTTGAGCATATTCTACTTGAATGACAGCTTGTCTCAGATAACTGGTTCAAAGGGCAGCACGCAAAAAAATCTCTTATTTAGCAAGTATTTAAGGAGTGAACGTTATCAGAGCGAGGACGAATGCAGGATTCGACATTAACTTTTTTTGACAGCTAGGCCAGTGGTCTTTTCATCCTGACATTCCACTAGACCTGACCCCTTTGATACTCATTACAAGCAATGTCTTCTTTTGCCACAATGTTTTCAAAAGTCATCTGCTTCAGATATGCGGTATTAAAGGGTTAATGTCAAACTCTGCCTTGTGGAATGCCAACTCGTCTTAAAATCTAATCTCTTCAAAATTGAACCTTGATCAATTGTAAAAGTTCACAAAGTAATCCATTGGCCGACTTTATTTATGTCAATGTTTATATCTACAACTGGGGAACCGATGAACTATTATTTGAGAGATAAGAACATTTTTTGTCCTCCAATATAGACACTCTCGAATTTGAACAAAAACAACTTTTTTTAGAATTGAATGAAGACGAGCTATGAATATCACGCAAATCATTGCAATACTTGAGTCTAAAGACATTTATACGCGCATGATGTATCGATAATTAACCCCTTAAATAGTGTACCCCCTTTTCCACACCATTCAATAAAGTTGGATAATAGTTATAGTCATGTACTAAACTAAAACTCCCCTGTGAAAATGGCTTCATGACAATCCGACTTCGAAGGTCATTATTCTCTAAAATCTAGTTTGTCCAGCTTGTAGAAAGGTTGACCAATGGAGTGGGCAGGAATCAGGTATGTACAGCAGGTGAACAAGGAACATTTGTTGCGTCAACTGGTCGACGTACATCACAAAAAAGCAGGACGGCACTAACCTGCAGTGCGAACAAACAAATGAATACTGCACGATTTGTTTAACAATCCAAGAAAACGAATGTTTTAATTACAGGAGGAAGCAGTTCATCAACATTGAAGTATGTATGGAAACCGATATTGAACTATAATTATTGTAATACACAAACTGGAAATGCTGGTCAACTAGATTCAACTATGTTGTGTGCAGGTAACGCCGGAAAAGATGCTTGTCAGGTAGGGTTTTTCTGCATTTCCGAATATGAATAAACTTTTAGGAAATGTTCGGACGATCAGTTAATTATAAAATCTCCCCCCTTGTGGTTTTATACGAAACTTGTATAAACTGGTTTAAGGTCCATGTTGCAGCGCACCAAAGTCTATGTACAGACAGGAATCAGTTTAACACCAGTACAAACATTTTTCATGGAAGGGAAACAATCCACCTGAATAAATTCTCAAAGTTGAAATACAATTCAAATCTGTCTTGATGCTGATCCTTAAAACAAGATTGAATGTGAATGTTTAAGCGTTCTCCCGTTAAATTCACAAAGGTTTCCAAAGTAGCAAAGATAAAACGTGCAGAAAATCAAAAAAAAAAAATAAGAAAAACAATGAAGGAGCGCTGAAACACCGAAAACTATAATAAATCAGGATTTCTTATAAAATGTAGCATTGTTTTGGGAAACAAAAGTGCATTTCCGGGATAGTAGTTATTGTATAGTTTTTAGGTTGAATTAGTAAAGACAAAACTGAAGATAGACAAAATTTATGTCTAGATATGTCAATTAAACTCTTTGCTTCTCGTAGAAAGAGGCTTGAACAAGGGAGGCTGGGACTCTACATGACAATGAAGAGTCGCTCAAAAATGTCATCAGAAGTATTCGAAATAATTCTAGATTGGAGCTGGTGAAGAAATGGATATTAAATGATTTGGGTGATGTTACTTGACTATTATTGTCTGATTATTTAGGGTGATTCTGGTGGACCTTTGGTTGCATACAGAAATGGTCAATGGGAATTAGTTGGTAAGTTCGGTGACTACTACATAAATGTAAAGCTTTTTATAGTTGTAATTTGTTCATAATTGTATACATGTATATATAAGACCTACATTATTTGATTCTTGACTGTTGGAAGATCGTTCAGGGAGTCATGGTATCATAAGATTTAGGATGAATATCATTGTTTTTAAGCTTTGGTTCATTTGTTCATTTAGTTCTTCAGTTTGATTTAGATGCAGCTAGAGTGATTATGGATTCCGCCTAGTAATTACTAGAGTCTTCCTCCATCGTTAATCTGGAAATGTCGCCAAATGACCCTGGCTGTTGGTGCAAGTTAACGCCTGTGTATATAAAAATATGATGCCACTAGAAGTATAATATATACATATATATACACCATTATTTTTACCACAGGTGTTGTAAGTTGGGGATTTGGCTGTGGACGGGACAATTATCCTGGTGTCTATGCTGATGCATTCTATTTGAAATCTTGGATTACGCAAAATATCTAATTTTGACATTGGTACCTCTTAAGTATGTAAAATACAATGTACCCAAGTGCTGTAGTATTATAAGTGCTAATGTTATCAGTATTTATTCTAAAATGTTCATAGCATATAAATAAACCGTTGATAGCTATTATTGTCTTATGTATTTTACAATATGTGGTAATGTTTTTATGATAAGGCTTGGAAGTAGTCATGTTTACAGCAACTTAACAAAATCAATAGGTAGGAAAGATTTCCTTTTTTAAATTAACATCCATTTCGTACTAAGCATTTACAATTCATCTCCAAATGATTTTGTACTTTGGATTTTGCTGTAGGAAACTTTAGCATAGTGCCAAACACAACGATTTTTGTCCCTGGCCTAAAACAACGTATGTATGATACAATGCGTACAGTTTTATACAACCTAAGGAAGCTGAAAGGGAGACAACTCATTCATGTTTTGAACATGATAATGAAATAGTTATTTCTCTTTATACATAAGTCTTGTACAACAATTAAAGTGATGAGAAAATATTGTACATGAACATATTAACCCTTTTAATGGTAGAGCTTACTTTGATTGGGAAACACCTTAACATAGTGATGTAATTCAAAATTGAAAATCTTTAGATATCTTCGAAATCTGTTGTAGTAGAGAACATATGGGGCTAGCACATTGAAGGGATGGTATATGATGGTGCATAAGACCTGAAATGGCAGTATTGGCAATATTTAAATATACAATAACAACAGCTCAAATACTTGAAAGATAATTTTATTTATTCACTTGGAATGTACAAACAATTCAACTGAGTCATACAATAGTTTATACACAAAAATGACACCAAAAAGCAACACTCAAGTCTTGCACATATAATCATTCTCATAGCTTGTCAGCATTTGTGTTCAATTTTACATTAATCTGATTCTGATACACTCTGCTACTATATATTTATTTTCGCATAAACATGCATCAAAGGTCGATGAGCAGTGACTTTAAATGCAATATCTTTAGAAAAAATTCATAGGGTAACATTGGCCATGCCCTGGTTTCAAACCAAGAAGCTGGTTACACTCCACCAAGGCCTGAACAAAAAAGGTTTGTTTCCGGTTACATGCCCCAAAAATATGGGTCAGTAGGTAGAGATTTTTTTCTATTACGCTTTTTCAAAATATATCGGCAACACTGTAGTGAAATATAATTACTATATAGCACTTAGATAACATAAAAACTGTAGGCAGGTAAAAGATGGGACTGTTGGGTAACCGGAAACAAACCTATTTTTTAGCCCAACTGAGCTGTTTCTTACATTAGGAATAGAATTCCATAATAACTAAGTATATTATAACTACAATTGTAGTTTCAATGACAGCACATGTAATAAATTATACAATGAAAACCACTGTAAAAGTGACCTTGATGTGACCCCTTAAATCGTACAGTATCAGTAAATCAGTTGATAAAGTAGATAGCCACAGAAATAGCAAGAGAAATATATCTAAAGTGCCTCATTATAAGGTTATAATAAACATGAAAGTCTTCAAAACAAATCAGAAGCAAAAAGTGAGGCCATGAGGTTAACATGTACACCTAAGAAATATAAAATTTATGCATATATACTTTTGGAAGTAAATAGAAGACATAACAGGATTAGTCAAAATTAATGTTTTCACATCAACCATTCTTTGAACAAGTGAGAATAAATATTTCATACATAAACACAAATGTAACATTTTGTCCATAGCATAAATTGTTAATACACATTTTTTAAATACAAATGACATTTCTCTCCAGATTTATTTGGTATAAACATTTTGACCTAAAAATGTTTAAAAAGATGTAATTAGGTCAGTCTTATAACATACTCTCTCACTAAAGATACACAATGAAAACACAATAAATATGGCCTTTCCGTGCAGTTGGCCTTTATTCACAGGTTTATGCAGTCCATTTTAACAAGAAGTGTGTACTTGAGTGGCCATTGTTCACAGATGGTCTTTATTCTCAGGTGGCTTCAACTCATGTTTGCCTGTAGTGCAGGGGTCTCCTTCATTGATTATGGTCTCTGACTATTAATCTATAGCCCCTTATCACTGTGAGTTCGAATCCCGCCTCAGACCAGACCAGACAAATTTAACATAAGTGGAAACTGTCCAACTGGCTTTCAGAAGGTCAGTGGTTCTACCCAAGTGTACACCCAGGATCTTCCTCTACCGTTAATGCTGACAAGTTGCCAACTGAGTCTGGCCATTGTTGAGATGTTTAACCTCTGTGACAAAAAATTGACAGTAGTGTCTGTGTAAGAACACACATCTGTTTAAGAAATTAATGAAAGAATTTTACCTTAACATGAAAGATGGGTTAAACACAATTTGAACGATTGCTTATTGGTAAATTAAATATATTTGAAATACCCATGTACAGAGTTACATTATATTACACTATATAATTACAGATAATTGAATATTGAACATTTTCACATACTGCAATTTCATCTCCAGTAACATTCATGCAAAACAGACAATTGTGTTTCAACTAATTGAGCATCCTTTTTAATTCTGTTTAGTATGTTTAAGCATTCCCATCAAAACAATTAAGAATGAAATTTGAACAATTTTCAACTTAATGGATATTAACAAGTAACAAACACATTCCCTGAAATTATGTGGTAGCATCAAATCTTAACAATTAGACATCAAACTATCACTCAAGTTTAAACAATACGATGTCAAACTATCACTCAAGTTTAAACAACACGATGTCAAACTAGGGCTCAAGGAAAACTATTAGATGTCAAACTATCACTCAAAACAAACAGGCCTAAAACTATCACTCGAGTTTAAACAATTAAGATATCAAACCAAAACTCAAGTTTTATTATAATCATTCTGGTATAAAACTATATACTATAAGTAAATATACACAATCTAATATTTAAGTAAAAGCAATGATTATATTAATAGTACAACGAAATAAATACTAAGCCTCGAAATACAATTTGAATAAATTAAACAAAAAATTCTGAATACCTTACACCAAATATTATGCTGACAAAATACACTGTCAGTAATTTTGATTTTGAGTACAGAAAAGTTTTTTAATCAATATTTCTTCTAGTATTTGATGATCACAATCCAAATAAGATTTTTTTTCATAAACCAAAGATTATCTCAATAAAAGTTGATCAAAATTTCCGACACAACAGCTACAGCCCCCCACAAAAAAATAATAACTTTTATAAGCTAGTAGACAGAAAATAACCACAAATACAAAATAAATAAATGTTAAACAGTTCAATCAGTTTCTCAAACTGATTTGATTGAGTTTCACGTGATATGGCAAGTTATCTGAGTATCATTTCACTTCTGTGACAAGAAAATGACAAGCACAAATACTGTGTCTACTGTTATAATAAGGGCTTATGTTGTATTAACCCTTTCATTGTCTACAGGACGAGTACACCCGCTCATCCCAGTTTCGGCATATTTGCCTACGGAACTGGTACACTCGTCCTGGGAACCCAGCATGATATTCCTTGTTCTCAGTCAATTTCCGAGAAAAATCCCCGGCAAAGGCATGTAAACTATGCAATCAAATCCCAGCACTGAAAGGGTTAAGCTATTACGGTTATAAGGCCATCCGTAAAAATGTTGATTTGCAGAAACAAGACCCAAACTTTAAATATTGGGATTGTGCCAAACTAAAAACAAGCGCACTATGATCTCTTTAAGCAGTAATTTTCATAAAAATATTTTTGATTTAAATGCTTACATGGATGCAAGTAGAAAGTTTCTAAAAACCTGAAAATATGTTTTTGTGTCCATACCAGGCTGAAGAAATTGCATCTTGAACTTTAGGATGCCTTCACATGAGAACGCTTTGCAGTATGATGCAAAAAAGAGTTGTATCCCTGTCATTCTAGTCTCCTAGATAACTCCATAATACTTTACCATTTACATGTCGTGGGAATACAACCCCCTCCAAATTTGAAAAACAATCCTTGGAGCCCTTAAAAAACCGGAAATCCGGTATAAACTGGAAATCTTGCACCCCTGAGCTTGTACATACAACATACATTCACCTTTGCTAACAGTCACACAGTATTAAAAGTTGTTTAATCAAAAGATGGGCGAAAAATCAAAGGCCAAATTTATCATCTGTTTTTCATGACAAATTATAAACAAATAGACTACATGATAAAATAAAATGACTAATTGCAAAAATTATAATTGACCTCGCACAATGTTTTAAATTGTCAATTTACAATAGAACACGGTTATAAGGAATTCATGAAGACCAAAATAGTTACATCATTATAACCATATTTCAATATATCCGTAACAATTAAATAAAGAATGGTGGAAAAATTCATACTTCGCAGTGTCTGATTCTTCACAGTATCTGAGATCACTATAACCGTGCTTCACTGTATCTGAGTTCACTATAACCGTGCTTCACTGTATCGTGTTGACAAGTGCTGAAGATGTGTTTGATTGGTTTAATGCTGCATTATATAAAAATCTAAGCCAGTCACTTGATTTTATGCTAGATCCATGATAAAAAGCATGCATTACAGAGTATGAAATAAACCCATTATATAAAATTAGCCAAATGATTTGTAGAAAATATGATGACAAATGAGTATCATACAGGAAAAGAAAAGTTGATACCAGTAAGATGTGATTGACTTGAGATATTTTATGTTCTAACATCTTCAAGACACTGCATCATAATTAGCAACACAAATAATGCACCCTTCAACCCTTCCAAATCATTTTTATAGATTTGCATGCATAATTTGACAGTATTGAATATAAATGACTGTTCTATAAATAGTATAATTATGGATATATTTCTGTAATTGGTAGTTAGTAAACATATATATAAACTGAAATACTAAAATATGCATTAGAAACCAAACCCAGGCTTATCTGGGAGGCTATCGACAGACAACAAAATATGCATATCTGAGCGGTAAAGGGTTAAAGAAATCATCATCATAATATTACCACTTTTCACATCTCAAGGTCAAAAAATTTCAAAACAAGCATCATTAAAAGGGACACGCGCTTCAAATCTAAATCATTTCCATGTTATGATTTTTTTTCAAAAAAAAAAAAAATAGCAGAATTATTAAATTATTTAAAACATGATATTAACAAACAAGTGAACGGAAACAATGTATTCAATTTGAGATACATGAATAGAAAGAAAAAAATTTAGAATTTAAAGTTACAAGTAAGTCTTACTAGATCAAAAATCTTATGTTTTTCGGCCTTTAAAACTACTGTATTACTGATACAGAAAAAACCTTCCTTCTCTGAGGGTGAATGATTTATTAAAAGGTTCTTACATAACGATAATATGGTTGCTTTATCAGTTTGAAAACCATAAATGGTTACTCCGTTATCGTTATTCTAAATCGTATGCAAGTTTAATAAACCATTGGTGCTCTATTGTATATTACTGTCAAACCTGTAAACAATGGCCAACAAACAAAATGAAGAAATATGGCTTCCATGAACAGTAGTCCTATATTCAGAGGTTCATTTAACTCAAATACCGACAAAAATGTGCATCAAAGAGCAGCTATTGTTCACATTGTGGCCTCTAGTCACAAGTGGCCATTATCTCAGATTTGGCTAAGCATGAACATTCTGGAAGAAGCCTTTTCTAAGTTAGGAACCGGGTAACATAACATTATATAATAAATACAGCAAAAACTCGCTGTGACAGCATTAGGAGGATTTGAAAAAAATTGGTATATCCGAACTTCGTTTTAAACGAAATGAAAATTGTACCCCTAACCAATGTCGATTTGAGCGACGTCGTTACAATGAGTTTCGACCGTAAAAAATGATAATATGTTCAATATTGCACTAATTTCCACTGGCTGAATATCTCTGCAGCAACAATTGCTGGCACGCATCACATACACGTACAGGCTTTGACGATGATGGATGAGGCATCTTGTTATCTGAGCATTCATTACAGAAAATCTCACCACAATTTCTACAATGATGCTGAAAGGAAAAACGATAATACAAGAAATGCATCAAAGCCTGAATCTAAACCAAAGACACTAACAGAACCGAGCCCCTTTTGATTAAAATAGATATACAAGCCAGGTGGTACAGCAATCAGTGGATTAAATACATTTGAAGTATTAAAGATAAATTAATTCATTGAGACATATTACGGCATAATCAAGCTCAAAGAAATGGTAAATCCATCACACAGTGACATATAACAGATAATACATATTCATTGTAATATAAATTGGAAATAATATCCAAACCAAAAATGTCATCTAGACATAATTTGACAAACATGATGACTTTTACATATTGTTACAGCGAGGTATAAATCACTCCTTTTCCAATAGCTATTGGTATATGCGACAAATTTGGCTTGGCTGATCAGTCCATCTGGTTTTAAAACTGAGTGAAATTTTAAATAATCAATTACACGAGGATGAAAGTAGTAATAGATATGAACATTCCTCTAAAATGCTATTTCAATAAGAAAACAAATCTAGTCACTATTTCAAATGTTCTACAGTGAAAAAATACTACCTTTCTCCTAGCGACCGAGAATATTTTGTCACATTGTTTACAATTTGTAGCATCTTTATCACTGGCCCATGATGCTTCCTTGTTGGCTAAATGTAACTCTCTCATATCTTCAACACGTAGCTTAGATCTAAAATATCAAAACGTTCAAAATACGGAGAAAAAAAAACACAAATTTCATAAACAAAGAATGTGAAATTTGTCTGTCTCCAATGTGTAACTTGGATATAAAATATTAAAAAGAACATAGTATAGTGTTATGTAAGGTGGACAGGTGACATTACAAATACTCTTTTTCAGTAACCAACTCTATCACATACTGTAAACAGCTGCCAAACCTACCTACATAAAATGCGATACTAAGATGACTTCTGACGTAATATTTATGGTCAAATTATCTAGGAAAGAAAATTCAGGCTTACAACCAACAGTATGTCAGTTATACGTATAACCATACAGTTTTCCCAGATTCAGCACCAGTACTTACCTTGTTCTCCGCAAGTAACTACTTACTGCCAATTTCTCCGCACGAATGATCAGCAGGAGAGGATGAATGGCCTTAGACACAATATCCCCAACCAAAATGTCACAGAAAATATGCCCCATGCCCAGGGTTGGTCTTCATAGACCTGAGGTCCATAGACCAAACACTCAACCCATAATTAGCTAAACATGCAAACATCCCGATTTAGATACTCACTCGCTCAGATGTGATCCTAACTCGGCTAATGTCTTCTCCTGCTCCTCACACTGTTGTTGCAATTCTCTGAACTGTTTCTGTAAGTTTACATGATCACTTTCTAATGTCTTATAAACTTCTATTTGTTTCTGTAACTGTGAGGTTTTAGTTTTTTCTTGTTCAAGATTTTTTTGTAAGTTCCCTCGCCACTCCCTTTCAATGCGAAGGTCAGTCTCCAGTGCGGTTCTATAAAATTGTAAAAAAAAAACAACATTATATGAATATTCAGTTTTTTTTCTGGGGTTTAACATTGCACCAACAGCCAAGATCATTTGGTGATTTCTAGTTTTATAATAATGGCAGAGGAAGACCCAATGGGATCATCCAGGTGGAACAACAGACCCTTGGTAAGCTAGCTGGACATGAGAATTTGTCTAGCAGATTTGAACTCATAGCAGTGAGGAACAAGTGCTTACTACTCAGAGACCATAACCACTCAACCACGGAGTCCCCACATGAATATTCATGTATACATGTATTTGAATTAACCTTTGATAAAAACCTACAGCTGATGCGTTATTTCTTTAAAGTTTTTCAAACATATTACAACTCACCACCCATGTTCAGAAAATAACATCAATCATGCCATATCAATTATATCTTCATGATGATTATAGTTGTTTTAATATTAAAGTGGTCCCTAACCAGAGTTTTACTGTACACCAGCACTGAAGTCATCACAACTACATCAATATTTGCAATAAAGACAGCACGATTGTACATCTGGCAACAGGTGATGCATCTAACTATTAAACACACAAAGAAAATTATATACAGAATTAGACATTTTTTTCAATCATATAACTACCTTTTAGCATCTTTATCAGCCAGATTTTGTCCAAGTTTTCTGGCAGTCTCTTCTGCAGCATTCTTGTCACTATCACTCTGCTTCAATCTGTAAAAGACTCATAATATCAATCAAGTAAAATTTGTTGATTTGTGAAACCATGATACTTTACAGTAGCAGCCGATCTGCTCAGGTTAATGGGAGTGTAAGATCTCTGGACTACAGATCATGAGTAAGAACCATAGGTGCAGCAAACTGGTCCTGTTCCATGTTGTCGTGCACCTAAGAAACAGGTTTGTCTAGATTACCTGCCACTCTGATTGGTCAATTCGTTTGAGCCATGTGATTGGCTGTCCATTCCTGAAACATCAGGAATTTATGCATATCTGTTAAATATATATATACCTTAAATATAAATATATACCTTAAATACAAAATTGCACCCTTCAATCAAAATAAAAAAGTGCAAGCTAGAAGTTACTAGGAGGGCATTCACAAAACAAAAAGATAACTATTATTTAATTAATGGGCACTTAATGGGAATGTATCTTATACATCAATGTCCCCCAAAAACATTTTCTCTGAAAAGATTTCATTTCTTACGTGCAGTTTTTTGCGGAGAACAAGGTTGGCCCTGTTACAAAACTCAGTGTTGAAAGCAGAATGTAAAACTTATACATAAATAATACATTTCAGTCAGCATTTCATGTGCCCAGTTTTGCAACATAGTAGGAAACTAGGTAACATCACATATTAAGCTCACACTTACTATTTCGTTTGATATATAAGAATATATTATGTATTCAAGAAGTTCTGAATCAAGGCTGTAATCATTCTTCTAACTTTACACATAGGAATAAATTGTCCAGTTTCAGCACAAGAAATACTCTCACACAGATACATACATAAAGAGAACATGAAGATCAAAAAAGACTTATTATTCATCAATTTGTCAGGACTTGTCACACCATATTAATACCAACAATTCATACATGCTTCTAATAATACTCCATAGAAGGAAATCAAATTAAACAATTCTATGACATGTGGGGGTGAGGCAGGAACACAGAAATTACCAATTCATGGCTGTGTATAACAGAATGCCAGTTTTGACATCCAAGGTAATGTAATAAGAAAGACAAGTTCATGAACCTGTACATCTATTTTGAGTCTAATGGAGTAATATGCCTGGATTGTTGGATCCTACAGAGTTAGTCTATCAAATTTTATCCCAATTTTCAAATTCTGAGAAACTACCTTCTGGACTGAACTATTAGTTTTCAGCTGTAAAGAGACATTATCAGATAAGGTTAACAAAGAAGCATATTGGATAAAAAGGTCAACATTTCAGTTTTAGATTACAATTTTTTTTTTTTCACTGGGGTTTAATGTCACTCCAACAGCCAGGGTCATTAGACAATTTTCAAGCTTCAACAGTGGAGGAAGACCCCAGGCTTACACCTGGGTAGAACCACCAACTTTCTGTAAGCTAGCTGGACAGCTCCTTCACATGTAAAATTTGGTCCCAGGTTGAATTAGAACTCATGGCCTAGAGGAGCTAGTAATTACAAGTCAGAGATTAGAACCAAAATTTTATGTTAAAAAGGGGCATAACTCCAAATATATAGCTTTCAGAATGCTGCCCCTTGTCTTGCAACAGTGCCTTGTCATGATAACAAAGTATTCCAACTGTCATGTTGATATGTTCGAGTAATGGGCTACACAACAGTTTTTGCACAACAACAACAACAATGATGATGACAAAGGTGATGATACAGCGATCATAATGGTTTGTCTTTTTCTTTAAAACAGACAAGCTAAAAAGAATGCCATCAAATTATCCAGTGGAGACCCCAATATCTGTCAAATAAGACGTCTAATCAATATTCATAACATTTACATATTCATGTATAAATACTAAAAACTTATAAACAATGTTTTTTATGCAGCACAGCCAACCAGACAGATTATCACTACTTAACACCATTATCTATGATCAGACAATAAATTTTGTTTCTGCACGATATAGGTTTGGGAAGTAAGAATCAACATATAGTTTGAACACAATTCTACCTAATTTACTTAACATTCTACAGAATATTTCGAAGATTTTAATCATCAATCGTATCCATAAAAAGCATTACAGTTTTCAATAATTAGCTCAATATCTTTAAGAGTTTCACATACTTCTTTTCCATGTCCTTCAGAACAGCCACTAAATTATTTGTCTTCTCTTCGAGTTTTGTAACCATCTCTGTTTTATGTTTCAGTGAAGTATCACATGTCTGTAAACAAAGAATAAAAAAATTAATAAGAACAGAAATACAGTAAACTTGAATATATTATGACCACTATATGGGCCAAGAAAATAAAAAAGGCTTAATATTGAGGTTGTTTCAAAGTTCAAAGTTCAAAAACAGAGGAAATATAGAAAGTTGGTTCTATAGTATGTGGTTGTTGTAATGAAGTGATTACAAAGTTAGGTGGTAATTATGTGAGGTTTTCACTGAGCAAGGTGGTGGCTAAGTGTGGTGATCATAAGTGAGGTGGTTGCTAAGTGACTTGATCATAAGTGATGTGGTTGCTATGTGAAGGGGTTGCTAAGTGACTTGACCATAAGTGATGTGGTTGCTATGTGAAGGAGTTGCTAAGTGATTTGACCATAAGTGAAGAAGTTACTATATGAAGGTGTTGATCATAAGTGATGTGGTTGCTATGTGAAGGGAATGCAAAGTGACTTGATCATAAGTGATGTGGTTGCTATGTGAAGGGAATGCTAAGTGACTTGATCATAAGTGATGTGGTTGCTATGTGAAGGGGTTGCTAAGTGACTTGATCATAAGTGATGTGGTTGCTATGTGAAGGGGTTGCTAAGTGACTTGACCATAAGTAAAGAAGTTACTATATGAAGGGGTTGATCATAAGTGATGTGGTTGCTATGTGAAGGGGTTGCTAAGTGACTTGACCATAAGTGAAGAAGTTACTATATGAAGGGGTTGATCATAAGTGATGCAATTGCAAAGTAAAGTAATGTAAGGTGGTCGCTATGTGAAGATTTGCAGTACATGATTAAATTCAAGCAAGCGCACATGCAGACAACTTTAAAAGTGCACCATATAATAGCAACAATGGTATAAGACAGGGACATGCACTTGTAAGGGTTTCTCTTTCCTCCTGAGCAGAGAAGGGGTTTTAAAACATTTTGTAAACCAAATAAATGAAAAGTTAGGCAGGAAAAAAAAGTTGCACTACCCAACCCTAATTTTTGGTGCTGACCCTGAAATTCTGTAATAGCAAATTCCAAAGTATGACAATAATGCCTCCAAAGTAGGGAAGTTGTTAAGAAAAAAAAAATTAAGACCTATCTACCCAATTATTTTTGGTCAAGAAACCTTAAAATGACTCCTTTTTTCCAGTCATATTATCTTGAATTTATCATACACATACTGCTGGGTAAATGATGTCAAGTAGCTGATAAGCAGTCTGGAATGGTCACTATCACTATCAAGGCCTGAATGTCATACCTCAGGAGAATGTGACACAAAACAAAAAATCATTTGACCCTGGCAATACTCAACCATGCCAGAGGTCATGTGAGCTTTTATGATGTTAAAATATTCTTACCACATCAGAAATGGGAAGAAATAAAAGCAATTCTTAATTAATCAAGGGCATCTAATTCAGCAAACATAATTGAATCATACCACAAATAAAAACATGATCAATTTCACTGTACTGTGCCATACCATTTGAAAAAATTGCCTTCACCTTTTGAGGTACGTTAAACCTTAAAGTGAAACAAAAAAGCAGGGAACCTTAGTGGTTGAGTGCAGGTTATGGTCTCTGGCTAGCTATCATTAGCCCCTCACTGCTGTGAGTTCAAATCCTTTCCAGGACCAGGCAAATTTCACATACTGGTATGAGGAAAATGTCCAGCTGGTTTATGGTTCTACCAAGGTATACAACTGGAGTATTCCTCCAACATCAAAGCCGGAAAAGTCGCCATATGACCCTGGCTGTTGATGCAAAGTTAAAATCCAAATGACCAAAAAAGATTCAGGAATATAAATGATTCATTCACAGTAAATTCCAATTCCAGATTTCACATTTATCGTATGAGCAAAACGTTCATCAGACACAGCTAGTCTTAAATAATGTATTTACACCCTCCCTCTAGACAAGTGATGGCTGGTGGTAGATTTAGAGACATAATGTTCAAGGGATAATAGATGGATACCACCTGCATGCTATATTTTCAGGAAATTAATGCTTCTTCCAAATAATATCATAAAACAACAACATTGGGTACTGTTGATGGAAATAGCACCAGATCAAATTCCTCGTACCTAGTCTACTATACGATGTGATGTAGTTGTTTACCAGTATACATGAGAAATAAGCCATGTTTCAAACTTAACAATGTACTTCAATGAACTGAATAATATTTTATAGATTCTCTGGGTAATAATTACCAAAATTTTAACCACAAAGATGAATAGTATGAAAGCTGTAACAATAATAATTCCCAGGGGAAAAATAAACAATATTTGTTCTCGAGTTATCCTCAGAATAGGAGCATGTTTTATGAGCAATTGAAGCAGAAATTTGGTTCTATTTGTTTCTTCAACAAAATCACCATATCTCAATACTGAAACTGTTGGCGCCTGTATCTTGGAATAGAGAGCGTAGGAGTACTGAAGATGCTAATGTAATCATACAAGCATAACAAGGGACAGCAGTATCTTTATTCAAAGAACATAAGGCTCCGAATGGAAATTTTTATAGAATATCAAACAATGAAAAAAACTGAAGAAACTGTGGAATTTGCAGGAATTGTAGCATTTTTAAGAGAAAAATATACACCCAATCTACCATCAAAATTACTGCTGTTTCTTACAGAGAATTTTTAGCCTAGTAATGAGATAACAGATAGTGAATTCTCAATTTTAGGTATGATTGTTTTGTATAAGGTAATAAGCATATGGCTCTCAACTCCATAGCTTTGACCAAGCTGTTCTATGAAGCATGTGGGTTGAAGTTTAATTAAATTTGGATTAAATTTAGTTGATAAAGAGTACATGCAACAATGTAAAAATAAAAAGTTGTAAAATATTTGAGTTTTCAACAGTATTTCAGATATATACAGACAGGCAGCTAACTAACCTTGTTCTCCACAAGTAGCTGCCAACTTCTTGACATGAATGATCAGTGTTGGAGGTCAAATGGCCTTTATTTATGTTACATTGTTACTGGGTTTAACACTGTTTTCAACATTTTTTTCAGTTATATACTGCCATCAGTTTTCCTGGACTGTATATTGACCAGTACTAACTCCAAAATGAGCTGGGAGGAAAATCAACATTTTTGTAGAATTTTCATGAAAGGGTATGATCTGCAACAATTGGACTTTGAACCTTACGGCCTTCATAAGTCAGAGACCATAACCACTCGACCATAGAAGCACCCATTATGTTGGTTTTAGTACATTTGAAAATTGAATTCAAGGTTTCTGAGTATGCTATCCACAGTTCTAAACATGTTCAACAAAAGTCATAGTTCACCTAACGATAATACATTCAGTTAAAACACAAAAATAAAGAAAAAATCACCAGGCAAACACAAAATGAGCCATACTTTTTCTTTAGCAATGCTAAGAAACAGTTCAAGGGAAGTTTTGGCTTAGGTAAGCTAAGAAATTAATCCAAGTAAATGTTATTTTAAGTGAGCTAAGTAACTGATCTAAGTAAATGTTGGCATATATGAGCTAACAAATTGATACAGGTAAATGTTAGCACACATGAGCAAAGAAATTGATACAGGTAGATGTGTGCTTAGGAGAGCTAAGTCAATGGATCATGTAAATGACAACTTAAGAGGGCCAAGGAGCACCTCAGCTCAGCTCAGCTCCGCTCAGATGACTTATAACACTGGTCCAGAGGATCTTTGGCTTAGATGAACAAAAGAACTGAACCAGGTGAATTTCAGCTCAACATTAGGCTCTGGTGAGCCATTAAAATACACATAAATCATGTATGCCAGAACATAACTTAAACATTCAAACAGGATTGTTGAAATTCCAGCTTAATTATAAAATACTTTCATTCCAATACTTTCAATCAGTTTGCATTTTCCCAGAAGTAAATATTGCCCATTTCAGGAAAACACTTATGACAATAATTTCAAATGAAATATGAATTATTGCATTAAATATGATTTTCCTTACAAAATGCTGCCAAAAAAAACAGACATACCAAAATTAAGTAAAAGTGTTGTATGCGTGGGCCTTGACTAAAGATAAACGTCATAACTTATCATTACCCTAATTATTTAGGGAGCCCATGAGATTATAAACAAGACAACAGCACTCCTTTTCTGCATAGTAATTGCTGGATAAAATGATTCGTTCAAAGATCAGACTGCATAATCAATATAAACTTGGACGTGCCTCAAGTAAATGTGTTACATCTGGAAGCTGAAAACTCCTTAAGAATACACGCCCCATAGATGCTATACATAGATATCAACATGGTATAGCCATTTGACATGCTTTAAATCATCCACAGGGAAGCTAAAATGTTGTTGCTAATTTCCAGTACACAGGATAATACATGACTTTCCGCAGATGTTTGTAATATTATATTTAACTATACACTTTTATGGGTCCATCCCACACTTAAGTCTGCTTATATAAAAGCGATGGGATTTCATTCACCAGCAGTGGACTCTGATAAAAGCCATCAAGCATAACTGTGGTTCAATATTCTTGGAAGGACAAAAGGTAAGAATATTATAAAATTTGTTAAGTTTAACTTTTTTATATGGTAATAGCATGTTTAATACTAACCATCAATTGGAAAAAAAACATTTATTATAACTTTGTTTATATATTTTTTTCTTGTTTCAATGAAGTGACATTACCTGCATGTTTATTTTTCATTTTATTTTATCAATCTTATATATTAATCGATATACTTGTGTTATCAAAATGATGCAATTATAAGTACATAATAATGTATAATATCACGAACATCAATATTATTTTTATTGGATGCAATTAATTCATTATACAACAACAAATCAATTTCCAAGCTTTCTTTATCTGGTTAATCATTTTATTACCAAATTAGAAGTGTTTATTAATACAATCAAAGTAAAAATTAAACAATAAAACCATTTAATACATTTAAGGTATTGACTGATTGAATATAAATTCAATTAACAATGCAACAGAAAGTACAGTAAAGCTTCGTTAATACGAGCATCGATATCACGAGCACCTGACTTATCTTGAGGATCTATTAAAGTCCCGTCAATTTTTTCAGTTATTAATTGTGTACAATGTTCAACAAACAAACAAATGCCTCGTTGTTATGAGCACCTCATTTATCTCGAGCATTTAATCTGTCCAAATGACCTCTCAAGATCACGAGGTTTTACTGCATAGCAATTCAGTGTGAATGAAAACCTCTAGATGAATACTTAATCACACTTTCTTAAAATTCTCAATACAAAAATTATGAAAACCCATCAAATTATATCATTCTCAATTTACGTTACAACAACGGTCAATCAAAGTCAGCCAATTAAAATCCAATTATGCCTAGCACATATTTTATACCAAATAGTTTCCATCCCATCAGCTGTCCGTATGTTTCCAAATATGGAAATCATGTTTTTTTTAATGACGATCTAATATTCTCGAGTTATTCACGTGGACTTGACATATTCCACACAAAGGTCGGTGATATAGGGAGTTATGGTTTCCCATCATTCGATGCCAATATTATTAACTCCTCAACACATTTTCATCAAGCTTGTCAAATTGTGTTAGGGTATCAAATGAAATCGAATCAGAATGGTATAAATACAAACATTTCTTTAGTTAACATCTGTAGAGTGAATTATTGGTTGAATAAGAACGCACAAATATTCAACACTACAACTGGAGGTAACTTTCTCAGTGAGGGTAATATTTATTTTATATTTTAGTTTTAAGTATCTTTTTTAAAAGAAGTTTTGATACACGTTAAAAAACTTAAAGGAAATACTGTATGAAAATAATTAATTATTGCTTTTACTGAGCAGACCAAAATATGTGTTCACCAATTTCAAATAATTGCCACTAAATATATTTTAAACATGATTTTTGTTGATGATACAAAAAAATGCTGATGTCTGCAAAGTAAGGTGATATCTAATTTTTTTAGAATAGAAAAAAATAAATTAGAATAATCAAAGTATGAAATTTGGTTAAATGCTTAAATAAATCATGAGTTTAAAGAAATAAAATTATATGAGAAATGAAAGTTAATACTAATATCAAATAAAGTCATGCATAACATTGAATAATTTGATAAGCAATATAAGGTTTAGAAATAATATTTTTGTAAGGTAACTTAAGTGATTACCATATAATAAAAAACTTTGTGTTTATTTTCGTAAATATTCGCTATATGTTACATATTATTTTAACAGATTTCTACCTATCATCATAACAATAGTAATTTTTGGTTATAAAAAACACAGCACTTACAGAAATTGTCAATTATTTCATTATTCTACATCTGAGATCAGATTTCATTCCATTTAATTAAGTGTTTGTTTTTCATAGCAAAACTGAAACTCAGTGATTGGTATTCAACAGAAATGTCTTAATCAAATATTGTTAAAAATATGATTGCATATTCCAAAGAAATATTTAAAAAAATATAAGTGATGATTTATAATTCCGTTAACTTTCTGAGTTCATTGCCTGATAATATAATGTGTGAAGAAAAATGCATATTATGAATTGAAGCATTTTTCTGTTACTAATTATCCATGCAGGCACTACTATAAATGAATCTATAAGACACGTTTTACTTGAATGTAGTAAACCTTATTAGTACTGCAAACCATTTTCTATCATTAAAATACATTTTATTTTCAGACAAAATGAACAACTTCATATATGTACTGGTTCTTGTGGTGGTTGCCATGGTTACAATACAAACACACAAAGTCCAAGGACAAAGTTATCATTTTAGCAACGGATGGAACCCGGGCAAAAGATCAATGCAAGAATCCTGCCATTTCAGACCAGAAGTACAGAATTTAGTCTTCAAACTTATAGAGGTACATGCTTTCATCTTGTTCTTTATTTTACTTGAGCCAACCATCATTTGACCCACAAAATAGTTCCCTCTGTGTTTTTTTATAGTTCCTCTGAGCTTATAGCAAAATAGTGATTGTACTTTTATACTTATCAGCAGAAAAATAATTTCTTCTTTGTCCAAAGTATAATGTTGAATTTTTTTCAGAGAGACAAATAGTCATTTGTTGTTCATAGAAAATTTTGATCGTTTTTAAAGCAGGAAAAAATAAGTCCATCACATTGTTCATAAGAAATTTATGATTACTTTTCTAAAGCAGAAAAATACTTCTTTTTTTCATAGTAAAATTTTATTATTTTTAAGAAAAAAATGGTTCTTTATTTTATCATAGTATTTTTTTTAAAACACATATATATATATGATATACACAGATGTGGTACAAATCAAAGCCAATATTTATAAGTAAAACATGAAAATTAACATTATAATCTGCAGAAATGAAGATGTTTAAAATCTTCAGCTCCTAGAATAAAAAAGTATAAAGAAACAAGAAAGTTCTAACTACCGTAAATAACATGGTGTTGATAAGACAGAAGGTGTTAGTGAATGACGTTTTTAGCTAATGGTTCTCAGCTCCAACATCACAAACTCAGCATAAGATGCAAAATACAAAAATTTACAGCAAAAAACGCATCCTTATATAGCACCAAAATAGATCATATGTATTTAATTTCTCAATGAAAAATCTTCATTCAACTTTCTAGGGTTGAAGTATCCCAAGAGCTAGGCCACCCGCTGCAACTCACTACACGTACACCCCCTGATCCTATAAATTTTAATGTACTTAAGTGTCATTTCTTATTATCACCAACCAAATTTTAGCCCACACATTCGCATAACTGACATGAAATTTTGTACAAAATTTGAAAACGCAGTAGGTACATTCAGTTTTTGGCACTGTTCACGAAGAAGGTAAATGGGTAATTAATCATTTTCGGCTGTATAGAACACATGTTAATTACAACAGCATGAATGAACACTAATTGAATTTAGGTAATTTATCACCTTTAACCATTATTCATTGAAAATGTATAATTTTTGCTATTGAAGATTATTGTTAGATTACGCTAAAATGATACTTCAATTTATTACTCATGTCAATGAACTGCCAGTCTTAAGTTTACAGATTTTCCAAATATGGGTAACAATAGCCTAACACGTAATTAAGATACATTAATTAATTATTTGGAGAAGGAAAAACGAATAAATTTGCAAAGAGCACAGTAAAACACTGTTGATAAACTAAATTCAAAACTGATATAAAGAGAGGAGGCAAACATAATCTTAAGGAAGAAAATTAACCATTTTTCTAATAAATCAGCAACATATTTTAAATCATTCGACATTAATCAGACGATTTAAATCATTATTCATGAAAAGCAAAACACGGATCAAGCATATTGAATTACAGTTTGACCATTCTGAAGTGAAAACGCTTAATGTTGCCATCCAACATATAATAACTTATCAATCATTTTCCAATTACACATTTTAATTACTTAATCAGTTACCATGGCAACTGAAATTTATGCATTTGATTTCAGGATGAAGTTTACAGAATGCTCTCAGATTCAAGTTGCTTAGAAGGTGCATCAGCGCTCAGAAATCTGGTGAGTTTTTAAACAACCCTCAAATTTTGAAAAAAAAGTTGTGGAAAAACAACTGACAGAACCATTGCATTCAGGTTGAAACATTGATCAAATGAACATCAAAGACAAAGAAGAATTTCATCTTCTACTTTGACACCATGATTAGTACAATAGCTGATGAAACATGATGAATTCTACTGTTATAAGATTTATGAGTTCATAAGTTTACAGGTGCGAAAGCAGGGCGTTGTACTAAGATGAACGTCTGGTTATACCATTGAACAGGCTTGCGGATATTAACATTAAATGAATATCAACTATACAAGTCCATTGTCAAATACAAAACATTTGTGCATCTCTCAAAAACCATTTAAGTCTGCCTTACATTCAGATCCCTCAAATGTCATAAATGAAACCCAAGTAATGCAGGAAATTCATTAATTAGTTTCAATTTGCAATATGGTCAAAATATATAGTATTTCATTCAGATATGGCCAGCGATAGGACTCAAAATTAATTCACTATCTTTTTTAAGGCGAGAAACTCCTTTAATTAAATAGTAATGATTAAAAATACTAAAATCCAACTTATTCATAGATTTAATCATGCATTTATTAAACTCTACACTTATTAGGTCTTTGGATGTACAAAATAAATGTCTGTAACTATAGTCAAGCAATTGATATATACCATAATTAAGTTTGAATTTAGCAATACATTTTCTAATTCATGAAATACCCACATTTATGTATTACATAAAGCCCTTAACCCTTTGCCTCATAAGCATTTTTTGACCATTCCAAATTCAAAGCAAATATACAAAACATCAATTTATTTAAGAAAATTGGGTTATTTCTTGTTGCCAGAGTGGAAAACATTTGTACGATAGAAGGTAGTGCTTGTTACAAGCAATAGCATCTTTTGTCACAATGTTTTTGAAAGTTGTCTGCTTCAGATGCTGGGAATGCAGTATTATGAGGCAAAGGGTTAATTAAAGTGACCAAGAAATTTTGGCATGATATAATTTTCTGATGTAATCTTGGAGTTGTTCCTCTTTGAATATTGTTCAGATCTGCCTGCATAATGCAGCCTTGTCATTGGTCAATATAGTACTGTGCTCATCATGAACCAATCAGAAGTCAGCATTTTAAGGTGTTCAGTTTTTCAAATTAAGAATATGGAATATTATGATGATCAGTTTTTTTCTTTTTCTTTCAGCTGAAAAAGGATCTACCGTATACTGTTCCAATCAATGACAGAAAATGAGACAAACGACAACGACATTACAGATATACCATGAGCATATCAACATGAACATTTATTGCCTCAAAATGTGATACATTGTACAGAAAAAGGAATGCAAAATAAAGTTTTATCAAATTATGTAAAACGTGAACATTGTTGAAGATTTAATGCCTGATGCCTGTCAAGTAACTGTCACGAATTGACATACTTTTCTATGACAGATTAAACATTATGTTCATCTTTGATGTCCACATTTACAAACATCTCGATACCAAACAAAAACTTGAATCTTGAAAGAATACAGAGCGAACACAAAGGATCGGAACTGAGAGACCTTTTTTCGAATAATTTTATAAGAAGGTTTTTTTTGCTTCTAATTCGGGTTCTTATTTGTTAAAGCAATGCAGTCTAATACACCACAGTGGTAGGGCTATTGTAATATTAAGACACATCTGAATAATAGCTTATCAATGATAAAAAAATTATCAATTAAAGCCTGTCCCGAAAATATACTCTTCGGTATCCTTTTCTAAACCTTCATACATTCGTCATTTTACTAAGAAAAGGGAAGCCATGAAAGAGTTTAACATGCTAAGCTCTGTAATACATAGGTACTATACCAAAATTATCAACCAAGGGGAAGTAATTCAAAATCGTCAAAATATTAAAGAGAGTAGGAAATGTTTGTGAATACAAATATATCTTGAGGCAGGGGAAGAAGTAATTTAAAGAAAACCATTATTCTGGAATAAAGATAGTCTACCCTTTTGTGAGTCAATCTGTTTGAAAACAAAATGTAGTAGACAACTTTCTAATCTTTCGTTAAATTTTGAAATCATCAATCTGAGATAAGCATGTATTTTTAATGTAACTGAAATTTTTTTAAACTTATGAAAAACCTTGACAAAAATATTTCCAAAATTTTTATATTTTTAATGTAATTTAATTTTTCAAAACTAGCGCAAAATTTTGACAAAAATATCACCAAAAAAAATATATATATAAAAGATAAACTTGAAACAACAATAAAATAATGATTTGTTACTCATGTTTTTGTCAATAAAATTGCTTAAAGAAATATTAGTTTACACAGCAATTATAACAAATATCAACAAAAAAGACAGTTTTTGATGAATGCTTCAACTTAAAAGTTCTTACGACACTTTTCAAGAATTAATGAACATCAGCACAATGATAAAAAAATTTTAAATAAAATTGTATTGGTTAACA
Source organism: Lutraria rhynchaena (assembly GCA_008271625.1). NCBI lineage: Eukaryota > Metazoa > Mollusca > Bivalvia > Venerida > Mactridae > Lutraria > Lutraria rhynchaena. The sequence continues at coordinate 449,086 of VIBL01000092.1, forward strand.
TTTTGTCCATTTTCATTTTGTGTATGCAATGGATATAAATTCTTATGAAATAAATCTAATCGAACACTATTTCTTTGTTATATCTTTTACACCTATGAAATTCTTTAGCAGACCTGGCGATCCAGGTTCAAATCCCAGCCGCGGCAGGTCATACCCTTCCATGAAAATTTGACAAAAATGTCAGTTTTCCTCCATATGTGAAGAAGTTGCCAGCGCCTTGAGGAAGGGTAAGTTAGTACTGGTTAGTACACAGTCCAGGAAAACCAGTATATATATTAAATGAACCAGTCGCCGCATATAACTGAAAAATTGCTTAAAAATGGCATTAAACCCCAGTGACAATATGTCACATAAAAGCAAAGTAGTCCAAAAGCCTGTGAGATATACACCTATACATACAAAACATGATCACACATGTGAAAAAATAGTCGAAACATACAAAACATGATTACACACATGTAAAAATAGTCAAAACACACAAAACATGATTATATACATGAAACAAGAGCTCGCAGAGCCGGGCAAAATATGCCCGAAGGCTGTGTTAAAGTGAGTTATGCTCCCTCCTGCACAACTGAGACACTTTGTGATCTTTGTGAAAGTATAAGGTAAACACCTTATTATTGAAATATGAAAGTGTAATTGTCCGCAAATTTGCTATATAAATATATAAAAGGGCAAATAACTCAATAAAAAACAGCAATGTGAATTATCTTCCCTTTACACACAACTAGACATCAATACTTATCATCTGTGAGAGTTTGAAGACAATAGGTCAAATAATGAAGGAGGAGTTGTCTGCACGAGAATTTGCTGTAAAAATATAAGGACCAATAACTCAGTAAAAAATACGACAATGTAAATTATGTCCCCTTTACGCACAACTAGACATCAATAGCTATCAACTGTGAAAGTTTGAAGAAAATAGGTCAAGTAATGTAGGAGGAGTTGTCTGCATAAGAAAGGACGAACAGACAGACGGACGGACAGATGGACAGACGGACGGACGGACGAGCAGCGCCATACCATAATACCACCCCTCGGGCATTTGAAAATAGTCAAAACACACAAAACATGAATACATACATGAAAAAGTAGTCGAAACATGCAAAACATGATCACACACATGGAAAATTTGTCAAAACACACAAAACATGGTCACACACATGGAAAAAAAGTGAAAGAGACAACATACAAATCATGGGTACATACATAAAAGCAGGATACGCACAAGAAAACTTGTTTGACCATATAGACATAATTATGATTAAACAAAGTTACATGGGTGTAAATTTATTTGAAAAAATCATAGACATAAAGACTAACCTACAAGCATACATCATTTTACAATCATTCTACAATACAGTTACTTTGTTCTTGTCTTTCTGTATTTTTAACAAATGGGTTCTAATTCTTTAAACCAATTGATTCTGGGCCGGCTAAAAGTGTCATTAGTCGATATCAAAACCACAATTTATACTATACCGGCAGTCTAGGGGATGATATGAACAAATTATCTGCACAAGGACTATCCTATTACAACAGGAATTATATTTCTCAACATGAAATAAGCTTGTTCATCTACCACTTTGCAACTAAACGAGCAGGCAGTGATACCAAAAAAGACTTAAAAACATCAGTGATGTATCGGTTCCATATAGCCTCCAACCTTGTCTTGATCGCTCAAATTTTTTCCCCACATTAAGCTGTTTGAGACATAATGAACATCCTTACAAGATCCATATCATCGTTATTGAGATGAAACTTTGACTTTTGATTCATTGTACTGTCAAACCTTACACAGCAACCACCCCAATATTACAACTACCTTGTTATAACAACCGCTTATTTTCGGACTCCCCTATATTTTAACTTGATAATGAGACAAACTAAATATTACAACCGATTTTTTGGGTCCCAAAGGTGGTCGTGCTATTGGAGTTTTACTGTATGTCCATTTTATAATAAGTCAAAGGTTTGTTTGTTTCACAAGAACTTGTCATGCACATGTTTAGTCAAAAGAAATTATTATTATTAAGAAATGATTATTTAAACTACAGTCAAACCAGTCAGTAAAACACACCTTTGGATGAATAAAAAAGTGATATTCATGGTTTTCAGAGCTTAAACTGCAAATTTATACAGGAAAAAGAATTTTTTGAGGTATTCAAGTATATAATTTGGCTTCTGTACCAGTACTTAACCCAGTTCTCCACAAACTTCTCTACATGAATAAATAGCTGTGAAGGATGACTGTGTCTAATATTCACACATGGCCTCTATTCCCAGGTGGTTACTATTTGCAGATGGTCATTATTCACTGAGGTTGCTATTCACCAGTGGTCTTTAGAAAAGTTTTGACAGGGTACATATAAGTTGGGGAACTGATGCCTACCACAAGTGAAATACACTTATATCCAGGCAATGTCACATAATCATTGAATAATTAAAACATATATACCACAGGTGTGTGACCATTTTTTGTCACTACTGTTCTATAGTTTTCATGACATTCCATAAACATGCATTAAATTTCAGTTGATTTCAAAACTTTGAAAAAAAGAATAATTATACCTGATACAGAAATCTTTTAAATAATGGAACTGACATTTTAATAGACGTTATCAAAGAAATATTACACTCATGCATTTTTTTCCAGACCAGGGTTTTTTATATATTTATTCTATATTTCAACACAATAATGAGGCCATGGCATAATACTGAGGTGGTTGCTGTGTGAAGTATGACTGTACTGTTTATGCAAACCAGATACAGTAAATCTCATTATCTTGATGAGTCATCAGACCAGACTAACAGCTAGGGATAAATGTGGTGCTTGTAATAACGAGGTATTTGTTAGTTGGCTAAAAAATTATACACAACTCAGAACAAAAATTGAAAGAACTTTAAAATCTCCACGAGATAAGTTGGGTGTTCATGGTATAGATGCTTGTAATAATGAAGTTTTACTGTATTTAATTTTTGAACCAAATAAACAGTATTTGAAATAGTATACATGTATGAACATGATACCCACCACATTTTAATAATTACTGCACGAGATTCCATGACACCCAGGCTGCCAATAATAAAAATATGACAACGCTAGTTAAAGACTAAACAAAAAAAGGTTTGTTTCTGGTTCCATGCCCAAAAGAATATGGGTTGGTAGGCAGGGATTTTTTATGGTTTTTTTTACAAATATCAGCAAAACAGTTGTTATTACATAAATCAGCAACATATATCAGCAACACAGTTGTGAAAATTAAAATATTCGGATGCCGTAAAAACAGTCAGCAGGTAAAAGATTAGGTCAGTCGGGTAACCGGAAACAGTTACAAACACTTACCTCTAATTTTTCATACATCTGTAAATTGATATTTTTCACATCCTCAAGTTGTTTACGTAAACCGATGATACTATCTTGTTTCTCATGTATGTCTTTCTCCAGTAACTGTAAGGCCATTTCGATCTCCTGTTTCATGCTGATTTGCAGCTCTAACTCTTTCTCAACATCCTAAACAATTAATCAATTAAGAAATAGAAAATTATAAAGATACTTTAACAGTTTACTAAAGAAATAGAAAATTATAATGATACTTCTACAAAATTGAATGGGTTTGGGAGTATGGAACTAAACTGGGGGCCAATGTTAGGATGAGGCAATACTATTAGTATTTCAATGTCAAGGGGGCCTCCACGGTCAAGTGGTTATGGTCTCTAACTAGTAGTCACTAGCCCCTCTCAATGCTGTGAGTTCAAACCCATACAAGACAAAATTTTTTATAAAAGGAAATTATCTAGCTAGCTTATGGAAGGTTGCTGGTTCTACCCAAGTGAATGCCTGGCGTTTTCCTATACCGTTAAATCGGGAAAATTTGAGAAATGACCCAAGCTGTTGGTGTGACGTAAGACCCCAGTGAAAAAAGCTGTTCAAATTTTAAGGATCATATTAGAACTTAACAACGGAGGTTATTTATGCTGCAATACAGACTCTAAGAAAACCGGAATTCTCTGAAAATCGGATGACTTTAAGTCCCATTTTTTGTCTTCAATAATCAATAGTTCTCTGAAAACTGGAATTCTCAGAAAACCGGACTTTTAGCCCAGTCTGGAAAGGGTCCAGTTTTCAGAGGTTTTACTATAATATATATAATAAATATAGTAACAGTAGTAGTTCAAACACTGTAACACTAGCTGAGAACCAACATTTTCATCTTTCCGAGCACAGGGGTATCATAAACCCAGTTTGTTGTTTGTTGGAATAAAAATAATATAACTATGTATTCACAGAAACACTTATTGATCAAAACGTACACTAATAAACAGTAATTAAGAACATTTGATGCTTAATTCTTTATCTTAATATAATTGACCCAAATTATACACTGTTTTAATAGAATCCAATACTGCTAATTCTTTCTCATTTCTGTTTCAACAAACACAAACAAGCTAGAAGCAGACTGGGCTTTTTTGGCACTAAACCTTACTAAATATACTATTATGGTATCTGTATTCAACGATGCTAATAAAATGACATTTAGCAGTAGGATGGAGTTTTTATTCAAATATTTTGAAAGAAAGTTAAATACAATAAACCATGGTTGTAGTGAAGGATCAGACAAACTGAAGCACAGTCAAACCTTTGAACAAACGCCTCCCTTGGAAAAGTCAAAATATAGCCTTTATTAGCAGATGGCCTTTTTATTTGGAGGTCAGTTTGTTCTATATAATCCATGACAGTTTTCAAAGAATGGCCTTTATTCACAGGGCGACCTTTATTCAGAATGGCTGCCAACACAGATTTGGCTGTATTCATTTTTCCAGGGGCCTCCGTGGTTGAGTGGTTATGGTCTCTGACATGTAATCACTAGCCCCTTACTTATGTGAGTGTGCATCCCACCCGAGACCAAATTTCACATGTGAGGAAGCTATCCAGCTAGCTTATGGAAGGTTGGTGGTTCTACCTAGGTGTAAGCCTGGGGCCTTCCCATATGTTAAAGCTGGAAAGTCACCAAATGACCCTGGCTGATGGTGCGATGTTAAACACCAGTGAAGTAACTGCAAAAGTGCATGTATCAGTTCTGCCTCTCCATCCATGAAACATGTGAAACTTGGTCCCAGGTGTGATTCAAACGCACAGAATATCTGAAATCTAATATCACATGATATCAGAAATAAAATATGACATTGTATCAAATGGTAACTCGGCGTGATAGGAAGTAAATTAATCATTAATTACAGTATTAAAATTCTGAGAATAGCAGTGATGCTGACATTTAATCATCAGTTATTGATCAAAAATGTAGTTCAGCTAAATTAAGTTATTAAAGGGATTGATGTCATGAGATCACGATTCTCAAAACATGCGTGTTATAGAATAAAAATTAGTGTGAAAACCTGACTTGCTATGTGAGACTCTATTTTGCACATGTTTATACTTATAAATTGCACACATACACAGCACAATCACAAAGGTACATTATTTTCTTTGGTTCAACATTTCACCAACAGTCAAGGCCATTTGTTTGTTTGTTTTTATGTGACTTATTGTCATCCGGGTTTAACACCGTTTTTCAACAATTTTTCACTTATATACCGCGACCAGTTCACCTAACCATGTTTTCCTGGACTGTATACTAACCAGTACTAACTTACCCTTCCACAAGGAGCCAGCAACTTCTCCACATATGGAGGAAAATCAACATTTTTTGTCCAATTTTCATAGAAGGGTATGACCTGCCGAGGCCGTGATTCAAACCCGGATCTCCGAGTTACAAGTCCAGCTCACTAACCACTGGACCACGGCCGTGGCTGGAAGGCCATTTAGAAAGAGAAAAACATTCCCCATAATTAAAAAAAAATTGAAAATGTTCTGTTATAATATACTGAGAACTATTTTTCAATGGAATTAATCATGTAAAATATTGTGTTAAGTGCTCTGGTAAATATACAATGGTTTAGACATAATTTTGTGTCATGTTCTTTCATGATTACAAGCCTTTGATAATTCGCCAATTTAGTGCAGAATGACGCAAATTTCCCCTATCAAAGGGACCTGATACCTGTTCCCCAAAACCTTAAAAAAAGGGTTGCATTAAGGAATTAAAGTGTTACCAGTCGCAACTGAATTTCTTCATCAAGTCTTTTCTTCGTCTCAGCATACATGTTGTCCAGTCCAGCTCTGGATTGTTGATATGTCTGACGTTCAACATCGATGTCTTTTTTGGTCTCCTACAATTTTGTGTTGAAAATAAAATGAAATTGTGCAAAGAGATAATAAAAAATTAATCCATTTTATTTCATTTAAAACCTGAACTTGTAAAACATTATGTCAGTAGATTGCCAATGATTCATGTATTATTTTTGAATAAAAACAAATTTTATTAAAAAACAAAAGGTGACATGAATGGGTCCTACTTGCTCTTAATTAATGTATAAATGAAGAAATTAGTAATTAAATCTCATCAGTATGTAAACATTTTCAGCATAAACTTCACAGACACCTTAAAAATTTAAAGATTCATGCTATAATTTTAGGCATTGTTACAAGACTAACTTTAACATAACATATAATATAAAGAAGAATAAAACATTACAATAACACAAATTGTTCCATTAGTCTCATAGAAATATTTTATAGCATTATTAGAATATAGCCCAGGGTTTTCATTTGACCCTTAAAACATCATTTTAATCTTGATAACAGAAACAGGACTCTTGAGAATTTGTACCTAAGAGTCAAATTTACGATAAAATTAGAGGAAAATTTTGTTGATTGTTCAAGTTATCATCAGCTAAGGGTCATTTCTGACCCTCAATTTTTAGAAAACCATGAAGACACAAATAATTATAACAAACTTTAAACATAGAATGACTGTCCAAGGTAGATTCACAAATCTTCATACGAGACAACAATAAAAACAACAGAATTCTTCAGCTCCAATATATCCAATGATTTCATGAAATAGTAATTAAGAAATCCAAAGGAAAGAGCATTTGAAAGTGTTTTATTTTATTTTTTTAAAAGGAAGATAGGTATGCAGGGTAAACACAGCATAATCTTAATTATTACAACCACATTTTTTATGCTGTATTTCAATATTTTCTCGATGTTTCAACTTGATAAGGCCACTAAAAATAGGCATGCTTATGATTTACCAGCTGACCCTATTATTTGTGTTAATCCCTTAAGTTTCAAACAGCAAAATCTAAAATATGAAAAAAATTTGTGAATGAACCACAACTCAAAAGTATGAAAGGCATATTTAGATAAAAAAAAATTGAAAAGAAAGTTTTGCAACCAACCAACAAATAACCATAAACAAGACTTTTTTCTAGCCTAATGCAGCTGTCTCAATATTAAGAACAAATTGGTCCCATTGTGGTCTTAAAATTACATGTATATAGGCCTAACATGAAAACTGTACTATACATAATACAGTATAACCCCTGAAAACCAGACTCTCTGAAAACCAGAATTTTCTGAAAATCGGATGATTTTTCAAGTCTATATTTTTCTCTCCAATAATAGTTCTCTGAAAACTGTAATTCTCAGAAAACCAGACTTTTGGCCCAAGGAATCATATATATTTGAGGATACAGTAAAAACTTAATTATTAAGGCCATCTGTCTGACTGAATAAATCAGCTGTAATATTGAGCTAGTCTTGTCATCAAATTGAAATACAGAAGAAATACTGCAAACCTGTCTGAAAATATGTGGTTGTTATAATGAGGTAGTTATTATATTGAGAGGTTAGAGAGGTTTTACTGTATACAAATAGGTGAATATCATATTAAGTACAGACGATGCTTATAACAAGATCCTCCAGAGAATGGTAGATAGAAAGTTTATCCTCCTTCAGACATATGTAACAAATTTATGACGCACAGACCTGATCAAGTTTAAAGAAATATTGATGGACATTACCGCATAATATATGGAATTACTGTTAATATAATTATGCATTATCACCATTTTGCAAGAAGAGGTTCAAGTTCTTTAGAGTGAATTCTTCTACAACTACATGTAATTGTAGAATATTTATGATACATAATACTTTTGGTAGAAATTGAGAGTTAAACAAGGATTAACTTGGCAGGTGATGAACAAGTCAAAAACTGGTTACCTAGATAAGAAGATGATATAAAATGAGGCTTGATATATCATCAAATACACAGTGCAAATCTCTCCAGACCGGCCCTGTCTTGAGCAGCAACTACCCTTCAACAACAGCATAATTTTTTCCCATTGTACAATTTAACTATTAATGTAACCTTTCTAAACCAACAACCTCTCAACAACAACATAATTTTACTTCTCCCAACGGCAACGGGTGTTGCTATGGAGAGGTTGCACTGTAATACAAGAATATTCATCAGGTGACAAGTGCTAAGATTTCAATTATGCCAAAGTCACCTTTCAAACACAGTATTTCAACAATACATTTTACCACAGAAAAGGAGACTACTCACTACATTTCAAAGAATGGTGGTAAACTGTAGTTATTTCCCTTACATAAATAGCAGTTCTAACAGGGGAAGTAAGCACCGAAATTTACGTGTTATTTTAAAAGTTATCTGACTTATATTGAACTTTAAATTCTATATATTTTGTTTTGAATGATGGGTTTTACATTTATAATAATTTATTTTTATAAGATACTTTGATATGAAAGTTTACAGTTAGTTCAATATGAACAGCTCTAAGTATCGGCCTGTCACATTGACATGTTGGTGATGCCTTTCCAGTTAAAGTCAGTATTTTAGTGTAATCTTTAAATGTCCTAGATACTATGCTTAACAATATTTTTTTCCACAAAAAGTATGATGAAAGGAAATATTTGGTATACAGAAAATGTTTCTTTCTAACAAAATGTGATCGCTAACAAGGCTCTCCCTTTTTTTATGAGTGAAGCCAAATTGAAGTACAATAGTTCTATTATGCCAGTATTTTATACCATCAATTAAGATTTGAGTTTTACTAATAGTATTTATAATCACCAGATTAGAACTTCAGTGTTACTTACTGGTACTAGCACAGTGGCATGATAAAGACGAGTAATATCCTGTCACTGACAGAACTCAAGCTTGTATCCATACCATGGAGCCATGCATTAGCCAGAATCATTTTGTCAATTATAACATTATTCATAAATTTTTGCGTCAATGATACATTATTAAACAATTCTTACATTTTTACACCAAGTTCTGTATCAAGTATATAATCTTTCCTTAACTTTCTTTAAAACCATTCTTTAGATTACAGAAAAAAGTTAAAATTCCTTGTAACGGTCAATTTATTCTCTATTAAGTCTATTGTCGACAGGGGAGCTAATCCTGACTTCACTAAATATTTCAATACAAGGGAAGCAACTCAGTCAAATGTTCCACTAGAAATATTGATAATTATGAGATTTACACAGCCATAAGCAAGAACAAGAACTATTTTAGCAAGCCTACGAGCCAAGTATTTACCTTAATTTGAAAATTACATGTTTTTTTTAGTTGAAATATAGTTAGTTTGAAGATGTGTTTAGGCTGTGTCAAGTAATTACAGCAAATTTCACATTCAAATTGTGTGATAATAAATACAAGACAGAGATTAATCAAGTTTTATTTCACAACATGACATTAAAGTTTGACAATATCAAGCTTTAAGCTTTAATATATAAATAAGATATCACATGTATGATATCACAACACAGACACAAAATGTATGAAAATAAATAAAAACTTTGGAAAAATTACAACAAAATGATCCCAATTATGTTTAATAGAACATGAATTACATGTCCTAATATACTGACAAACAACACATGTGGCATAGTACATACAAATGTACAAACAAGCCAGACACAGGACAGCATATGACTTTAATGATTTATATTTATATTGGCATGGTTTATAAAGTACAGCAAAACTTATTACAAGCTTCAATATCACAAGAATATCTTGAGGAGTGTTTCAAGTCCCATCAATATTTGTTCTTAGTTGAGTATAATCTTCAACCAACAAACAAAGACCTCATTATTATGAGCACCATGTCTATTTCAAGCATTTAGTCTCATCCGATGACTCATTGAGATAATGTTTTACTGTATATAACTTGTTCCTGATTTCATTATTTTCATATCAGCTTCATTTATTGTACATCAATCTATTAAAGATTGGCTACATCCAGATTCAGGTACCTGCAATATTTGCTGATCAGCTAGACTTGATTTTATCCCTACACTGCATTAATTCCCTGCATTTTTACTGCATAATAAACTCACTTGAATTATTTTTCAACAATCTTTATTTAAGGGATTTTACAATCAATGATATATAAGACAAGTAGTTTTAATCTAATTATGATATCCAAATATAAATGATGAGAACTTATATTGCAGCTTTGACCAACCATCTTGAAATAACAAAAACCTTAAAATCCAGCATTTATTGGCAATTTTAAGACATAGCCAATTAGCAATAAACTTAAGTTTTGAGGCCCTTTCAGAGTTCTATCTTATATCAGACCAAGATTTGTTCTCATTGATCATGACAGTGTATAGAAAGACAATTTTTTCTGCAGAATATGGAAAATCAAACGTAGATATTTTTATGTAGTTACTGATTGGAAATTGTATGAGAAATGGGCTACGAATGTTTGGATTATGGTTAAGAACTGATTATGGTTGAATGAAACATTACAGCAAAACCTCTCTTAGTGGCCATCTTAATATTACAACCACCTCATTTTATAATGATCAATTTTTTTACTATCACTTTTTTTTAAATGCAACATAACATTGAGACCATAATTGAGTGTAATTTCAATTCTACACAATATTAAGACCACGTTAATATTAAGATGTTTCACTTAGGTTCAAAAAGTGGTCTTAATATCAAGGTTTTACTGTATTTTTTACAATACAAAATGTATAGATAAACTTGTTTGATGTTGTTTATTCAATCATATAACATAAGCTTCATAATTGCTGGGTACGGGGAACCAATGTTTGATGTTGATTATCCAATCATACAATATATTCTATATATAACTGCTGGCTACAGGGAACCAATATCAGTAGACAGTCCTTACAGAGATACTTATTGATTCTAAACCAACTAAAGTGTCATAGATTTCTCCTGCGTAACACATTATGAGAGATTGTTTTACCAGATATCTGAGGCTTTTAGCAGAAATATACATCATTTAATATGTTTACGTAGGATTTTTTAGCCAGATTGTAACATTTACAATGAACAATAAGAGGACATTTATACAGGACATTATATTTTTTCCTGTTTATGATATCAAAAGAGCAATTATTGAACGCTTTATCCCTTATGCTGTTTCTATGGGACATATTTAATTCAGAATGAACAAGACTAGGACAAATAAACAACTCAAGTGTTAATGATGTTTCTCATTCAAAGTCAGAGAAGAATCGTAAAAAAATAATAACACTTAACATAAATTTGATTTTTATATCTAGAACCAGGGAAATCAGGGCATTGCTATATAACTGATTGTATTTACTATAGATCTATGTGTGTAGAGGGGTATGACTTACAGCAGGATTGAAAGTGCACAGAGTGTGTCTTACTTTGAGGTATTTTTAAGCAAAGAAGAGTGATAAAAGTAATTTATGGAATGGATTTAGTATACATAATCAGATTCATAAAACACATTTACTATCACTAACCAGAGAATATTGTGTTGGCAAGAGGTTCACAGTTATAAATTTGAATGAAACATCTGCAGACCAATGAAATTTTGTTTTACATTTTGATGCTCTTCAATTGAAGTCAGAAAAAAGTAATACATGGCATTATAAAACATTATTTCATATCTTAAATTTCCAAAGCTGTTATAGCTTTACCAATTTTTTTTAACTTTATTACATAGTTTTATTTACAATTGAATGGCACAAAATTTTGGAAGTCAAAAATACTGAGAGTGCATTATGAAGTATAGTGTGATGCAAGTACAAGGGTATCTAAGTATAATACATGGTCAGTGTGAGGTGAAGAGTAAAACATTAAATACTTGTTTATCCTTTAATTTGAAGATTGATGGAAATTTGAAACCAGGTGACAATGACAAGGATGGCAGAGAGCTTGAAGATTTCTTAATAATATCAATACTAGCAGACTCTGTGTGTACTTCTGAACCTTCAGAATTTCTAGCATGGCGAGAATTAACAGTATTGTTATGGTCTGCTGCAGGAGTTGGACCTTCATCATCATCATCAGACACTTCTAATGCCTCAGATTTAATGGCAATTTGTAATTCTTCAGCCAATGATGGGCAGCTACTATCATTACTTAATTGATGCATGATATTTTGCATGTCCGAATCTTCAGCCAAGCTTGACACAGACAAATTTGGAGATGTTTCCATAACTAGATTAGTACTAATTTCTACAGGCTTAGACATGACAGCAGCAGACTCTTCAAAGCTCAGTGTTCCATCCATAGTTATATCAGTATGTGTTTCTAAATCTTCCAGATTTTGGTCAGACTGGTTTTGTTCTTCATTGTGTGGCTATAATGATAATATCTAGATATTACAGTACACAGATAATTTGAATAAACTAATACATATATATAAATACTAATTTGGACTTTTTGAAGTTAGTAACAAAAGGTCAAGTCCAGAAAATCTCAGGCAATCATTTATGGTTCAATTCATATACATTTGTAGTTAAAACATGCCTATTTAAACACATTTAATGGAACCTCTATCAGTCCCCTAAATTTACTTGGACCTTACATCATAACCAACCTCTTAAGATATACATTCACACAGTTATTTAGTAAATTTATAAATTCAGTACATGGAGATACTCTAACCCGTAACCATAGGCATAAATAGATAATTATCAATATAAACTAATGCAAATATAAACTAATATAAAATAAATGCATGAGAATATTTTACTGATAAAATTCAGTACAAGAAGAGTATTTAAAGTGATGTTTTACATGAAATATGAGTGTATAAAGACAATTTATGATCATAATGGTATTGGAATGGATGAAGTCAAAATGGTTACCATGGCAATACAAGCAATATGTGTCATAAATAAATGACATTCACCTTAATAATAACCACAAAACATCTGATCATATGAAAGCCTTCCATTTTCACGACAGCTTTAATAATGTTGAGTCTCATAAAAAAAGACAGTGGAAAGTATTATGAGGATTTGAAAAAGGGTCAAATAATACTAGTAATAATTACTTTGTTCATCCATAAAATGCTGATACTTTTTATCTGTTCATTAGTATAATAAAGAGGACGAGAACAACAGCTTTAGAATTTGTACAATTTTTCTTTCTCTAGAGAAAATCTTTGACATTAAAATTGTACTTTATTTGATACCCATTCTGTTTGGACCAATGCCATGCTTCAATTAATCATTTAGATCAAGAGATTCAATTTCTTTTAACCTTGAAATTAAACGAATTGTGGTTAGTACAATATGTATATTGTACTGCTGTTTAAATGTAAATTTGGACAATCTGTTCAAATGTCCAAGACAAGTGACATTGCTCTAAAAGGCAACATGATTATTTGGCTGTATTTTATTTTAAAGCAGTACCTTATGATAGCATGCATACATATAATAAGAGTTTCATTCAAAATACGCGGACTGATACAGCCAAGTATACATCAACATGCTTCATCAACCATGGTGACAGCTTCATTGTAACTTTAATTACTGACAACACAATGCCATACAAAATCACCAAGATGAATTTTGAAAAGAAGCAGTGGTAACCATTCAAAAACTAACGCTCAATGTCTAAGACAGATAGCAGATTTTGAAAAAACAATATAACTTTTTGTATGAGTACACGGAAGAATTGAGGTCCACAGTCATACAATCAAAGAAAAAAGACAGCAGATGTGACAGTGCTATGTTATAGCACTATAATGCTGTAAAATATGTTGCCACGGTAATATCGCACACTTGTTAGACAAAGCACAGCAAGACAAACAAGCAGACACACAGACAGACGAACAGACAGACAGACAGGCGTTTTATTCAAGTATTAGATTTTGAATTATTATTATCAGTTTGTAACTTAGTCCCGCATTTAGGACACACCTCGATGTGATGCTTGTGTACATGTAGGATTGTGTCACGCTGGGATTCTGCATTGCACTTCTGATCTTCTAATTCTAATATGGTGTTTTTGGCGATAGCAAGATCTTCTTTCATCAAGGCATTTGTCGTGTTCGCCATCTCCAACTTCTGCTGTAGGTTGGCTACAGTAGTGCTGAAAACGACAAAGAATAAATCATAAATATTAAAAAAAATAACTGACAGTCTCATTCTCCAGGATATAATTGATTGTGCCATACTTAGATCTTAATAACAAGACTTCTAATGGATGCAATTATATCAATCAATGTTGATAATTTGAAATTACAACCTTTTAGTTATGCTATGAATGAATGAATCAAACAAAAATATAGAGATATACATATACCTGTACTTCAAACCATAGAAATTGTAAGTAATCAAAGTTTTATAAATGCTTTTATCCAAAAGAATTCTTTACTACTCATGAGCCAAAATTCTCAGTTTTACTCCAAACTTTTTCAAAAACTCCTTCTTTGAAGCATAATAGTTATAATATAATAATACAGTTAAACCAAATAGTGCCTACAAATAAGACACTGCAAGTAATTTTGATATGCATAATTATGCAATGTACAGTAAAACCTCACACAGTGACCACCTCATTATTATGACCATTTTGTCATCGTGACCACTTATTTTGGATCTGCTTTCAGTAACTCCTCTATAATTCAACTTGATAATGAGACCATCTCATTATTACGGCCGATTTTTCGGGTTCTGAAGGTGGTCCCAATATTGGGGTTTTCAGTACAAACATTGCACTTTAATGGAGATAATGTATACTTACTTGAGGTGTCTATTGAGCTCTTCTAGATAATTTTTCTGGTCCAAAATTGTCTGCATTTTCTCCTGCATGGCAGCACTGTAAAAAAATGCATACGATATAAGCATAGTCTGAAGTACATATGATATAAAGTATGTATTATTTTGAAACTACTTTTTGTGGGTTTGAGTCTCTTAAAGTCTAGATCAGACTTACTCATACAAGCACAGTCCAAAATAAAAAGGCACTAGCACCACTTATCTCCCAAACTTCTAGTATAAAATACTACAGCCCCATTTCAACTAACGATTGTACATCAGAATAGAAAGCATTTGATCTTAAAACTTCCTAAACTACAAACCAGGTATTATCCTGTCCGTAAGACCATGATAATCAAATTTACATTCTATTTCAGAAAATAATTATTACCAGCCATTTAGACTGATGCCCAGGAAGGAGAATCTGTCATTATTTAACTTTCCAGAACCACTGAACTGTACTTTTTAACTAAAGTTTAACGTCGCACCAACAGCCAGGGTCATTTGGTGACTTTTCTAGCTTTAACGGTGGAGGAATACCCCATGCTTACACTTGGGTAGAACAATCAACCATCCATAATCCATCTGGACAGCTTCCTCATATGTGAAATTTTGTCTCGGGTAGGGTTCAAATTCATAGTGGCAAGTGGTAACAAATAACAGAGACCATAACCACTCGCCCACTCATTGAACTCTTAGGTACAATGAACAATAAAGATTTTTGAGTACAATTCACAGCTCTAAAGTTGTAATAGCACAATAATAGTTCTACCTCTCAGAATCTGGATCATCGTCAGTTAATCTTGTGTCTTTCAAGTACAAACTGAAGTCTATCACTCCCATCTAAAACATGAAACAATAGAAATAATATGAAAGCTGTTGCCATAGAGACGTTTTGATAAAAATTCTTAAGAAAGGAGAATTTTAGTTTTTATAACATTTGTTAGTACCAGATGGTATGTAGAATTACATAATTATGTAAGCAGATTCATAAAGACAGGTTTATACATTCAATGAATTAAATAGCAATTTTTTCAGTAAAATTCACAAAAATGTTGAAACAAGCAGTAAAAGTATGTTGAGCTCAATTAATACAGTGAGCTAATCTGGTCAGCAGAATTTAATTGTCATAAGTTGAGACACCACGCAATAAAATCTTAAGACTAAATATCTATTTGTAATCCCCAGACATAAATATTTCATACAGAATATCCTCAAATAAAAGTCCCCTTTGATGTTACATATTGCTGATTTTTCCCCCACTTTGTAGATTTATTGTCTGAACCACCTTCAATGAGACTTGAAGGATTTTAAATCAAAGCATTAATGTAGTGGTGAGTTACAATTTTTCATTTTCACTTGGTTTTAATGCGGTATTCCAACAAATTTTCAGTTATATATGGGGGCCAGTTCATCTAACCAGTTTTCCTGGACTGTATACAAACCAGTACTAACTTATCATTTCACAAGGAACTGGTAACTTCTCCACATACAGAAGAAAATTGACATTTTTGTTTCATAAAAGGGAATGACCTTCCATAACTCGGATTTGAACCGGGTTACAAGTCCAGGCCACAAACAACTGGACCACAGTCACAGCTCATATGATACTTTCTTGTGGAGACTATATTTAGTAATATTGTTAAAAGTAGAAGAAAATAAGAACATACAGGTTGATCTAGGTCCTCGTCTTTGATACCCATGTTACAGTCAATCACATTTAGGCCAACAAGTAATCCAGCTATCACAGTTCCTTCATCTTCCATCAAAAATGCACCAGGTTCATAAAAGTCCCTGTAAATATAAAGCAGTAAGAAATCATGAAGTTTCAATAAATTATTAAAACTGTCTTAGTTAAAAGAGACACAGTCATGCAGATACTATTCAACAATAATCATGTATAAAGCAACAATTTTGCAAAAAGAGATTTTTTTCACTATGATAAATTTGATATTTCATAAAGAAATTCCTTTACAACAAATGCATCACAGTGGCTCAAACTCCTATAAGAAGGGGAAAAAATACCATTTTTTTCAAGTTTGAATGTGGCTATATTGATCCTTGTATCAATTCATTTGTATATTCATGACAAGCAATCAAGAATACAATGCTACTTACGATAATACCATATCTCTCTTTTCTATTAACAACTTGAAATAATCTGACAGACTTTTCTGCATGGCAGCAAGTCTCAACCAAGCTCTGGCTTTACCCAAAGGTGTCCTGAAATTGTTAAAAAAAACTGTTGCAACCCATAATTTACATCTTTCACAAATGTTAGATACAAGAAGGTACAATAAATGCTTATCAGAATGAACAGTATCCCTTGGTTGTATTTAATCAAATTTATTCAACCAGAATTTTTTTTTTGGTTACATTTCACAAAAAACATGGTTTAACAATTGAATTGAATAAAGCTTGAAACGTTCTTAAATAAAAAGATCATTTGTCTCTGCAAATGATATTTTCACATTTATTCATTTTTGGGCTTTTACATCATGGTATAGGATACACACAAATGAACTCATACAAATGAACGAAACAGTTGTACAGTGCTCTCTCTGAAGAGAGACACAAAAAAGTGTTGTTCTTTGGAGGGAGTTGTTGCTCAGAGGGTTTCTTGGAGGACATCGGTCTTTGGAGGTGAAGTTACAGGAGGGAGCACTGTATAATTAAGTTTGGGTCGTTGAGGATGAATGGAAGATTCAAAGATCAGGACACTAATGTATAACTATAATCTAATTTAAATCTCCATAACAGAATGGCATCCAAAGGGGAATAGTTTAATTTTCATGAAGGGAGACAATTAAGCTCTTAAGAAGAGTTTGAATGTTAATAGTCTGAAGTGAACATTGTTACTGTGATAATGATAAACAATATTAAAAAACTATACTAGGTTTTATTTTTTTTTGGGGGGGGGGGCGGTACCCCTGTTTTCAACAGAACTTCAATTAACTATTTTCCTATCCATTTGAAAGCCTTTGTCTTGTACAACATGTTTGACTGTACAATGGTAAGACGGGGCGTAAAATGAAAGATGCAGAGAACACTACTAGAATCATGTATCGATCATCAATAATAAGAAATACACAAGCATGTTCAAAGTTTCACAAATCTTAAAGGAAACATTAAGTATTCATACTTTAAACGAGGCATTTCACGAACGGTTGCAGTAATTTCTGCAGCCTCAGGTGCAAATTTCTCCACTAATTCGAGTACACACCAGAAGTCCCTTCTGTCACGTAAAATACTCTTCTTTGCTGAAAAACACAACAATAGGAGCATGATGTTGTATTATCACTTATTGTACTATATATCAAATACCTAAGCTTTATCTCCATAACAGAATAGCCATTTACAATGTGCTAATTATCTCAGAATGACAGTACAAATGAGGATAATATTTCGGTTTCATACAAGACTTGTTTGTTGTCTCAGAAAGAAATGTTGTCTTCATTTGTTGTCTCAGACAGAAATGCCAAATGTCTAAGTCGATGATTTGTGAGTAATTGTTTTTTTTAAGCAATAACTTAATGTTATTATTATACACGCATAAGAATATTACTGGTAAATAATTTATAAAATAATTTGAGGGCTGATTTTTTAGAAACTTCTCAACAAAATAAGGTACGACAAATTGAAGTTGAAACAATGCTGGAAAGACAGACCATTTTGTAGAAACGAAGCACAATTATGATCATTTTTAATTATATGTGAAGTATTTGGTACTAGGCTCAAACATTTAGGCACAATAATATTCAATGTATCTTCACTACATTAAGCCAGGAGCAGAAGTCAAACAAATTTAAGGAAAATGGCGGAAAGCATTATGATATCAATACATGAAACAATGCATTACTTGAGTCATCAGTTATAGTAATGATTTTGTTAGAATTCAGTCGGGAGTGTTGTATCAATAACAGATTGCAAGAATTGTCTCAGATCAATATCTGTATTTCCTCTGTATTACGTAATTCATAAACTTTCCCATTAAAACATTCCTGACAACAAAGCTGATATAAATAACATGTTTTTCTCTGAAATCTATGTTTTCAATACTTTGTGCACTACTTAAAAAAATAAGCTGTAATAATTAGCTGAAAGATATGCCAACCAAAAATTCAACATAAGGAAGATGGGGACGCATCTAAGGGATATAGTTAAACAGTGTGAATGTGTAGTCCTAAGGCAACCCTAAAAGAATTTAAGAAACCAAAATATTCTCCTTCCTCATAATAAATAGGGCCTATTCTGGGTCATACATCATCAGGGAATGTTAACACATATTCAGTAAAATGTGCATTAAGTAAAAAAATCAGGGCTTGTCAACAACTAGAGCTCTGCCAAATGGCGCTAATGCCCCAGAATAATGCCACTTGTCTTGCAACGGCACCTTATCATGATTATCAAGTACTCTGAGTGTAATACTGATATGTTTAAAAGTGTTTGAGCAATGGGTAACATTAAAGTTTTTGCATAAAAACGATGATTATGACAACAACAACCCAGCGATCATAATAGCTCAACCTTGTTTTTTGAAACAAACTAAGAAACATACAAGCTAAAAAAGCATCATCAGTCTAATCCACTTACGTCTCAAACCATGTCTCAGTACATGTTCTAAAACAACAAAAAACTGTTGTAACGGTTCGTGATCATCATCCAGCATGCGTCCATGTGCCATTGATGAGTCTATCAACTCTTTGACGATCAGTTTTGATACGTTCAGCAAATTTGCTCTTTCTATCGTCCGAGGGTCTCGATCTGTAGATAAGTAGTTTAAACCCAATGTAGTGATCACTCATAAATGTATAAAATTAACAGTGACTAAATACATAAAACAAAAGGCCAAAAAAATGAATCTTAATCTACCATACAGTAAAATCATTTATCCCGGGTAAGTATACAGATTAGACAAGTACATTGTAGTCTCATTTTGATGGCTCTAACTTTTGGTAAACAGTTATTCCTTATGCTCATCAGTTTTATCTTACGTGACCAAATAATCTGTTTACGGGATCATATACAACCAGGTATGCCTGATTCTCCATCAGTTTTAAACCCTGAAAAGGACTTCAATCAGGTAGTAGGAAACGTGGTAACATTTGATTTGTTTATGTGACATATTGTCACTGGGGTTTAATGCCATTTTTCCACAATTTTTCAGTTATGTATGGCGACTGGTTCACATAACAATTTTCCTGGACTGTATAGTAACCAGTACTAACGTACCCTTCTACAAGGAGCCGGCAACTTCTCCAAATATGGAGAACAATCAACATTTTTGTCAAATTTTCATAGAAGGGTATGACCTGCCGCGACCGGGATTCGGACCCGGATCTCAGGGTTACAAGTCCAGAACACTAACCACTGGACCACGGTTGCAGCTGATAACATTTGAAGGGATAGAAATCAAACAAAATGACAATGCATTGCAATACAATTTTTGCAAATACCGATCAGCCATAAAATTGCTTTTAAAACAAAGTATGTACAACTCCAATCCACTCATAGTCATAAAATAAACATGGATATTGTCTGGGCGAATGAAAACTTGTCATAGCTTTACTTAACATCAGTGGTTTCCAGAAGAAGTTTTGTATTTGATAATGCAATAACTATAAAAAGTACAATTTTCACATCAAATCATTGACAGCTGTAGTATATCATTTACAAAGCAAATTTTAGATCTCAATCAAATTGTTCACGGTTTTATCATTGCTACGTTTTATTCAGTCACATTATAAACTATTTACCTTAACCTTGTCATTAACAAATGCCAATAAAACTACCTAACAAATCTGATGAAGCTTTAAAAAAAACAATACATAATAAGACCATTATAACAGACTTGCATGGAAAAATCATCAAAATCAGTATTTCATACGAAACAAAAAATGAAAATCAATTCAGAAGAATTCAGACAAATTACTGACACCGCATCTGAGGTTGATCTCCCTGCTCAAATCTCAAGTTTGTGTTTTCAATATTCTCTAGTGATGAATAATAAGATTTATCTTTTTTCAAGCTGTATTTTGTAAATCAGCCAATTCAATTTTTTCTTCATACTTATTACAAACATACAAATAGGTCTGAAAAGGTTGAGATCAAAACTGAGATTTCAGCTTTGAGACTGATCTCAAGTCTTATAACCACGGGCCCTGAGATCATAAAGCAAGCAGTTGTTATGAAAGAAACACTAAGATCTTCAGATACTGAAGATCAATCATGGGATATGCTCAGCTCATGAAATATTTAAAACATACGACACTACTGAACAATACTGCTGTTCCATTAATACAAACATTGGCCATTAGAGACTGCTAAATGCATGGAGAGCCTTCATACGGTAGTTCTGAGGAAACATATGACTAATAGCTTCTGGTATTATCGGAATTTTGTAAAGCTGTCTTAAAATTGAGAAAACGACAGTGTAATGACAAAATTGCTGAAGTTTTAATCACATATGGCGAAGGATACATGCATTTAATTAGTAGGCCAGCATCCCAAATTAATCATAGGCCTCAGTTTATAATCCACACATAACCTTTCAACACCAGAAAATTTACTACAAATGTGTAAAATTTAGCCGAAAGCATACATCATACCTAAAAATACAATTATTTTCTGTTAACTCTGAGCCAGTAAATCTGAATAAAAAAATCAAACAGTCACAGTAACAAATTCAAAAGTAGAGCTAACCATTGCAAACACTAAGTAATCATCAATGCTCATAATTTATATGCTGATAAACCCTTATTAGTTTTACATGGATAAGACATTCATAATTGACCTTAACCCTTTGCCTCATATTACTGCATTTCCCCGCATCTGAAGCAGACAACCTTTGAAACATTGTGGCAAAAGAAGCCATTGCTTGTAATGAATAATGGTTTCTTTTGCCACAATGTTTTCCACTCTGTCAGAGAGAAATAACCCAATTTTCTTTAATAAATTGATCTTTTGTATATTAGCAAGTTTGATATAATGAGTTTCTTCTGTATTTTCTTTGAATTTGGATGTCCAAAATATGCTTAAGAGGCAAAGGGTTAACAATATTACATCATATCAAATCAACAATATACATGTACTGACCATCATCCTCAATCATAGAGTTACTGAGTGATGGTGGC
Organism: Lutraria rhynchaena; assembly: GCA_008271625.1. NCBI lineage: Eukaryota > Metazoa > Mollusca > Bivalvia > Venerida > Mactridae > Lutraria > Lutraria rhynchaena. The sequence goes on from VIBL01000092.1 coordinate 471,166, forward strand.
ACTTCAAACTGGACATCACTCAACTCTCTGAGACATAACCAGTCACCATCCACAGACACACGGAATTTACATAAATATATTGTCTCTTCAGCCATGTTGATTACGGAGAATACATAAAATTATCAACCTATGACCTTCTAGACTTTTTCAATGATATCAAATAACATTAGCAGCAGCGTTTTAAGTCCACATATCACAGTTTATGTTAAAACAATGTTATTAATCACCCCAACTTAGCATTTCTTAGTTCACAATTATATTGCAAGCCGTAAATTGTTGTATTTTACTCTTAATAATGTCAATCCTAAGCTAGATATCTCATATTTTGCTTAATTACAAAAATTTTGAGTCCAATAGACACAATTTATGTTTTCACACACTAAATGTTCCTCCCAAATCTGAAGAGTGCACTCTTCAGAGTATAATCAACTAGAAATATGTCAGGACACAAGCAAACAGTATCCATCACATTTCCAATGTCCCAGTACAACAATGAACTGTCAATGAGTAAAAATGCAGCTTCAGTATTGGCTGCAATAATGTCGAAATGTTAAATATTCTGTTACTATAACGATAAAACATCCAGTGTCAATACACTAAATTTCACATTATACAGGAATCTAAATGCTCAATCAGTCCTTTAACATCAGAGATCTTCCCCTGTGAGGCAAAAATCAATGAAACGATATTGAACGATGTCTATAAGGCTATTTTTAGAAACAAACACAAATACATTATGTATAACATACTCATGCATACGTAATATAGAATTTTTCAAACAACACTACGTGGTAGTCAGATTCAACATTCAAATATATGATTATAAAAACATATGCTGATAATTTGAACACAACATTGTAGATTCCATTCCATGATATTGATTTTTCAGTATTTTAATCAGCTATGAATCAATATTTTCCTGTATAATTCCAGTGTGGTAAATCTGCCAAGTTTCTCTCTAGAATAGTACACAGATAATATAGAGAATCAATTCATGGACTGTTTCAAGGATTTTAAAGCCTAATCCAGGTAATTATATAGGTAAAAATAGGAGCACAGTCATAAATCTACAGTAGATCTGTTTTTCTAGGATCTAAAGCCTTTTATTAAACATCTGAAGTTGTTTGCATGCAATTATTCCTGGCACATCCAGTTTACATTACGCATGTGAGAAACGTATATAAAAAATCTATGTTTTGTGTTCAGCCAAGTACTTAGATTAGTTCCAAAAAACATAATCCAAATTATTTTGGTAATTTCAAAGCATCTAAGTTCACACTATACTCATATAAGCAAGGCAGGTGCTGACTAAATACTGCTGGATTTATTGATCTAATACTAGAATCCAATTTATAACAAAACTCCTAATTAAATTATCCCATTAATTGATCACAACTCTATTAAAGATAACTGGGGTCAACACCCAATCAGTTGATAAAAACAGCATGTGCTCAAAATTTGATAACCAGACATAAACATCAATAAATTCCAACATTCCAAGAACCAATATGAACCTAATGTATTACTACAGGCATGCACACATTGTGCATAACTTCACCGGCAGTATAATCTGGCAATCGTCCGAGAATAATCACTCCTTGATATGAACATTTCAACAGTATATTAACAACAGTTCACAACTATGAACACAAAACCAGACAGAGAAATGTAATTGCAGGTAATGTACATATGTTTGATAGTCTAAACATATAATCTATAAGAATTCCAAAGGCATTTCTTTCAAGGCCATGCAATTATTGTCAATACAAAGTAATCATAGAGTGAGGAATTTTACAAAAATCAATGCTGTCTAGAGTTACAGAGAAACTAACAGCACAAGAATTCTGGTGACTTCCATTACTCTGCCATTAACCAAACAACCAATCAATAGTTTTCCACCATGCAGAAGTGTACGATCATATTGGTTGAGTTATATCACCATAGTTGAATCTATCATAAACTAACAAAATAAGCAATCAGCCAATGGCACATAATTGGATGATGTAGTAGATGCCAGCTTTCAGCATAATGAATAATGTCGATAAAACCAAAAAACAATTAGAAGATGCTTTAACCCTTAGCCTCAAAATATCACATTTCAACACATCTGAAGCAGATGACTTCAGAGCACATTGTGGCAAAGGAAGCCATTGTAATGAGTAATGTTTGCCGCAATGTTTTCTGTCTGAGAGAAATAACCCAATTTTTTTAAACAAATTGATGTTTTGTATACAGTAGAAACTCGTTATATCCAAGTTAAAGGGACTTCATAAAATTGTTCGATATAACCGAACTTCGATATATAAATAATCAGAGAAATTTGTCTACTGGGTTCACTTTTTAGAGCGATCGTCGGTGTATTGTAATAATCATTTAATCATGCTATTTTGTGTATGGGATAGGAACAAAACACAGCATTTATACTTTCAATGTATTTAAGATATGCAACATTTATGTAAAAAAAACACAAATAAACAAAAACTTACAAACCTGTTTACACAAACTGATTTTATATAATCATTAATTTAATTGTCATTAATTAAATATCGATTTTGGAGTTCAATGCAAAAAAATCCGACCAAGTGAGAAATTAATAGGTGTTACAGGTAAAGGTAGGAAAATTTCTTTTGTTACCCGGCGACTTAATTAGTCTGACATAGATGGTCACTGTATAGTTGAAAATCGATGTTAGGGACCGAAAATCTACTTCGATATACAAAAATATCAAGACCAACAAATTCGATATAAGTGCACTTTTTTGATACGCAAAAAGAAGGATAAGTTTGATATAATGAGTTTCTTCTGTATTTCCTTTGAATTTGAAAGAGTCCAAAATATGTTTATCAGGCAAAGGGATAAACACTATGATCAGACCAGGAGAGAAGACAAATGAAGTCTTGCATATCTTTTATTAAAGCATTGAGAAACACAATCAAACCGGTGCAAAACATTGATCACAGCAATTAAAAATTTCCTTGGTCTATACCTTATACGACATGCGTTCACAAATTCACGAGAATTGTATCTAATTTTTCAAGTAACATAATATTATACACTACCCTAATAATAAACACTGTTCATTAATATAATGATCTACTGAAACTGCATACACCATACACAATACAGTCAAACCTGGGAACAAAGGCCACTCTTGAGAAAGACAAAAAGTGACCTTAGTTGACAGACGGCCTTTATTCAGAGGTCAGTTTGTTCTAAATAATCAGTGACTGTCTTTCAAAGGTGGCCGCAAACACAGGTTTGACCGTACATGCATATTAATAAGAAAATTCAATGATGTGTACAAGTTCAGTAAAAAAAATGTCACATACTGGCACATTGATTAAATGAACAGTCAGCCCAGTTCAAAACTCTGAGGAAATACAACAATTTTAGGGTTGTTATGGTATACAGGTAAACTAGCACATAAACTATGTTCTTGGAGTGATATGTGTACCATATAGCCCTGTTCAGTGATATGTTCAAACTTAATTTTAAATTAATTTGATAATAAGATGACTGTAAAAGAAAAGCATCAATCCAATTAAGTTTTCTGGAGACATCCATTATGATGTATGCGAATACATATGTTTTTTAAAAACAATGTTCATACCCTCTCGAAATACTTGTCTTACCCCCAGATTTCAGACCTAAGGTGTAAGCTTACCCCCAATTTCAGAACTGAGTGGGAACACTGCTATGTACAGTAATATTGTATTGCAAGTGCTCCAGGGATACTTATCCCTTAATTGTTCTGTTACATCAAGCAAATACATTTTGAAATAATCAAAACACACAAAAATCTTAATTCTTATAAATAAAGCTTAGGCATAATAACCTCTATTGAAGTAACCCAATGAATCATCATCACTATTATTATCGTAATTATTAAAAGTATTGTAATGAACAAATACTGAATTTACGCAGACAATAAAGTTATCTCCATCTAAGCGACAGAATGAAATGGAATTTTATCTGTTTCTTTACATGATTACACATACACACATGAGATGTTTCAGTGCCTAATTTATGAATAAAGTTTGCTTTACTCCTTAAACAAGAGATGACCAAGTGTTTGATCACAATCAAGCTCGACAAAAACGAGACTAATTATGATCAACATGCTATAAGTGAACAACTTACGAAATATAAATTTAAAGACGAATTTAAAGAAATTAATCTTTTAAATGTGTGGTTTCCACATTCTTACAAATATTCATACTAGTTCATTCAATCAACTTAGCTTTCAAAAAGCAATGGATACTGAGAGATAATTTAATACAGAACAAGTGGCATTTCTAGGAACTAGTTAAAACTTGTGCAGTCAATGAAATGCAAGATTCAAGGGAGGTAACCACAACAATACTAAAACATTGCCGATGGCAGATTTAATTCCCATATAATAATAATAATTTAATGACTGGTTGTATAGAATTCATTCTAGCAACACGGTAAGAAATCTGGTTGCCACACATGAAGTGAACACATTTCGGTTCAGCAAAAGTTGTGCACACTCTAAGTCAACATATCAAATAAAGTTTATTTAATAAACCATGAATATACAAAAGAATTAATTCAAAAACTTCAAGTAGAGTAAATCTTTTAGTTGGATGATGACAAAGAATCAAGATCATTTCATCAATAATGTCAGAGTATTATTTATCACTTACAGAATTAATGAATAACAGATACATATAAAAAGCCCACCCCCAGACAGACATTTGAAAAATGGGAAAATACTTGTAAGAAAATTTAAATAACTTACCTCTTATTTACTCTTACATGTCACGACAAGGATTAAAAATTGTCGAATCATTACATCACAAAATAACTGACCATCAAAATCAGTAAACAACGGTACTCATAATATACAGCTATGAGTAAACTGGTAATCTTTTGCAATTCAATCCCTCCAAAGGTAGCAATTCTAAGTAAATGCAGGAATTTCTTCAAAAAAATTGGGAGCATGATTTGAATGCAGAAATCACTACACAGACTGATATGATAAGAAGGCCAAGATGTACAGTCTTGATAAGAATGCTATGGTAATGATATAAATTTACATTTTGTATATATGTAGCATGGAATTCTAAGGACTAAAAAGTTTTATATAGTTCACTTACCTCTACAGCAGTACACATATTGATTATTAACATTTGTTGATTCCAGAAGTAGTCAGCCAGCATGAGACAATCAAAAGTTTAAAGATAACCCATTTCTTCCATATATAGTCAGAGAAAAGCATCTAGGATTTTTTTCATATATAATATGGTATAATCAGGGGTGTAGAAATGTTTTCATGAAGCTGGTAAGCTGCTACAAGTAGAGGGGGGTTCTGAGGGTTCCTCCCCAGTAGGGGCAAAAGTAGCCTACAAGAATGCTAAAATAATCAGTTGACTTTTCTACATCTCAGCTTATTTCTACATCCCTGTACAATGAAATATCAAAGTAAAAATTTTCACAGATAATTTCATTAACTACTTATGGGCCAGTCTTTATTAAATATATATAAATTTTCTAAGAATGGTGTTGACAAAACTCTTTTGTCAGCTTCCTGGAAAAACCAGTGCATGAGTCATAAAAATAAATGTGATTGAGACCTTTGTAGGTTTGCATTCACCCAGGAGAATAACTATTATTAAAGCAGCTGCAACTCCATTTAAATAAATAGATTATACAGGACTGTCATTGATAGTTTTAGGGACTGATAGAACTCCCATCAAGTGTAAAAATATCAAAACAATAAATGAGCACTACTGGTTCTTAATTCAGAGTAGTTAAAGGCAAAATATGCTTGTAAAATGTACATTTTCATGGTTGCAAAAAACTGCCAATTGGAATCACTTATCATTATGTCAAAGGTACCCAAAACATAATCAAATGATAAGGCCTTCAGGGAATGATGTTTATATACAGGAATAAATTGGATGGACTCATAAAAGAGACTGACATGTGATAATGAACATTTAGTATTTCAATATAATAATTAAGAAAATATAAATGAAAAAAATGTTTACGAAAAATCAAAGTGAACTTTCATGAGAAGCACGAAAATTATAAATAATAAGAATGAATTAGAAAATATAAAACTACTCAGGATAATTTTATCCATGGTTATCAAAAGTTGTAATTCAAGATGGGATAGGGTAAGCATTTAGTGATAAATTATCAACGACAGCCTTTACTCCTTCATAATTGATAAACAATTTATTTAATAGTGGACATTGCACTTTATTCTATTTAGTCATATATCACAGCACTGATGTAACACACAGTCATTTATCATCTTACTGCAGGTATTTGGTTAGTATTGAAGTAAGTGTCAGTCCATAATTAAGCAGTCAACTCACTAAGGAACCAGAACACAGCTTAACAACAGTTTTATCCATGGATTCTGAAAATAGGATAGGTTGCATCTCCAATAATCAAGTAACAATAGAAAAAAATATAGCAATAATGAATGATATTTTTTTTAGATTTGAAAATATCAGGGAAACTACTATTGTTATTTTAATCTAGATGGAGAACTTACATTTTTTCTTGCTTCTTCTACCCGTGTTAGCACCATCGGAGGGTGCAACAACAGAACTTGTTTTTTCAGTGCTTTCAGATCTTGACAGGAACTTATCAAATGCAGAACGCGCGGAAGATACAGGATTCGTCCATCCTTCATTAGGCTTATCCTTCTTCCTTGCAATATTGAATGTCATTGTCTTTTCGTTGCTTTCGTTATTATCACTGGTCAGGCTTTTCGAATCTGAGTTTTCGACGTCCGCCATTTTGTCTAAGAAAAGTCATGTGACTTATTATGAATGTTTACTACACGGATATCGCTTTTTAGTTTTACCATCGAGGTTTTTGCCTATTTTGCCTATTTTGCATCGTACAATCAAGGAGTATTTATTTAAGAGGGATCATTATGAAATGTTTTAACTGAAAACAACAAATCTGATCGATGTTTTTTTTCAAAAATGAAAGTTTACCTTTTCTTGCTGCATTTTACTACGATAACGGTGCACACACAAGCAACGATGACCTTCCCAACGCCCCCACCAACCAGCGCAGCAACGACTTTAGTTTAATCCTCGGATTGATCAATTGCTGTAGGATAGGGGGACAGAGCATTATGTAAAGAAAACGGGAAAGAACAAACTATAATGTATGTTAGCACCGTGAAACGCTACTTAATTTTAGCAACTATCTCATTATTAAGACCAAATCATTATAACGACCTGATTCTGGCCTGGTTTTTTTGTACTTTTTCTATATTTCAACACAATAACAAAATCAGGTGAAAATTAGGACCGCTATTTCGTTCTAATATCGAGGTTTTACTGACCTCATATAGAAGCGTATATATGGTGTACACAGGAGGATAGGTACCCTTCCCAGATATAACACATGTGCACCGCGGAGAGGTACACTACCATGATAATATACATTTTTTATTTATTAAAAAAACATGTATATATACGCTACAGAATGTTAAATGCTTTCCTTGCTCTATTAAAGTTTATACATGTTTTTTTAAATAATTAACGTACTACTCAATACCACTTCATTTGTTTAACAGGCAACAGTATTCCATCCTAAAATTAATGGAGGCGGAGTAATATTGGCTCCGCCTCCGTCTTTTGCTTTGTACAACTTGTTAAACCTACTGCGGTTGTAACAGTTAACGCTTTCCTGCAGTTAGTGATACGCAAGTTAGGTAAATACTGATATATGCTTCCACCATACATATTTTAAAAGTGACATTTAGGTGAGTTCTTTGTAAGAAATTCAATTATCTGGTACATATGTGTTTCATTTTATTTAAAACGATGCTGTACAAGCACGCATTGTGAACATGTTGGCTGATTCGTACTCAAACCGGTTCGATACCAATTTATTCTAACTTGTAGTACAAAATCTTATTAGTTCACGCTTATCGGGTGGTCAACTAAGACTTTGAGTTTTTTGTTTATTTCGTATTGAAAATACATATATGTTACCCAGTTTATGTGGCTGTATGAGGTTTATATCTTAAGAATGAAACCTATAACAATATAGCAAATTGGGAGCGAGAAAAATTCATGGTCCCAACCGGGGATCGAACCCGGGACCCCTAGCACCATAGGCGGACAGTCAACCACGTCGCTAAAGAGTTAACCCAACAGCAAGGCTGTTAGAGCTGACCAGCTCACCAGTTTGATATTCCGCATCTCCACATGAGTTCGTCGAACACCGCTGCCACCGTTTCAGTAAATTTGGAGTGAGAAAAATTCATGGTTCCAACCGGGCAAACAATTCAGAGAAACATGATGTTAACAACACTATATGTACTCAATTTTTTACTTGCATCCTGGAAATTGTTCATTTTAAGACATTCCAAAAAGTGCGAGTCAATTGATTTTAGCTGATTGGTTGGTTGTGCAAAAAACAATTGTGATAGTCTGAATGCAAGTAATATTTTGAAGCCTTTCTGAAATGAAAATCAACAAAAAATATTTGTTTTATATTTTTTTAATTTTTCAGAATTCAAAGGCCATCTGTTAAATGTACTGAGCATTATAATATATTCACTTTTAAATGTTTCTTTCAAGGACCCACCATCAACAATTTAAACCTGTCAGTCCTGGATTTTTGCTCTCAACTTTGTAAAAACTTCTAATAATTTCCAGTTTTGTGCATTTATCAATAGCTCACGATCTATGTATCACTTGTACAATTTTGTCTGTACTAAGACACATAAGAATAAAAAGTAAACAGCAATTAGTGTTTGAAATATTAAGAATCACTAAGGCAGAGATTAATACATTACATGTGTTTAAATGTTCCCTTTTCATTGTTCAGAATTCCTCTATCTATAGCTTGGGGTTTTCACTAGAAAGTGTAATGTCAAAAGTTGAGGGTCAAAAATGATCCCTGGTTGATGCAAATTCGAAGAGTCAACAAAATTTCCTTCTAATTTTATTGTAATTTTAAATTAACCCTTTGGTACAAATTCTCTACAAGTCAAAAGCTTTATTTTACTGATTTCAAAAGACAGAATGAAGTTTTAAGGGTCATATGCAGGCCTTCATAAATGTATGTTAGGTACACATTAAGTGTTTATTGTAATGCTAACACAGATATCTGTAAATAATTATACTACACTATTCTGTTATGTGTATAGTTAGGTGCAGATCTGTGAGAAATAAGTGTGCCTTCATGCGCAGATTAGACGAAAGATAAATCTGCTCTGGACTCAGTTGGAGTATCTAGATTAATTGTTTTGGACATATGTTATTTATTATGACTTATATATAAATATGTTATGGTAATATTACATAATCTGTAGCTCACATGTGCCAAAGCTTCAGAAAGTACATAATGTCATTATGTTATGTTGCCATGTTAAGTTAGTTACTGTAAAGGGTTTTTTGTGTGTTTTCTGTATAATGCATTAAAAATGCTAAAGCTGACAGTAATCATGCTTACCCACTAGCCCAAAGCTCACGGCTAGTAAATTTCTATTCAAGCTAGTGAACTTTCTAAAATGGTGTACTTAGCCTGATTAAAATTATTTATAATAAAGTTTATAAAATTTTCAGTAGCTCACTTATAATATGGGCTAGTGTTTTAAAAAACGGTTGTTTGAACGCTACTATGAGGTTGATGATTATTTATTTGCAGAGTTATAAGTATTTGAAAACTAAATTCCATCAGTTTGAAGCAAAGTTTTGATACCACTGAAGACACAGAACAAAATGACATCCATATTTAAAGTGATATCTCAAGGATGTAGGACCATCAACTACACACAAAGCTTTAAAAGATGTTTATCTCTAAGCACAAGGTAAGGATTCTGTCAGTTTACTAGGGTCCAGATTTTAGATACTAGTAAATTTTTTCCAAAGATTAATTGAATTGAACTACAGTAAAAATTTGTTTATACAAGCATCGATATCACAAGCACCCAACATATCTCGAGGAGTTTTAAAGTCCCATCAATTTTTAGATATTAGTTGTGTATAATTTTCAATTAATAAACAAACACCTTGTTATTACAAGCACAACATTTGTCATTTAGTATGTTCAGTTGACCTCTTGAGATAACGAGGTTTTACTGTGTACGATTTTATGAAAAAGAAACATTTTTTTTGCCATTTAGAAACGACTAAGATATGTTTATAACATTTAGTACATGTACTAGTTCTAAATGGGAATTTATTGATGTCGCCCCAACTGATTGTAATTGACCTAACTTTAAACAATTGTATAAAAAGTATGTATAGATCCATATATGGTTATGACCTTGTTGTGGCAATGGGTCAATTTATTTACTTTCAGTGGTAAATAATTGATTAATTTTGATTGAATTTCAGATGTCTGACTGCTAAAATCATTGATGGTCAAGCATTAGCCAAGGAAATTAAAAATGAAGTTAAGGCTGAGGTGAATGAAATCGTAGCATCCGGTAAACGACCTCCTCATGTTAGCGTGGTACTCGTTGGTGAAAATCCAGCCAGTAAAAGTTATATAAAGAATAAATTCAAGGCAGCTGAGTATACAGGTAATGGTTAAACCAGAAGGGGCTAGCACATTAGAAGGATTTTGTATAATGGTGTATGAAGGCTTAAAATATTCACTTGGACCAAAAACATGGTGACTTTTAACGTCTCATGAAAACCTGATTATAAGTGTTTTATTTGATATAAATAAAGTTCTAAATTTTTGGGCAGTGCTGTGTGCTGGACTTGTAACATGGAGATCCAGGTTTGAATCCCGGTCGTGGCAGGTCATGCTCTTCTATGAAAATTTGACAAAAATGTTGATTTTCCTCCATATGTGATGAAGTTGCTGGCTCCTGGTGGAAGGGTAAGGTAGTACTGGTTAGTATACAGTCCAGGAAAACTGGTTAGGTGAACTGGTCGCTGTATATAACTGAAAAATTGTTGAAAAACAGCGTTAAACCCCTGTGACAATAAGTCACATAAAAACAAACATAAATTTTTGGGTTTGAGTCATGTTTTTAACAGTGTTTCAGTTATATATTTACTAGTTTTGTTGGATTGAACCAGAACAATCCTTTTTCTACAATAACTGCCAGTTTGTCTACATAAGTAAAATCAGCATTGGATTGAATGGCACTAGATGCAATGGCTTTTATGAAATTGTCACAGAGCACAACAGAGCACATATATTGCATCTGGGATTTGAACTTACAAACCTTAGGACTGTTGACTAAACAGTTCACCTTTTAAGCTAAGAAGGAAGGCAGGCCTCATTGCTCTTAACATTCTCAGTGGTATTCTAGTGGTTATGGTCTATGACCAACAATTACCTGCCCTTCACTGCTGTGAGTTCAAATCCCACACTAGCTGTTCAACTAGCTTACAGGTCTAACCAGATGTATGCCTTGGGTCATCCTCCACAGTTAAAGCCCAGTGAAAAAAATATTACGACAGTTTCTCATAACTACATGCAGATAGTGGCTTGGAGTATATGATATGTTGATATCTCAATATTTTAGGTATTACCAGTGAATTGATAAACTTGCCTATAGAGACCACAGAGGAAGAACTTTTAAAACTTGTACACAAATTAAACTTAGATGATAATGTAGATGGCCTGCTGGTACAGTTGCCTGTTCCCGACCATATCACTGAAAAAAAGGTAATTATATGTTCCTGTGTTACAAATTGTATGGAAGCTTTGAAAGCATTAAAATTTGAAAGTAATGGTGCATCACTTGCTACTGCCATGTGGAATTGATCTGTTTGAAGTAAGCATGAGTAAGTATGAATGTTTAATTATAGTGACTATTGACATTAAGGCCTAAACAAAAAAAAGGTTTGTTTCTGGTTACATGCCCCAAAACATATGGGTTGGAAGGTAGGGAATTTTTTTCTTTACATATATTGGCAAAACTGTGGTGAAAATTACAATGTAGCATTAAGATTTGGATGCCGTAAAAACTTGAGTCGGCAGGTAAAAGACAGGTCAGTCCGGTAACTGGAAACAAACTTATTTTTTTTTATGCCTAACAGATGTATTGCCTGAATTTACCTTAATTTAAACTATTCTGTATTTTATACAAAGACTTTTAAACTTGCGGCAGTTTGTTTGGACTGATAAATCTTCCATGTGGGTTTCAAAATCCCTGGACCATTCACTAAGCATAGGTTATTTATGTGTTTTTTCTTTTCTAGGTTATGAATTCTGTAGCTCCTCATAAAGATGTTGATGGTTTTCATACATTAAATGTTGGTTGTTTTTGTGTAGATGAGAAGGCTTTTATACCAGCTACACCTGCTGGTATCATGGAAATGATACGTAGAACAGGTAAAGTTAACAAAATGGATGCGGGGAAGTTGCTGGCTCCAGAAGTTAAAGTTACAGTAAAACCGTGATACTGAGACCACTTTCGGGACCCAAAAAATCGGTAGAAATGATGAGATGGCCTCATTATCAAGTTGAATTATAGTGGAGTTATTGAAAGCGGGTCCAAAAAGAAGTGCTCATTATAACAAGGTGGTCATAATATTGAGGTGGTTACTATTTGAGGTTTTACTGTACTTGGTCTTCAGTGCTATTGTGTTTATCTGTATCGATGGTTGATTTTGCTATGAACTTACCTTCATTTTGTGGAAATAGTTTAATGTGTAAATCTTGCATCTATAAGATATGGTGTCAATGAGATTAATAAGGCTCCTAGTGCTTGTTAATTTTAAATATTATGTTAATTTAAGAGTAAAACACACTTTTTATATTATCTAGGTATTGAGACATTTGGAAAGAATGCTGTTGTATGTGGTAGATCAAAGAATGTTGGTATGCCTATTGCTATGTTATTACATGCTGATGGTATATACGAAACGAAAGCTGGTAAGATAGGCTAATATTTACTTTCTCTAAACAATTTCGCACTAACTGTATCTCTTATATTTTTTAAACATTTCCTGGATTTGTCAGGTTAAGAATTTCAATGGGGCAGAAATACGCAAATTTGATACAAGCTGGGGGGAGAGGGTCAGTGTATCTGTAAGTATGCTTTTAAGTAAACTGAATAAGTTATGAATTGATATTGATTCTTTGTCTGGACCTATATAATGAGGGGGAAAAATTGTCACAATTATTCTTTTGGCTGAAATCCTTTTATAAAATGCTTTATTGTTGTGTCCTAATGAACCATTTCAGTCCTGTTTTCTTATTAGGCGATGCTACTACCACAATATGTCATAGATACACACCACCAGAACAGCTCAAAGTATTTACAAAGACAGCTGATATTATTGTCGTGGCAACGGGTATTCCTGGACTTATAAAAGCCGATATGATAAAAGAAGGTTGTACTATTATTGATGTTGGTATTAATCGCATCAAGGATGAGAAAACTGGGAAGATGAAGATTGTTGGAGATGTGGACTTTGAGGGTATGCTAATGTTGAATAGTGATTTTGTTTTGGACTGGTCCAGTGAGGAAAAATGTGGTTTGATGCCAAAATTGGGAATTTTAGGTCGGGAATTGGCAAAAATGTCTTTATTTTCATTTGGGAAAGGTCCGTTTACTGGACCGAAACAAAAAAGGAAAATATTGCTATTAAAACAAATTGCATTTGTTGACATTTGAGATTCTTTCTCTTATGCATCTTGATCTTTAAGGTTATAAAACTTGAGATTGATCTAGCTCACATCTGAACTTTGTGTCTTATTTATGATCTGATTATGTTACTTTTAAACCACTAATCAAGATATTTTATATATATATATATTGCAAACGAACATATTTGAAAAACTGAAAAATTTTGAGAACTAATGAGATTTGAGTTTGATGACTGATTTCAGATTTAAAAACTTCTGACCTATTTCAGGAATATTTTTCAGTTCTGTTCTTTGCATATTGAATACATGTACCTTGTAATTTGTTTTATACTTATATGATTTATTAGCTTGTCTGTTTTGAAGAAAAAAATAATGTAGCCTATTACTCAAGCTCTTTTAAAGATATCAACACAACACTTGGAATACTTGATTATCTTGACAAGGCACAGTTGCAAGACAAGGGGCATTATTATGAAAGCTATACTTTTGGAGTTATGCCCCTTTTTACCTTCGAATTTTGGTCAAAATTTCTTATTAAATAGTATGATGTAAAGCAGACGAGCATTGGCACTGCTCTGCAGAGCTCTTGTTAAGAATTAGATTTTGTGTGAAATAAGATTCAAGCTGTATAAATCATATTCATCTTTTATTTACAGGTGTTAAGGACAAGGCAGGGTATATAACACCTGTACCAGGTGGTGTTGGACCAATGACTGTCGCCATGTTAATGAAGAACACACTCCTAGCCTATAAGAAAGAAATTAACTTTGACCATTATAAATCTTCTCTTGGTATAGCTAAGTGATTATTATGGTATGTTTATAGCCATACTATGTTTCTTCACAAAACCTTGTCTGAGTTAAAATGTGCCCTAGTATGTTCTAACAAGAACGAAATTCTTCAGGATGTGAAAGTCTATATTTTATTTAATCTAACTGCAATAGCGTAAATCAAGGTGTGTTTATATGAAAGCAAAATGTTCTATGACTTAATAAGAGAAGTTTCAATTTATCAGATTGCTATTTATCACCTGAAACAGATTCACTTTTGCTTGTTAATGACCTTAATCTGTGGGTTTGAAATGTAGGCATGGCACATGTTTTCTATGATGATTCTGTCAAAGACATAATGCCATTCATCCTCCAGAATTGGTCATTCATGTACAGAAGCTGGCAGTTACTTGCAGAGAACAAGAAAACTTGGTAAGTGAACTGCCTGCCAGTAAATAACTGAAATATTGTTGAAAAACTGCATGGACTATATGACCATTTTATCATTCCTGTTCTTCTTCATTGAATCAAATCTTATCTTTGTTGAAATTATTTCTGTGTAAAGATTAACAAGGTTTCTCTATCAGTTAACTGTTATGGGCTTTTTTATATTTCAGATAATTTGATGCATACCGTCCGATAGTTCTTCCAGGATTTACAAGCCCCAGTTTATATTTTAACATGCTGCATATGCATCAGAAATATGTTTCGATTTCTTTAAGACTTCATTTGTTGCTGCATCACAATACTTCGTTTTTTTAGTATGGACCTCCATTTGTTTTGGGTTTACTTTACAATCTTGTTGACACTGTACATGTATGTGTATTTTTGTTCTAAGTTTTTGTTTTTTTTACATTAATGTTTTACCAACCCATTTGTGCTTGGCAAATTTTTATCAATATTTTATCTTTGATACTCATTATAATTTATTGAAACTTTGTGTTTATACTCAAGATACAGGTTTTCATACACCACTAACAGATTTCTGTATTGTTTGTTGAAAGCTTGTTTTTTATATAGATCTGAATTTTGTAAAGACTATATCTAGTTTGTTAGATTGATTTATGATTAGTCAATACAAGTTATTATACTCTAGATTGCTTTACTCAAATTTTCGTTATAGTAAGATTTTGTGAGGATTTGTATTTTTAGGTCATTTATTTGTGTGTTTTACTGTACTCTGGTTATTTACTTAAAATATACTCTCTTTGTTTGAACAAATGGCATTTTCAATCAAGTAAGTGCCTGTATGAAAAATTTGAGATTGAAAGGTTTTTGTGGATTTATTTTTCGGTGTTTGTCATTTGCATTTCATTTTTAATCAATTATTATTAATTTATAACCTTTGTGTTTTTTTTTTAAAAAATTCATTTCTGGTTAGTTACTGTTTTTTGTATCGAATCATAATTCGTCTATTGTAAGGTGCTTTAATTCATGTAACCGATTTGACATTTCAAGGTCAGTGTTTCAAGATTAATTGAAACCTGTTTACTATTCGTTTAATCAAGTTTTTAATGATTTTTATCCCAGTGATTATGATTTTATGCGTTTTATTTTGTTTGTTAATTCTTGGGGATGTATTTTTATTTTACTACATTGATTTTTCTGTAATAATAGTGTCTCATTTTATCAAAAGGTTCAAATGCCCAAATTATGCTTATGAATCTCTGTGTAGGAATGGCGTATAACAGCATTATATTATATATATAACATCATATCAGTATTTTTAACTCATCTGTTTCAAAGAAAAAGCCGAGCTATTATGATCGCTGTGGTGTCGTTGTCATTGTTATTGTTGTGCAAAAACTTTAATGTAGCCTATTATTCAAACACTTTATCAACACAACATTTGGAAGACTTGATTATAATGAAAAATGTGCAGGTGCAAGACAAAGGGCATTTTTCTGAATGCTATATTTTAGCAGTTATGCTCCTTTTTAACTTCGAATTTTAGTCAAAATTGCTTATTAAATAGAATGATATAAAACAGATGAGCATTGGCGCCACTCTGTGGAGCTCTGGTTATTTCACATATCAGCTTGTAGTATGACACTACAGTGACAAATTATAAAATGGTAAAATAATCTTTAATTGAATTATTACTTGCCAAATGACGTAGATTATTCCAATCTATTAAAATGGTGGATGAAATGAGAATGGTTTCCCTTTTTTTTAATGAATATAAAATATTCTATAATAATGTACTTTTATATATCACCTGCTTTACTTTGTAGCTTATTGCAACATTTGTATATTGTGTAAATTGTATTCTGCATATATTTGTTTCTCATTTACAAATTGAACAACACTATTTATCAAGCTGTAGGTTTCATTAAGATTTATCATTGTTAAGTATGAAATGGATTGGGGACCATATAATCATTTAAGTCAAATGTTAATCTTACAATGTTTTTATTAATGGATAATCTAAATTCTGAGGTCTGAAAAAAGCCATGTTTCTCTTTTCTTGCAGAAACATTGGGGTAGATAGGTCTCAAAACTTTTCTTTCCTATTTTTTTTCTAGACATACCTTTGGTACTTTGCAGGTACAATTCACTCCAAAATAGTTTTGTACTTTACATTTAGCTGTTATATACCTTAGGGTTGGTGCCAAAAAAAGATCAGTTGGGTAACTGGAAACCCAACCGTTTTTTTCTGGCCTGCGTTGAATACATTATTTATACTATGTTACTTTCATGGATTCATTCCTCGCATTATTTAGTACTTATCACACAGTCAAGCGACTTATAATCAGAAGGCATATGCCACTGTAATGGACCACTCTATCTTATTCATGTTATCATGTGACCAGGTTTTTTGTATGTTAGGCCATCCATAAAAAATCATTGGCTTGCAATTACTTGACCTAGCCATTCAAAAATCACCTGACCCAAACATTTTTTAGCAATTTTGACCAAAAAATCTTTGTTTTTTTATTCCATTTATTTTGTGTTCAATACAAGCATATGAAATTAATGAAAAAATGCTTACCTACTGAAAAAACTTTTATCGCATTACTGCAGACCAACATTGTTTTATGGAAGGCCTTGTCTTGAGTAGTTTTGGAAGTGTTGGTGAAATGATTAGTAAGCAGTATGTGACTCGTATTAAGCAAGTCAAGTGTTTGTGTTTGTAAAATGAACTTATGAACAACTTCTTTTGTACTATTATGCTAGTGTACATTGACATTTCTAATTGAATTATTTCTGAGCTGGATTTTGTTTTTATTTTGATATAATTTTTCATTGCAAATAATTTTACTGTTTGTTTCCCATTGTAAATTACCAGTAGAATATAACAGGGTTAAAACTTTATTTGAAATTGTGCTTATGTCATGGTTACGTTTTTACAAATGTACGTATGTGTTGAGTATTTGTGATTTTGGTTGGTTAGTTTTTAGTTGGATCATTTTTTTCTCAGTTGTATTCAGGGAAATTGTTTGTTGTTATGAAGTAATGCGTAAGTAATTTGTGGGCGTTGGATGTCAACAGTGTACTTGTACTCATATCTAGTCAGACCTGAAATTATCAGTATACTATAGGCATTACTACAGATCTTTTTCTCATTTTAGATCAATTTTTTCTCGCCAGAAAGTCACAAAATTTGAATGCTTGATGCATCTTGGTTTAAGTTTTTATTCTTTCAAAATTATGGAAATTTCTCATTTGGAAAAAGTATAAATCAAGCATCTAGTCCTCTTAACACTGAAATAACTTTCAATTGTTATTTATATTTTGTGATTTTTTCATAAGGTGCTACTAACATTATTCTCCAAATGTTGAAATGAGTTTAATGCACTGCTCATACTGTAGTTATATTGATGGTGATTATTTTTTTCTGTAATGAGGAAATTTCTTAATGTATAAGTTTTGAATATATCTGACTATTTAATGTAATTTTAAGAGGTTCAAATCTACTAGTGATATAATCTATATTACCAGTATTTGATTAGCGCTTTAGTATAAATAATTGTACTGTGTTTTTTTTCATATTTGAGGAGAAATTTGACAATTGATTTGTGTTACCTTAATGATTAGCCTCATAAAGAATTTGATTTGACAAATTTATTGTTACAAATGTATATACCATTGATATGAGTATTGTGTTAGTGTTAGATACTAGTATGAAATTGAAGCAAGCATTTAATTCTGATAACAATTGAGTTATGATCATTGTGTAAAAGTAGGTTTTTTATGCCTAGAAAGCCATGTGCTTTTGGGATTTGAATGTAGCCATAGGTCAATGTTTACGCAACCTTTATCTGCATAGGACTAGCTTGCTGGATGCCTTAATGACAGTTTTAATATTGTACTTACTTTTCACTTTATTTTTCTATTGGCCCATCAACATCAGATGCTGGATTTCTGTGTAATGTCTTTTTATTAGCCACTAGTAAATAAGTAATCATTAATGTGTGGCTCACTACTAACAGACTTGTGATTGTAAAAGTGTATCTATTTTATTGAAAACACCCAAATTCAACCCTAAATTAACTTAAATGAAAAAAATCAAAGATCAGACATACTATATGTACTATGTCAGTTTAATGGGTCATATTCTGTGATTATTTTTCAAATAAGTTGATTCAGAGTTAAATTTAGGTGTTTTAAAGTTTACCATCATGGGTCCATTATTACAGCCTGTGACTACCAACAGATATGAATGAATAGTTGTTGTTGAAAGTGCAGTATTTTATGCAAAGCTTATACGTAGATTGAAATAAAAGTGATAACAAGTAACATACTATCCACTGTTATTTATTATGACATTCCCCTAGATCAATGTGAGATATTTACTTCTCCCCAAATTTCCTCTTGGTTCAAAAAAGGATTTTCAAGCAGCGCAAAGATTTTTGTTTCATGGTAACCATGTGAAAACAGCTCACTGGACAGTCTATGTAAAACAGTTGGGAGTATAACACATTAAAACCTTGTTATCTCCAAAAGTCATCAGATCAGGCTATATACTAGTAAGCGTGTTGCTCGTAATAATGAGGTATTTGTTTGTTGGTTGAAAATTATGCACAACAATGAACAAAAATGGATGGGACTTCAAAAAGTCCTTAACATAAGTTGGGTGCTCATAATATTGATGCTCGTAATAACAAAGTGTTATTGTATTATGCCAGTCACCAGACTGGTATATACGGTATGTAGAAGATGCTGAAATTAAGACCACATGTTACCACTCCAAATCCTTTTTTGTTGGTCAGGATTTAAGGATTAGTAGTTTTACATGGATATGCAGAATATAAATGTTGACTGAGTTGAGGTAAAGTCAATGCTGATCCCTCAACATAAACTTAAAAGGATTAATACAGTAAAACTTCATTACCTTGAGTGGTCATCAGAAGTCTAAACGGTTGAGTTAAACATGGTGCTCATGATAACAAGGTATTTGTTTGTTAGCTAAAAATTGCATTCAACTCAGAACTAAAATATTGACGGGACTTAAAAAATCATTGAGATGAGTCATATGCTCATGATATGGAAGCTCGTAACAAAGTTTTACTGTATTTAAAACAAGAATCAAGATCTTGACACGTTTAATCCTGTACAATACAGATATCTATCACAAACTATAGATTATTATTTCAATATTTTATTTGTTAAATAATAATAAATGATATTGATAACAAGATTTGGTAAAACAAGTTTGAATTGGTCAAACATTTTGTAATAATTGAATCTTATTACAGCAAGGTACATGACAATACAACTATAAATAGAAGATTATTTAAATGATAATATTATGATATGTTCATTTATCACTAAATATAACATTAAACTTTATAAAATTGCGGGTAAAATCTTAATGCTTAAAAAATTTAAATCTTATTTGAATACAAGCTTGTGATCAGGAATTGGCCTTAAAACCAAAGCAATCATACACTAATGTTGACATGCTATATATATTAAAGAAAAACATGCAATTAATAATTTGTATGTCAATCAGTTTACTGTTCAAATATTTACAAAATTCAGAGAAAAATTACAGTATCTGAGTTTGTAGATTGGATCAAAATTAGATCCATGTATAACAGTCAGTATATAATTTGTATGTACATGTATATGAAAAGTATAGAACAAAATAATGAAGTGACATGAATGTAACATAAATGAATGGACAATAGTTAACATAAGGCACATTTCGTAACCATCACATGAAATACTCATGTAATGTCGGTTTGGCTCCAATAATAGAAAATATAAAAACAAATCTAAACATTACAAACATTAACATTTATGTCTTTAAGTAAACCTTTCATTAATGCTGTAGAAAAACAACTGTGTTCCACACAATTAGTATAATACCATGGTGATAATGCTTTTTTACAAAATTTCCTCAATGCTTATTTGGCAAAAGATTTTTCGTTCATGACAAAATTTGTTTGCAAAAGAAAGTTCACATTTATAAAGCTGTTTAATTCTGTTCTGCACTTAGTATGCTTTCTTAACAGCATCCTTTGCTTTCATACAAAGTGGGTCCAACTCCCCATCTGATCCTGTAACAGTAGAATGAGTTTATTACTATAAACGAAAAGTAAAACAAAAAGGCCAGTAAGAGTTTTGTGATGTTTTGATATGTGTATGTGTGTATAAAAATGTATTTATGAAAAGAACATCAGCATACTCCTTTTTTCACTGTTATTGAGTTACACTGATGCATTATTGTTACTTGGTGTAATTAGTTCTTTTAACCTATTCCTCTGCAATCATGGGAACATATGCTATGGGTTATGTGAAACAGAGGCAGGGAACCTAATTGTTGTGCATGTAAAA
The DNA here is from genome assembly GCA_008271625.1 of Lutraria rhynchaena. Lineage (NCBI taxonomy): Eukaryota > Metazoa > Mollusca > Bivalvia > Venerida > Mactridae > Lutraria > Lutraria rhynchaena. Next base: position 492,285 of record VIBL01000092.1, read on the forward strand.
TGTACCTTTTCCAGATTTCAAACGGACAAACTTCTAGCTATGCAAATTTATTCGAAATTGAATTTGTAATCGATTGGGTATAAGTAAGTGTTAACTTTAAAAATATAAATTGAGAAGCATGAATTTGATTATTCAACAAAAATCAAACCAAAGCTGAGCAAGCAAATACAGTGCAACCTCTCTAAAGCAACACCCTTTGGGAGAAGCAAAATTATGTTGTTGTTGAGAGGTTGTCGCTCTAGAGATGTTAAATTAATAGTCAAATCGTACAGTTGGAAAAAATCATGTTGATGTTGAAGGGAGATTGTTGCTCAAGAGAGGGCCGCTCTGAAGAGGTTGCACTGTATATGCAATTCTTACCATAATCAAGTTCATTTATATCACATTTAAATACAGATTCTCCATTAACTAATAATTCCACAGCATTTCTGTCTTCAATCTTCACTAGTGAAACATTATGACCTTCACTGGAGAGTAGAGCTGTAATATGAATTGAAGTAATGAAAGATTAATGTTAGGTTTATTTGTTTAATGTACTTTCTTCACCAAATGTTTACCACTCATTTATAAAAATCAAAATTTTATCAACCAGCAATCATTTGTTTGACAAATACAAAGTATATCACAATGTTTTACAACTTAGGATTATAAATCTTACCTCAACAAAGTTACATGCTTTTGACATGACAGAAACTGTCATAGTTTGTAACACTCACCTTGTAAACCTTTTAACCTTGACTCTCTGTGACATACAATACCAGTGGCCTCATAAGGTCCATAATGTATGAATACATTAGCTCGAGATGGCATCTTTCTTTATAAAAACATACACCTGAAAGTTTAAACAAGATATTTTACTTCTAATTTGGTATTGAACAAGTGCTTGATTATGGCTTTAAATATTTGTGAATTCAGTAGAGATCAAGTCACTTGATTTTAGCAATGAAACAATTGTTATTATGAAACATTTATTTAAAAAAAATCACCATTAAAATGGTGTTAAATTGAAGTGATAGTAGGATTATGAGCCACTTGCAACAGCTTTGCTTTTGGGTTAACATTTTAATATCTTTAGAGGAGCATCTGCCTACAATACTAGGGGGTCCTTGGTTTAGTCCTGGATTTGTACCAGAAATTTTCCTCCCTATGATGGTGGCAATGGTAAATGATGGACTCATGCAGATTCATAGAGTATCAATTCGGAGAGCTGGTCAGCTTTTATAATTAAAAAGGTAAGTATGTAGCAATTGAAAGAAAATGGGCAACTTGCAACTGTCTTGTTGTCTATCTACAGTGCTAGGGGTCCTAGATTCAATCTCTGTTTTCGGTAGATTTTTCTCCCCCAAATCACTAATATACTACATGGTTATGACATATACAATCAAAGGAATTAAGAAGAAATTATTCTGGTGTGATAAAAGATTACTTTTCAGGAAAATGGAAACTAAGCACATTATTTCAGACTGAAATATGATATACTGTTGTAGACCTGGATAAATTACATTCATGTTAAGATTAACAAATTGAAATCCACAAGAATAGTATTCATTGTTCGTTAAATCATAGATTTCCAAATTTGTATCCCAAATTTAAGAAATCACTAATCAGTCATAAGATTCTATAAAGAAATGCCAATACCCTAGAAATACGATTAAATAGATAGAATGTACTGTATATCAATTGATAAAAACCCTATACTTGTGGCAAAATTGAAAAAAACATATTGAATCTAAAGTTTCATTTCCAACCATCAACTTAAAACAGAGCAGATTCGGAGCTAGGTGAAATTCGCAGCATGGTTATATATTTGTGTAGATAACATGAATATATGAGATTTTATGTATGTTTCTTTTAATTCACTTACCACAAAGTACAATTTATCCGAAATATTGTCTGTAAAGCGTCATGTAACTAAGATAAAACCGGTGTATAAGAAAAACCATCGCGTGAAAATCACTTATTATTTTTACTTGGTCACGATTGACTTATCCGTGATTATAAACGTCGAAATTCTTTATATTTATACGTAATGGCTGCATTACAAGTGCTCTGTCCGAATGGAAGAAGACAAAATGTCAAAATTACACCAAATACAAAACTTTTACAGGTAAATCAATTATTTATTTTAAAAAAAATTGTATAGATTTCTACTTTCGGATAAGGTAATTTCGGATAAAAGCTGTGACAGATTTGCATATATTTGTAGCAGTTTAAAAGCTTAATAATCATCGAAATTTTGTTGTAAACCGTTTCTCAAGTTCTAGCTTTAATAAAATTTTCCTATGTATGACTTTAACACGACTCCACTTTTTAAATCTTCCTTGAAGTTTTTATTTTGTTTACAAATGACAATAAAAGATATAAATTCATTTTAGTATCTTGTGTCCTTTTTGCCTTAACAGATTTTAGAGGATGTCTGTCAGAAACAAAAGTGTTTGCCTTGTGAGGATTACAAACTAATGTAAGTCTTAGTGACATACAATTCTTTGTCATGTGTAGTACACCTTTCTCAATGCATGATTTATGAAATTTTATAAGGAAGTATATTTACTGATGTTCATTTATGCTTTTATAATATTGTTATTGAATACTTGTTATTAATAATGATCCAGAATACCTTTGTTTGATTATTGTTTTTTTTTGTCTATATCTCATTTTTAATAGTTACTAATTAGACACTCAGGATATTGACATGCCTTTTATAGATTGTTTTCTCAATTAAATAATTTCTGGCAAAAATGTCATAGATTTTAACTTATTACTGGTATAGTAATTATATTTTTGATTTTCCTGTACATTTGTTTGTGCATTTTGGTTCTGTAGGATATTTAAGGTGCTATTATATTAACGATAAACATCAATGTATTTCAGACATGGGAGAACAACTTTAGACTTGACATTGTCAGTCAGATATGCTAACCTTCCAAATAATGCAAAATTAGAATTAGTTAAAGCAGAGAAATCGCGTGCTGAATCAGAGGTCCTTATTGCTTTACAGCTTGAAAGTGGAGATAGACTGCAGCATACTTTTTTGCCAGGTACATCATTGTGGGAAATTTTGTTGCATTGGGAAAACCAACCTGAAAGGTAAATATTATTGAATGAACCATTCTTCGGAATAACGCCTTTGTTCATGGAAATGTCATTATGGTTTGAGTATGAGAATAATTTGATTATCAGACAAATATCAATATCAACTAATGATTCAATTATACAGTCATATTCAGTTTTGAAACTTTAATTTGCTACCTGTATGTAATATTCAAGCATATAGCTATAAAATTGTGTGCACATGCATGAATAAAAGTTTTGGAGGTCTATTCATGGTCAATATTTTGTTTAAGTCCAAAAAATATTTGGAATAATTGACAGCACACAGCATATACCTTAATACACAATATGATCTATTTGCAACATAATGCTCAGAAAGAAGACATGCAGTGACTTCCACTGAACACTGCCATGTCTTGAACCCACATTTTTACAACAGAACCAAATAAATTATCATTTTAGTCCTCATAGAGGTAATCTTACAAAAGTTGACACAGACCAGAAACCATCAGTGCAGCCAGTGTGCATTTATATGAGAGAAGAGGTAATTGGGGAACTAGCTCTAAAGGAAACAAAGCTTCGCTCCTTAGGATTGACTGGAGGGAAAGCAGCTATTAGGTAACATGTTCCATCCAGTTCTCACTTATATATCAGAATCTCTTCATTTAAATCCATATTTTGTGTAATCATTGACTAAATCATTGATTAAGCCATCCTTACAAATATGTTGGTTTGTGGTTACATGACCAAAACTTAACAGTGGGTAGGTAGGCATTCATTTTGTTTAACATTTTATGCTTTTACTGAAAAAAAAATATTTTTGGGGTCAGAGATGGTTTAATGAGTCGGTGAAATAATTGCGAACCAACAATTTTTCAAAGCTGGCCTTAGTTGTCCGTAATTGTATGTCAAATGCAAATTGCTTTAAATAATCATAGCATGCATGTTTATGTACAACTGCAATATTTGTAGTACATGGTAATAAAGAACTTACCTGCTATACTGGTCCATTTTAGGTTGCTGCATAGACAGGTTGATGATGATACTCTTCTTGCCATAGCCAAGAAAATAGAAACAGATAAGATGAAGAAAGCGAGACTTTCCCAGTCGTCCTCGCAGTCAAAGCCTAATCAACAAACTTCACCTGCCACACTACGTGAATCATCTTCAAAATCATCGGTTTCCATGGAAACTCAATCTGTTGGTAATGATACAAAAACTGAAATAAAGACAGAAACAGCTACTATTTCCCTTAATATAAATGTTAACATTCAGAGTGATAATAAACCTGTACCTGCTGTGGCCACGGTTGGCAAGGTTGAGCCAGATGAGCCTTCTCCTAAAGTGAGTAGAATGGAGGCAGAGTCAGACCTGTCACATGACAATTCTGAACCAATGGAAGTAGAGCCAGCACAAACGGGTGAATGTATGGAAACTGATGACGTTGTATCTTCAAGTAGCACAGAAAAGATTGATAAACAAATAGACAGAGGTTTGTGCTGCACTTTAGACAAAAGTGTTTGATTTCATGTACATACTTGATGCAGATATTTTTCAATGATTTTTTAACATAGCACTTTCAAATCAAATATTGAAAATGTGTCAGTCTGCAAGTTTTTGTTTTGGAATAGAATTTATTTCTATCTTCATTCATTTACACAGTCACACACACACATACATGTATACACTATATACATGTGTCTGTGTATTATTACTGCTGTTGAATAAGGTGTAATGGAAATCTATTGCTTCTGATTTCATTAATTTTCACCAAATTATCATTCATTATTGCGTTTTTGACTTGTAGTTTCTAGAGGACAGATGTCTGAATCTAGGCAACAAGCTGTGGACAGATTGAGAGAAATTCCTGGAGTACAAGTGTACACTCCTGATGATTTCAATGATTTACCAATGGATCAACAAGAGGTGAGTTGATTATTGCGATAATTTGGAGGACTTCCGTGTTCATGTAGCCGTGGCCTCTGACTAGTAATCACTAGCCACTCACTGTTGTGAGTTCAAATCCCACCCAGCACTAAATTTATATGTGAGGTAGCCGTCCAGCTGGTTTACAGAGGGTTAGTAGTCCTAGGGTCATCCTCCACAATTAAATCTGGAAAAGTCACCACATGACCCTGGCTGTTGGTGTGACATTGAATCTTATTTGATGATTGCTAAATGGTTATCCATCCTTTCTAATTTTCAGTGAATAGCATATTCCTTTGATAAAATGAATACCCAATCAACTTGTTCTTCTCATTAGAAATTGAGATTGTGGTTTTTTGTGCCATTTGTGTAACATTTGTACAGGTCAAGAATCAATAAAGTTTCAGAACTTTTTATTTGGCTGGATCACTTAACCAGTTTTCCTGGACTGTATACTAACCAGTACTAACTTAGCCTTCCACAATGAGCTGGCAACTTCTCCTCATATGGAGGAAAATCAACATTTTTTTCAAATTTTCATGGAAGGGTATGATCTGCTGCAACCAGGATTTGAACCTGGATTGATGGGTTTCATGTCCTGAGCACTAACCACTGGACCGCCATGGCCATTCAAGTTTTCTTCTATTATTGTAGGTTGCATGGCGTTTAGCACAGTCCTTAGTTGCCAAAATGGGTGGACAAGGAATGAATAAATCATCACAAAGTTTGCCTACAAGTGGTGGTGGGTACAAGAAGATGAAACCAAAACCAATGCAGGCACCTTTCATGGATTTTAAAGTAGGTTTATTACCACATTTGATGTGTTCATTTCCCCAAGCAGAAATTTCAGTGCTTCTTTATTACTACATATTTATGTAGTTTTTTTCAATGTTTTCCCTTTTGCAATGTTTCTAAATAATTGTGTTCAGCATATAAAGACGTCTTAATATTAAATGTGTTACATTACAGTATTATGGTATGATTCATGTTTATATTTTTTGCAAAACTGATAGCAATGCTTAACTGTTGGGAGATGCAATATGTCCGTTGTTCTTACTGTTTTATTTGACTGTTAAATTCAAATCTTTCAGTTCCCTGAAGAAACTAAAGGGCAAGATCTCTACAAAAATGAGTTAGGGTATGTATCAATAGTAGCCTTATGATTTCTTTTATGAGGCACTGATACAATTATTAATTTGTGTCTATTTATATAATCATTTCTAGTAATTATCAGTTATCAAATACATTATGTAAAATTATTTTAAGCAAGGTAAATCTTTAGGAAGACACAAAATTCTCACTATTAGTACATGCATATCAAAAACATTATTTCTTGTACAAAGTTCATTTAACTTCTTGTATATTGTTTTAATAAGGATTTTAAACATATTTCACCAATGGTTTATTTCAGAACTGCCAAGATAGAAGAATATAAGGTAATTTTTCTCAATGATTTGTTTATTTTATTTATATCATTGAACATATTGGTTTGTCATTGGTATAGACACAGAGTTACTGTCATATTTCAAATGAGAAGTCTTAAAATTCTCAACATCTCTGGTACTGTGTCAGATAATGATTGTATTCTTGCTTAACAGTTTATGTAACTGATGCACTCTGTATGTAGAGCATCTAGTCTGCGGACCTCTGGATTATTAATTCAAATCCTGGGCGCAAACTTATGTTCTCTATTGGTACTGGTACAGAATCCTGGAGATTGGTTGGATTCTCTGCCTTCCAGTATATGATTGTAAACAGATATAAAATCCCAATAATTTTGTTGAATTGATGTTTGAAATTACATGAATAATACCTCAAAAGCTGGTGCGAGCTTTATCTTGACCAGTGTTTGCAGTGTTAAGTTATTTAATAATGTTAGAGATAAATTTGACTTAAATCTTAGATTCTATGGTCAATGTCTTGGTTTAAGTAGATTAATGAATGGAAAAAGCTTTCTCATGTGTTCTTGATAATATTTGCTACATCAGACATCTCCTAGATTATTATTTGGTAAATTTGTTACATTTTAAGCCATGTGATAGAAAGACATTAGTGTTCAGTGTGGAAGAAACAACAGCAACAGTTCAATCACCAGATGCTGAATCAACAGGTAAGATTTTATACATTTAGATTTACAATTAAATCTTGTTTAACAAAACTCATTTTATTCCGAAATCCAATATTATTTAAAACAACCCAACATGACCCTTACATGATTGAAATATGATTGAAGCATGGCCCCTATCTGATACCAACATGGCTGCTACTTGATCCAAACATAATCAAAACATGGCCCTTACATGATCCAAATATAATTCAAATATAGCTCTTGCATGACCCCAATATAATTCATATGCATTTATATATGAAAGGAAACAGATTATTCAAAATGTATTGCTCAAATACCTAATCTTATTCCAAGTGATTTACTGGTCCAACCATTGATATCAATACAAGAACAATGATATCTAATATAGTACTGACAAAACTACATGAGATATTTCTTTTGTGAACCCATTTAAAGGGTAGCCTTACAATCAATGTTTTCCGTGCACAGAAGAGTATTTTGACATTACTGATTGTAATTGTCAGATCAAATAGTTCTATGTTTGACAAACTTTGTTAAATTTTAGATTTGCCTGAGGAATTCTTTGAATTAACAGAAAAAGATGTTAGAAGTTTGCTCAAAACACAAAGAAAAAAATTGTAAGTACAAGTACAGTGTAAACTCTGAATACCAGACTCTCTAAATACCAGAAATCTCTGAAAATCGGACAAATTTTTAAGTCCAAATTTTTCTCTTTACAAGATCCTACTCTCTAAGTTTTGGAAACCGGAAATCTTTCCAGACCTTGGACTTTATACTGTTCTTTATTTTTGTTCTGAATATCAGACGAAGACATTTTCAAGTGTCAAAACTTTAAGTACTGACCAGGAGGGTCCACATTATTACTGAAACAAAATGATCTTGGCCCCCAATTAACAAACGTGTCAGTCATCTATTGTTTACATGAAGTGGTCGCGTGTAATAATAGCTAATGCATGAAAGGACATATTCCAGTTTTCAGAGGGGTTACACTGTATTAGCTTTCAGTAAGTACTAAATTATATCCAGCAGAAGAGTGTTTGTTGTTGAACAGGATTTAATGTCCAAGTTTACTTATTTTGATTTTGTTGCCTGAAGTCAGTATTTTGTAGACAATTCAAATCTTGAGCTGCTATTGTTGAGAAACAACCATGAGTGGACCCAATGGAATATTGATAATTTCTGCTGGTATCCAAGTATGGGTTGCTGCTATGAAATTTAAATTTTGTCTTACATTTCAATTTTAGTGCAGTTATACACCACAGGGCTGTTAATATATAACCTTTTTTTTGGATTTTGCATGTATAGAGTCCAAAACTCACAAACACAAGACAAACACTCCACCAAATTAGAAAAACACTCCACCAATTTAGAAAAGAACACTGCCAAGTTAAGAAAACACTCCCCCAATCTAGAAAAAAAAACACTCGACCAATGTAGCAAAGCAGACAGACTGCTGTTGTCAAAGAATCCAAGCTTCACACAACTTAGCTCAGTTGTTAGAGCAATGAAATTTCTTTGTTGAATTTGATGTCTAATTTTAACCAGAATATCTGATGTATTAAATCAAATGCATGTATCATTTAAACAGCTGTTTTGAATGTGATGTTTATCTGTGGTTATAGAAAAGAGATGGAAGATCAACCATTGATGACATCAGCTATGAGGCAAGCTAAACTAGAAGAAGAATATGATAAATATGAAAAAATTGTGATGCGAATTCAGTTCCAAGATAAATGTGTTCTTCAAGGTCTATTTAGACCAAGAGAAACTGGTAATTTTTGCTTTTTTTGCTGTTGTGTTATAATTTGATTTTCAGGTTTTCAGGTCCAATATTTTATAGGTTGATAAAGTATGTGCAGTTGTTCAGCTACACACACATGTTGTTTGAATTAGTTATTGCTCAACCAATTACCTGCCAATACTTATCAGCCTGTAAAATATGGGAATTTATTTATTATTTCCAAATCAATCATAAATTCTGTGGCATTGTTAATCAGAACTAATGTGAAGCATATTGCATGTTCTCCACATGAAGGTATCGTTTCTTTTAAATTTAAGCAGGGCTTGCCGAATTTTTTTCGGACTGCTCGTCCTGCTGGACAACCAGCTAAAAATTCTAACTACTTCTGCAGCAATTAAGCCCTGTTAAGGTAATGTCATGTCATGATTTGCTATCAGAATTTAATCATTTTATTATTAAACTTCAGTGTTTGCTTTGAAGAAGTTTGTGAAAGAAAATTTAGAAGATAAAGATCTACCATTTTATCTGTGTAAGTATATACATCTCGTTGGTATTGCCAAATATTTTATTGAATTAATATTCTATCCATCATGTGGAAATTAACATTCATATTTTTATATACCCTTACATGAAAGTTTTATTCTTCTCAATACAAAGTGTTTTTCCCACTTGTTGTAGAAATACATGTCAAAATTTGAATATGTACATGTGTTTCATTTTTTTTTTGTCATTCTCAGATACTTCTCCACCAAAATCAGTGATCAAAGATGACGCACAGACTTTAATACAGGTAATATGAAATCTCAATCCAGAATTGTCGTTCATTGTCCCTTACATACATCTCAAGTAAATGCCAGAAAAGTAGTTCAAAAGCGTGTGGCTAAGTCACCTTGAGTTTTCATCTGATAGTGAAATGCATGCTTTTGTTTTTCTCTTACCTCTTTGCCTCATAACACTGCATTTCCCTGCATCTGAAGCAGACGACTTTTGAAAACATTCTGGCAAAAGAAGCCGTCACATGTAATGAGTAATCGCTTTGTTTGCCACAATGTTTTCAATTCTGTCAGAGAGAAATAACTCAATTTTCTTAAAAAAATTAATGCTTTGTGTATTTTGAAGAGTCCAAAATATGCTTATGAGGTAAAGGATTAATGTGTATTCATTGTCATAATATTTCAATGTAGATAACCTTCACATTAATCTATGTAATGAATACTTGTAATGCCTTTCAGGCACATTTGGTTCCTGCAACACTTATTTACTTTGGTAGTGAACAACAGCAAGGTTAGTCATTTACAAGACATATCTTAATTTCGGACAAATAATGAAAAAATGAATTGTTGTCTAGATGTAGAATGTCTGACCCAAAGATCCTGAATTTAAATCCCAGCTTTGACAAGTTGCGTTCATGAAATTCACAGTCACATTTTTCAGATGCAGTTCTGGTGTAGTGTCCAGGAAGCATAATCAATACAAGCAAAATTGCTTGTTTCATGATCGAGCTAAAATAAATTAGTATAAACTAAGGAAAAATGATGTGAATTGCTTGATCCAGTAGTTGAATAGCACAAATGTACTTTGATATAAATATGTGTGATATAAATTTTTGTTAACACACATATATATATAAGAATATTTCTATCATTTGATTTATTTACCATTTTATTTCTTCTTATTTTTACTTGAACTTTAATCTTAAATAAAGTAGCATTTTACAGTTTATCTGTAAGTTATCACATAAAAAGATAAATTGTCCAAAATGTGTATCGTGTATAAAATATTTAAAATCCTAGGTGACTGATTATAAAAGTTGAGTAGTGTGTGTAGAACTGTTTGTAGGCATGTTCTTTATACCATACTAATGCTGCATTCATTATATTGTAGATCATTATCTTTCCAAATCTTTGTTGACTGAATTATCTCCAAAGCTACAAGCTGATATGCTAGTAGCAGAATGGTACGTAGTTGTATTGTAGTACAAATGAATACCTAGCTCAGGCTTAAACACAAAAGGGTTTGTTTCCAGTTACATGCCCAAAAAATATGGGTCGGTAGGTAGGGAATTTTTCTTTTACATTTTTCTTTTACATGTACCGGCAACACTGTTGTGAAAATTACAATTTAGCACTAAGATTTCGATGCCGTGAAAACTTTTGAGTCGGCAGGTAAAAGATGGGTCGGTCAGGTAACTGGAAACAAACCAATTTTTTTATGCCTCAATACTTTCATTGTTAGGCTAATGATGTCCTCTTGCTTAGCTCAATTGGTTTTGTGTCTGTTCTACAAACCTGGGGTTCATGAGTTCGAGCCCAGACGGCAGCACATGTTCTATTTTATGATTTGATTTTTATGATTTTAGTCCATTTTTCCACCCTACTGAATGAATGATCATTCATGTGGAGAAATTGTCAATTTTCTTATGAAGAACTAGTACTGAATCCAGGAGTGATGTTTAGGGTAACTGCCTGAATGTATGTAATGAAATACTGTTTAATACATAAAACCTGCTAATTTTATTATTTAGAGATATCATATAAGCTTGTCTGTTTCTAAGAAAAAGTTGAGCTATTATGATCTCTGTATTTGTTACTATTAAGCTTACAAGCTCTGTAATATTTTGTATTGCAGTTTAAATTCTGTTACACAAGAGGATGAAAAGGCTACATCTTCTAATCCAGCTGTGTCAGGTAAAGGAAAGAAACCTGCCAACTACAGACCAGATACATCATCAACATCCTTATCACAATCTTCTGGTAAACCAGTACCAAAATGGTTCAAAGTTGGGAAAAAATGATAATGTATTCATTGTGATTACCATGCTTTCATGAAACACATTAACCAAGTCATTATTTATACTATGTTCATGCATATATGCTTCTATTTTTGTCGAAGGATTCGTCTGAAGCAGACGACTTTTGAAAAAATTCAGACTAAATAAGTTGTTACTTGTTATGAGTAATGGCTTCTTTTGCCACAATGTTTTCCTCTCTGTTGGAGAGATATAGCCCAAACTTCTTTAATAAATTGATATTTTGTATATATGCTTTGAATTTGGAAGAGTTCAAAATATGCTTATGAGGCAATTCGTTAAAATGAACTTCTGTCTTCCAATGCTTTTGTTAATTATTTATGCATTTATATTTATAATGTCTGTTGTGGTTTAATTATCAAACTTACCTTGGTCCATGATTAGAAATGAATTGTCACTGGTCTCCAAATGCCACTTTAGATTTCGTGTTTTCGAAATTCTTCGTGGAATATTATAAAATTTTATAAGTGGCATTTGTATGATTGTATGTTTATTTTACTTGAACATATGTCAAACATGATGAACAGGAAAATTTTAGTTTTTTGATGGCTCTTTTAGAACCATGGACACCATGATCCTCATTGGTACACTCTCCTTATGTACATTACATGGTTTTTCTGTTTAAATGATTGATGTTATTTATAAAACGAAAAGAAAAATATTGTCATTGATTTATTGTTGTTTTCTGTTGCAGATTCATTTTACTTCACAATTCACAGCGAACACTTCTTGGTGTTTATTTTCTTTGAAGACCAAAAATACATATATATATATTTTTATGATAAATGTGTTTTTTGGTTCGAGAGGCTATTTTAGGCCTTTGTGCACCATTATACACCATCACTCCATTGCACTAGCCCCCTCCCCGGGTGCTACTGATATTACAGGATTATGAGCCACTGTATGTCCTTAAAAACAGGCACCTGCCTATATGCCAGTACACAGCTGAGTCCACATCACTTTTCCAAAAAAAATGATGTTGTATAAATTATATAGGGATGCTAAAGTAAGAAATTAAAATCAGTTGAATTCTTGTCTGAGATAGAGTTAAACTAGCTACCTACAAATCGTATCATTTTTTTCAATTTACAAAAAGTTTCATAAAAATCCATGTATTTTGTCGGGACAAATTTACTCATTTCATATTTATTCATATGTCTTTATTCATAATCATTGATAATATTCTATCAGTGAGATAGAATTGGATTCATATGTGTCGCTTCATTAAACAAAGATAGCATTTTTGTATGGTCTGTGTTTGATTTTGTATTCTGTTGCTTATTAAAGCTGAAGTCGACAAAAAAAGATATGTTGTGGTCTGTCCTACTCTGTAACATGCATAACTTCTTTAGATAGGAATTCATGTACTAGTAAATTTTATTTCTAAAAGAACTCTGCATTACTCCACTAAAGTGGTAGACCTGTCATTGATTTGAATAACATTAAAACTTAATATTGAGATCACCTTTGTGATCTTAAACTCGTTTTTACTGTTCTGGTGGTTCATTAACTGGTTAAAATATAGATGAAGCAGTGAAAACCAAATAAAAAAATAAGAGGCAATTATAATTAGGTGGTCATACCTGAGAGCATTATGCAGTATGTAATGGTCTCAGGTCATACTATTAATGTGGTAGCTAATATTGATAGGTCTAAACATTACTATCACTATTTATTATATGGGATATTGATAGGTTACTTAAATCAGGTCTACTACAAAAGTATTTAGACAAAATCATTCTTTTCAAATTATGAAACTTTTTAAACTAATTTAGTATATGCTTTGTAAAGTAAATGTATTAATATTAGTCGAGACAACATAATTACTACGATTGAGGCGTAACTGAGTACTGTACAGCCATATTGTGCATAATCATAGTTAAACGCAGTAGTCTCCCTTGGGTGATCCACGTGTTTCAGAGAAGGGAAATAACCAGTGTCCCATAGAAGCTTTGTGAGTTTTTTCACCGATTGTCCTCTCTTTTCTATATTTTTTAAATAAATTGTCAATTAACTTTTGATGAGCGGAAACTATTCAGTGGAGAATTACATTTATGCAAGAATAATTTATAAACATCTTGTTTATCTAAGTAATTTGTCTATTTGATAACATTTATAATTATCCGTAAAGAAAATAAGCTGCACCATTGATATTATTGAGCCAGTCGCAGGTATTTTAAAGTTAATATATAACCACATCAATTTCTTAACGAGGTTAAGACCTTACTCTTAGGGATCATTTCTATAGTAAGTGTCGCCAGGACGTCAGGTAAAACTGACGGGACCTAAAACCACGAGGACGAGAAAAAGTGTCCCCTTCTGAGCGCGAAGCGGGCAAGGGCTGTCACCTTCATTGGTGACTCGGCCCTTGTCATTGATGAACGTTCCTCTCCTCCCTAAGTGGGGAGTTGGAGGAAGGGGACACATTCTGAGTGGCTTTATTTTAACAATTTTAAGAGACTAAATGTATGAGCAACTTTAAGGTCATTGAAATTACGAACGGTACTGTAATCCGAAACAATGATAGGTAAATTACGTGACATGTGTACGAATTAGGTGACATAATAATGTCGCGATTATAGGCAGTAGCAATTGTTAACTGTTTATAAAGTTGTAGTCGGAATGATTCAAACACTTCCCTAACTCACCATTTTTAACCCCAAAATAATCTCAAATGAAAATACTGACATAAAACCGACCCCGTATAAAATTGATACCCTTCAAATGGAACTGTAAAAAGAATTCCGAACGTAATGCATGTCATTTTACCCTTGATGAGTGAAGAACAGAAAGCAAAATAACAGGCATACTATTATATCATACTCATCTACGTGTACAGTCAGGTGAAAAAAGTTATGATCATACTTTAATGCTTTTATTACGTGACAAGAACTTTTAAAAAAGAATATGTTGGTAGGTGTCAAAATCGCTTCAATTTTATCTGACACAGGGGGCTAGCGCGTTGTGTGAATGGTGTATTATGATGTATTAAGGCCTAAAATGACCACACAGGCCAATATCACATATACCATATATTTACATATACAAGGGTTACAATTTACGAAATTTTACAGTTTCTACACAACGAAACTTTTTCAGTAATCACTTAAATTTCTAATATCTGGCGTCTCATACAGATATCTAATACACACATAACCAATAAGCACTTTGTCCAGTTCAAAACACGGAAGCAAATATATAATCTTTTTTTCTGAAAAATCGTCAATTTCGTTTAGTCGAACGCAACTCCACAACACCGTATCAACCAGAATTACTGTACTAAATATACCTTATAACAACAGGTACTGTAATGACAACCATATCTACAACGTGCTAGCTCCCTATCGGTCGGGCCAGGCATTTTGAATGAGTTGGTCGACAAGGCAAAAATTTTTCAGGGAATGCTTCAGCTGATTTTTATTCTATTTACACCATAGGCGGATCCAGGATTTTTAGTTGGGGGAGTCGGAAACTGAAAGAGTAGACTGGGGTCCAGGTCCAGGGCGAATTGTACGTTATGTCACTGTGTTACTGTACTCATAACTTAATGCACGCGTAGCGTGCGAAAATGTTTTGACATTTATATATATTTTCATAAAAATATTATATTTCATGATAGAAAAAGACCTTAGCTTGGGCAATTTTAGGGGGAAGCATACGCACACGTGTGCATGATTGTTACCGCAGAATTAGATGCATCGGAAAGTACACCATACTACAGCGACTTAATGTTATTCATATCACCACTATCTGAGATTATAAAACTTGAGATCGGTCTCTGAACTTAAATCTTATTTTCGTTCTCAATTAATTTCAGACCGGTATGTATGATTGCAATATGTGTAGGAGAATATTTGATTTGTTGATTTGTATAAACACAAATATGTTTGAAAATAATATAATCACATTGCATTTTTAATTTTAGAATATTAAACCATTTATACGAGGTAGAATTTTTTTACCATTTTAGATATTTTTAGTTGTTGAAGTTTGTGCTTAAAATATCCAGATTACAATTTCACAAGCACAGGCTCGTTGCTACAGCCTGTGCATTAAGATATGGTAATTCTACCAAAATTATCAGACATTTAAAATTTTATGTATATATGAAAGAAGACGTATATTCTCCACATTATTCTATTTAAGTAAAGTTTTAAAAGCAAAATTATATCTTTTATTGAAGGAAGGTCATATAAATAAACATGCGTATGAATTATGCTGTTAATTTACTAACCTGAGGAACGTAAATAGTTTGTGTAGAAATAATTACATGTACGTTCAAAACTTATTTTTTTCATTTGAAGGTTAAAAGTCATACAGACAAATCTGTGTTTGCAGCAACCTCCGAATAACTGAGGCCGCCCTGTAATAAAGGCCATCCTTTGAAAAACCGGCATTGATTATTTCCTGTAGATAAGGCCATTTGTTAATATAAAGGCCGTATTATATCTTTTCCAAAGATGGCCTTTGTTCACAGGTTTGGCTGTACTTCAAGTTGGATAAGAAATGGAAAAAAGTAAGCTGTGTCCAGTAATATGTGGGTAATGGTACAATTTGTTCCAACATGGTGCCCAGATCTACAATATTTTTGCTGTGTTGCTTATATATTTCGTCAAGGAAATGAATTGTCTAAAAAATCTAGTGTACAAATAATATCTTTATTAAAGGTTCTTTTATGGTAATTTATATAAAAAAAAAACAAGAAAAAATGAAATATCACAATAAAGCATAAATGCAATGGACGGGAAATTAATATTGAAAAAAAATCACAGCCTATATTAGTCTTTAATGACACAACATGATGCGTTTTTTATAAATGCTACGAAAGTCGAACACATCACGTGTCGTATTTTAACGTATTTACTATTAGGCCTAAAAACAGGTTTGTTTCCTGTGACATGCTGAATAAAGAAGGGTCGGTAGGTAGAGATAAAATCTTTTTAAAAGTGTCCAGTTAAACCAACGCTTTATTTTTGACAAATTCTTCCTACATTTTAAAGTCACTACAAGTAGACTTCGCCATGATTGGAAACCTCGTGTTGTTTAAAAAGTAACGATATCGAGCATGTCTAAATTAGCGTTGTTGTCCACAGGTTACACACAACAAAATTTTGGTCGAAAAAAATGCGGTAGGCAGAAAAAATACGGTCGGTCGGGTTACAGAAAACCAACCTAATTTTTAAGCCTTACAATATAACATTATTCTTCCGGATCTGGAAGTTGAAGGACCTGAATTCGTTTTGCTGCAATGAGCTGATCTAGTTTGACAACATCTCTGTAATGTGGAATAAGAGAGGGATCTAACTCTGGAGGAAAGTACTCCGGTGGCTCTTCCTCGATTGGAGGCGGATGTATTGTTAGTTCTACGTCCTTGGAAATGTCATTACGCCTTATGGCTTTTAGTCCTACTTTCAAATCCTCTGCACGAGCTCTGGTGTGATGTCGTCGCCATCTGACGAGTGCCGCTCGCGCCATGTCCTTCTTCGGCCCACCAGCTCCTTCATTGGAGATACTTGCAATGTCCTTTTCGATAGTTTCAGCTCCACGTGCCGGAAAGAACGGAAGGTTGCGGTACAACTGTATCCAATCCGGACCAATCTGTTCTACGACAACTAAGCAAGCTTTATCCAATGTACCTACAAGAACAAAGATGAGACATTTGTCAAAAAAGTCATAAACAGCACTGTGCGAACGCAATGCGAGATCAAATGACACGATTCGGAGAAAAGTGCCTGTTGGTAAAACGTGTTTAAATCTCCCTAAGGCATTTTGTTTGATGGCAACTTATTATATCCTGAATTTATATTAAAAGTCTTCTGATACGTAATCCGATGAACTTTCGCCAGATCTAAGAACAATAGATCTAGTTGCTACTTTTATAACACTTTTATGAGTATAAATATGGGAAAACATAACGCTCACATGACCTTTTCTCGTATTGTATTTGTAACGTGTAACTCAACTTAACAAATACGTACATGATAAAACCATTTGAAACGGACTCAATCATTTCGATCATTTATTTACAACTTCAAATTCTTGTGGATATACCTCGAACTGCAATAAGCTTACCATCTGTTCCATTACTGATGCTAGGTAGTCTTAACTTCTGATGTCTGGCAGTGACTGGTAAATCGTAAAATATCTTCGCCACTGAATCGCTGCTTGTCTTGTGTAGTAACAACCGCCTGGAGACTTCCAGCGTTTTGTCGATCGTCTCGAATTCTGCTTCTCTCTTGTTTTTGTCTTTTTCTGCGTGTTTAACATCTTTCGATAATTGTTTAATTTCTTTTTCCATTTTCCCAACATGTTGACGTCGTTCTGTAATCCATTCTCGCCTGTGTTGACAAATTGATAATTGCTTTTTAAGGGCAGGTAAATGTTCTTTCAGCAAACGTATTTCTTCATTTAGATTATCCCATGCAATAGCAAGGGATTCTATATCTGCATCTAAAGGTTTATTTTTCATATCATCCCTTCTTCCTTCTTTGAATTCCATATCCATTTCTACTTCATTAATCTTGCTCATGAGGTAGGCTTCTTCGATTTCGTTGGTGTCTTCTTTTTCCTTTAAGTTCTCAACTTCGTTGAGCAGTTTGGCGTACTCTAACTCTGCTTGATTTAGTTTGTACGTCGATGAATGATAATGTTCACGGGCATCTCGCATGACCTTTGTCTGCTCCTCTTTCTGTCGTTCCAGATCTGTGACGTCATTTTGCAGAAATACGCTGTAATTTTCGTCGGATTTCAACCATTGCGCCATGATTGATAACACTGTACGTATGCAGGTACATGCTTCCGCAAACAACAACAGAAACGGAACAATCTCGCATTCATTTCTTTGACAAAAGGTTGCTACAGTTGAGCTGAACATGCTATAGTGAACTCCACGATTCCGGAAGTGCATCATCAGCGTATGAATCTTTTCAAGCGTTTCTGTGACAACGCGCTTCCAAGTACGGATTTGAGTCTCATAATGAAGCGCTGTCTCCACTTCGATCTCCCCCTCAGGCTCGTAAAAACTGATGCAATATTTGTCCATAAGTTCTAGTAATTTTTCGCACAGTTCTGATATATCACTGAATTTAGCTGGCACAAATGTGACTACTTTATTATAGGCTTCTTTCAATGTATGCACGTTTGAGGGATCGCCTTTATACCTTCTGGGATCGGAACCATATTTTAACGCCGCTTCGATAGCTTTCACAGACGGAAGTTCGAAGTATCCCAGCATTCTCACGAGGATCTTTATTGGCGTTGCATATCTTTTTATCTCGTGTGAAAGGGTTTTACCGACACCATAATAAGATCGTTCAAGACGCGTTAGTTTCTTCTGTATAGTCTTAATTTCTGAAGCAAGCACTTGTCTTACATCTTTCAAACTGGAAGGTGGTTGGCTCTCCAGCTTCTGAAGCCGTGACTGGGATCTAGCCCCTAAATCTTCGATGGGCATAAGGAATGGGCCTTTATTTGCGAGCGTTGGCATCCGAAAGTCTAGCACTGGGCGCATCTGAAAAGAAAAAAAAGATAAAAATCATTTTTTAGCTTTCAACGTGATTCGTTGATATAAGTTTATTTGAAATCGTACAACATGACGTATTTATCGTCATTCTATCATAGAAAGCAAATAAACACGTGTTAGTGCGTTAGTTTGATATCAGAACTTTGCCAAACTGTCAAACTTGTAATCTTCAAGTGTCTCAATCATAACAACAAATTATACTGTTTAGTATTAACAGTTTACAGTTTATTTACAGAAATCGGCAAGTACTTGCCATTGTACATATAACCTAGTATTAACGTAGATTATTTGTGTTCTGATTATTTCACCGATGTATGGTGGGTGATCAAAACACAACATAGATATGTCATACATGACCGATATTATATACATGTATTTATGTGTGACATATATCTATAATTATGTCACATGAGTATATTCAGAATATTCAAAATGTTGAGCAATTCTTTATGATTCAAGTCCAAAATCAATATTCTATTTCATTTATCCACTAGGTATGTTACATAAGCGAGCTTTCATCTTGAAAATCATTAAGATACATTTTGAAGTAGTGCATGGCGAGACTAATACGTTATAAACACACTGTGACCATATACGTTCATTAAATTACTTATAGATATACGCGATGGCGTGGCCGAGTGGTTATGGTGTTTTGACTAGTAATCACTAGCCACTCACCACTGTGAATTCAAATCGCAACGGGACCAAAGTTTACATGTGAGGAAAGGAACCAGCTCTCGGAAGGTCGTTGGTTCTATCCAGGGGTACACCTGGGATCTTCCTCCACAGTTTAAGCTAGAAAAGTCGCCAAATGGATGTCGGTGCGACGTAAAACTCCAGTGGAAAAAAATGGTCATATACGGTTATAACAACGTTATTTATACATCCGTATTATGACTTGTACAAAAATGAGACTGGAATAAAATGTATGTGATGCTCACTTTAGCTGATACAGCAATAGTAAAAACATACAGCCATGAAGTCTACGTATTGTTGTACCATTTAAAAAGGAGAAAAAACTTTTCTTGTCAAGCTATTTTCATTAGAACACTCAAGCATGAATAGACACGAACTTTTACAAGCGTTTAACTCACTAGTACCTGAAACTCAAATGTTTACCAATCAACAATGCTATCCGAGGAATGCCGCATAATCACGTCTCTATAGCAACAAGATCAATGGCGAACTGATCGAAAACTCTCTAATCATCTATTGAGTCAATAAACAAATCTGAACTTAATCCAAGTCAAAATAAAAGCATGACAAACGAGACTGATAGCCGATTTCTTACCAGTAGGTTTTGTATTTAATCAGTGGTTTCTGGTGTTCTTATTTGAACGGCCATGTTGGGTTAAGTCAAAGGCTTGCGATATCAAAACATAGCTTTTACTTATTCTATATAATAGAACGTCGCGATAACATAAAACACCTTTTAAAGTACTTTTCTATTGATAATGCTTGTACTTTCGTAATCCAGGGGACAAATGTCGCGACAACTCTCTGACAACATTTGTATTTCAAATGACAAGTTCAAAGTTCATTATTTCTTAACACTTAAGACTGCTAAAAGTGTGGATTTTTTTTTTGATAATTTAATTCAGTATTGGCATATCAGGGTCACGAATATTGAAAATCAATCTCGGAATGATATTTTCCCTGTTGAGTGACACATAACGTTGTAAATTCGTTAACTAAATGACTAAAAACGCAAAAATACCCTTTACGATACATTAATTGTTGTGAACGAATAAACTGGCTAGTTCCATGGGATATATAATGTTTGAATTATATAATATCTCAATGATTTAAAATAAAATATTCCCTTTCCTCAGAACTAAAACATTGCGCAATACAAATTATCCTAATCAAGGGGCAATAGACTTGAACTCGAAATTCGTTAATTATTCTGATGAAATTGTCATAAAACAAAATTTATTTACATCATAAAAATAGTTATAAAAGTATGAAATAATTTTTCAGTCAGCTCAAAAGCATTTTTTTTTATTTTTGGATACTGTTGTTAGGAATGTATTGATCTTTTGGGTGTAACTTGAGCGAAAACAAATCGGTAGCAGTTTTCTATACGTTATGAGCTGGCATTGTCAGTACAATTGATTGAATGATTGTTCAAGTATTTAATTGGCTTAAGTGGAAATCTGTTGTGTCAATCTACCTCGAGAGAAAGTTTTATTTTATGAGATGTATTCAATGCAAACATCAAAAGCGATTCACTTCGATAGACACATCAGAATTACGCTGTTCTGAAACGGTACGAAGGCAAACAAAACTAGTGTATTACTAAATGAAGTTAATTCAATGGCTCATTCAGGAAGAAAGCCTGAACTGTGGTCTAATTTGTTACTGTAGTGGTTCAAGTCTTAAAAACTTCGAATGAGCAATCAACAAATTAACTTAACAATGACTTGGAGTAATTATAAACGGGGACAAGGTCTCCGTCGTCATAATTATATGTTCATTATTGCTTTGTTCAGCGATTGCCTTAGACATGTACAATAATGCCATTTTCTGTATGGAGAAATAAAAGAAAATCACTGAGTTCGCTGACAAACTTTCTCTAAGGTTTGAGTTCAACTAAGCGGCAAAGCGACTTATCATAATATTTAGAATTCAGTAAGTACTGATCTAAAATACGAAGTACATCTATATGTATTAGAAATTGGTAACATACATGTATTGGACATGTTTAAAATGTTTCTCGCACCAATGTGAGTCAATATACAGTTAAACCTGTGTTTTCGGCCACCTCCGAATATAGACCACCCTGTGAATAAAGGCCATTCTTTGAAGACCGTCACTGATTATTTAGACCAAACTGACATACGAATAAAGGCCACCTGTCAAGAAAGCCACATTTTGTCTTTCCCAAGGATAGCCTTGTTCACAGGATTGACTGTGTAAGATATAAGTATTAGAAACATTGATGCATTCAATACAGCAAGATCAAATAATAACGTTGAAAAGGGTATGAATTTGGTACTACAGTACTATTACATTTTTGGATGCATTCGAGGAAAAAGGCTTAAAATATGTTTGCTTTTTCACCCAAGCCATTGAGCCGAAGATATGTACTTTTCAGAATCATCCTCCCGAAATGATTATTGAAAGAAACAAGGTTCATTTAAGTTCTCCTGGTGCAACGGATATAAATTCATCAACTCCGTGCAAACTAGTATTTGATCGAATCCATCCAAATGTTGAGACAGATGCACTAAGAATGTGTTGATTATTTGTGAAGGAAATTATTTAAGTATAATCACCATAATCCGATTTCATCTTTTTTGTTGCCACACTATAATAGGTCCATATTCAATCATTACTAAACACAATTATACAACGCAAGTACATATTTTAAATATTAATGATAATATTTTGATTCATTCGTAGAGTTACTGACCCTCGTGAATAATATTAACATCCAGTGGTTTGAAGTGTTCTATTCAATGTCACTTTTCATGTTTTTTTTTTTATTAAATTCTACGATCCTATTCAAAATGAAAAAATACACACTTATAAATTATGTTTAAATATTTTGTATTCAAGCATAAATCCAATACACTATAGTTATATCATTTTAATTCACGTATCTGTGTATGGTTACACCAATCATCAATGGTAACCATTGTTCAATTGCAACTTATTATGAATTATTTAAGCTGAAATCTCTTTCACTGCAGTGTTGATGTCAGATTTTAAGAGAATTCAATGCACAGAAATTCATCTTCGAAATATGGGACAAGAAACGAAGTATCGTAACAAAGAGTGTGTGCCGACACTTCATTATGGGTCACAACGACATTTGATAAATTTGTTATAAACACATAAATCAGCTGGTTGTACAACATAAGAATTACGCACCCCAGCAAAACCTCACTTGTGATCATTTCAGCATTAAGACCCCTCGTTGTAACAACTACTTTTTGGGGGACCAAAAATGGGTGTTAATATTGAGGTGCAGGTTTCTCACGAGGCGTAAAAGCTAAGGGTAAAAAATGACCCTAAACTGATGATAATTTGAAGTGTCAACAAAATTTCCCTCTACTTTTATTTAAAATTTGACTCTTTGATACTAATTTCAAGAGTCAATAGCTTTATTTTACTGATGTTAAGAGTCAAAATGCTGTTTTAAGGGTCAAATGAGAACCCTGGAGGTGGTCTTAATGTCAAGCTGAAATACCGAGAAAATATTTAAACGCTGTCCGAAAATAAGTTGATGTTATAATGAGGTGGTCTTCGTGTAGAAATAGTCGTTAAGTGAGGTTCCACCGTATTCAAATGATACAACACTATACACTGTAATATGTTGACCAACTGTTTGAGTAAAATGAACACTGTGCCGAAAGCGTTGTCTATCTAATCGTATTTTCACTTGTTATTCATTCGTACGACGTAGTTATTATGTACAAGAATACTTACTTCCAAATAATTGGTCAAAAGATAAATTATTATGATTACAGTGGCTTTATTGTTGTAATTTGTCGGTTGTCTAATTACAGACTTACAAATTGCAAACAGAAAATTGCAGACACTGAGAAAAAATACACATACTTAGAGACAAATTGTTTTCAATATAGAATCGTTATCTCTACCTTTTGCTTTGGCTTCGTTTTATTTAAAGAAATCTTCATTAACTTTTTATGACAACGTAAGTTAAGAAAGGCCGAATTCGCGTAATGACGAGAGTATATGATAAATTCGCCTATAAGTTTGTGTGAAATAAAGTTAATGGGATTTTAATGATATTTCTGTAAATCTCTATCAATTGGTCATAATTGTAGTTTGTATACGAAAATGAATACTTGTATACATGTAATACGATATGAACATGAAACAGTCACAATCAATATCAATTCTATCATGTAAATTATTTTTCAGACACCACTTTCCAATTATCATATTTGTCATTCTGAACATACAAATTATGACTCAGTAATTTTATCAAAGCCAGTACATAATTTCTTATTGAAATTTACATAATAGTTTAATTTATTGTCATACCACACGGACTGAAGGTAATGGTTAACGCACACGTCAGTGTTTATGACCAATTTTTCTGTTGCAACCAAAATTAAGTTTGCAAAAAATGTTAAATGTGGCAATTAGTCACAGCTTCAATGGGGAATAAACGTTCACTTTAAAAAAATGTGTTCAATATATCAGATTAAACTTAAAAAAAATCTTTAAAAAATTAGTTCAATTGCTTTCTAAACCCCTTACCCCATAAGCATGCTTTGGACTCTTCCCAATTCAAAACAAATACACAAAGCATTGATTTATATAAGAAAATTGGGTTATTTCTCTCTGACAGAATAGAAAACCTTGTGGCAAAAGAAACTATTTATCATTACTAGCAATGGCTATTTTGCCACTGTTTTCAAAAGTCGTCTTCTTCAGATGCGGAGAAATGCGGTATTATGAGGCACAGGGTAAATACAGTGTATAAGATGATGGTCAAATTACTCACCCTCATCCCCATTCTACGAGGACGTATCCAGTTTTTGTGTCTAACACTCATATTGTGTGTATATACTGTAAGTATTTTAATCCAAAAATACGACTTAATTCCAGTCCATGTTACAAGTACAATAATCACCAAAGAACGGAAACGGTATCATTACAATGTTCACATCGCGGACCAAATAGCAACAGTTTGCCTCATCGATATGTAAATCTTAACTGAAATAGTCTTTTATGTCATTCATTTAAATAAAAGCGACTTAATTCCAGTTCTTGTTATATTCAGCACCTTTGAATGTAAACTATACAATGCCGACCAAATAGAAACAGTTTGCCTCATCGATATATAAACCTAATTAAATCTTAATCAAAATACTTTTTTATTAAACACTCCACATTCTCAGAATTGAAACTGCGGTCGAAGATTTCCGGACATTGAATTTTTGCTCAACTACTTATCAACACAACAAACGCGCGCTCTGAACTGAAAAATAATTAGATATATCGTGGCGATAAATATCAATGAAGTTGTATGAAAACACTAAAAGCAAGCAAGTTAAATAAATTCAATTAGAATCACACGCCCCATTGAACCTCTAGTTTTCATCAATTTACTTCATATGAAATCAGCAGTGGCAACTACTGGAAGTCTTAATCTTTCGCTACCCGGAGCGCTCTTAAACAACTTTCACGACGTACAAGTATTCATTGTATGTGATAACGTATTTCATGTGAATGTGATTGATAGAGCAGAGCTGTATTGAAAATTACCTGGCTGACTGTGTGACCAATTTCGCTACTTTGATAAAAGAATTAATTTTCATCTCGTTTTTTCAATGCCGTATTTCGACTTGAACTTGTCAGAAAGTCAAGCTGAAACATGTTGAAGTTCTAATGCATGATCGAGTTTCGGGGTAAGATATACATGTATATACAATCTAACTAGTGCTGCAAGTGCTGGGTGTGACTTGCACAATTAACAAACGAATCTTTTATCAGCTCAATAACACGTCGCACCGAGTGATTTTTCGTAGACATAACTACGAAGGTTCTATCAAATCAGGTGGGTGAAATGCGTGCAATACAATATGTATACAACAATTGAAAGTCTATTTAAATAAAATGCGTTTGACAACTTACACAGGACACTTGATATATTTTTCTGTATGTTTTCTGTCTTCTGAAAGGGTCCTTTATTAACACCATGTAATTTAGATCATAGTTATATATCACTGACAACCATTCTTGTTTTCAGTATCAAATTTAATACTCATAATGCGGTATGCGGGCTTTAAATTCTGACTAAAGGTTAAATGATTATACAAAATTTATTGAGCTGAAAGTTTGGTAAAGAAATACATGAAAAAGACTCCGCGTGCCTTCAATCCTGTAATTATAGATATCGGTAAATATACTTTTGAATTCATTCTTTTCATATCAATTCGGATTTTGACTAAATAAGTTTTAGATATTGAACTTGATGTTTGCTAAGACACATATTGCTGAAGTGTGTTAAAATTATGGATATCAACATTCAGTTAAACTGTTAATCAATCGACCACCAACATTTACTAAATGCAATGAAGTAGGTGGTAATAATTATGCATTGTACTCTTTTATTTCCATCGGACACAATCTGAATGCGAAATGAATGTCTGGTGTATAGAGCAGTTCTTTCAATTTTATTTTGTAGTTTTGAGGCATGCTTTTTTATATAATACTTATAAATAATACTATAAAACAACAGACGGAGGTACAAAAGGACAGAGAATACACAAATTCTATGGAAACTTTTTTTGTAAGAACTATGAATAAATAGAAGTCGTCAAATAGCAACATGTCGTGCTCGCTAAGGCACTAATTATCGTCTTTTTTTACACACCGGACAAGGTAAAGCCTGCCAGTGTTTGCCCTTTAAATCCCAAATGCGACCTTGACCTTTGAGATATGGACCTGAGTCTTGCGCATGACACACCGTCTCATCATGGTGAACAATTGTCATTTTAAAATTCATTGATGCATATGGAAGTTATGGTCCGGACAAAATCGGACGGACTAACACACGGTCGCACGCACGGACGAACGGACGAGCATACACGGAACCGCCATTTTGTCGAACTCACAACAAGTGGGCTCGACAAAAAAAAAACGATTTCATTATTATGTTTATCAAAGTAACGTTGCTAGGTAACGGTGAACAATGAATGCATAATAGAGGTTTGCTTAAAACAGTCATTAAACTGAAACGTATACCATGTCTTGATTTATTGCAAGGAATGTAAATATTAGCTTTTAACTACATTACTGTTTGTTTATGCAGTTTATTTGCATTTTAAATATATTTTGAGGGTGGGGTAAGATAAATATACATTATCTTTAATTCACGAATAATTCAAATGAGTGCCTTTCCGCAGCGTGTATCATGAAGATCTAGAGACTTAATTTTATCAATAATAAAGCTGGTTATTGTCGTCGACAATGTTAGAAT
Organism: Lutraria rhynchaena; assembly: GCA_008271625.1. Lineage (NCBI taxonomy): Eukaryota > Metazoa > Mollusca > Bivalvia > Venerida > Mactridae > Lutraria > Lutraria rhynchaena. Next base: position 519,386 of record VIBL01000092.1, read on the forward strand.
ATAATTTACTTTTACTTATTGTCTCAATTCTACAACGGGATCTTATCAGGCAGGCAGACAGACAGGCAAGCAAACAGACTGACAACATCGAAGATGAAGACGTAATTTATCCGACACAGTGTATTTTCATAGTACAAATAAAATCTCACTTAGTGATCATCTCAAAATTACGACCACCCTATTATAACGACCACTTATTTTCAGACCGGCTTTCAATAACTCACTGATAATTCAACTCGATAATGAGACCACCTTATTGTTACGATCGACTTTTCGAGACCCGAAGGTGGTCTCAGTATCGTGGTTTTATTTTATAAAGAAAATCATTCATATTCAACGGCTACATTTTGACTACTAATAAATTCAGGCGAATAATTCTTTTTAGGGTAATACTTCTGCAATATTTTGAAACCAAAAGGCTAAACGATTTTGCAGTAAAAAACACAAAATTTGTTGAAATATAGTTGAAAATGTGTCGATTGCGTTGGTGTAAATATCTTCATTAATTGGTGTGTGCCATCACGGAACGTTTTATGTTTTTTTGTAAATACACGGATTGTAAGAATGCTTTCATTGCCTACATACACGACAAACATTTACCAGTATCAAGCAATCTTTTGCTTCGATTAGCAACCTAGATGAAAGTACATTGTATATTGTTGGAGTTGGACTTTCCTGCAGTGAAGCAATAATTATTATATTCCCATTAAGTACTACAAGCTTATCGCGTGTATCAGAACACAAACGCATTTACCTTTAATGAGAAATTAACATGAAGACCAAAGTTTTAATTTGAGCGAACTAAACGATGAAGAAAGAAATGTTCAGTCTCTGGTAGGGTTTAACGTAGTTTTTCAACACTCTTTCAGCTATATATCTTACCAGTTTTCCTGGACTGTATACTAACCCTTCCACAGGGAGCCGGTAACTTCTCCACAAATTGAGGAAAATCAACATGTTTTTGTCAAATTTTCATAGAAGGGTATGACCTGCCGCGACCTGGATTTGAACCCGGATCTCCGAGTTACTAGTCCAGCACACTAACTTCTGGTAGGAATGGTAGTTGAGGTCCCACAATGGTCAAATTTTCGCACTAAAATGCATCCCCTATTGAACTACGGGTTATTTAGATATAGGTCATAAAAGTTAATTGGGTCGCTAAATGTAAACTATGATTTAGAGATCAAAATCTCCAGGAGACGCCTGAGGAATCATCGAATGCTATGATCAACTTGTTATGAACGAATGACGACCATGTACTTTTCGATTTCAAAATAAAAAAAGACTTCGTTATATTTATATTCAAAATTTCATGCAAATACATGTCTTAAAACAGTATACATGGTGGGAATGATATTGACTTTTTAGTGTGTGTGTATGTATATTATTAAGGTAATGATTAAACAAATATTTGGACTTCTCGAATATTGTCGCGTTGGTCTGTTTGATTATAAATATTGTATGAGAAAGTTTGTTAGGTGACTTCCGTTTTTATTCGATTAAATTTTGTCGCTAACAATATTCAACAGGAAATCGATGGCAGACTGCGTGCTTATGAGAGTCATTTCACAAAATAAATCCAACTTCCGTCCGCAATGACAAAACTTCAAACAGATCAATGCTCTGACGAGGTGGGTGGAAAACTGCTTTAGCGGCCGCGAAAACATGTGATTCTAATCATATTGCACCTATTGTTGATGTCGAAGATTATAATGCACGCGACTAATTTACGGAGAAAATACAATCAACTACCCGAAAGCGCTGGAAACTTCATTAGAATTGTATTGAACGCCATCTATCGACGAGTTACTTGAAATACAATGAATTAGGGTTTGTTAATACTAGTTTATATCGAAGCTACAACACTTCAAATACAACAACAGTGCTTTTTATTGCTTGTTGAATTTATTCGAACTCGGACATGATGATACTTTAAATGAAAATGAAACTAATCAGAGAGATCATGTACTCGCATTGGATTACTAGTATTTTAAAACGCTTCTGTTATTTGAAGATAGCAGTATATTCTCAAGATTTTAATGTATTACAATGGAAACAAACGATACGTTTGCTGGAATTACAATGAATACAGCAGTCAATACAATAAGATATCATATAAATAGCACCGAACATGATTTTGTTTTACAATAATCGCCAGTTCATGTCCAAAGTAATGGTAACAATGATTCATCACCCATTTAATGTTATAAATTTCATGGCTACACCTTCCGATTTACTAAGCAAACGGTGAAAAAAGCGAGGACATTAACAACACATCGAAAACAACCACCGACCTTCCGTATGCAAGCCAATTATTTGACAGTTTTTATGCTGATATTATAAGAAAAATAAAATAAAAATTTATCCAGGTTAAAATTAGTGTTTATATACTTCAACACTTTAAAATGTCTTCAGAATAATAGACAAAATACCTACGGAGTTAGTCATGCGTAAGATATAGGCTTTAATTACGTTTAAACTTTACTGTAATTCATATTCACAAAGGAATGACATTGATATCTCAAAATGGGAGGGGCTCTATGGTTGAGTGCTTATGGTCTCTGACTAGTAACCACCAGCCCCTGCCGCTGTGGGTTTGAGTTCCACCTGAGACCAGACTAATATGGCATGTAAGAAAGCTGTCCAGCTAGCTTACGGAAGGTCGCTGGTTTTAATCAGGTGACCGCCGGGAGTCATCTTTTACCGTGAAATTTGGAAATGTCGCAAGATGTTGGTTGTTGGTGCGCCGTTAAACCTGAAGCCAAAAGTGACTTTTCGTATGTTTTCATTACTATCATTTTTAAATAAATCTGGGCTTCAGTTCCATAAAACTTTAACCTACATTTACAGTAATAGAATCATGTATTACACGACTCCGTCAAAGTCACGCAATGTCACTAGGTTACTATTAATTAAAAACGACAAATACTACTCGTGACAATATAATTATAAGCATACATTAAATACAGATTCATTATAAATACTACCAGAATAATCACAAAGTAACCGATATTCGACCAATTAAAAATAATTGCCATATCCACGTATACACTTTTCTTTGTAAATGCGGATCGCCTATTCAAATAAAACAACCATTAGCTTAAAGATGGGCTTGATTTAAGTAAAATTTAGCATTTAATACAGCAACCAATATTTCTATTATTTATTACCTATTACTGTTTAGACATTTCTTTCGTGTAGTTATTATAACTACATAATCATGGTGGTGTTAATTGTAAAGTAATGTGTCTATAATGTTTACTTCAATAAGTATCGTATAGTTTATTTACAGAATGGGACGTCTTTTACTAATCCGAAATGTCAACAATTTATATTGAATTACCATGGTAACGATGAATTACAATGGCAACGAAGGACCCGTGAATGATTTGGTGAAACGGTTTTATTTACGATCCGAACTTGCGAAATGATTTAAATATATATGTTAAACATGTTAATTATTTAAAAACGAATATTTTCCATTTGTCATATGAGGCACATCTTAAGAATTCACAGTTATACCATTTTAGCAGAAATATTTATATTTACCCGCAAACTTCCAGATCTCAGTGACCAGTTGCCCGGATCACTTTGTATCGAACCACTACTTCCGGTCCAGCTCCGTGCCGGCTTCAACGAGAAACTATGCGATTTTCGTACCCTGGCAAACTTCACTGAATTCGACATTATGACTTTTATATTACTTCGTTACTAAATGTCTAGAACTGGCTTTATATCGATATGAATGTTTTATGTCAATATTTACTTTAAAAGTCAATATCCATGGACCACACTCTGTATATCTATATCCATTTCAGAGAATGTTTCAACAGTATATATACGAATAACAGGTTGTACTGTTAATATATTATATTTAAAATTTATAACATCTAACATTGTGTTTGTCACATGTACAGAAGCTATGATGTATAATATCCGACATTACTATAATCCTCGAAGACGGATATCCCTGTATTATTATATATCGACACGTAACTTCACGAGTTAAAGCCACAGCAAAGATTTATTCTTTACGTATCTTCCCTTTTGTCAATACACTAATCTTCAGCTAGTTATTTACGATACTTTCAACTTTCGAATTTTAACATAACACAATGCTGGTATTATCTATACTACCGGCTTATCCAATCATATCTCCAGCGATTTTAAAGGCACACCTATTGAATGTCTTCTGCCGAGCGATCAGTTCAATTTGTATTAAAAGGACGAGTGTATATCGCCGGTAATTTAATCATTCAATCGGTGAAATGACAGATAATGTAAACTGAACACACCAATACAGTAATGGCGTATCGGTTTTCAAAGAAAAAATCGTTACATAATTATTCGAATAAATGGTTTTGAATTATTGATGTTGATTTGGAAATAAAATTTAAACTTGTCTTGTTGGCATGGAGTGAAATGGAAATGACAATACAACGTATCATTCTTAACGAAGGGGTGGGTAAATAAATTTTAGAAAAGGACATAAATGGATTCGTGTCGCTTTACAAGCAACGAATGACGCAAACTGCTCGTGTCGGAATGGATCAATCACGCTTTTGTAAACTTCCTTACATTTAAAATACATATAAATATTCCAGTAGTTTAATTTCAGTGTGGGTGGAGTAATCAGGCTCACGTGAGATGATATTAGCCTGTTCTTAAATCCAGTCTCTCAATTTAGAATTCATTTAGTTATTTCTAAATGAAAATTCAATATACACGTAGTTGCACATTTGAGAACGAACTGGCAGCTAATTGGACAAGCATGAGTCCGATCAAGTTGACGATGGAAGAACAGACGGACGAACGAACAAACAGACAGACGAGCGGACGAACACACTGACAGACTGTCGAACGAACCAGTTGACTAACAGACGAACATTTGGCTAAATATCAGATAAGTCAGTACATATAATAATAATAATAATAATAATAAACAACTCGTGAACATCAGTAGTGTTTTCGTACATTGAAAATACCTAACAAATTTACAAGAGACAATGAATCTAAGTGTCCCCATAATTGTTTAATTGTTTTGTATCAAGAAACCTCACTTGAGCATCTATCTATGTTTAAAGCATACTAACAACGGAACTTCAGGTTGTAACTGACTATTTTCCCCTGTTATTATAACATTGTATATTTTTAGCCAAATGTCATTTAGGCTACAGTTCTGCTATCTAATTCTAAATTAAAATAACATCATATTTCTTAACCCAACTTTTATACCACTTACGTTATTTCACCGTCAAGATTATTAAATCGAGACAATTTTATGAAAATATTTATACTTCATATTTGTCCGCTACGCTTCTCCTATAAACAGTTTAAATTTTTCAGATTCCATGTCTTAAGAGTGAATTTATTATTACAAAGAATTACAAACGAATAGAATAGGTGGTAAATTTACACTCGGCATTTAACATTGTTCCGTGTATTTGAACATAATGATATACTATCAATAGACATTTAAGTCTTGTTTTTGCTGATCAAACTGAGACTTAATTCGTCAGCAACGATTCTTACACACTAAAAGCATCCGCAAACATTGGCGTTATGATGATAGCAGACGAAATTCATACATATTTGTATTTGACGGTATTTATCATTTCACTGATGCGTACTGCGTACAGTGATCGACGAGCGACCGCGACCGTGGTAAAGTGGTTAGTGCGCTGGACTTGCAAGCCGCCGTATATAACAGAAAAATTGTTGAAAAACGGCGTTAAACCCAGTCAAAAATGTGATCGATCCTCACCTAATAATAGAACCACGGAAACAGCAAATTCATTCATCATAAACAGAGCTTAACTTTTAAACGTTCACATTGCATTTTATAGCATTAGAAAATCACTGAATGCTCTTTGTTGATGACCAGGTGGACTTTTTATACATTCAATTCAACTTTGACTTTGAATACTCCGTTTCTTCGTTTTTAGATCAATTATAAGTATCATAAAACGTAAGAAGTAATTCACTTATTTGGGTTCTTCCAAGAATCGAGTTTTATAACATGGGCGTTTAAAAATTCGATTCAGCGTTGGTTCTGTTTGATGTTGGCTTTTTAATAACATTTGATATATACTGTACAATGTACTTACCGCATTGATTTTAAGTATGAAATTTCTTAATTTACAATATTTTTTTTTAATTTTAATATTTTGATTCAAGCTAGTTTGAAACTGTTGTTAACTAATCAGTGGTTTGGTTGTTTGAGGTCCGCTTTAGCTTTCATATGTAATGTTTACAAATACATAGACGAAAAAAAGAATAAAAGATTAAAAAGGCATCGATATATTTAACGAACATTTTGCTTATTATTTAGGGTATTTTATAGAGACATGGCGGGTATAAAACGAATAAATATAATATACATGTACAGGTATATGTTAACTTGAAACTGAATGATAAGGACTAGAATCTAAATAAATTTAACCTTTTTTCATCTCACAATGACTCAGAGACTCGCAGTCTTGGGAATATCCAATGATAATCTGATGTACCGGCCGTAGTCCAGTGGTTAGTGCGCTGGACTTGTAACCCGGAGACCCGGATTCGAACCCCAGTCGCGGCAGGTCATACCCTTCTATGAAACTTCGACAAAAATGTCGATTTTCCTCCGTATGTGGAGAAGTTGTCAGCTCCTAGTGGAAGGGTAAGTTAGAACTGGTTTGTATATATATAACTGAAAAATTGTTGAAAACGGCGTTAAACTCCAGTGACAATAAGACACATGAAAACAAAACAAACAAACACAATGACTCGGGACAGTATGACGGATAATAAATACGAGGTACCATGGTCATTTGTAAATTGTATTTCATGTAATCTTAAGCTATTTGACAAGCTCAGTATACACAACGTACCTCACTACTGCCTAATATTATCTTATAATATCATTTCCATTTATAAGCATATATACGATGGTCACGTATTTGAAAATACAGTAAAACCTTTAATAGCGACCACCTCAATATTGCGACCACCTTGTTATAACGACAACTTATTTTCGGACCGGCTTTTGATAACTCCTCTATTATTCAACTTGATAATGAGGCCACTTCATTAGTACGGCCGATTTTCGGGTCCAGAGGGTGGTCTCATTATCAAGGTTTTACTGTATTTAAAGAAGCCAAATGTGTACCTTTCATACTGTTTTATACTGACAAGTCACTCATACGTAAAGAACTATTAAAATGCCCTTGTCTTAGGAATAATATACCGAATTACAAATGATCAACCTACCATTGTTCTGTTTAAGACAAATTCAACACTTTGACATAATACAAGTAGCGTTCAATTTCATAATTTCGATCGTGAATTGCGATAAATATCTTTGTGTTGCTTAATTGCATTTTTTGTAACGACTTTTATTCTTTACTCAAAAGTACGATCGAAATCTTGCTTAAGATAAGGTCTGTGTAATTGTATTTAATGTATTTTTTCCTATACATACAATAATTAATTAACAAACCATGCACCAAGTAAATGCTAGTACGCAGTGACACTGGTTGATAAAACCAAAAAGTGACAAAAAATATGACAAATGTTTGTCTTGAAGAATATTTTTTCCAACAAAAATTCAACCACGTCCGATCGGATGGAATTGTTTAAAATCTGTATAATATATTTTGCAATAATTGAAAAAAATACTGTAAGTTTAGAAAAATGTGTTAGCTTTATAAGAATGCGTGTTTTAAGATCATTTCTTTCCAATCACTGTTATGTCAGACAGCGATAAAAAATACATCATTCACAGATATTGTTTGTGAACGATGTACCATTCATTACGCATGTACATTCATTTTCACAGTCAAGACTTAATATGTATGAAAACTATTTATGGTTAATTAATACATTTATGTAAGAAGCTGCCAAAACATAGTAGTTTATAAGTACACACATATATAGAAATAAAATTTACCTTCTTGTACGGATTCATATTTTTTAAAATCCAGCTTCACAATTTAACGATAGTAATATACATGCACAAATACTACAAGTATTGTATAGTAGATAGACACATGGGTATAATTCTGTTTAATTATTGATAATTTTCACTCATGCTTATGGACTCTCACGAAAAAGTTCATTAAACTTCAAGTATGGAACTAAAAAAACGCTCGCCATTCCATTCTTACAAATTAAGCGGCTTAACCTGACAGCGAAAATGTCTTGGCCGTCGATATATGCGCCGTGCGAAAAATGACAAGTATTTCCCGGGAAACCACCTCCTTATATCAATATGCGACAGCTTTGTTTATATGACAAGATAGTGTATTGTATTGTATTTGAGCTTTGATCTTCTATTGTTGATTCTAGGGATCAAAAGTTTTTATAACAAATTAGTGTACTTCGTGAAAATATGTCTTAAAACTTTAAGAAACGTTATAATAACTAGATTTGTTTAATTCCAGCGAACACTTTGAAGTAAACCGGTTCCGTTTTTTTTTTTTTTTTTTTTTTTTGATAAACACACGAGCTGTTTCACACGAAATTCGAAAACGAACTAGAAACTAGAACTATCACTGAAGGTGATTGGATACCCCCCGCAGAGTCCTTTTTAAAAGCTTAATAAATAATTTAGGAGACGAGCCGCACACAAGATTTTGTCTATTGACAAATAAAAAGTGGGCATAACTCCGTGAAAATAAATCCGAATAAATTTGTTTATGATATGCGCAAGTAGACCTAATATCTAATGTGTTGGTAAAGTTTTATAAAAATCCAGCCAGCTGTTTCGGAGAAGAAGCGCACACACAAGATTTTGTTTACAGACGGACGGACAACCTGAAACAGTATATCCCCTTACAACTTAGTTGTGCGGTATCACAGAATCGTCCGGCGAAGTTTAATTGAGGACCATTTGTAGACACGCTACGTGTTACGGTTGCACTAAGAATAGTTTGCAAAAGGCCTAATAATTAATTCAATTCACAGTGTTACCAATACAAGCTAAATTCTGGAAAAAATATTTTCAGACCTAAATAGTTTGACTTCTTATTTAGCAATTATGTACATGTTATAAGGGAGGTAATTACATGAAAATTGGTTCAAATTTAAATCGAGGTTATCTCGATACATTTATATGTAATAATGTTTGTCTGATAAAATGTCGAGTTTCTTTTGAGGGGGGAGGGGTTAAACAGTTGTCCAGTTTCTCAACACATTTAAATTTCAGCTAAAAGATAATAGGCCTTGGTCTGATTTTGTCTATTATTTATCGCTGCGAACTATGAACATTGAGAATATCTGCGGTCTCTAATCAACAGAATGCATAAGCTTTTTACATGCAGCGTATCAATTTTCTAAAAACTGAGTAAAATTGATTTGATGAAGCTATTTGAGCGTGGCATGGAAATAAAAACTGAGTAAAATTGATTTGATGAAGCTATTTGAGCGTGGCATGGAAATAAAAAACTGAGTAAAATTGATTTGATGAAGCAATTTGAGCGTGGCGAGGAAATAAAAAATGCAAAGATAACACATAGAGAAAGAATATTTTTACAACAAATAGTTGGGTTATTTCTACAAACCCGTATGTCATCTTTTCCCATTTTGAGGAAATCGCATTTGAAGTTTTGAACTGCAATAACTTCATGCGAGTTACGAGTTTGTGGAATTGGGATTAACCCTATTTATGATAGATTACAAGCAGGTAAATATGATCATTGTAAAGAGCTCATCAAGACGAAAAAAAATGATACCAAAATCTCAATATTGCCAAAAACTGAGTTATGCGGTTATAGAAATAAGGCGACGAAATGCTTTCTAATTTTTCTGTATCAAGTGCACTATTTCCCGACGGAGATTATTTACTTTTGGACATAGGGGGCTAGCACGTTGAAGGGATAGTGTATAATGGTGCATTAGGCCTAAAATGGCCACACGGACCAAAACCACGTATATCATATATATATATATATATATATAGTAACACCATAACAACCAGAATTACCATACTAAATACACCTTAAGTTAAGTACAGTAATGACAACGAATGCACACCAAATCACCAAATATATTACTAAAATACACTGTTCCAGAAATATGAAATTGTTCCGATGAAAAAAAATCGAAATAAAATTTATTTGTTTTATTTGGTTTAATAAAAAAAGATCATGAAGTAATTCTATGAAAAAATATATATAATAAACGAATAATCGTTTATTTGTTTGTTAAAAATAATATTTCTATAAACTATTCGCAAGATCTCTTATAAAATCGAAATATGCTTTATTTGTTCCATAAAAATTTCATAATCTATCACAATTTTATCAAAATTAAACAAATGAATTGTATTTCAATATTTTATTTTTTATATATTGACATAATAACAATTTCGTAATCTATCATATCCTATGGTAAACAAATATATAGTACTTACTATGAAACAAATAAACTACATTTTGATTTTTTTTCATAATTTTAATTTCATAATTTATTGCATTCATTATCAAAATTAATCAAATAAATGCTATCTAATTCTTTAAAATTTTCTTGGCTTATTCAGAGGGTGTATGAATGAGCCGGAAGCCGGAAAAATCTACCGAGTATTTGAGCATTCTCACCGGCTATTTTTTCCCACAGCTAGGGAGCGTTGTCCCTTTGCCTCCTACTGGGGGATCCTGACACACTTCTACTTTTAGTAGCTTAACGGCTACATGAAAACATTTCTACACCCCTGTTATTAACATTTTCTAAAACAAAAGATATTTTCTGTTAAACAAACCATAATTCGCCTTTTCCCCACAGGGACTCGTAGATCTAGAGTCCCTGCTGTAATGTAGAGTCATAACAATTATTTCATAATGTATCACTTTTTTATTAGAATTAAATAAATCAGCAATATTTCGATTTTTTCTTAAGAATGATTCTATTATCTACTTTTTATGAAATTATACTTTCATAGTCAATGATACTAATATTTATGTTTCTTTATTATTCATTTGTCCCTAACAACTGTATATCGTCTGGGACCAATATACACATATATATGTGTATATTGGTCCCAGATATCGTCTACTATATTAGTATCTCTCTCTCTATTATCTTAGTAGTCTCCATTTTTTGGGCGATATCCTTTTATTTCTTTGTTGTCTGCTTAATGCGTCTACTTTTTATACCAATCACAACATTAACTTCAATCGATATCATTATTATCCATCACTAACGATATCATTTAGTACGAACGATATGTTACGAAATAAATGAGTACGAATCAACCGGAAGTTCGGTTTCCATTTTACTCTTCCCGCCAAGGTTTGAGGACGAAAACAAACGAAACCGATTTATTTTGGGGATTGCCAGGCCTCTACTGTAGTCTTATGCTACTTCCATTTCATCACCACTGCCTAGGATTGGTAATTATATTCAAAAAGCCTATTTCTTCTGTCGATTTTAGTTTGTTATTTAGTCAAAATGTTTGGATATTCGAACTTTCTTTTCGTGAAGTTAAACATATCAGTCTATTAGACTTAAGAAGTCATGTTCGATATACTGCTTTAAAGCCAATGTTGAACTATGTATTCGAAAATACGCTTGCAGTAAATTCCCCGAGTTATTATTCATTATGCCTTAATGAGCTGAAATTGTATAATGCAGTTCCATGAAAGTAGGACGATTTTGTAAGAAAGGAGGAGATTACAACCTGAGACTTCCGTCTCCTGTCTCTGATTATGCATCACACTGGGCAGTCGTCAGTTGTTTGTATAGATGTACAGACTCGAGCTGGCATGTGACACATGAGCTCTAAATATATCGTCAACTGGTCTTAACTTAGACCTATAAAAGAAGAAGTTTCAGGTTACCAGACCGACCCAATATTTTACCTACCAGAAAAAAATACTGTGTCTGAATCATAGTGCAATGTTGTAATTTTTACAACTTGTTGATATTACGGTCACATATTCATTTACAGTGTGGCAGATATTTGTAAAAAGAAAACGTAAAATGAAAAAAGTTCCCTACCTACTGACCCATATTTCTTTGGTCATGTAACTGGAAACAAACCATTTATTTTTTAGGACTTAGCATAGTGGATTGCTAACGTAACTCACTGCATATGCCGTCGATAGAGCCTGTGAATTATTGAAATATATACCGATTAAAAGCAAATTTTGTGACCTTTCTGATGGTGTAAATTAAATTTTTCTACTCCTTCATCTTCATGGTTTAAAGGCTGAATTTCGTAAGTCACTCTTTACATCAGTAGTGGATTGATTCAGGCGGTATCGGATTACACACTGTGACATGTCGCGTCAGAGGTCAAACGTCAAAAGGGGGATCTCAAAGTGGGTCAAGTTGCATCTAAGTCTTAGATATGCTACTAACTCAATGTTAATATCATTGAATGCCATTCTTTGGAAGGCGATGTATCTTCACTTGCCTATGTCATTGTTTCTATCTGCATGAGCCCAAGAACAACAAATACATGCATATGCACATCACTATATGTTCCATAAGGCTCAAGTAAAGCAGACCAATATATACTAGTTTGTATAAGAAAACAAATTGAAACAAAAAATCTGTAAAACTAATCAGAATAATCAATATTTCAAAAAAATATTGTTTTGACGTTTCATTTCACTTGTGTTACCACTCATGTGAACCTGTTTTTCAGGGGCAGTATTCTCCAGAATAATATTATATAATTATAGATATTCCTAATTTAATCGATTTATCTATCCTGCTCACTGACATGTCATGAGTAATGGACATGAGTGGACCAATTTAGGAAGTTTCTAACTCTAGGATGTTTCGTCAATACCACCCCTGATCTTCAGAACTGCTGGTCTAGTCGGCTGTTTGGAATGCAAATAAATTTGATAGTGTGATTGTGTATATACAGATTGCAATTTCATTTGAGTCCATTGCATCAGATTGTCACAAGCCATAATGCTTAGTTGATGACGTAATAAATGCATGACTTATACATTTTTCACGATTTCAAAATATATTGAATGTATTAATTGAAATAGAATAGAAAAGAACAGGTCAATGGTGAGAAAATGAGCATGCACTCGATAATCTCAATGCAAGATGGCATTACAACCAATTTTCTGACAAGTTAGGACATGATCATATGCAATCAGACATGTAAATCTCAGTTTTACATTTTTATTACACAGAAATGCTTTTTCCACTCGTCAATTTCAAAACCCACCCATTTCTAGAGTGATAATTGATTTTGACACAGTCCCCCAAATCATCAATCTGCTACTACCCAAATCACCAACCTCACATTTGTCATTTATATTAATTATATCGGACAGATCAATGAATGATATGCAAAAATAATTGTGTTGGACAATGGGATGTGATATTTATACACAATATGGTACCAGAATGAGGGTAATTTAAATGTTAAGTTTGATGATATTCGAATTTCAGTAGCATTAATGTTGCTTGCAATTTATTTTTATCACTATTTTCTCTTGCAGACATGTGGATTGTTTGAGGTTGATGATTTTGTGTTACCATGGAAAAGGAGCAGACAATAAAGGTACATATTAGATGTAAACATTGTAACAGTACTGAGTACAAATATTTTTAGACATTTAACATGATTTCATGGTTCAGCCTATTTAATCTTTTGCCCTTAATTCAACCAGACTATCTTAGACAATTTAGAGTATGGATGCTAATTGTCAGAAATTAAGCATATTGATAAAACTATCCTTTCATTGAATGGTAATATTAGTGATGAAACGATAATCGGATACTATCGATTAGCGGCGTGAAAATGTCTGCCGATTCCAATAATCAATTGCAGTTTTTCATAATCGATTATCGGTCTATCTCATTTAGGCGCCATATGCTAACTACTGGTGCCGCAAACTAAACACACATTCAAGGGAAATCACTCGTGTTATTTAAAAAAAGATGGCGGATCATAAATCAAGACGAAAAAACAAATATTTGACCATCCCTCAGGTTATTTGATGTTAACAGAGTCCTGTTAATGGTTTATATGGATAACTCACTCCATTCACCATGCTTATATGTTACGATGCCAACTAACATAAAGCAGAGGATGACTAAGAACCAAAGGGTACATAAATAGAATCAAACACTAGTGGTCTACTTATGTTACATTACTACACTAGAACCGATTTTATAATCGGAAAATCACATCGGATGTACCAACCGATTCCAACCGATAATTGATTATGATTTGAACCGATGTTGCAACACTAGGTAATATATATATATATATATATATATATATATATATATAATTTTTACCAAGCGTGATCTCAATTTTAATGTTTGTGACATTTTTATGACTAATGAATTGAAAAGTGGAATGCACTCAAGTTATGAAATTTAACCAGTAATTAATAGATTATCTCTTTTAACAATGCGTGTGCTCTTGCTTAAGTCTGAAATGCTTTGGCATTATGGCCCTTTTGCCATTTTGTGTTAAAATTTTGCTATCAGTTTCATTAGGTATGATGTATACTTTCCCTTCACAAATAAGTTATTTTTGTATAATATTAATACAAAGCATGAAGGGCACATTTTGCGATGGGTTTATCATTTATTTATAAATATATAGTATTCATAACCTAGATCCGTCACTAAAGCTATGTTAGGTAACTTTACTGCAAAGATTTTTTGCCTTGTACTTGTATTATAGGTACCTGTAACTGGACCCATTCCCAATCCAAAATAGTGACCATTATTCCAAGCGTTGGAAAAAAGACAAATTCTGGACTAAAATGTCTGAATATGACACACACTATTTTTTCCAAATGGGTCGTTACAAGTACCTTTCCCAAAAAAGTGGAAAAAATCCCTGTGCTTACTATTCATATCTTTCCTGGATATGTGTGTATAATACATATTAATAATATGAATGTATACTGTTATTTGCTAAGTTCAAGGGAGATCTGTAGTGTAGTCAGGGCTTTTTTGTCAGGTAGGGGAAGGGGCTTTTTTCTTAGATTTGTAGAAAAATAACATGTTATTCTTGCTAAAAGAAGAAAAAAACTTGATGTAAACTGAATTTTAGGGGAAAACTGCATAATTTTATAGATTTTTCCTGAGGGGAAGATGCCTTTACAAGGCCCTTGCTATAGAAGGAAAAAACCCTGCAAGTTTTCAGCATGAATTTTAACCTGATTGTAAAATTACGCTGAAGAAATAACCGCTGAATTTGTGTGATTTTATATTAACACTGATGACAGTATACCAGTATATTTTTCTCTCCTTTTTGTGATATATATTGAATCTGAATGTTTTATTGCATACTAGTGGCAAATAGTGGTGCATATATTGGATTTTAACTCATGATTTTGTCGATTATTGCATATTTGAGATATGGAAGGAAAAGTTTTTCCCTTTATGCATGTCTTATAGTATATTCGTGATTCTTTATTAAAGTTATTTTTTTAATCAAATTAATGTGAGTCACTTGAAATAATGGCATTTTCTTAAGGCAATGTTTCTTATTAGGGCTTGCATTAGTGATTTGATGGGTATCATTTTTTAACTTCATTCTGGCTCTCCATTTCAGAACTTCCTTACTTATCACATGTTTAATGGAATATCAGTTTGCAGTCTGTTTATACAGATATATTTGTACTGAAACACAATTCTTTACTCTGTGTTATTTTGTTCTTACAAACTTTTGATTGATTTTAATTACAATATATCATGTTTGTTGTAAATTCAGTGTTCATTCCACCTGACTGCAGAATTGCTTGAATTAGATCAGTTCATTGTATTGAACCTATGTAAATATTCTCCACCAGTCAAAACTAGTGTATAGAATAATTGAAAATGATTTTGTTTTTCAGCCCTCCAAGAATAAGGCTGACTCAGTAGACAAGCATGGTAAAAATAAAAAGATATCTGACTTCTTCACAACACCAGATAAAAACCTAGAAAAACAGAAACAGAAAAGTTTGTTACAGTTCTTTACAAAATCTGCCAGCAAAGATAAACCTGCTGTAGATGCTGTAGTGGACTTGGTAGATTCTTCTGAAGGTAAAGCTGTTGTTGGTAGTGATGTAGTGACTACTCCAAATAATAGTGACAAAGAGAATTCAGAATCTGTTGTAAACATTGATCTTGTGAATGAAACTGATGAGACTACAAACAAGCCTACAAAAAAACAGTTGTTTAACCAAATTTCTGGATGTAATGACAAGGGAAAAGCTGAAAAAGCTAACAGGAAAAAGTCTGTGAAAGATTTAGACAGTGCTGATGTTAAGAAACAGAAGAAACAGAAGAAGAGGAAGCCTCATATAGCGAGTGGAGACTCTGATAATTTATCAGACTCTGTAGTAATACTGTCAGATCCTAGTCAAAGTGGCTGGCAGCATGCAGAGGTAGCAGACACCAACTTCGCTGAATCTACTGTGTTGAAGTCACTGTCTAAAGATACATCTAAGTCTGTCAAATTGCATTCTGATTCTAAAGTGAAAAAAAATGTTTCTGCTGATAAATCTGAATGTCCTAATGTAGAATCAGATGAAAAATTAAATGAGAAGGGAAAGAACATGCGTGAACATTTAGACTTGAAAGAAAAAGAGCTGGTACAAGCAGAAGAAATGGACAGCAGTACAGTTGGTCTGAAAGATGGAGACATGCCTAAATCTAAGAAAACTGCATTAAAAGGAAAGGATATGCTCAATTTATTGAAAGAGATACAGTCTACTGAAGTTGTTAGTGTTAAGAAAAAGAAACACAAAAAGAAACATAAGCACAAGCATAAAGATAAAATAGATGTGGAAGTACACGAAATTTCTCAGCAAGATAATGTCACTGATGAAGATGAAGCATCTGAACATAAAGGTTGTAAGAATGAACAAGAGACAAAAGTCAGTCTTTCTAATCAACAAATTGTTGATGAGGATATGAAATCAGATGAAGACCAGCTCTTGGGCAAAAAGAAATCAACTAAGCTTAGTTTCTCAAATAATACAACAACTACAGGTAATTCACAAGGAAAATCGAAAAAAGAGAAATCCAGTGGAAAAGAAAGGCAAATTAACAAGTCAAAAAATCTGTCATACGATACTTTTGCTAGGAAATTTGAAACTGAAAAAGATGATAGTCGAACAACACCTGCTAAAGAAATGTCTTACTCTGATTATTTAAAACTGATGAAGGATAAAGAGGATGATCTTGAAAAGGAATCAAAGACTGAAAATGATGAAGAAGATATGGAGTGTGATGAAATTATTAATGTAATTGATGACGGCATTAGTGATTCAGCTGACAATGACCCTCTTCCATGTAATGTTGATGAAAACAATGAAATAGAAACAGATAATAGAAATAAAGATATTAGTAACTTTTTTAAAGTGATGACATCTACACCAGCAGGAACTAAAAAGGGAGGTAAGAAGAGTAAATGTAGTTCTAAAGCTGATTCTGTGGAGTTGAAAGTCGGTAAGAAAGTATTAGATGTGAAGGAGAACAAAATTTTTGAAAATGAAGTAAGTGTAGGTGCTGTAGATTGTGTTACAAATAAAAAAGCTATACCTCCAAATGGCAAAGGTACTCAGGCAACACTGTGTTTTGGAAAAGCTGGTTTGATAGTTTCGAAGTCTGCTATAAAGCCAGATGAAACATTTGAAGCAGCAAATGCAGATTTTTCAAGTAAAAAGGAAGATGAGGAAGATGCTGATAATATTTCTACTAAAACAGGGAAAAGAAAGCCAGGTCGACCTAGGAAGTCAAGAATTGATACACATGATTTAAATGCAACAGATAGTTCTGTGTTTGCTACACCTGAGGTTGTTAAGAAACGAAAAACAAAGAGAAGAATGGAGACGTCATCAGATATGGATTCCGAGTCTGCTGATAGTACTGATCGAAGACGTTCACTGAGAAAAAGATACAAAGTGGAAGCCTTTCAGATGGATTCTGACAATAAAACTCCTATCAAAATTAAACTTAAAAGGTAATGCTTTCTAATAGACTAACAGTATCTTTCAATATTGCAGGTTAAATAAAGACTGAATGGGATGGAATTATCTATCTTGGCATTTTCATGCGATGAACTGGTTATAACATTGGATGTTTATGTTTTGTTTTGTTTTATTTCTAGATAATGTTTTATATTAATTATTATGTGATGACTTAATAATGGCTGTGGTTTATTGCAGAATTTCAATCTTACTGTTGATGTAGGCTATTGAAGATACTATTAGTGAATGACTTGTTCTTTTGAATTTTAAGTTAGAATTGTTTTTTTTAAATCATGATTTGTCCATATTAGTTTTAAATTTTGTTGTTTTTAGATGTCCAAAAAGTAGCAGTTCTGGTGAAGATTTTGACAGATCGCTGATTGTTCGAAAGCTAAAGGTAAGCAGTAGATATTGCTGCAATTTCTGACAGGACTTTAAATTGTAACACTTGCAAAAGAAATTAATTTCATTGAAAGGGTCATAAATGTATGATAATATACTTGAAAGATATCAGGCACTGAAATTATGAAGTATAAGTAATATATCTTTTCTCTGATTCCATAGAGAGGTTTGAAAATATTGTTTAGTGGAAAAGTAAATGGTTCTGCTTATCAAAATTGAACTGTAGAACAAGTCCCTATGTGTTCTTATTTTCAATATTCTTCAATTTTTTCATTGATTGAATGTTTTCAGACTAATAATAAACAAACTGCTGCTCAGGCATTACTAGACAAAGCTAAAAAAGGGAAACTTAAGAAACACCATAAGCTTAACAACAGAGACAAAGTTAATGATAATGATAAAGTGAAGACTCATAAACTCAAAAAGAAACACAGAAGAACCCAAAATGAATCAAACTCGTCTGAAGACTCAATCACCCGCCGCAGTTCTAGACTTGAAGGAAAAGTCATGGCTTCTATGGAAGAAGTAAGTTTGGAAAATATCGTCATATCTTCATCAGATGACGAAGAGAATGAACATAGGAAAGTTCAAAAGAGAGGTCGTCCAAAGAAGTGCGTAAAAAAGCTTGTTGGTGTGTCTGATCTAAGAGAAAAGATTTCTAAGAAGGGAGTCAAGGGTACTGATGTTCACACACCGACAAAAGATATACTTAAAAAGAACACCACCCCTGTGAAGAATAGTCCTAAGAAAGCTGGTTTGTAACTCGGTTCTTTATATTGAATAATATTGTGTTTATGTAAATATCATGTTGTTAAGTACAGAGTTTTTGTAGTAATGTTCTTTTACGTGCCCTGTATGTTTATATATGTTTCGATAATTTTCTTCATGTAGCAAAAAAATGAACATACTCTCATTACATGTACTTGAATATACAGCTTACATATAAGAGTCAACGAATTGACAATCTATATAGTTTTTTGTATTTTCTATTAGGAATACTGAATGTTTTACAAATTTCAATAAGTAAAATACAAGAATTTAAGAGTAATTAAATATTTGATATCAAAGTATAACAAATATATTTGCTTCCCTATTCAAACATGATTAAATTCCACTCTTAGACTTTTGTTTTATTATAAAATTTGGGAATCATTTCAATGTGACGTTATGGTTAAATTGAAGTTTTGTTAATTTTGTTTTGATGCAGGTGTCAAACTTGCTCCCATGTTCCTCAAAGGTAAAAGTAAGGCAGCTGAAGCTTCACCTAAGAAAACTCCTTTAGATCCTGTGCAAGCTAAACAGAGACAACAATTTCTGATGAGCGGTGTCCCCGAAGCCCTCAGAAAGCAGAATGCTGTTAGATTGGCCTCTGTGATTGATGCCGACTATCCGCCATTCCCTAAACGTAATCATGTGTTACAGGTAAAAGTGATTTTTTTTCAATTTTGAGAAAGGGTCAGGGTCTGGTCCAGTTGGTAAAAAATGCATGGTATGATACCAAAATTGGGAATTTTTAGGTGAGGCAAAATGTCTTATTTTCGATTGAGAGCGGTCTTTTTACTGGAACCAAACAAAGAAGGAAAAATTGCTGGGTATGTTTACTACTTTCTTTATGTTTGGGTTGTGATTAGGCCCGAAAAAAATGGCCATGTTTATGGTTTCAGACCGACCCATTGTTATAGTGCCTACCCTACAGTCTCTTACAGCAAAATGGAAAGCATGAAAATATTTGGGGATTAATTGTGTCTTGCATTCTCATAAAATGTTTGTTTAGAAAAAAAAACAACAGCAATGGAGAATTTTTCAACCTACCCAAGTTTTTTGGTCAAGAAATCCAAAACCTGACTGTTTTTCTAGCCTTATTATGCAAATTTCCACAGAAATGATTGTCATGGCGTCATTTTTGTGAAGCATGTAAATCAGTGGAGAATTTTTTTATTTTCCTTTGGTATCTTGCAAATGAATGGTTTGTTTTATATTGTAATTTACAGATGCCGTCTGAACACAGTCCTATAAAACCTGGCTTATGTGATGTCTGGCACATGAACTGTGTTAACCTTCCTACAAGAAGATTTGATGTACCACAGTATGTGTATCCTATGTCAAGATTTACTGGTGATCTGATGAACTCCTATCAATCAACACTAAATGATTTAAAACATTTCAAAGTAAGAACATATTAACATGATTACTATGTTCACTGATGGAGCCTTTATATTGTGTTGCTGTTACCTTATTATGATCACATTTGATCAATTTGTTTGAACATATTGGTTTAAAACACCTGTCTTATAATTTTGTTTCCTAATTATTTGAATCTAAGAACTGGTAGAATTGATTAGAAATTTGCTTGAATGTCATGGTTATCATTAAGTACTCGAGTGATTAAATTATTTTATTAATTCTAACAACTTGTTTTAAAAATTGAGTATATGAATTATGATTTTACATGTATAGTTTGTTTAAATAATTATGTGACATGTTAAACAGTCCAAAATTGTTAGTAGTGAGCCTAAAATGATAGGTTTTTCAAATAAGTGTCACTAAACATCATAGAAATGTGGTTTTTAAGCCTTTGTTGCTGTTATGATCTTTTTGTGGATGAATTAGATTAAATTATTATTAACGTCCAGTAAACTTTGTTTTTTATTGTACATGTTAAAATGAAAAGAAACATTTATTTCTTCCTCGTTTTTGCTGTTAGACTTATGATAATTATGTATATATTATCAATGGTACTATTTGATTTATGACAAATATTTGTTGTTTTTTTTTTCAGAATTTTAGTTCACATGAAAAATTGACTGAGGATATTGTTGAAAATTGCTTGAAGGAAATTCAATCATATAACTCATCATACCCTGCCAAAACTATGTACAAATCTTTGCTTGAGATGAAGAATGAGTGCGAGAAACCCACTGTAAAGTCAGGTATGATATGTATATTTCTGCTTATGTACATAATTTATTATACATGAAAATAAATTCACACACAAAGGAAAAGAATTTTGTTTCGTATGAAAAATCATGTAATGAAATATTTTAGAGTCGATGTTAAGGACAGATATGAAAGGAATTCTTGATGGATGTACTGACATGGCTGTTATTGATGTTGATGATGACCAAGAGAAAGATGTAAAGAAGAAAAAGAAAAGTCTTAAACTTCAGAAAAAAGAACTGAGTGAACAAAAACCAGATGCTAAAGAAGTTGATGAAAAACCCAAGTTGACAGGTAATATTCTCGGGGATGTTATTTTTCTGATTTCCAAGGATTTGATGATCATGGGAGTCACTTTTGTCAAACCGGCTTGCAGTGAGCCTGACATTTTCAACAAGGTCAAAGTCACACTTTAAGGTCATGTGTCAAAAATTGGTCAAAAACAGTTTGACCAGACCATTATAATACAATATCTTCATCTCTTGAAAATAGCTCAACATGTTGCCCTTGCTTCTGGTTGTGAAACCAGGTAATCTGTTGAGAAAACCTGATGGGATATATTTTATAGCCCGTTCTCCTAAATTCTAGTTGAACTAATGTTGATTTGTCACAATTTCTGATACTCATTACCATTACTTGTATACATCTGTTTAATCATTTTACTTTTGAAAGCTTTCTGTTGTATTCATGTCGGGGCAATAATTTCTTGGACAGAACGAAGGAACTTCCGTAAGCTAGCTGGACTGCTGCCTCACATGTGAATTTGTCTAGTCCTGGGTAGGATTCGAACTCATAGCAGAGAGGGGGCTAGTGGCTACAAGTCAAGAGACCATATCCACTCAACCACTGAAGCCCCAGTGCATATACTTATTCATAAATGTGAGCTCTGAAGCTTGTAAGTCCTTATATATTTTATTGAACTTCACAGGTTGTAGTATGCTGTGGACTGAGAAGTACTGTCCTATAAAATCATCTGAAATTCTCGGTAATACTGCTGTCATGAAAAAACTGAAAACTTGGTTAACTGAATGGAAACATGTACTTGATAGAGAAGCAAGGAAGGCTAGAAAACTGCTTTTAAAGAAGAACAAAGGGAAGCTACTCCCATCAAAGAAAGGTAAACTGGAAGGATACATTAACAGGCCTTACATCACTTTCCTACTTTTTAAAAGTGTTTTAATTTTTTCCTTTCAGTTTGAGACAGGTTGTTACAAAGTTGTGTGTATTTGTTTTTACTTTTGAAGACATGTGACCTGTTCTCTCTTGGGTTTAACATCATACCAATGGTCATTTGTTGATTTCCAGCTTTAACAGTGCTTGAAGACCTCAGGCACACACACCAGTGCAGAACCACTGACCTGTAAACCAGAAGTATAGCTTCCTCAAATATGATTTTTCTTGCCCCCTAGGTTGGATTCTAACTCGAGCCCTCATTTGAGCCCTCATTACTAGTCAGAGACCATAACCCCTTGACCACGGAGGCCCCTGCCCATTCTATATCTAAATATTTAAAAGAATTTTAATAATGGGAGCTTTCCTGACTTTATTTTTGTTAGGACTGTATCAAGATATGGACATATTTAAAGGTTTTACTTAAATACAGTGATAAACAAATGAATCATTTTCAATTAATTCTAGATGCTGATGATTTGTGGGATGATGATAGTGATTTTGACATGAATAGTGATGACAGTGATGATGATAACTCACTGTGTAACACTATGCTGCTGACAGGGCCACATGGTTGTGGTAAAACAAGTTCAGTTTACACTTTGGCCTTGGAGTTAGGATTTAAGGTCAGTTTTTAATGAAATTTTAGTTTCTAACTTTCAATTTAGATATTCCCTATGAATGATATTGAGTTTACATAACAGAATCATGTTAATGTATTTTTTGTTTGATTTGTAGTGAATTTTTTTACACTATTGTTGATAATAGCACTGGACAGTTAATGTACAACTTAAAAAAATAACTACATGTTATTCTATCACTCTCCTCATAATTTTCATTTTCTCTTTACTGTACTTAATGAGAAATTTTGTACATTATGTTGGTTCAAGTTCACCTGTACACAAATTTTATACTATTTAATTATCAGCATGATTTTGTTTCAATGATAAGATATTCAAGGCTTAAGCCGGTCCAAAAAGCTACTGAGCCAAGGTATGCGCCAACTTCAAATAGTTTTTGCCAATCTTGTCAAATGATGCGCCAACATTATTTGTATATTTAAGGTTCATGAAGTAAATACTTCATCATGTCGTAGCGGAAAACAGATTTTATCACAGTTACAGGAAGCTACACAATCTCATCAAGTCACTACACAAGGTAGTCTTACTCCAAGAAAAAACACAGGTTTGTAATCATTCTAGTCATATATGTTGCAAACATTTTTTATTTACTGAACATAATTAGAAAAACATATTTATTGTGACTCGACCCAAAAAATAGGGTAGGTTGATTGCAAATTTATTTTTCTATTTTTTTGCCAATTGTACCTTCTGTACTTTGGAGGTATGATTCATAAACAAATATTTTCATATCTTGGATGTTGTTAGAAACTTAGGGTCAGCACAAAATAGGGTTGGTCAGGTAACCATAATTAAGTTTTTTTTCTGGCCTAACAAATTAATGAATCTTTTTATAAAAAGATTCTGATTCAAAATTCTGTTTTTGTGGATATTTGATCAGTTTTTAGAGGCATATTTGTAGTTTGTTGTTTTATAGTATCTGTAGGTGTGTAATAAGTTTTTTTTCTTTTTTTTTGTTTATTTATTTAGCTTTAGCAGATCAGACTAAAGCAGAAAACAAGATGCCAAAGTCATTCACTAATCTGTTCAAAAAAACTGATGATAATTCTCAAGACAAGCCTGATGTTCAAGATGGAGGAAAGAAGAGAAAAAGAAATAAATCCGATAAAGGTGAGCTCTTAATGTTGGTTACCTAATTCCGTCTTTTGTCATTTTTGTCTGCTGTTTTACTTAAATGCTTAGTTGTGAATATGACATCTTTCAGTATTAAATAAAGTCTACCTTATTAGCTTTGTCCAATGTATTCACTTTATATTTTTTTAGCATGTCAAAATTGTGGAGCATAAGCAGCTTAGTAAAAGTTTTTTTTTTGTATTTTCTTTAGAAATCCAAATGACTTTATGACATTTTTCTTGCAGATGACAGTACTAAACTTAAGAATAAGCTTGATTGTATGAAACCAAAGGCTTTACAATTAATGATGAATGATAGTAATTCTCAGACTGCTGTCAATTGTCTGAATCTTTCAAGTACAACATTGATTCTATTTGATGAGGTAAAAATTATAGTTGATTCTATTTGATGAGGTAAAATTTGTAATTAATTCTATTTGATGAGGTAAAATTTGTAATTGATTCTATTTGATGAGGTAAAATTTGTAATTGATTCTATTTGGTGAGGTAAATTTGTATTTATGTTATTTGATGAGGTAAAATTTGTATTTGATTCTATTTGAGGAGGTAAAATTTATTATCTTTGCTGTGTAGATTAAGGTACTAGGTAAAGAATTGTTGCTTGATTTTACAATAATCTGATATATTGAATTGATTGTAAACCACACATTCATTTTTACAAAAAGTGTACACAATTGGGATTTTTTTGTATGTTTATTGCTTTTATTTTAGTTTTTTTTTCAGTTTAAGATTTTTTTATCTGCCACATAGGTACATGTAGGTTCATAACTTAACCATCAGTAATTGGATAAATAAAATATTTAGTAAGGCCTAAAAAAAAGGTTTGTTTCTGGTTACATGCCCAAAAAATATGGGATGGTAGGTAGGGATTATTTTATTTTTTTACACATATAGGCAACACTGCTGTGAAAATTACAAAATAGCACTAAGATTTGGATGCTGTAAAAACTTATCAGTCAGTAGGTAAAAGATGGGTTGGTCGGGTAACCGGAAACAAACCTTTTTTTAGGCCTAAAAATGATCTTGATGATGAAACAACACGTCGCAAGTGCAAAGGTCAAGGCCACAGTGGCAATGAGGGGAGCATTTGTGTGCTATGGTCACATTCTCATTTCATTAAGTACAGTATGTATTGTTTCAGGTTGACATCGTATTTGAAGAGGACAAAGGCTTTCTGTCAGCTGTACAGAACTTCATGTCTAAAACTAAAATACCTATTCTTCTAACCTCCACTGATCCTGGATTTATTCATACTTTTGAAGGAAGATATGAGGTGATAAACTTGAAAAGACCACCTGTGGTTTGTATACTTTCATTGTATAATACACATTTTACTTAGTTTGTGATGAACTTTTTATGTAGCAGTTGTAGATCAATGTTCCTAATGTTAGAAATAGGGGACTCAGTGGTTATTGTTTTTGACTAGTTATCACTAAAACCATCACATCTTTGAGTTAGAATCCCACTTGGGACCTGAAAAAGTTCATGTGTGGAAGCTGTCCAGCTGGCTTATGGCAGGTTAATGGTTCTTCCTGTATGGGCGCCTGGGTCTTCAGCCACCATTTAAACTTGAAATGTTGCCAAATGACTTTGGCTGTTGGTGCAACATTAAACACTAGAAAAATGTTTAGAAAAAAATGACATGTTTAGGGTTCCTTGACCAAAAGAATTATGGTAACAAATTAGAACTAAACACTTACTTTCTAAACCTTTCTTTTGTGAAGATACATTCGAATTCTGCCTTCAGAAACTTCGGGTCAACACCGAAAGTTAGGGTGGTCAGGTAACATGACTATTTTGTCCGGCCTAATAAGTGCCAAAGCCCCATTATTTCATCACGTAGTATGGTTTATTACAATTTTAGTTCTATAATTGTCAGAATTGATTATTTTCATGTTAATCTTTTAATTACTTATTAAGTGATAGTCAACATTTCGTGTGTAATTATGAGGTTTGTATTTTGTACTATTTATTATTTTATTCATTTGTATTAAATCCATTTTTCAGGCCAGTGTCACGTCACATCTACAGACTGTTTCATTAGTGGAGAATGTACGCTTGGAGACTAATTTATTGTTAGAATTGGTTCAGTTTTATAATCGTGATGTTAGAAAATGTTTGACTATGTTACAATTTATTCTTCTGTCTGGTGGAGGCCATTCACAAACACACAAACCATTTCAAAGATCTAATGTCTCAAAAACGGCTTTAGATGGATATGGTTTGGATGCGGACAATTCCCAGAGTGCCTTTGATGCTGTTTGTAAGCCAACAGAAACAGTTATTGTTGATGATGGCAACAGTAAAGACACTGACCACAGTGATGATGATTTTGTCTGCATGAAACCATTAAAGAAACGGAGACGTGTTTTAGATGAAGATTCCAATTCTGTTGATGCTACAAAGTTTTCTGTAGTCAAACCAAACAACGTTCTCGCAACAGAGAAAAATGAGCCTGACTTGCTGAGTGCTACTGTACATTGTATTGGAGTGGAGACATTGTTCAGGAATGGAAATATGTCTGTTGCGGATATTGTAACTCAGGGACTAAAGGTATTTGTAGAGCATTGGTCTTTCCATATTTTTTACTTAAATGTATTATTTTCATGTATTACATTTTTTGTATGGGACCATTTTTTATAAAATTAGCCTCTGTGAAATTTTCTGAAAGATTTACATTTTTTTTAGATGAAATAATTCAAAGTGTTAATTTAATTTCTGAAAGGGGTAAAAAAAATATGTAAAAAAATCAACTAGTTGTACTGAATTTTGTACCAGTACTAAACTTGTTCTCTGCAAATAAATGCCAGAGAGCCGTAGAGGACAAATGGCCTTAATGAAATTCTGTCAAGTTTAAACTCAAAAATCCTCTGTCAATTGATCCAAGCTTGCAGGCTTCATACCTAGTTTCGATGAGTTGCATTTTCATTGATGTTGTTGTTTTTCACTCTTTTCAGTCTAAATCCAGTTTAGATCTCAAGGATATGGTGTGTACAAGTTGCTGTATTCTTCGCACAACTAAGTCGGATGTGTTTTATGACAATCTACATCTTTTCTTACCATTTAGCTATG
Source organism: Lutraria rhynchaena (assembly GCA_008271625.1). Taxonomy (NCBI): domain Eukaryota; kingdom Metazoa; phylum Mollusca; class Bivalvia; order Venerida; family Mactridae; genus Lutraria; species Lutraria rhynchaena. The sequence goes on from VIBL01000092.1 coordinate 546,671, forward strand.
AAATAGTTAATTCGGTGTACTGTGTACCTCAGGGGAAACTTTTAGATGTTGAAAACAGACCTAGAAGACGAATTAAACTTAACAGTGACTTATATGACAGTGAAGCATCTAATGATTATTCTGGACCTACTGTAGCCGAAACTGATCATGCTAGTGATAATAAAACTCAGGATGTGGGGAAACATTCTAAAAGTTCCAGGGAAGAAAGTTTATGTTTAGTGAAGAGTTTGTCAAGTTTTAGCAAATTGTATGATACATTTTCATGTTTAGATGTAATGGAGACTAAAGATAGGATGAAGATTGTAGACAATATGCAAAGTACGACTGTACTTGGTGTGGCTGGAAATCTTGTACCTGGGGTTGATAGTCAGTTACAGCAGCTGGAACGATACTGTGAAACTGATTTAGAAATGTGTGAGATGTACTCCAGTGAAATTAAATCACGAAGTGTGTGCAAATTTTATCGGGATTTGGAAACTTCCAAGCAAACTGTTGAATGTTTGACTGGAACAAATTCTGACTTTCAGGAAAATTTTGATCTACCTGTGATGAAGGAATGTGAACATTTTTCATTGGTGGATAGGAGTAGAATATGGTAATTGATGAATTTATATATATATTAAATATAGCTATTTTTAAATCAAACTTAAATACTTTAATTGATTCATATCCTTACATCATGATTGACTTCATTATATTGCCTTGTCTAACCTTTGTCATCATGCTAACCTGCTAACCTACTGGCCCAAAGCCTGAGACTGATAAATTTCTGTTCAGGCTCATGAACTTTCTTAAAATTGGGTATTCAGGCTATTGGTAAATTGTGAATTATGGATTGTGCTTGAGCATTAAAAGGATTTTAAGTTTTTAAAAATAGTTGAACTTCTCAAAAGTTTGTCATTTTCTTTGGCTTATATGATCATGGGGGACAGTGTGTTGCCAATAATAGTATATATTATTTATATAGTATTTAATTTATTTCCAGTGCATCGGGTGAATACAAGCGAGCATGTGATAATGTACGAGATAATCTACCTCTGTTAACACATTCACAACAACGTACTAGACATCTTGATTATCTCCCATCGCTACGGGAAATCTGCCGGACGGAACAATGTAGACAAATTACTAACACTAAGAGAAGGTAATGTGTCATTTCAAATCCTAAACAGTTCATTTTCAGCTTGCTGAACCAAGGAAATTTCGTTTAGACCTTAAGATGTGTGAAGACGTTTTGAGTAAAATGGAAAAGAATTGTTCTTTAACTCTTTGCCTCAAAAGCATATTTTGGACTTCCAAATTCAAAGCAAATATACTTAACGTTGATTTATTTCAGAAAATTGGTTTATTTCTCTCTGACAAAGTGGAAAACATGGTGGCAAAAGAAGCCATTACTCATTACAAGAAATGGATTCTTTTGCCACAATGTTTTCAAAAGTTGTCTGCTTCAGATGTGGGGAAATGCGGTATTGTGAGGCAAAGGGATAAAGAACTGAAATTCAGTTATGGACTTGTACTTTATTCAGGCTTTGAACTAGCTCTAATGAATGTGTTGGAATTGGAACATGTGAAGACAATTAACTATTACTAGACCAGAGGGGGTATAAACTTCAACGTAACTGGACTGGACAAAAATTACCAGCCCACAATATCATGTTAATTAAGGGAATGTTTTTGGAAATGAGGGCCAGTAAATGTGAATTTTTCCAGACCTTGCAGGGCTTTTTTTTCCTTCTATAGCAAGGGCCATTTATAGTCGTCTTCCCCTCATGAAAAATCCTTAAATTCATGCAGATTTCCCCTAAAATTCAGTTTGCATCAAGTTTTTTCTCCCAATTTGCAAAAATACTTTATTTTTTCCCCAAATTTAAGAAAGGCCCCTTCCCCTACCTGTGAAAAAAAGCCCTACCTTGTCAAAATTTTGCATAGTTAGTTGGATTGTCTCCCCTCTCATCCATGGTATTAGTTGTTTGTATTTATATAAGTTGCAAATACAGCACAAAGTCTTTTTGCTATTCATTTAGCAGAATATTGGCTGTTTCCCCTGGCCCAAAAAGTTACATTTCCCCTAAAATTGCTATATAAATGAATAAAAGTTTTTCAAATTTTCCACTTTTTTCTGATTTATAGCGCTATATTTTCCCCTTCAGTTTTAAAATTCCAAAAAAGATCACTGTCTGCTCAATGCTACTATAAAGTGTTAATATTATAAAAATGGTATTGCTCAAGTATCGTCATTGCTTTGATAGTTACCCTTAATACTTCAATTTATTTTACAACTCATTTTGAAACTTTTGTAGTAGTTGTTGCCCTTGTTGAAAGATATAAAAATATTTTTTTTCTGCAGTGCTATATTTTCTTTTTCAAATTAGATTAAACTGTGTTTTTTGCTACTTTTTATCGTGAGTTTTCATTGAATTGGATCTTTTTCTTTCAACTTTGAAAAATGAGCTACTGGCAAAGACTTCCGTGTAAATTTCAAAGTACAACAACTCAAAGGAGTGTCATTGTTTTTTTTTTATAAAAAACCTCACAGTAAATCATCTTCTATCATGGAAACCTGTAATAATGATAATTGTTTCCAAAATCTGTCTACTCCATTTTGAGAAAATAATTTTAGACATTAGGGATGTAATACCTAACATTATATATATTTTATATTGAATAGTTTTTTTCATTAATGAAAACATTTTTTTCTTTTCAGATTTCATCACTACTTTGATAATATAACACTTTCACTGAAAGACAGAACTATCTCTACTCTCGCTACCACTCTGAACTGAGACCAGTGTGAAGAATGAAGTATACAGTAAAACACAGTTATAGTGAACTCTGATATATTGAACATTCATATAGTGAAACAATTTGTTTTAATCCAATGCATGCCATTCTCTTTTTTGATGTAATGAATATATTAAAATTTGGATGTTGTGAAACATAGGTTTGACTGTATTTGCCTCCACTTCCAAATATTGGCCACTCTTTGAATAAAGGCCATTCTTTGAAAAAACATCATTGATTATTTAGGACAAACTGACCCCCAGATAAAGGCCATCTCTCAATATAGGCCACATTTTGTCTTTCCTATAGGATGGCCTTGGTTCACAAGTTTGACTGGATTTGTGTCCCTAGGAATTCCCTTCTGTAAAATGTGATAGAAGAATGCATTGTATTCCTGATGCAAATTTTGTATAACTTGTCCATTTATAGTCATGAAATTAATTTGATAGAAATGAATTAGTCGAAATTTTCCTCTTGCACCATGGCTCTGAAATTATAACAAAATTAGTCTTGGATACTTCCAAAGCAAGTTTATGTTATTTCAGAGAAAACAGTATAATGCATGATATAGATTGGTTGTGTGTATTTATGTGATGGTACAATGTCATTTTTTATTAACTGTTTGCTTGTAAAAATACAATGCAGCCAGTGGTAACTTTCTCAGGTTTAAACAGTTCCCTTATTTTTTTCAAAATCAAAATTCCTCATGAATTCCAAAATCAGACTAGTCTTTTGTCAAACCATTGACATGTGCCAGTATATTTATCATTGACCTAAACCTAATGCAGATTATTGATACAGGGGTGTGATTTTTGTCCAAATTTCTACTAACAGGACCATCATGGGGTTATGTTTTGGGTATGTGTTAATCTGTTGAGAAAATTAGATTTGTAGGGGGTAAGTTAAATGATGATTCATTGCAAGCGCCAGTAGAATTACCTCTACTTATATCTTTCCAATTATTTCACTTTTAGAATGCTTTCTGGTTGTTATGTGACTGAAGTTTTCCTCCATTTTTATCAGTGGCCAATGGCACCCCTGTTGGTTTGAAAACTGTGGTCCATTGTATTTAAGTTACAGTCTAAAGGATGCACTAGTTACAAAAAAAAACTATTTAAACTGTGTATATTTTTAATAATTCATTATTAATTGATGTTCTGTCTTGACCTTATTTTCTACATGCAAATTAGATGAATGAAATTGCTCTGTAATGGACTATCATAGTTTTAACTTATAATATTTTTACTTCTAACTTTTCTAGAATGACATACTGTGAATTTTATAGTTTGTCTTTTGTACATTGTCTAAATGAGCTGGGTTATTACTATGATTGCATTTAATTTCATTGGTTCCAAATTTCATGTATTTGCCTGAATTGGTCATTTCAATGATTAATAAATTCATACATTTTCAAATTTCGGATAGACATCTGTCCGACTACATGTAATTTCAGGAACATCATATTTTTTGGTACTTGAATTCGTAGACAAACTCACCCACAAAATCCATGAAAATATATGATCTACGAAGTCTTTGATGACACAGTATTTGTTAGACAAGATTGTTATTATAAACAAGACATTTCAATGATGATTTAAATAATTTTGTATGATATTGTGAATTATTTAATTTATGTAAAGTAAATTTTAATTTGTAAATTAAAAATTGTATGAGTATACATATTTATTTTCTTTATGTATTTCGAGAGGACTTTTGATTAAATATATTTTTTACTGTCATGCTGTCTTTGTTTTTATAACAAGTGACACCCCTACCTAGTTTGCTCATTTGATTAAAAGTCAGCTTCAGTGGTCAAAAAGCTTTAAAATAAAGTTGAATAATCAATATATTTAATTACGGTTACAACAACAAACATTTTGGTCCAAAATAGACGAAGATGAATGTTGATATTTGAGCTGGGAGACTGATGGGAGATGGATCTTAAGTTTAATAACTGTGTCCGGGGGAATTCAAGTTCTATTACTCTATATTGTGTAAGGGTAAGTTAGTACTGGTTAGTGTACAGTCCAGGAAAACTGGTTGGGTGAACTGGTCACCGTCTATAACTTTGTTAAATTGTTGAAAAATGGCGTTAAATCCCAGTGACAATTCACATTGAAACAAAACAAAAATTTTTCTTGCATTCCTATTGTCAGTTGTTTGTAGGATGCGGAGGATCAGGTTAGCTAAGCTAACATTTGATAAGGTCAGCTGATTTTCATGACTGAAGACCCATCAACAAATAGTATTAAACCCTGATATAAATTAAACTAGATACAAGTTATTGAAATATTACATTTATATTTTATCATTTTGTACTCATGAGCATGATTATCATGCTGTGAAATTAATTCAGTATGATAAAATGTCATGAGAATGGAGTCATATGTTATACCTGAGACTGATCTGATGTGTCTTAATTGTAGTAGGTCTTGCAAATAATAGCAAAATAAGATGTATGTAAACACAAGGATGGTGGTAATTACCAAAGAATAGCAGTCTTTGTCCAGCAACAAAACACTGTTGTGTTAATCTATATCCACAGCCTACTTTACTACAATTTCGTTCTGTGTACAAACATTAGAGATTTAATGCTTTATTTATCTGTCCCACACAATCAGAAAACTGGATTCAAATAATGGCTTTCATTTAATCAAAGCATTGTGAGAACGGATTATGAGGATTTTTTGGAGGGGGCGTGTCATTAAATTCCCATCTTAATGTTCCTGTACTCTATGGTACTGTATTTATCTGTTTACGTCAATTATTTAATAAGAAGCGCATGCCGCACGTGACGCTTGTGTCCAATTTCTGCAAAATTTATCCATCTCGTATAATTAGTTTCAAATCGTATCATGAATATTAGAATGCTGTCAATACATGAATACCGTTGATAGATTGACTTCAACCGTCGTATATTAACGGCTTCCAGAATTAGTTAGCAAAGATTAAAGAAAAGTGTGAATTACCTCAATGAGTCAATGTTTTAATTAGGAGCGGGTAAGCTTAGCACGGGAATAAACGGCGGTTGCATGAAACAAGTTTATGACGTTGTACGATGGGTCGCTCATTAATTCTTGATGACGCCATTTAAGCAGGCATTGCGGTGGCATATGCTTCGTTCATTGAAGCAAGAATGACAATCGTATGTATGGATTGAATGTTGCATGCACTTGACTTTCATAATTAACTTTCTGTTGCAGAAGAGGGTGAAATATCGTCGAAATAAGGTTAAAGGTTCTTAATAGTACAGTAAAGCCTAGATAATCAAACCACTTTCGGAACCCTAAAAATCGGTCGTAATAATGAGGTTGTTTCATTATCAAGTTAAATTATGTAGGGCTTATTGGAAGCCAGTCCGAAAATGAATGGTCGTTATAACAAGGTGGTCGTAATATTTAAGATTTTACAGTAGATTACATTCATGGATCCATTTTCTTCAGTATGTTAGGTTTGAAATGCGACAATTTAAACTGGTGTCACCTATTCTCGTAAATAAAATGGCTGATTATATTATTTAAGGATAATGACATCATTCTTGACTGATTATTTTCAGTAGGGGATGATCTGAGTTTGTAAAAAATTAAGGAAGACGAATGCTTTTAACAATCTGCTGTTTGAACTTTAAAACATACATTTTCTCTTTGTTAGCGAATGTTATCTGCTGTAAGCATCGTTTGAATCCCAAAAACAAACGAGCAGCTAAACAATAATATTCTAATTATGTCTTTAGCATTTCCAAATCGAGAACAATTCTTCGTTATTTATTTCTTTGGAAATGAATATCGCCCAATATAAATAGAAAATCCAACGGGACGACATACAACGGATCAGATCGGAAATCTGGACGTCTTTTCAGCAGACGATTTAAAACGGGACAATAATCGATATCACTCGGTGATCATCGGAAACACCGAGCGTTGCGGTTGATTCAACTTTCAACATATCGATTAATCTGTGAAGCATACAGACAGAGAAAATATAGTGACATCATTATGTTCTGTTTTCATGAATATTAAAGGAAAAATGTGGCTCATATCTGGATTTAGTTGTTTATGTCAAAATTAGTGATTTTGCCCATATAAGGTAGGTCCTGTCTTGTGGTATAATATATGCATAGCTGTACATAGCCTTATTAATGATATTCTTTATCTATTTGTCTCAAAATCCTTTAAAAACATACTCGTATTGTTGATTATATGGTGTTCCCAACATCATGTATAAGAATTTCAAGATCAGAACCATATAACAATAAGATTCTGTGCTATAACCAAAGAAGTCATTGATAAATATTTGGAGCGTCCCGACTTGAAATAATGTCGTCTGCTCGGGACCTATTCTTTATACAAATGATGTCATACATACTCCATCTATTAGTTGAAAGAATTATCGACTTGTGACGCAATAAAGATGTGTTTTGAATGATTTTGATTTTACATTTCTTTGTGATGTCGAGACTATTTTGTAATATGATTCTTTATCAACCGAACTTGTACATTTATCATAAAGTCCATCCATTATTGTTTTTTTGTGCGTGTGTTCTACAGTTACAACCAAACTAACACATGAAATGCGCTCATTACAAATTCATTCCCATTCAATTAACATCTTTCATAGTGTAATATGTACATGCAAATTACTCAATATAAAGGTTTGTTATGAGTTTTTGGTTGATGTTTCTCGATAAATGTTACAGTAAGATAGCAATATTACACCATTACTTCGTAAAATCAGATCTTTCACCAGCTTTCGTACAACTGAGTCTGGAAAACACTCTTGCTTGAGACAGACTTAACCAAAATCATAGCCCCTATAATTAAATTGCTATATCTAATTGATTTTATAATAAATTAACACACGTTTTCATGGGCGGAGTGTACAGGCACTAACTACAATAGAACCTGTCTAATCCGAACTTGTTCGTACAGACAAAAATGTTCGGATTAGAGAGGTTTTCTGAATACAAAGTTTCCGGATAACAATGTGTTTTTCGCATTGAATACATAAATAAAAATCGGAACCAGCTGACATGTTCGGTTAGGAGAGGATTACGGACTGGCTGGAAAGGTTCGGATTAGAGAGGTTCGACTGTAGTGGCAAATTTTGGTTTCCGTAGTACGCGCATGTCAATGGAATAGTTCACGCGTTCGGTAGTTGAATTAAAATGAGTACAAGTTGGTCTTGTTCCGTTTTATGCTTAAGTTATCTGTATGTTACAAACATGAGTATGTATGTTTATACGTTACGATTGATTTTTTTGCACCCAATAATGGAACTCAATCTTTGATTGATTACCCTAAGGGAACAAGCGGACAAGGCCAATTAAGCATTAATTACACTACTGCACGTTTATTGGCATCCTTCGTGTAGAATGTATTTATTCAGTTTATTAGCAAACATATTTGTTCAATAATGATATCAACAAATACAGAAATTTGATTTGCCGACGCTGTGATAATAGTAAAAGGTACATGAATGACATGTATATTTAGTACAACGTATTTGGTTTCTGATGAACTGGCCCCGAGGTTATAAAACTTGAGATCGGTCTCCAAGCTCAAATCTCATATTTTGTCTTTCCACGTTTCTAAGTTCATTACGATAAACACGACTGTAGTATTGATAATGCATAATTATGTCAGCATAGTAGGTCTGAATATGATTTAAACATTACACAGTGATATCTTATTAGCTAAAATACTTCGAGAATTAAATTGAGACTTGAACTTGAAGTTTTTATCGGACCCTAGTGACTGGCCTAAAACGTCTTCCAAATGTAGTAGATTGGCTTGACGTAACTCGTATGTTTATGCTAAATTTGTGTCATTTACAAACAGCATTTCAGTATATGAATGGCACTTAGTTGATTAAATATATGTTGCACAGGTAAGAGCCAGTCGACCAACCCGACACCACGCATGCTACTGACCTGTTTGTAATAATACTTAACACGTACATAGAACTCTTCAAGTCTTACATGATTTTGAACAATATCGACAAAAAGCATTTCTCATCTCATTTGTGTGCCAAACAACGTCTTCCAGTACGTGCAACGTGCGTGACTGTCGACTAGTGATGAATTTTGGAAGATGAGATAAATTTATATTATTGATATTTTTATTAGGCAAGATTTGATGCGAGCTTTCTTTCTCTAGATTTTTGACTAAATCTCAGCTAAAATGATCATTTCCTCCTCGCCTCTATTCTAATAAATTATTGAATGGGACTAGCAGCCACGGATCGCAATCCCAAAAGAATTGGGTTTAGTCTGTAAAATTTGCGTTCTCATAAGTTAAATCCGGCCGCGGCCATGGTCCAGTGATTAGTGCGCTGGTACAGTCCAGGAAAACTGGTTAGGTGGTCGCCGAATATAGCTGAAAAATTGTTGAAAATGGTATTAAACCCCAGTGACTATAAGTCAAAAAATAATTATAAGCTAGATCCTATTCACATCTAGTGGGACATTTTCCAGTTGATCCGTTGATAGAGCAATTAAACCTCTGCCGACATGTATTTTTAAAGTAGATTTTTTCATTTTATTTATCACGAGATGATTGTTGTATGCGCTCCGATACTTAGAACAAAATATATATACATACTTACGTACATAGTATCTATTGAAAAAGTTTTAGGTCTGTCATTCAATAAAACCAGACACATATACATTGATGACAGTGATATACGACAAATGTGATTTGTTATCTTTGGATCAATATTTCTGACGTCCCTTCGTTCATATCTTTAAACATTTAATAAGGTATTTACAATTACAAGATTAGGCCATTCTGTTTTATTATTTTGTCATGCGTCCGCCTGCGTCAGGTTTTTAGCTCCGTCAACGACACTCCCCCCCCAAAAAAAACACCATTTTACTCAAGATCACGGCTTCTTGATTGGATTCTACAGTTTCCCAGTTTAATTGCTGTAATTGTAAATCATATTTTAAGACGACTTATATTTAAAATTGGGATCTTTTTTAATTCTTAAATTGTTGTTTAGTATTCTAGTGTAGGTTACAGTGACTCGCAAAATCAGAATAGGAAGTGTTAGATTTGTACGTTTTGTGTTTAAACTGGTCAGCTGGCTGTTGTTTCGCTATATCCACAACATTGAAATAAAAGATAAGAACATGCTCCGGGAATAATGAACACTTCAATATATTAGATTATCAACAATAACTGAGTTCACGATAACTGTGTTTTACTGTACTCGTTTTAGATTTAAAGTACAGGCTTTGTTTAGCCATACATCACCCGTTAATTGTAGACATTTATAAGGTTCATTGCCGAGTGTGAATATTGGTAGTGGCGTTTATTCCATAAAAGAGGTCGTTAGCACCTGACCAAGGAGTTAACTTGACACTATAAACTCTGTAAGATGTTATATATCTGTGTCGATGTCAGGCGCTTATTAAACCCAGAGGAAACATCCGTCATTTATTTGATTTGGAGCGAAATATACTGCATGAATGCATACAAGAAATCGAATTATTGACCTAAATGTGGGTGTGTGTAAAGGTTACCGATGTTCATTAGATTAATTGTGTTTAAGCTAAATATCTATACAATCAATAGATATATACATGGTAACCTCTGCAAAGCAACATCCTTTGGGAGAAGTAGAATAATGATATTGTTGAGAGGTTGTTGCTCTGGAGAGTTTAAATTAATAGTTAAATCGCACGGTGGGAAAAACATGCTGTTGTTGAAGGGAGGTTTTTGTTCGAGAGAAGGCCGCTCTAGAAAGGTTGCACTGTATATACAACTCTAAATTTGATATGGGTCACTTTTTTCTTCATGCGTTATCTTTGATCGGTGAACAAAAGGGCATCATGGGAAACCTTTACAGGAGATCTTATTATCTGATAGCTGAAAATTGTTCATGACAATAATTGTATGGAAGCAATTGACTGGAACATCGGTTTATGATGTCCAATGACATTAATCACAGTCTGATAGCGTCTGCGCATGCTCAGAGAGTCAGGTTATTTTAATTGTGGAATAATGTTCCACTCCCATTGCAAGTTTATTGACAGTGTTTGGTTGCTCCTGACGATCAAATAGAAGTCTCTTAAGCAAGTCCGGGGACCTCACTTGCTCCCAGTCCAATCTATTAATGGTTTCCTGTGTCAGATAATCATTGACGAAAGCTTTTACCCATCGTCAAAGTACCCTGTTTAATGAGACGGAGGTCAGTTTTGCCCAGAATGCTAATGCCAGCCCAGACCATAACTGATTCTCCGCAATATTGGTCGTATTAAGCAATACAAACCTGGACGTCTTTTTTAAAGTCCAAACAAAACCTTGACACATCTCAGTTGTCCACCGAACATTGTCGCGAACGCAACGAAAACGTTTTCTGATATGGTTGTTCGATAAAGGAACACGAAGGCAGAGCGTGTTGCATGAAAACAAGCCTCTAATGCAAACGACTCCTTTTTTATCACTTGAGGAAATAATCTCCCAGCAGCATTTTGGAAGCTGTAAAACATTCTGAAAACGATTGCGCCGAGCCCGGGGGACACGAAAACAGTATTGGGCACGTAAAGCCGATTTTAAGTGACCCCCACCATGAGAGGCAATTACATGAATATTTGGATGCGGTTCCACTTTCATTTGACAATGCTGTGTGACACGTTCAAGATTTGTGCAACTTGTCCTTTGGACATGCCCACCTGCAGCATACCGATCAATCTATTAATTTCATCTGGAATAAGACTCCTTCTCAACCATTCGTAGCCGCGACCGTGGTCCAGTGGTTAGTGCGCTTGACTTGTAACCCGGCGATCTGGGTTCGAATCCCGGTCGCAGCAGGTCATACCCTCTATAAAAATTTGACAAAAATTTCCCTCCATAAGTGGAGAAGTTGCTGGCTCCTTGTGGAAGGGTACGTTAGTACTGGTTAGTATACAGTCCAGGAAAACTGGTTAGGTGAACCGGTCGCCGTATATAACTGAAAAATTGTCGAAAAAAACGGCGTTAAACCCAGTGTTTATGTCACATAAAACAAACATAACAAAAATAACAATTCGTTTCCCCAAATATACCATATACTATATATGTACCATGTAACAAGCAGCAAAATGTCGCGTGTCAAGAAAATCCGAAGAAAACCATCAAACATATGTTTTCTATTTATATGTACATTGTACATCAAACCTTGATTTTCGTGGATTGCAGGATTTTCATGCGCCAGTGAATATGGCCAGTAGCCTACATAATGTCTTTAACCTGGTATAAAAATTATGAGCTTGCGTTTTTCATATGTTTTGCTGTAATCAAATAAAAATGGCTCTGATAAAAGTTTTGGTAGTATATATACTTATGTTAGTGACAATGATAAAATGATTTCTGCCTGTGTGATACTAAAATGAGAAATTACAACTCGTTGATCAGTGCCATTATTCCAGTTATATACATCTTTAACGAACGATGACATGTTCCCGTGTGTTCCCTACGAGGTTTAAATCTTCATGCTAGCTAACATCGATTCAAACCACTATATACTATATAAAGGATTCATGCCGTCATATTGAATGGAGTCTCATTTAAAAATAATAAATGTACATGTATTACAAATGTATGGAACGGGACAAAATGGGAAAATTATATTGTATTAAATATTTCCTTTTAATGAATAACATTTATTTTTCAAATTAAGCACTACGTTATGTGGTATGAAACATGGCGTATTGCAAGATACTTGTAAATGAACACTATCTAAAAAACTACTGATTCTGTAGATTTCTAACAGCAGATTAACAATGTAATGATGAATTGCAAATTCTACAAACATACGTAGTTAGATCATATCCTGACTCAGTCGTATTTACGAAAACCAGACATGTAATGCATTATGGATGTAGATATGTATAACGGATTACTTACAATATATCACATATTTGTCGAATATTGCTTGATTCGTATTGACTAAGTTGTATACATATTGACCATTTTTATGTTATAGTGCTAGATAATTACACATTTCCTGCGACTAGCATGTATGTGCATATATGAATGTCGTGAAATTATTCTACATTTTATTTTAAATTACGTCATGGCTGACGTCATTATTAATTCATTGAAGCAGACATGCATTTCATTTATTTTTATGTACCGCTTATGTCAAGTACTTATACTTGTTTAACCCTTTGTCTCATAAGCATATTTTGGACTCCTCCAACTTCAAGACTAATATACAAAACATCAATTTATTTAGGAAAATTAGGCAATTTCTCTCTGACAGAGTGAAAAACATTGTGGTAAAAGAAGCCAATACTCATTACAAGCAATGGCTTCTTTTGTCACAATGTTTTCAAAAGTCGACTGCTTCAGATGCAAAGGGTTAAGATACAGGTCTGCTATTAACTACAGTAAAACTTCTTTATTACGAGCATCGATATTACTAACACCCTTCTTATCTCGAGAAATTTTAAGTCCCGCTAATTTTTATCCATAGTTATGTATAACTTTCAACAAACAAACAAATACCACGTTTATCTTGAGCATTTAGTCAGTTCCGATGACATCTCGAGATAACGAGGTTTTACTGTATAGTAATGACAACGGTATGACCGAAGATCAATCATTGGTACATCTCACCCAACTTTAGATTCTCGTAATACGCGCTCGCACTATTATACATCTCGACTTGGTTATAACAAAACCCACACAAGCCATTTGCTTTATTGTTTAAAATATTGACATAATAATGAAGATCTATTTCGTTTCTCTGCAGATTTGTGAAAAAAGACAGTTCATGAGATTGAGACATGGAGAATTTGCAAGACATGTTACTAGAGCACATGGTTCCGGATCAGACCGGACAAGTTGGGAAAGTCCAATATAGCTTTACAGAGTAAGACTTGACCTTATTTAGATAAAGAAGCTAAGTGGATCTAGATCTATGTGCAATTGCATACATCAACAAGTATACGTAATAAAATATATCTAATCGTTCCAGGTTGTATGCATGTTTTCCATAGTACATGTCCTTCATTTATTAACAAACGGCAGTTATGTAGTTTTCTTAGATACTGTACCAGTGCTACACTTGTTCTCTATTAGCGACTGAATGATCAGCATTGGAAGACGAGTGGTCTTACACGCAATGTCTCTATCAAAATTGTCACTTAAAAAATGTGCCTCGCCAATGGTTCGAGTTCACAAACCCGAGGTTCGTAAACCTAACGCTTTACATACTGAGCTAAGCTGGTAGGTTTTGGCTGGGATTTGTTTTAGTAACTGTGTGGGCTTATCATCGTCATCAGGAAGAGCTTGCGAAGTGATGCAGCGAACCGTACTGTGTACAGTGCAACCTCTCCGAAGCAATACCCTTTGGGAGAAGCAAAATTATGTTGTTGTTGAGAGGTTGTTGCTTTGGAAGGTTGAATTAAGAATTAAATCGTACAGTGGGAAAACTCATGCTGTTGTTGAAAGGAGATTGTTGCTCAAGAGAGGACCACTATGCACTGTATTTTTTTGGGGGGGGGACAGACCCAATTTACTTATTTTTGCGTGGTTTACTTTCAGTATGAAAATAGTACATGTACACTGGCCCAAAGTGTCAAATGTGGATGGATTGTTTGTAGCCAATAACGGAGCTCTTAGACTGCAGGGAAAGTACTTGATTCATAGACCAGGAGTGTGAGTGGATTTGTTTGACTTTATTCAAATATCGTACTTTTTGGAAAAAATATTTACTAAGGCTACAACTTCTGGGCCCATCAGGTTCGGAGGTCAGATGTTACTGGCTAAATTTGAGCTTATCTCTCTTATTTATATGGTCAAATATCATTTTTGAGTTTACTTATGTCGGTATATAATATATATTTCAAACATACATTTTCTGATGTATACATGAATAGTAAGAAATCTTTGATCGGTTGACAAAGTGAACAAGTGTGCGCGCAGCTTTATTTCAATAAAGAGGCAGAATGTTTCTTCAGTTTATGATATTAAAATATGAACCTTCATGTACAGTAAAACCTCTGAAAACCGGACCCCTTCCGGGTTGGACCAAATTCCGGATTTCTGTGAATTCTGAGGTCTATTGTTGATAGAAGAAAAAAATGTGGTTTTCAGGAAGACCTGTTTTAGTTTTCTACTGCATCAAAAATGGTACTACATAACGAATAATTTTCATTAGGAAAGAATGGAATGACTTTGTCGTTGCCTAGTAACGGGACCTTCAATGCATTCCCAATGACAAGACTCGCAGGGTTTTAGTCGATATTTTGTTATTAGAATATACAATATTTTAATAGGTTTATGAGACACTTACGTAATAAGTTAATCGATTTCTCTGCCAAAATTACAAAACTTATGCGTCTTCTACAGAAATAGAACAAATTACAGCTAATATATCGCGTAGGCACGGTACTTAATTATAATTTATGGTTCTGTAAGCACACCTTTGCATGTAACCAAGGGATGTTTGCAAACACTATTATAGCGCCACTAGCATTCTAACGACAATGATTGCATCCGAAGTGTTATAAATATGCTGCATTCAAAGTGTTTATATTACAATTTTCTTCAAAACAACTAAGCTTACAGAGCAAGTATTTTTATAATGTTTTTGTTCATTTACAAATAATAGCTTTAATTCAGAATTCTTAAATTACTAAGGCTAGAAAAATTAGTCGCGTTTATGGTGGCTTGACCGTTCCTTTTTATGCGCCGCAACTGAAGTCTCTAACAACAAAATCCAAAGTAGGGAATGAATCGTACCTACAAGATACGAAATGTATGTTTAGAAATAAGAAAAGAATTTCGACCTACTAAATATTTTGGTCAAGTAACCTAAGTGCATCTAGGCTATTATTTTCAGGCCTGAGTTATTTTGTCCGAACGCTTCAATATTTACATTGTTCGCATTAATTTTCCCCATCCGTTTAAATTAATATGGCCACGGCCGTGGTCCAGTGGTTAGTGCGCTGGACTAGTTACCCGGAGATCTGGGTTCGAATCCCGGTCGCGACAGGTAATACCCTTCTATGAAAATTTGACAAAAATGTCGTTTTTCCTTCATATGTGAAGTTGCCGGCTCCTTGTTAAAGGGTAAGTTAGTACTGGTTAGTATACAGTCCAGGAAAACTGGTTAGGTGAACCGGTCGCCGTATATAACTGAAAAATTGTTGAAAAAAAACAAACAATTCAAATCAAATTGATATTCCTGACCGATCTCTATCAAGGGTTGTCGTTCGTTATATATCACATACATGTATGTTAGAGATAACGAACGACAACTCTAGATAGAGATTGATTCTAAACTGGTCCCCGTTCCATCTTGCAGTGTACCAAAGTACAGACAGAGTCAACGGGTTCCAGTTTAGATTCATTCCTGATCTCCTATTTAACCAGGAGTCATGTAAAACATGAACGAATATTCGGACTGCTGTGTCGTTATTGTCGCTCGTGAAGCCCTTTTGTCAGCTCGCGAGGACCAGAGATAATTGTCAAAGAAATATAATAAGCGATATACATGATTACTTTCATAACATGCGAATATAAGGGTTTTTTGTCAAGGTGTATTGAGGGAAAGAATGAAATCCCGCGCCGAATCGTATAACCGAGGAGATTTCTTTAGAGGGGAGGTCGTGATTACCATGGTTATATGAATTACATGCTGTATATAGAATAATGTACCACGCCGTTATCCAGTCAGAATGCATGATATCTACTTAAAAGTTTCGGTGTTATGACCTTATATTTAGCCGCTATCTCATGAAAAATAACCTATATTCTCAGCGCATTGAAAAAAATCCTAACCTATTTGTTTTGTAATTTTAACCATAACACTACCCGGAAACTGACTACGTGCGTATTGTCAGGTTTCAAAACGCGAGAAAAATATTATCCTGAATAAAATCTCCTTCAAGATGAAATATAGAAAGTTGTTAACATCCAATGAATTATAAAACGCACGAATACAATGTTTACAACAATTATATAAAAACAACAGCCTTTCTTTTATCTCGGTTTTAAAACGGAAAATCTAATAAAGATCTGTGTACAATTTCATTTCGCTTGGTTACCTAGTGCTAAATACACCGTAATACAAAAGACGCGTTTATTCATTTAATCATAAATCCCACAGAATTATTATTCCATTAATCATCATAAAACGGTGGCTTTTCAGAAATCTTACAGGTCACAGAAAAAACTAATAGTTTTTGGTACCCTAAGCATGAGTTGAATTTCTAAACGTCCAGCTTATAAAACTCGATTCTTGGAAGAACTCAAATAAGTGAATTAATTCGTTTGTTTTACAAAACAAAAGGTCCACCGCTAATCAACCCAATGTGTTCAATGATTTTCGAGAAGTGCCATAAGATACAAGGCGGACGTTTAGAAATTGCGCTAAATGTCCTTTGAACTATAATTATTTTCCTGAAGATGATCTCGACCTATTTATTAACATTCTGTACCATCCCCTCGCACCCAAGTTTAGCTAAATACTTAAAACATATGTTTAATAGTGTAACAGTAATATATTTTCATGCTATTTGCGTTAAAAAGTGAACTAAAAATGCGCGTGAAAATGTTATATTTTGCGTACGCTGCCGTTCAATGACTCCCTAAAGTAAGCGCCTGCCTTTGGCGGCATACGGCACAATTACACGCTTAATTACAAATGCCGTAAATCTTATCCCTCATAAATTATTTCTTTCTTTTATTCGCCGATATTTTACATGGTATATGTTCTATTAAACATCTGCGACCGTATCATAATTATTACACGTGTCTGTAGATATCACCGAGGCGCAAGGATACCGCGGCTAACCGCAAATATGACCTCTGAGAAATATTGTTTCTCAGAAATTAATTAAGACTGGATAAGCAATGACAACTTCTCGTGTTGATGAATAGATGAGAATATCTGCACGTTTTGTATTAATTCTGTGGCATCTGCATCATTTACGTGCAGCAATCCAGATCTTGTATCTAGTTACATTACTAAGCATGGCTCTACGCAGTTTTTGACGAAGCGCACAATTCCCAAGGGTTTGAAGTAATGAGGCTTCGTCTGTTGTTATATGGCATGTTGGCTTCATTAATAGACTTCATAAATCCATGGCTGATTGTATCTGGGGGACACAGGTGCTTGTTGAAGTATTCAATTCATATGAAAGCGAGAAATTATACTGGTAATACATGAACACCCCTCCATTTCGATAAGAACAATGCGCAGTAAAACTAATTTTGAAGAGAGTTTAATAAATAAAGGTATCATTGTTCATCTAATGAGGGCGTGTTGACAGGAACTTGTTTTTGTCTGAAACCCAAACTCTCGACAGTGTATTAAATTTGCAACTTTGATTGATAATGTTTGACACGTTGTTCTTTGAAATTCTACTATTAATTATTGATTACATTTAACCTATATTACCAGATCACAACAAAATGAAATCACTACAGCAGAACCAGTCTAGATTTAGACAATAGCAGAACCAGTCTAGATTTGGATGCCCAACATTGCTCTGGGAAACGTATTATAGAATCAGTTCAATAATGGATTGCTTTATCTATGAAGCTTGGTATTATTTACGTCTGTGTTTGCGAAATCTTTGTCCCAATATATTTTATGGCAAGGGATTGCAAATCCTTATCCAAGTGTATAAAGTATTGAATAGAAATCGGGTGGTACACTACAGTTAGTTGGTTAAGTTTTCGAGAATGTTAACCAAATATTTAATTAAAAAATTGAGCAAATGATCCGGGACATTAGATTGAAGCTGTTGGGATGGAGAAGAATTTTATAAGCTGATTTGTTTGTAGTGAATTACAAAGCAGAAGCCCATGAATGCGTTTGCAGACAGCTGTCACATCACAGCCAAACATAGAGAAACTCCATTGTTCACTGTTGTTTACCTCAACGAGGGCCATTGTGGATCACAATCTACTTTCTACATTGTATTCAAATATATCAAATCGCCTCTACTGCTGCAGAGCACTATCACGCTCCATCCCCATTAATCAAATGCCCGACAAAATATATCAGCGGTAGGGCTTTAGTCGTATATGAGAATTTTACAGAATAGAATGCAACGTCTTACCAATCGATGGCGAAAAATATCCCATGAATGTTTGCTCAATTACGTACAGTAAAACCGCAATAATGTGACCATCTTCGAGAGGACCCGAAAAAAACTGTTGTAATAATGAAGTGGTCCCATTATCAAGTTGAATTATTGGGGAGTTATTGGAAACCGGTCCAAAAATAATAATGTGGTCGTAACATTGAGATGGTCGCAAAGTGAGGTTTTACGGTACCTGTGTTTGAGGCCACCAGTGAATAAAGACCACCCCGTGAATAAAAAACATTCTTTGAAGAACCGTTACTAATTATTTAGAACAAACTGACCACCAAATAAATGCTACATTCCAATTAAATAAACTACGTTTATTTATTGTTTGTAATTACGCAGTTTGCCAAATATTTCTGTTAAAAATCTGTACATAAGTCGGATGACTAAACCAGCGATTTCTTGCTCGACCATATTGAGTAGTCCGTGCTGTGGACCTTTTAGCTCTATGGGGAGTGTGCTTAGAATGTCGAATCTGTACTAGCCTAGGTCTATCACCGCATGTTTAATACAACTTTTTTCAAGTACATAGGGTTTATAATCGGAGATATGAGAAACCTTGGATTTCAATCATATATTTATTTTTTTTATTTCACTTGCTTACACTGTAAAAACTCACATGGTGATCATCTCAATATTACGACCACCTTGTTATAACGACCGCAAATTTTCGGGCCTAGTTTCTATAACTCCCCTACAATTCAACTTGATAATGAGTTATTAATACGATCTATACGATCCCAAAGGTGATCTTAATATCGGGGTTTTACTGTATATGTAATACCGCGTCCTATGAAGTTTTCAGCTTTTAGACTGGTTTACGGACAGCAGAATACCACACGAAAGAATAGCTAAGTCACACGCAAACTTGACCATAACCATGAGTCTGAGGTTATAAAACATATGCACCTCGGCTTAAATCTTAATTTGTATTTTCAAAAGTCTTAAGTTAGCTATAATAAGATTAGAAAGATCTCCAGTTTTGTGACCTCAGACACGTCGTGTACCCAGAAGTGCATCATATAGATACGTTTGTGATGACGTGCGCTTACAAACATATGACAGACAATGATTTGTGAACTAAAAATATTGTTATTATTGCGTGTATGCATTACAGGCTCGGTTATAACAAGACGGGAGAATTTATATTTGATCTTGGTGCCATATGCTTATCCATCAAAGACAATTCATCAGGTAGGAGATAGCATCTTGTATTCTTTTTCTTGAGATATCCTACCTCTCTTTTTTATTGAGAGTCTGATATTCATATGCGTATCTATCAAAGACAATTCATGAGGTTGGAGATAGGCATCTTGTATTCTTTTTTCTTGAGATATACTAATTCTCTTTTTATTGAAAGATTACGATTTATTCACTAATTATCTTGTGGCTTTAATTCTCCTGACGATTAGAATGAATGGTCTATGTTACAACCTATCTGACATTTAGTTAGCGCACGGCACGGATCCATATATTTCTATGATTGGCATTTCGGATGAATGTACTTTTTCCACTTGTAACATTGTCTGACATACGACATACACGCATGGTATATATGGCTTAACTGATGGGTTAGATCAATAAATATATATAATATAACAAAATAAAGCCATTGTGGTGAATTGAGTACGTATGAGAATGACATTCATTTTAAGTCTAAAGTTAAACTTGTTTCATGTACTGTAAAGCTTCGTTATCTGGAGGAGTCATCGGCTCGAGATAAACGTGATGCTCGTAATAACGAGGCATTTTTTTTTGTTTGTTCCTTGAAAATTATGCGCAACTAAGAGCAAAAATTGACGAGGCTTTAAAATTTCTCGAGATAGGCCGGGTGCTCGTGATATTGATGCTCGTAATAACGAAGTTTTACTGTATAGGAAAAGCTTGTATTGATGAGATTTGTTAAATAAAGGTAAAGTCGTGAACATCGAAGGTAGGCTATCTGTGAATGTAGGAGCGTTGTCAGCAATGTCCACAATACAGCCATCTGATCATAAAACTAGATAAATCTCCCACTTCTCAGCGTTATTCTTGGTGTATTCTGCCTGAAAGATTCTGTTTCTGCTTCTACTTCTCCAATTCTAAACACATAAGCAATTGCATTCATGCCCTTGTTTTAGCCCCCCCCCGCAAATAAACGGCAAGAATTTACATTTTCAGTTATTTGTGAGAGTTTTCTTATCTTTATAAAAACAAGTTGTTAATGACATCATTGGCAATTTCAGTAGCTAATTTACCATTCTTCCATTCAATTTTAGATTTGTGTGTGTTATCTGATTTAATTTGAGATACAATAGCTAGTGTATTGTTTCAAAACTAATATCCCATATGGCCTAATCCATCAGCTTCTCCCCGTCAGTAAAATGATATTCCAAAACATAATGAATGCCATTTGACTGAGAGGTAACGGAGTCTAGGAAAAAGTACTTGTTCCTATTTGCAGCGATTGGACAAAATAATCAATTAAAGCTTGAGTATTTCGTTTTGATTTGTTGTGAGCATTTGTTATAATTCATGTTTGTATCATTCAGATGATTCTCATTCAAGACATAGACATCAGCAAAGGTCTCGACAACAAGCTCAAGATGTCTCGTGTACCGTGGGTCATATAAAGGTCAAATTTCATGGTGGTGCTGCGAGGGTGTGTCAATTTCTAACATCATTGTATATAAAAGTCTACAGACGCCATTTAGAAGCACAAGTAAGTCTTTCTACGCATCTCATCACGACACACGTCATAGATTGTCTCAGATGCTTAGCGCAATGCTACACAAATTAATATATTGTATTATTTTCAGAACCATTATATTTTTGGCAATATTCGGAGACTCGCTTGACGGCCTGAATTATTGTTATAGATTCTAATGCAGACAATCACCTGACGCTGAGGAATATCAACTCACTTCGTCCAACAAATCCGCGAACCTTCATTACTATATGAACAAGACATATGGGTTTTAACAATGTCGCAGACTTCACTAATATTACCAAAAAAAATCATGTAATCATGCAATCATCTTTCAAAGTAAATCAAAAATAATTACAAATGTGGCCTCAACATATTATTTGCATACAGCGTATAAAGCACATTCACACAGCTGTTTCGAGTATTAAATAGGTAACTATTCAAGTTTAATGCTTTGTTATGGGAACTAAAAGCGCATAGTTCTGAGTTGAATGAGAATGCTCAGTTGTTAATTCACTTTTTTGGGAACGAGCATTCCGAGAAATACATCCGTTGAATCTGCCATAAAACTCGTATGTAGTTCACGGATTTCTATCGTCTACTAGAATCATGATAAAAAGTGCAACAACCGCTTGGGAAACAGTGAAGTGTCTATCAGACTGTTTCTTTGCCATGAAATTGATTTTTTTTTCATTACACCGTCTGATAGTTTACAAGAGAATAGAAACGCTATATTTACAGCATGCGTTTATACGTCTTAATCAAACGTTGTATGGTTTATTTAGACATTAAATAAAATCAGTATCAGAATTACCTTGATCTGAAATCTGCTGTCATGCTCAAAAACATTGTCATACAACCCTAGACTCTCAAAATTTTCATCGCTTTAACTGTGTTTATTATCAAGAACAACCGCTATCAGAGCAAAGCCACATCAGGAAATTACACGAATAAGACTACGAAAGAGAATATTCATGACATCTGTCAATCACGTAAAGCTGATATCTGTCAATAATAATATCAAAACTGACATCTGTCAATAATGACATAGCTGATGAGAATATCATTAATCCAAACTACGTTTGTATTAACAAATTCAACTACAACTTCATACATTCACTGTATAACAATATGGTATGTAATTATGGTATGTAATTATGGTATGTAATTATACAAAGTATTTTTTCAGATTTCTAAGGTAATTCAGGAAACAGTGCAAGATGATGGTCAGATATTGATGTCAGCATTGTCAGGTAAACAAACATCCCATAACAGGCATAAGACATGAACAAGTACATGATTACCGTTTGGAATTCTACTGCCATTTAATGTTTGATTCGTTAGATCCTCGCTCATTAATTCCTTACTACAGCAGGCATTCATAAAATTATTATTTGCAAGTATAAACACTTAAAGCTGAAGAATGTGTTTTCCGAGCTTTTGTGGAAATTCATTCATCACAAAATTTATGACATCCGGTGTGAATGTTTAAGCTGCGGTTACCAACCGGAAGTTGGGATTCTATTTTTAGACATTTAACCAGAAGTTCAGAATTCTTAAACTTCTGTTTAACAAAAGATCAATTATTCTCTAGAAAAGTCTAATTTTGCAACAAGATGTGTGTTCGACACTATGAATGGTCACATTGAAGATATGGTAAGTTGCTATCCTATACAACTGTGAGAAAAATATTCTGTGGCTTTAAGACGAGGACGTAAATAGGCCAACAGCTCGACAACGCTTCTCTTTACTGTTGCATAAGCCATATCTCTTTGCTTAATTTACTAAATAAAACACGCTTACAAACGCACTAGACTTATATACACTGGCGTGAGAAATTAAACTACAAGCGAATACAATATGTTTCTTTTATTACTTTATTATCTTCATTCTGTGCGTGCTAGCTTCATTGATCGCGGTATCAAAAAGAGTTTCTCTGAATTAGCCAAAATTAATACATCAGTTATCATGACTTTTATTCTAGTTTTACTTACTTGAACACCCGCGTTGTATGTCAATACTATGTTGATATGTCTGAGTAATTTTCACAATCATGTACTTGTGAAAAGTTAAATCGACAGTTATCGTGGCATTGTTCTAAATAATAAAACAGTTTTGTGGGTTGACTAATTAAAGGCTTGTTCATGGGGCTGTGTTTTTACATGTAGTTTGTGGAATAATTTAACAAAACATTGTTTTAAAAGTGCAATTGCTTTTATCAAATAATTGAAAACGCGGATATGCACAAATACTTGACTTGTACAGGAGGGCAATATGAGTAATATTTCAACGAATCGGTCTTATTTTTATTTCCTCTAATCGCAAATCAATTAAAAAATCTACTATTTTATCTTAAGCCGCGGCCAAGGTCCATTGGTTTGTGCGCTGGACCTGCAGCCCGGAGATCCGGGTTCGAATCCCGGTCGCGGCAGGTCATACCCTGCCATGAAAAATTGACAAAAATGTCGATTTTCCTCCATATGTGGAGAAGTTGCCGGCTCCTTGTGGAAGGGTAAGTTAGTACTGGTTAGTATACAGTCCAGGAAAACTGGTTAGGTGAACCGGTCGCCGTATATAACTGAAAAATTGTTGAAAAACGGCGTAAAACCCCAATACAACCAACCAACTATTTTATCTTGGTGTTTGACTCACTTTTGGGATGTCTTGAGTAACACCCATTAAATTTGGAATGAAAAAATGGTATTGATATTTGAAATATTCAAGACAACCGGACTTATTAAGTAACAGTTTCTCAAAAATTTACTCAGTCATTGTTGGGGTGATTTCGTAGATATAAATCATGTTTTCAGAAGCATTCATTTCCGGTGAGTAAACAGTCTATGATTGGATCACGTTTGACCATGGAGATAAAGTCATGGAAACACCCTTTATTAAATTGTAAACTTGGCAAACTATTACTTGTGTTATCTTAATCTTATTAGCAGTCTCCGATGAGTAAATTGTGCATTGACGCACTATCTGAGCTGTTTTGAATTACGCTTGAATTTTCAACGCATTTTCAAAAGCTTTATATAATGAAATGTGATTTTTGAGCTTCTCTGCTTTATATTATTTAAAACTCATGATTGTGCTCTTTTCAGTCTATCTGATATATTTTATTCAGAGTGGAACATTGTTCAATTGACTATCTTATCATTTGGGCCATTTGAAATGTTCAATTCAATGGCGGTTACTGGATTTTTGGTTAGGGGTCTAAAGTCTAGATGTTTATGTAGAATATGGACACAATCAGCACATTACTGACGTTCTTTTTTTTACTTATGCTTGCCAGATTTTACAGGGGCGCACGCTGATTTCGCCCCTAAATTCGCGCTGCAATTAATTCCTTATTATCGGTTTGTAATTTCTGAAAAAAAGATTCAGACATGAAAACTTCGATTTACTAGTAATCTTTTTATAATCACGTCATATTACAATCGTTCGAGAAATATTTCATGATTAGATAAAATATCAGAACCACATGTATTTAAAATATTTGTGATATTTATCAAAATTGCGTTTTTAGTATAAAAGTACCTGATTTTATTATTTTTATTATCATAAACCAATTAAATAAACAGATTACTGTAAGATAATATACCTGAGAATTATGATGTAGGGATTTTAGTGTAAATGCGTATAATAGATATTTAACGAAATAATAAACTTTTAATAGGGCGCGTTGTATCCAAGTTTCATAAAACGTTGTGTTGTTTTATGAAAAATATTGTGATAGCTACTCACCGAGTTGCACCGGGCCTTCAAACACACATTTAATACTGTACTTTTCTGACGTGTTGGTTCAACGCTTTACAAAAATGTTAATATTAAAAATCGTATAGCCCAATTGTCATTAATTCTTTGATAGTTACCGTGAATGCATCAATTTATTTTACGACACATTTTTTTTAATTTTATAAGAGCTGTTGCCCTTGCTGAAAATAGAAGAATATTGATATTAATTAAAGATACTGCATGGTGGCCTATATTTTTCTTTATCAAATTAAATTGATACTGTGTCATTGCATCTTTTTAGCACGAATTTCATTGAAATGGTTCTACATTTTTCTTTGATTTTTGAAAAACGGGCTCCCATATACATATGTACTTCCATGCAACTTGAAAAGGGCAATAACTCACAGAAATTTCATTGTTTTTTTAAAAATCTCAGGGTAAATCATTTTCTATTATGGTAATCTATTGAAATCATTAACAATTCCAAAGTCTGTCCTCTTAATTTTGATATGATAATATTGGGCATTAGGGAGGTAATACCTTAATGGTCAAAGTTTACGTTTAGAAGGAAGTGTGTCACTGATGAACGCCTATGAAAATATTGATGTTGTCTTTAAAACTTAGATAAGGATATTAGTAAATGAAGAGCATAAAACCACTTGTCATAGATTCCCTTTTACTATGATCAAAGTTTGTCACCTCATATATAATAATGCTAGACTAATAGTGCCACAATTAAGGTCTAATTGATGAGTTACATAGTTATAAGAACAGTTTTGCAACATGTTGTATTCGAAAAATTAAGCGAATTAGCTCGAGATCAGAATGGTATTGCGAACATCTGGATAACCAAAGGTAGTCGCAGCTTCTTTTTCTTTAAGATTTTTGACTACACTGTACTGATAATTAACTAATATACTGTGCTTGTATGCTTTCATATTGAAGTGATGGCGACTATGCATGGTGTAGACGACAGTCCTGCTCAGAATACAAGTTCAAACAGAAATGGTACGTCAGCTCAGAGATCCCACCATGCTGCACCAGGTAACACTACCATTTTACAAAATTTGCAAGTACCTATCTCCGGCTTTGTCCAATTGGATATAGGCCCTTCTTGCACTCAGCACCCCTACATTTTAATTTCATTTCTCCACCCCATGTTGAATACAGTAAAACCTGTGAACAATGGCCATCGGTTTGAAAGACAAAATGTGGCCTTTGATGACAAATGGCCTTTATTCGGATCAGTTTGTTCTAAATCATCAGTGACGGGTTTTCAAAGAATGACCTTTATTTACAGGGTGGTCTTTATTCGGAGGTGGTCGTTAATACAGGTTTGACTGTATGTTACATTACGATAGAATATGTAAATAAAGACAGAACTTCTATATTATGGCGATATAGCTGAAGTTCGATTCAAGCGTGTACGAATGTTCGCATTTACTAACTTGCAAAGTTTTCATGGATTTTATACTGAGTTAATTGTTAAAGCGTATTTATAACAACTGATTTAATGATAAGATGCAAAAAATATTGATTAGAAATAATTACCAACGATATCTGGAAGGGACGTATTAGTGATGCGTTGAAAAAAACGACAGGTTTTTGTTGCAGACGAAACAATACGATTCAATGGTGATGTACCTAACGCCACAGATGTTAAACGAGATTTTACGTTAGATCAACTCGTGTTAAGATTACCCAATTTATTACTTCACTATCTTTATTCTTAACTAAAGCGATAAAGTACAAATAGTCTAAGTGAAAGTACGCATGAAACGAGACCGGTTATTGCTGTGAAGTTTTTTTTTTGAATTGTTGATATAACTGTTATTTATGACACGAAGTAATAAAGCACCAACAATTACATGCTCCTTTTGAAATGAGGCTCACAGATTTTTGGCTCAGTTGATTGTCTTATCGATTAATGAGTTTGTATTTTTTTCAACTCACATAAACTTTAGACTTAATGTTACTTCTGACGCCATTTGTTTTTCATATCACACAACAGAACCGAAAATTTATTTTGATGCAAACGTACACAACTTACTGTTGATACAGATACGTGTAATAGTATTGCAATGCATTGACCCTCCATTTCATCTGTAGAAGCAGTTTTTAGTTTCTAAAAAGTGTCTTGAACCATACTGTGTATAAATAATGCACTGTGCAATGGAATCATTATAATGGTCAGAGTACCAATTAATGGTATTGAAATATGTACATCGCATTTTGCCCACCCTGACCGATTACGTCCAATCTAGTCTGTACCTGGAAGACGAAATTGGGACTATTTGGAAATCACATGATGTAAAACTAACAAATAAAGCCGGCCTCCATGACGGAAACGCCTGTCAGGTTTGTTTTTCCTTTGCAATCTGCAATAATGCAGAAAGCGCAAGATTACACCGTTGGAAGGACAATTCTACAATGAAAACGCTAGACACTCTGTTGACAGACAACATTTTAAGAACTTAAGAACGGAATCGGCCGAGGTGTTCAAAATGCTGTACATCGAACACGTATGGAACATAAATAATATTGCTTTATCATAACCATATGACGTTCTATATGTTTTATGTTCCCCAAAATTACGATGCTCAGAGGTACAATGATGAAAGTCAATTGTACGTATGAAGTTGTTAGTACGATGCTGAACGCAATATATTTTCGCGATCCACCATCTACCTTTCGACTTATCATCATCACACTTTCGACTTTTCGCGAGCTTACTGCCGACATTTACTTGTCGTACTTTCGAACTTTCGTAATCGTACATTCGACTTTCATAAATCGTACTTTTGAGCATCATTGTTAAGGATAAACAGTGTACTAGATGATCCAATCAAAACACCGGATAATCGCCATCGCCTTCATTGAAAAGAGTTGGCATACTCTCCATCCACGCGTAAACTTATAAAATGCAATTATCGTGATAATAACATTTTCTTATCCTGCATTATATTTTAATAACAGATCTGGATCCTACCTAGAGATAATAGGTAACACAACCAGTAACTATCTGCTTCTGTATTTGTGTACATGTTTCTATGGCAACCAAACCATCTGTGTTATCTGTATTGCACTCTAAAGTGGTGTCACGCACCTGTATGCCGAATAATGTCCAGTATTTTTCTCGTACGATTGTCATAATTTGTTGATGTATGATATTGTAACTTTGTTTAATTATAAGAGCATAGTTCTCAAATATGCTCCTTGTTTCTTAAACAGTGCACTGTATTAAGTCGGAATCACATTGTACGAACCCTATTATGCTCTTTGCAACAAACCTTGTCGACCATGGGCTGATTTGAAAATTTTTCAAAATTACGAGTTTATGTATGAAGACATTTCATTGGATTGTACTGACTATGTGATATAATGTCTACCAATGAAATAGCGTCATAAGTTGATGGACGATGTTTTTGCCTTCATTTTTGGAGAGTATCAAAATGGTTTCGCGTAGGTTCATTGATCTGTACATGCCTCAAAGATGTTCATTAAAACGACATGTTTATGGACAAGTAGGTCACCGCGCTTTGCAAATGCACATAGTTGTTGAAACTAGCATTATTTCTAGTAATGGTCAAATGTTATGTAATTGATGTCGTTAATAACACTGGCCAGTGACTGTTTAACATTGGCTTAAAGGGAGACTCCGGTTCAGAGTTCAAAGGGAGTATAACACATTAATGTGTTAAAAAAAGCATATAGATACGAGTATGTATAAAACACATGTATATACAGTATTTATTTGGTCGTATTATTGCTGCAAGAGGCGTTGTTTATTTTGCTACTATCATTATTGTGTCAGCCGGGTCGACTGAACGAATAAATATTTATTTTCAAACGATAAAATTTGATGATAAAATATTTTTGCGTTTATTATCAATTAAACTGATATCCGAGTTCGCTTGTATTTATTTCAATTATTCCAACGTATAGGCAAAACATTTAAATTAATGAAAACCAGACATTGGCGGTATTCTTATATAATCAATGAAATGAAAATACAAAAAATGAACTTGAATTATGGTGAATATTCTTGATGAATGTCATAAATCACATTTTGAGAATGTTAATGTTTAAGATAAAGAGCAGATACGGAGAGATCTTTATGCGTCTGATTATGAGAACTTTTATGAAACCCTGCGTTTGTTGAGTTAGCTGGTTTATACATCCAGTTACTCCTTAGTGCTTGTTTTTATGTGACCCGGGGTATTGTCACTGGGGTTTAGCGCCGTTTTTCAACAAGTTTTCAGTTATATATAGCAACCAGTTCATCAAACCAGTTTTTTTGGAGTGTATACTAACCAGTACTGACTTACCCTTCCACAAGAAGCCGGCAACTTCTCCACTTATGGAGAAAAATCGATATTTTTGTCAAATTTTCATAGAAAGATACGATCTACCACGACCGGGATTTGAATCCGGATCTCAGGGTTACAAGTCCAGCACACTAACCACTGGACCACAATCGCGGCTCTACTGCTTAGTAAGGAAATCCTTTAACTCTATGTATTCATCTTTATGTATTCTACTATTCTGCAGTTTTGTATGGATTGTGTGTTGTTTCGATATACGTGTACTATTGTATAATTCATTTACCTAAAAAAATAATAAATAAAGCGCAGGAAAATCTCAGAAAACCGGACCATGTCCGGACTTGTTCAAAAGTCCGGCTTTTAAAGATCTTCACATAATGTCACCTTGAATGTCTGTTACTTAGAGAGTCTTCTTACGATGAACCAATATAAGAAATATATGAGATTTTAAAAATCGTCCGAATTTCTAGATAGTTTTTTGTTCCTTCAATTATGTATTCATTTGTAATCGCATTAAACATCATTACAATGTTTCACAAAGTCTCGGCGCCATTATTCATTCAGGTCCACAGAACTTTTTACACGACGTCGACCACACAGTAAGCAATCACGTTCGATAAATGTCTATAGAGGTACACCCTCCAGCTTAGCTTAGTATGGTAAGATTTAGGTCTACGGATCTCGGGTTTGTGAGTTCGAACACTGCTCTTCATGACAGTTTGGTTACAGATATTATATCTACGGCCATTCGTTCTCTTGTAATTCGTGTGAAGAAGTTGGCAGTTACTTGCAGAGTGTGCTGGTGCATAATTCAAGAGCACTGGTTAGGTTGACAGCCCGCCCGTGTACAACAGAATACTGTTTAAAACAGGGTAAGTAAGGACAAATTGCGTTATGCTTCATCATTATGTATATTGAAATATTATACACGCTAGTGGTTAATTGTTAAGTTAATGGTTTATTCACTAAGAAGTTAGATACTGTAATTTTGTGACATGTTTTCTTCTCTTTCTTTTACTAGAGAACGAAGGGGGAGCTATACAGAGATTTTTTGATAGTTTTTCTCGCAGTTCGCAACAAACCTGATATCTACGAAGATACCAAGCTTAGCTAATTGATGAAAAAAGTACTCCGCACAGTTTAGAGTCTTCAATGCGAACAATGTTGCCAGCACCTGTTGGCCAGCGGATCCAGCTAATTGTCAATACTAGAACACTGGCATGGCTGGTTGGCTTTCGTGGGTTCCCATTATGAAAACCTTCCTTGAGAGTTATATTGTTTGTACATGTAGATATCAATTTTGTCACGGTACATGTTGTAGGTCTTCCTTGGATATAAGAACAAATATTTTTCCATGTTAATATATGCTGCTTACATGTGCTTTGAATTTTTTTTACCATGGCAATAACTTGTTGACTGTGACAATTAATGCTGCAACGCTTTGTTTGGGTTTTCAAAACGACTATTGATTATTGGCTATTGCAATTGGGCCTTGTTTGGGTCGGATTCATTAAAATAATTTTTTTAAAAAGTCACACCGAAGATCTTGCTAAATCAGTGTTAAAGCGGAAGTGTTATATGGTTATTTTATATACAGTCAAACCTGTGTTTGCAGTCACTTCCAAATAAAGACTAAACTGTGAATAAAGTCCATTCATTGAAACATTGCCACTGATCATGTAAAACTACCTGACCTCCGAATAAAGGTCACCTGTCAAAAATGGCCACATTTTGTCTATCCTAAGGGCGGTTTTTGTTCACAGGTTTGACTGTACGTTCGTCTTCCGAGCATCAAATTCACACATTGCTGTTACATGTACTATCAAATATTTTGTTATCAGAAAGATTTGGCCTCTTTAGAATTTTACTCACGCGCTTTATGAATAACGGGAGACTGCGTGTAGACATCGTGAATCATCTTGTAATTTGCTGTTTGTAATCAGATCATGGTTTATTACATAATGTGAAAAGTAAGCTGTCAAGCTGACCAAAACGCAATATACGTCCTGTTGCTTCCGTTTGGAGCACAATTTTTTCAAACCACAAATTCAGATACAGAGTTAGAAGACCTCGGACCTCCAATTCTTTGATGTGAGTGTTATTGCGAAATTGTTCAGCAATTATTCAACAATTTTTCTACCGTTAATCAGCTGATGTTCAACAATTATTCAACTGTTATTTAGCTATGATTCAGCTGGTAGATATGTTTTACGGATGCTGTACCATGTGACTGGCCGTAGTGATCTTGCTGGTGTCTAATACAGTGCTACCTCTCCAAAGCAACACCCTTTGGGAGAAGCAAAAGTATGTTGTTGCTGAGAGGTTGTTGCTCTAGTTCAGTTAATAGTTAAATCATACAGTGGGAAAAATCATGCTGTTGTTGATGGGAGGTTGTTGCTCAAGAGAAGGTCGCTCTGGAGAGGTTGCACTGTATACCAAAACAACCACATGATAAATCAAAACGTGCTAAACCAGTATTTGCTCACTTGCCGCGGTTGTTGCGTAAACATCATGATCGATTGTTTGGCTTTTAACACCATAATTATATTATAGTAAAACTTCGATATTAAGGCCACTTTTGAGAACTAACAAAATAGATATTAATATTGAAGTTGTCCCATTATCATGTTAAAATATAGAGGAAATATTGAAATTCATTCCATAGATAGACGGACGTAATAATGAAGTGGTCGTCATATTAAAACGATTGCTAAGTGAGGTTTTACTGTTATTGTATGTTAATGCAGCGATTATATGTACATGTATATGTTTTGTATATTATTTATTTTGTATAAAAGTGTTTATTTTATAAGTCAATGCTTGTGTTTGATATTTGATATAATAAACGAATGTTCGTAATATGAACGGTTTGAATTGTTTTCTTGGTCTATTTAATTCTTAGTGAATTATAAACATAAGCTTCAATATATTTTTTCACTGAGGTTAAAGTCGCACCAACAGTCAGGGTCCTTTGTTCACTTTTGTGACCTTGACCTGTAGGCAATCTCGCGTGTGAATTTTGTCCGGTCAATTGAGGGATTCGAACTTACTAGTCAGAGAACATAACCACTCGACCACAGAGGTCCCCTTCAATAAATTGTTCGATTAAGGCATAAAAAAAGTTCCTGATTTCCACAAACCCTATTTTTGTGTTGACCCTAGACTTTTATCTAATTCGTTTTATTTACTTCTTGCTAATATTTCTATAGCTGAGGCGTCCGTGGTCGAGTGGTTGTGTGTTCAAATTCCAATTTCACATGTGTAAGCCTGAGGTTTTCTTCCATTCTTAAAGCTGGAAAATGACCCTGACTATTGGTGCGACGTTAAACACCAGTAAAAAAATATATGAGTTATATCTCCGAACGAAAGATTGCATTTGAAAAAAGTAGTGTCGACCCACCATCCCTATATTTTGGCGGATGTGCGCAGGAACCAGGTACATGTATTTATTTCTGGCCTAATCATTGAAAAAATGTAAACAACAAAACTGGTTTATCGTTAAACATACTGAATAAAAATTAATCACTACTGCTAAAAAATAAGATTGATTGATTAAAATATATATTAAGCGAAATCTTATCCGTGATAATCTATTGAAAAACATGGCGGCTGTATTTTTTTCTGAATTTTGATTTCTGGCAAGTTCCGGCTTATTTTTTCTTTAGGTAATCGTGATAACGCGCGGATTTTTATACTGAGCTGTTTGATACACAACATTTAATATATGAGACGATAACACGCTTGTTAACTTGTATTGTATGACTTGCATAAAACCCACATCATCAATAAACCCCCTTACTTCAATAAACAAGACAAAAATTAGTAATGAAAATAGCACGAGACTTCGTGCGCACGTGGCTGATATACGTTTAAATTATTAAAAAGTGTTTTTAATCCGGCGGTTTCACTTGAACTGAATGTTGAAAAAGATTAAAGAAGAGGAAAAAAGTGGATAAAATCAAAGCAACCCGGATTCAGATTTTTATTTATTATTCGCCCAACAAATTTTCAAATACATCATGGCTTGTTCAAACAACCAAAGCGGAAGTTGATATCAGAAGTATTCAATAACAGATTACTCTTCATTAGGCGTTAAAAAAGTTCTTGATTTCTTCTAACCCGACCCTTTTTTCAATCGACCCTAGGATTTTTTCCGTTTCATTATTTTTTCCGATATTTTCCTATGACCTATATATCACTGAACTGATAAAAATAGAAATAGTAAAAATAGAATAGCAAAAAGTTCTGCCGATCAAAAGTGTCGATCATACATTTCTTAAAGGATGTTGATGGAAATCAGACATTTTATATTTGGCCTTACGCAGATCTCTAAACTGTAAATACGTTTCCCGGAGGTACGAATAGAGAGATATCTTGATCAGACAAACAAATCTGAATAGAGTAGTTTTGTTGCCTATCGTTCAAATCATTGACTCAATAACCTCGACAGGCACACATAGATTTCCAAGGACAAAATGCCATATCTTTTGATACATTATTAAGACATTTTATACTTTATAAAATAGAGAATCTACATTAGTTGACAGATCTTAATCTTTAGCGAGAGTTTTCCTCATTGTTTCATTCCTATAATTCATTTGTAAGAGGCCCGCCTGCTTATGTCAATGGACAAGGTGTTATGTCTACGGACTTGCAGTTTGTGAGTTCGAATCTGCATATCTCAGTGACAATTTGACTTAAAGCGTCATGCCTAAGGTCATTTACCCTCATCGCCGATCATTCCTGAGAGTTGAATGTTACTTGTGGAGAACAAGGTTAGTACCGGTATAGGATCCAGAAAACTTGTAAAGATAACTTCCCGCCGGTATTTAACTAAAATACATGTTCTCTTAAAACGGGGGTGAAACCCTGAAAAACGTAGTTTAATAATTTCATGTTTGAGGACAGGAACGATAGCTCTGCATAGAAGTTCACGTGATCTCATTCAGTGTTGGATTTTTGAAATGTTGAAGACGATTGCTAACGATGCAATCACCATCTAAATCTAAATACGGAAATAAATACACAAATATATAATCGTATTTTTGTTTAAGTGCCATGTACGCAGTGAATTATGTGTTAAAGGGCAAAAATCTCAAGAAAAAAAAACAAGAACAGAAAATTTTCCAAACCTGAAAATTAATTCAATGCAGACATCATACCTTTGTTTCTTATAATACTGGTGTGGCTACAGTACATGACAACAAAACAGGGATCGTACATGTATATTGTTTAAGAGGAGCACAAAAGATGGGCGTACATAACCTCAGCCAACTCCTACTTACGAACGTTGTACAATGAAACATTACCTTGTTACCACCTCATTATAACAATCAATTATTTCCAGACCAGTTTTCAATACTTTCTCTAGAATTTGACAGGATAATCAGACCTTATCAATATAAGAACCAAAATTTCTTATGTCCCAAGGGTAGTCTAAGTATTGAGGTTTTACTGTATATCACCGCCAGCACTTGATTCAGATATAAAAGAATATCCATAAAACAAAGTTTACTTTCAATTAAATGTACTCGCGGTATATTATCATTGATGAATAACTAGACAGACTGGTTTACAAGTGGGTTGATGTCTACCTGTTAAACCGAATTACGACATTCAACTGGTTTTAAATTTAATCTAGAATGATTTGGCCTTAAGGAGTCATAAATATATTTGAATGTAGTTTTTAATATTATACTTTATGACTAAATTAATGACTGCCGACTGGGATATCATAGCTAAATACCCGACACTTAACATTTTTCGTTTACTTGATACTTCAGATATGTCCAACACACACAAATGTACCTTATTTTGTCGGAATGCAAATTATAATATGCTTCATAAAACGCACCACACTTTCAAATTTAAAGTACCGTCTTTTTAAGACTTTTTTTAGCGGACAAGATCATTTTCGACAACCAATTCGGCAATATTGAAATAAGGAAAGGAATGTATTAGGACTTGACATCAAAAGTTGCGAGGCATGACTGTAACACGTTTGTGCCGAAGAATGAAAAATGGGTGAACTCTCAATATTTTATTTAATTACCAACAATTTTAATATGATCTATAACAATGGCAATAAAGACACATGGAATATGTCCATACTTTATTTTACGATAAAACACGATTGGCTGTCCCATTTTTCCATCCGATTGATACTAAAATACATGACGGCACGGACTACTTTTTGTACATATGAGCAAAATCTACGAGCGAACTGAAAAAGTAGTTCCTCTCGTTATGGTGTTAAATACGAGAATGTGAATGCAAATTAGTTTTGTTGCTAGAATAATAAAAAATCAATGATGAAAAAAAAAGATCCCATATTTTTTTTCAGACGACAACCTAGGGATCGGAGTGCGTATCAGGAGTGATTTAATGTTCCGCAGCCGAACTACTTTCTTAATACTTACAAAGAATAATCATACATCACAATCCAAGACTGGAAGAAACATAGACAATATCACCCGCTAAATCGGCAAATCGTCTTTTTTAGAAAGTAGTTCATTTAAACTTAGGCAATTTCTGTGTTGTAGCGTATTGTGACGATTAGCATTTGTTACAAACGATCTTGGAATGTATCATAAGTCAGCACATGATCCATATTTAAAAAATAAGTCGTAAAAATATCAAATAGATTTATAATTACGGTTTATATTATCTTAAAGTTATCTTACTGAATGTTAGAGGTTATGCATATATTGTATGAAATCACCATAATTTACTTCGGATAAAAGTTTCAATTGATAAAAAATATCTGATTTTGATACGTGTTTCCCGCTTCTGTCGAATTCTTGAAGATATTTTAGAATAAAAATGAGAATTTTTATCAATTATTGTTCACGAACAGGCAACATATCTTCAGATCTTACTAGCACGAAGTGGAACAATGGGTGGGGGTCGTTAAAATTATTCTTTAAAAGATGGCAATAAATCCGAACGATGAGTCTCTCTAAAAACTAATTAAATACTCTAAAAAAACATTAAAATGTAATTTCTGCGTGAACTTCTGTTATCATGTTATTTGTGTATGCCCCTCATGTTGATAACGACACAATGAGAACACGAAGATTACATTTTTAATCATTGTACTAAATTTAAAAATGTACCAATTGACTTTAGTATTCATTTATCACATTTTAAAGCCGATAACATAATCTAACTCTTCACGTGCAAGTTCTTAATTGATCTTTATGTTTAAAAAAAAGATTGTACTTCGTCATTATTTAAGTACGGAGCCCCTAAAGTGACATTCTACACTTATATTTTAACTAGTAGCATTATTTTTTTATTTAGTTTTTTACGAAATAAAATTTCGTTAATTACGAATTAATGTTTCGTTTATACGAAATGTTATTTCGTAAAAACGAAATGAAAAACAATGCTGCAAGTTAAAATATATGTGTAGAACGTCACGTTAGGGGTTCCGTAGTAAAGCGGATATACAAAAATGATGCGATCAAACCGCAAAACGTAAAGATATTGTGCAAAGGTTTAGTTTTTTAAATTTCCATTAACCTGATGAATGTGTACTTCGAAGAAGTTTAATTGCTAAACTCTTTCCTATTCCTTTCATCTCTTATGAAGTAATTTTCGTAAAAATTTGTACGTCTGTACAGGAAGTGGGTGCGCATGACAAGTATGTGACAAAAAATGACAAACTATTTACCTCAGAAAGTCGACCTGCGATAAGCACCTATTTCTATTTCTGCAAATTCTGTCAGCCATTTTTGCCAATATCATCAGTACTGTATTTCCGCTTCGTTTAATTTTGTCGGTTTTGTAATGAATCAGAGAAGACTAGAACTAATGATTTGCTGTATCTGTTTGTTGTTTATTTGTGTTGTCTTTCATTTTCGGATCCGTCTTTTTATAATCTTTCGCCTCATAAGCGTACATTAAAATTCAAAGAAAACATACAAAATATCAATTTGTTTTAAATAAATGGGTTATTGCTCCCTGACAGTGCGGGAAACATTGTGGCAAAAGAAGCTTTTGCTTTTTACAAGTAATGGCTTCTTTTGCCACAATGTTTTCATAAGTTTCTGCCTCAGTTCAGGGGTAATGTAAATGTGGTATTATGAAGCAAAGGGTTAATTACTAAAAGTCATCTGCTGCTGAAGCGGGGAAATGCGGTATTATGCGGCAAGGGGTTAATTTACGTAATTTATTTTTGTCCGTTTCCTCGAGAGTTAGTGTGGGATTGGACACCCGTGGAACCAGTTTAACAGTCCCCGAAGCCTTGCTGCTGATCGGACTATGGCTGTACCGTAAAGGAGACTGTGTTTGGTCATCCGTTATTTTTTATGTTCCTATGTGTTGGTTAAGTTTCGGGTTTGAGGGTTCTAGGGAAGATAGTATTTTATGGGAGAGTGGGATTTTGTATTCATTTTTTTCTAGAAATGCTTTTCTTGTCTGTATTCCAGGAGGACAATATTCCCAACAAACCAGCTATTTGTCAATAATTTCTGGTCTCCTCCCGCGATATTAATATTTTATACATCAGATTACCGACTACCGAAGCATCCCACAGCAATTCGTAAAACGCATTACTGTTATTTATATACAACTGGATGTTATATCAAAATCTTAGAAAATAAATACATACACATGCACTAGTACATGTGCATTTAAAATGCATCAGCATACGCACTGGACGCCAAGCTCGATCATAATGAAAATCAGATCGTAAATTGTTTGAAAATGTTTGTACTGTATATCAGAGGTACATATTTTAATTCGAATGTCTTAAATTGTTTCCATGAAGATTTTCATCTTCAGAATTTAATTTTGATGTCTACAACAGTAGGAGATTAGAGAATGCTGAACATAGCATTTTGCCTTTGTTCACGACTAAGGGTACAGCGGTCCAGTGCGCTTTCAGCTCGGGCAGTAGTCGCATGCCGCAGTTCCACATAACACCTTTTGCCATTACAGTAAGAACAAAACTCTTAATTAAGTGGTTCTTTACCATAAACAAGAACAAACTGATTAAAACCTTACGGTGAATTTTGGAAATTATGTTTGTTTTATATAAATGTTTCCGAACCAGAAATACGACTGCTCAAACATGTATTTTACATGATGCTAACATTCAATAGTAATGTGTGTTAAGTTTTGAAAATATAAATAGGATGTTTAGTTACGGGTAAATTGATTAATACCTTTATCCTCCAATTGTTTTCGAAAATATCCTATGGGAAAATGATTAGAATTTTGTGATATGAACTTTATTGTTACGTTTAGTTCATACTAATTTGTTTTAGTTCGATTGCGAAACGAACAATTTTGCTTATATTAATCCCGCTCGAATCCGCTAATTGGACACAGCACCAATACTACGTCCGAAAAATAGGATTGTGAAGTTTATGAACGAAATCCTTTGAAGCCGGGATTCGAACTCAAGACTTTCGGATCAGAGGTCGGACGTTCTACCTTTCGACCACGATGCCTCCCAC
Source organism: Lutraria rhynchaena (assembly GCA_008271625.1). Classification (NCBI taxonomy): domain Eukaryota; kingdom Metazoa; phylum Mollusca; class Bivalvia; order Venerida; family Mactridae; genus Lutraria; species Lutraria rhynchaena. The sequence continues at coordinate 585,752 of VIBL01000092.1, forward strand.
GATGTTACGTTTGAGTACAAATTGAAATTTGATGGAATTTCATGATTAAAAGATTTCCGGTTGTCCCAGATCCGGATCCGTTGGGTTTTATTGTTTTCGCGGGACCGAGGTTAAAATTTCCGTTTCTTTAAACTTTCACCAGAAGACTTTTGTGTGGGGTACGTGAACAAAGCATTTTGTAGGCTGTATCTTTGAGCCATGCAGATGTCCCACTAATGTTTAAGTTTACGATAAGAAATGTGTTCGCCTTTTTTTGCTTATCAGCAGATATTCATAGATGTTTCTAAGTGTGCACCAAACGATATAACGCTAAAATACAAGCATTGCATGACTTGAAACTGCGATACTATCATATGTTTAATCTATTTGTTTCGTTTTAATTCGTTGTTTAAAACAAGATACTATATCAATGAAAAAGTATGTGATATTCCAAATGCGTGGGTGGTTTAATCTAACGCACGATAATCGTAGGTGTTATAGTTAAAAAAGTCTTTAACATCGTAGGTGTAGAAACGTGCTTTGTTTGTTTTGTTTTCATGTGACTTTGTCACTGAGGCTTAACCCCGTTTTTCAACAATTTTCAGTTATATACGGCGACCGGTTCACCAACCAAATTTTATGGACTGTATACTAACTAGGATTCAAAATATAAAAAATCTCAAAAGAAGCCAGCAACCTCTCCACATATGGAGGAAAATCAACATTTTTATCAAATATTCATAGACAGGTACGGCCTGACGCGACCTGGATTTAAACCCGGATCTCCGGGTTTACAAGTCCAGAGCACTCACCACAGAACCACGGTCGCGGCCTTGTTTTGTCTATCTGTGTCATTGCATAGCTATTCATTCATGAAAATATTTTGTGACAAGTCCGTCAATCATATCAATAATACCATAATACATCCGGTCATGATGCATTATACCACAAACATTCGATGCACTAAAACTAACAAATTAGGTCATCATTAAAAAATTGTTGATAGATCGACTCATTCAAAAATCTCCCCGACCTAAAATCTATTTTATTGATTTTGACCGAATTTTCTTTTTTTCTTTTTTTATTTCAGCTCTTCGTTTTCTGCTGAAGTTACCAAACATACCTGCCTACCTACTTACAGTTGAAAATTTGACAAAAAAGAAAAGTATTTAAACGAGATCAAAGTTTACCTGTTTTTTTAATATAGAAGATTTATCTTTTAAAAGTCTATCAAAAAGTGTAAGACCAAATTTCAGTCCAAAGTTTACCATTTTTATTTTATTTAGAAAGTTTATCGTTTAATGTATTGAAAGTCGTATAAAAAGGTCTCCGAACTTTCTAGTAAGAATAATATGTACAAACATATTAAGTGTCAACGTACGTACATATATCTTTAGAACCTATCCCATCGTTTGGCTAATGGATGTAATATGTTCATATTTAGCGGTTCAGTGCTAAGAGCAAGAAATGGTCTGACTAAAATACAAGTTGCCTATAAAAATTCGACTTTTATATCTTTTTTTGAATTGCTGTCATTTTTTCGCGAGGGTTTAACGTCGCACCAACAGTCAGTGTAATTTGGCCACCTTTTGTCAGCTTAAACGGTGGTGGAAGTCCCACCGACCTCCCGTAAACCAGCTGAATAGCTTCCTATCATGTAATTTCTTTCGGGTCCCGTGTGGGATTTGAACTCACAGAGACCAGGGGCTAGTGATTATTAGTTAGAGACTGTATCTACTTGACCTCGGAGGCCCCTTCTGAATGGTGATCTATTTCTACTGTTCAAGAAATCTACAAAACTTGTTTAAGATCGTTGATACGACAACTTTGAGTTATACAAAACTGTTCCATGACTAACTACATTTTCTCTTATAAAATAGGTTATCTAATAAAACATTATATCACATTCCTTATAATATCGTTGTGTTTTTTTAAGTGAAGATAAATATCAAATAAAATAGTAAAAAAATAAGATGTTCGCAGAATTAAAAAAAATGCAGTAATGTAGAAAAAAAAACAAGCGGCGGAACTTCATACCTCCAAAAAACATCCGAATGCATACAACTTGTCAATGATATGCAATTACATTGCGCGCAAATTGTGAAGTCGGAATTCCTGCTGGCCGATAAAATGATCATAAATCATATTTTTAGTGTCAATTTATAAGAATTTTAGTATAATGCATGTGCAGCGATGTTATCATTATTGCTTAGCGCAAGCAAGTTCGCAGCCACCGAATAATACGCGCAAACATTACGTTTGAATTATCCCACGACACTCTGCGAATGATATTGTCTCTATCAACTTGCATTTTCTTCAATTTTCGGCTTCAAGGTGTACAAATAAGCTATAAATACGTAATATCCTCTTGTGATAATAGTTAAATGCAAGATTTTTATGAATGAACAATCCGTGGCACTGTATTCTACATACCTAACTCAGCAGGGCCGGTATAGAAGTTAACATCACGTGACTTCTAAGTGCGCGAGCGCAGAATTTATGTACGCAAGAGCGAATATTACCGATGGAACTCGTAACTTTACTACATATATTGTTGGAATGTCGCATTATCGATATTTATCTAGCTTTTTTGATAGAAGTCATTTATATTATAATCATATCACCATAATTTACAGGATTAAGGCATTTGAATTGATTGTGGTCCTGATTTCTGATACTCACTTCCGGTTGCATTTGAAGCGTTCGGTTTCACCTTTTCTGATACGATATACTTGCAATCAGCGTAGGTGCGACATTAATCAATGATTGTTTTAGAATATATCATTTGTTTATCTGATCTTGTTAACATAGAGAAATAATATGGGCGTATTGGAGATGCAAATATGTACTAGAGTCTATGTGAAGATGTATACGGTGTTGGATAACAAATTTGAAAGTCATGATTCAGGGCAAAAACATTTTTTTTTCTTATCCCATTAAAAGTAATTTAGCAAATAACATTAGTCACTCCATTATCCCTCCGGCACAAAATTATTCAAGCTGCGTAATATTTAAACAGAACGATATCAGCAAATTGCAAATCTTTATATTTAAAGACTGAGATTTTAACATTTTTCCCACAGGTGACAATACACACTACCTAACAATTCTCATTAATAACTTTCATTATTTTGTTCAGATGTTATTTCTAAAATACAGTAAAACCTCGATATCAAGACCATATTTTGGGCCCTGTTAAACGGTCTAAATATTGTTGTCGTCTCATTATCAAGTTCAAATATAGAGTATATAAGGAAAATGGTCGCTTTATAGAGATGGTCGTATTATAGAGATGGTCGTATTATAGAGATGGTCATATTATAGAGATGGTCGTATTATAGAGATGGTCGTATTATAGAGATGGTCGTATTATAGAGATGGTCATTGCTGCTGGTTTTACTTTATGTTGTACATAATTATATTATAAACGGCATTCGACACACACTCACACTCTCCCTCGGTCAACATGCAAGTAACATGTATATGCAATGACACATACTATGAAACGTATGTGGTTATATGTACAACAAATTCATAACATGATAATAAACAATTATTTAATTTTTTTTACTGAAAGGTTACTCGTCAGATTGGTAGTTTTGGTGTTTGCTCTGCACGATTATTTCATGTGTACAATAGAACACGGTTATAATGAACTCGGATATAGCGATTAATCGGATATAATAAAGTATTTATGTCGCCCCGAACAAGATAGTCTTTTTTCTTTGTTATGGATGTACGATGTAATGAAATATAGATAAAATGAGGTTAGGATCCCCAAGAATTCACTGAAACCGTGTTCAACTGTATTTTATTTTAAACATTTAACTTTTATGGGAAAATAGGAGTGGAAATTCAAAAATAATTGTTTTACCTTGACCGCATGGATAAAAATAGAATTTTTGACAGACTACAATTCATTTCATTGATGCTAATAGCAACAAATTTATACTCTACAATTACACACAACAAAGTAGATTTGTTTGAAACCAACTAGCCGAACTCCTTATCAAAAAATTCTGACGATAATCAGAGTAACTTCAAAGTCGTTCATGCTTGCTAAACATATCTCGTAATTGAGCATGTTTTTGCATTTTACAGAAATAGCTTTCAATAGAGATGCTCTGTTAAAATTCTTACGGTGTAAAGACAGGCGCGATAATTAGGGCAATACTGAACATGCGATTTCGAGCTGCCTGCAGTTTGAAATTTCCAATAAATGTTAAAGTAAGTTCATCTGACAGAAAACATACGTTCGACTTACAGGCAGGATATTGAACCTATGCAGGATTGCATTGATCTATCCCCACGTAGAATGTTTGAAATACTTGTCGAACAAAAATCGTCAATATCTTGTCACAACAGTTCTGAAAATCTATAAAATACACACTTAGCTACTTTACTGTCTCAGAAATCATCAGTTTCGTTTAAATCCATTCATAAATCCGCCCGTCAAAAAATGGAGAAATCCAACAAAAAATCGATATTTTTTTAAAACAGCGAAGAGAGAACTTTGACAAGCATGTTTTTCACGATAATCTTCATTTTTTGCGCATCAAATAATGAGTAATTTGTCTGCTTCTTGCGCTCCTGTCATTTCTGACGATATCTCTGCCCTTAGTTTATTAGATTAGTTTGATACTGGTGCATTTGAACAAGATTCGTTCTATTTCTGGGATGCATTTCTACCCACTGTTCATTATCTATCACGAACTGAGAGATGGTGAAATCCAGTTGTTTCTTTTTTAAACAAAAATAAAGACGGTTTCTTCAATTCCATAACTACCGGAAATAGCAAAGTACAGTACAGTGCGGCAAATAACGTTTCAGTGCGAATTAATACGCTTGCAGCGACAAGTTTGAAGCAAATATCGTTTTATATCAAATGATTTTGGATCCATGTATTTAGAAAAATTCGCAAAAGATCATTATATCATGTTTACTAAACTGTAAATTGCGGCATAAATCTACGTGTTTTTTGTTCTGCTTTAAGTGACTTATTGTCACCCGGGTTTAACGCCGTTTTTCAACAATTTTTCCGTTGTATACGACGACAAATGTAAGTGTCAATTCGACATTTAATGCTGCTTTTACTAAACTCATGGGCGGCCAGATTAATGTGCTATTGTGTCCGTCCGCTCAGCTCAGCGAGGAACCGAAAGGTCTATTGACCTCTAGTTCGTGAACTCGAATCTATATAACGTGGCATATGTCCTTTGTGACAATGTGATTTAAGACATTAAAGTAAAACCTCAATATTAAGACCACACTTGGGACCTGAAAAAATCGTTCTAAATTCAAAGTGGTCTTATCATCAATTCGAAATAAAGAGGAAATATTAAAAACCGGGCCGTAAGTAAGTGATCGTTGTAATGAGGTAGTCGTATTATAGAAGTGGTCGCCTAGGGAGGTTTCACTGTATGTCTAAGGCATTTTGTCCTTCACGGCTGATCATTCACGAGGAGAAGTTGACCGCTACTTGCAGAGTACATGGTTTGTACTAAAGCTTGTTATATTAACTGCCTGACAGTATATAACTGAAAATCAATTATTGTTAAGAACTGGCCTAAGATATTTAGTTTTACCCAGTTAAATGATTTTAGAAATACGGCCATCTGATATGAAATCGACCGCTAGAGCTATACTTAAAAAAATGTTGGTTTGCTGTTACCTCACCGACACTTTAAAAAATACCTCCAATCTAAAAGGTTTTAGCGATTTTGACATATTGTCTTCTTTGTTCATTCCAGCTTTTTTCAGTACCAGCATATAGTGTAAACAAAATAAATTCCTGTCAGTCTACCCACTGTTAAATGTTTGAGTCGCGTTTGCGCAAACCACCATTTTTTGGGACGGCCTAATCTTTTAATTTCGTGGTCGTATGATATTAAATTATTTTAGTGTTTCAATGCATGACAGGATATTTATAAACTGAAATTGATATCGAACCTGCACACTGCATAAGGTATTAAACAAGTGTACATTTACTAATGCCTCCTATGAGTGTTCATTTGGTAATAATTTTTGGAGGACAAAAATGATTGCGTCGGATTATGTCAATAAATGTTGGCTATATATTTTTACGAAACACATCCGCATGTTACCGAATTTATTTTAAGCGCATCAGACGCATATTTGTAAAACTATCGTAAAATTCACACTGTACGATAGCCTCAATTCGCTTTGACGACACCAGTTTAAAATTCTTTCGCTTTTTTATAAAAAAAACTGCACTGTGATATCATATTTTAAAAACTAGAACAGAAAAGACAAAAAACGGAACAGGGCCCGTTTTGAATCGATGGTTAAACATACATTATGTCATGCAGACAGGAATTCAATTCATAAATTGAAAAGCGTGTGACTGATAAGTATATAAAATGCATAAATAATACCTAACGGGCAATGACTCATTAGTGGCCTTCAATTTAATATCTGTCCTAGGTTTAACTTGCATTATATCTAAAATAACTAAAAATAATCAGATACGTTACTCGGACTAAATTATATATTATCTGGGTTAACAAAATGTATAATGTGTCGTCTGTGTTGGATTTAAATTGTTACACACTGGATATTTCATTTTAAAAAATCATGGATATAGTTCTAGTATTTTGTGTTTGATTATTTTAAACAATTATTGTAGATCATTGTTATTCAAACATATATTGATATCATATCGCGAGTTCAGAATAACGTAGGATCAAAGGAATTATTTGCGGCTTATATCTATGACAGAGAAATACAGTGAAGCATGTTTTGCGACCGCTTCAATATTACGATTACCTCATTAGAACCACTTCCCTTTTTAAAGTCCGTTTTAGTAAAGCGAATTTCTTGATATTTTAACTTAAAAATGAGACCAGTTCAGTATCATGACCGTTTTATTTGGTCTCATTTTGTGTCTTAATATCGATGTTTGACTGTAGTGTTCGTTTATTCACATTACGATACATTCTGTACCATGTGATTGGATATTGAAAACAACGTGACAGATGCTGCCTTATAGATAATAGTTTATGTGGTCGAACCGCGACTGTACTTCAATCCAGATGTATATTTATAGCAATAAGATATAGTATTTTCTCACAGACTTGCGTCGATGCCCGAGCGATACGTGCTATTTTCAAGAAAATTGATAAAGATGAAAATACATAATTCAATTGGTGTAAAAAAAACTCGGTCGAACTCCCGCAGTTAGTTTAATGAATTTTGTCATATTTGAGATTTTTATAGAATGATTTCAAGTCCCCGCATGCTGTACCAAAATTTTTCATGTGTGCAAAAGAGCAAAAGTTTCTATTCCTGTATTAAATACTTGTATTATCGCGCCATCAGTTGCTTGTACTCATTAGTACGTCACGAAAGGCGCATTTAATTAGAATTATGTTTTAATCAGTAAATCCCTTATTAAAACTGTAAGATTTATGGAATTTCGGTTCCTCGGAGTGCAAGTCCTTATTCATACGTTCATTTATCCACCTGTGTGTTAAATATATTTCAGTAATTCGTACACTTGCCATTAGTTCGCGAAATAAATCATCTGCTAATCACACGTCGTAGTTAACAGGTCGTAGTTTTCTTGTTTTCTTTTATTTCACCGTGTGTGAATTATTAGACTGTTGTAACAGTGTGTTTTTTTTTCTTGTATTTTTCTTCCATCACACAACGTGTGTTGGTTGATTGTCTTATCGTCGGATATCTTTTGTTTTTATTCACCAGGACACCATCTGGCGATCAGAAGTAGTTTTAACAGACCTTTACGCATTCTTTTTCTTGTTAAGATACAAGACTTTTTTCCAAGGATGTTCACAGATAATAAAACGTAGTGCATAAGAGAAATAGCACTTTTCAGATATAACATTTTACAAGACTCATTCTGTTAAAACAAACACATTGCATGAAAACTATTAAGTGTTTTGAAAGCGTCAAATGTAAAACTTTATTTTGATATTCGATGCTTTATAAGCGTGAAAGTGTGTGAGCGGATATCATGACGTGTGGTGGGGATATTAATACGCAGAATTCTGATTATTTGAATTAACTAATAACTAAGTTATCTACCGGTTATGGGCGGTAAATAATTGTAAGGAGATAACAATAAGGATGGTGCTTGTTTAAAGGAATCAGGTGTCTCCAGGACAACAAGATTGTTCGCACGTAAAACATTTTCCTTTTGCGTATCTTGTTGGTATTTGTCTAAATAAATTTATGCGGTTGTCGCTAATTATAACAGTAGCATGGTTCTTCTGAAGCTATTGAGATGTTTGCAATATCTTCACCTGACTTAGCTTGGCTATGCATCACCGGTTACTCCACTGTGGAATATATTTAATAATTTTGTTCTGTGAGTTTACGGCGCGTCCAATTATGTTTCGTAATAATCAAGGATTAGCGTTGGTGGCGGAAGACGACGACAAAAAACGGACGGATTTAAAATTACACGGTACCACTAAATTTGGCGCCAAATACAGGACTATGAAAAATATTAACATGGAGAATGATTCAAACAGGAATCGAGTGATAGCAAATTTATCAATGACTCCTGAATATATGCTTGAACTCTACAAAAATTTATCAAAATCGTCGCCGGATTTACATAATTCAAACATAGTACGGAGTTTTAAACATGATCCAAAATTGGGTAAGTTGTATAAATGCGGGTACATCAATAACAAAAAATAGCTGGATACGGGATTATATTGTTATCATCTTCATTCGTACTTATATTCTGTTTCATCATCGTAATAATGGTTTATAACATCCACCACAATAATATCTGCGTGTCTCATCATCAACATCATTATCATCATCATTATCATCATCATTATAAAATCATTCGAGTCATCAAAAGTCTCATTTTCATAATCAATTCCATCATCATCATTATCAATATGACCACTTGCGTGACCAGCGTGTATATCGTCAAAAGTGGTAGAAGATTTTGTTTTAATTATCTATTAATTTTCTTCGAAAGATGAATACATGTATGCCTGTCTGTCCATTTCCGGTTACTCGATCATCCAGTGCTGGATGCACGTAAACACGTGCTTCGAGTCGAGTGACTCCTTGAAAGATTTACTTCCTCCTTCGTCATATTTCGTGTGAACGGTTTTCGAAAAGCTATCATCTACAGCTAATTGCAACTGCAATGGTTTGATAGATTAACAAATAATATCTTAATGACGTGTACAAGTAATAGATTGATGTACTTATGTACTGATGTTCCATAATACAAACACGTGTGAATGTCTTAATTGACGCGCTTGCTCGTTTTTTTGGCATATTAACAGGTGGTTGGAATTACAGTTGTCGCAATTATAGATATTTAATCAACGCTAGTTATTACATGTTTATGCCTCTCAAAACACTTTGAAATCTGCTACTTGCAAATGTTCCCATCAAAGATATTTTAAGACTTTTCGGATAGCTTATCGTGTTATAAAATTGACAAGTAACATTCCATAACATTAAATCATTTCTTTTTTTTTTGCAGCAGGGAATTCAACCGACATGATACAAACTTTGACGAAATACAGAGTACATTCCCTTGGCTTTGACATTTCTGCTCTGGACCTCGAAGAAAAAATCAACTTAGCTCAATTACGACTTTATACATTAATCAAACGCGACCAGCGATCATATTCGGGTGTAACTAGAATCGTGTCAATATATCAGTTAATTGATCTTGGAGGACCTGGGCAACAATTTGTGAAGTACAATTTTATCACGTCTAAGTTCGTTTATACAATGGAGAATGCTTGGGAGAGCTTCGATGTGACTAAAGCATTAAAACTCTCGGTACAACAAGGTCTTAGGTTTGAAAGACTTGAAGTTAGAATAGAGAGCTTGTTAATTGATTCTCCGCATACAGATCTGGATATAAATGCTACGCCAAATGACCTTAAACAACCTATATTGGTCGTGTATTCCAATGACAAATCTAAAGTGCACGAAGAAAATGTGGAACGGCGCGACCTTTTAATGCACGAGTTAAGCATAGGTGCTGGCGCCTTTGCCTCAACTCAGCGGGGTCACGTCGACAATATGTATGACTATAACAGCCAGGAATTGGCTCACACTAGAAATAGGCGTAGTAATGGTCACAACCTTTGCAAACGTCGACCCTTATATGTTAATTTTGCTGACCTTAATTGGGATACGTGGATTATAGCCCCCAAAGGATATCAGGTAACGAGTCATCGATAAATATTTCATTCCTTTAAAGTGGCTGTCATTTTTATGTCTGACACATTGTTTGCCAGTACAATGTCTTTCGTGGCTAGTTTTAAATAGGTCCAGCATTGTTATGTGGCTTGCTTTGTATGTGATAGCTTGTCTTTGAAAATATCTATCTTTTCCATTCATGATTATGCTCATGGAATATAGAAACAAAACATGATTCCAGCCGTAAGACAACTATGCATTTGTATACTGACCGTCATAAGAAAGTAACCAGTAAGTGATGTTGGTATGAAATAGACAAAGCGCAAGTAATCGAGTTGAATTTATTTCTGGAAATAGCTGAAGCATTTCATGATATGGTTTATTGTTATCCATTATTGACCATAAAATTGCTGTATACCATTAAAATTTCAAGGTCAGTGTATTAGGCCAAAATAGAGGAATTTTATGATGGTTACTTTTTTATGACTTCCAAGTATAAGTACTTAGGTCTGAGGTTATAAAATTTACGATGATACAGACTAAGGTAACATGCACGAGCGAATCGTGCTTCTACTTGAGTGTCGTCCACGTTTCAGTTAGTACGTTAGAAGTCTCATATAATCATTTTTCACGAACGAGATTCTATAAATAATATGAAGCACGCGTCAGTTTTCGGGAGAACTAATTACGTTTACCTTAAAATAAATCATTGATTTTTTTGTCGACTTAGAAGTTAAATAATCTGGCTGTTGTTAAACTAGATCATCTTTCCGTCTACTACAATTCAACTATATATAATACACCACTTCTAACAATAAACAATAGCATTTATGATACGTTATAAATAAAACAAACGAGAAGATTGGTGCAATGATAGCTTATTTTCGTGAAATTGGTCATTTTTGTGTGTTTTTGTTAGACGTTATAATTTCATTCAGTTGCACGTGTTATGAGCATTTATTTAAACGTTGTGATATATTCAAGAGAGATTTATTGTTCTCCAGGATTAAATTAAGACAAATTGTTTACATTTTCTTTGAATTGAAATTTTAGAAAAACAAATTAGCGCTTATCGTAAAAATATAGCTGTTGCTTTAACGATACTAGGTCAGGCCGGCTTAAGAAAGACTTGTGTTCGACGTCCCTGTTAAAACATTGTTTTCGCCAGGCAGACAGAAAAAATCTATGTACTTTTAAAAAATATGATTAAGCTTCAGCAAAAAGATACAGAGTAATTGATAGAACAAGTCCAACTTTTAGGTCCATCCACGAACAATAAGATTACAATTGGAAAGAATGTCGTATATTCTATTCTATTTACTTTTTCTTGTCTGTTCTTCGTTAATTAGTGGTTAATATTATGTGTCTTGTTATGCAATTAAATGCCGTAGGTAAAGACGTTTCGCTCTTTCAATACTGAGTAGGTTTTCAAATATGGTTGAAGCAAGAAACTTTCATTCATTTTATGACGGCGTTGTCAAAACGTTCTTAAGGTTCAGCTTATATCCTCCAACTTGACTGGAATAATTTTTTTGAGAAATTGTATCATACAGAAATCATTGCATTAGTATTTATTTTTTCGTTTTAAACAGCGATATAAACATTTATAGTTGAACGCAGCTATCACCGGAAGTGACCTGAATGAGGCGTTTCCAAGACTCGTAAGATATCGAACGCGTGCGCGTGTTCGAATGCCATTTCTGCCTCATTTCATTTGGAATTTAGCGATTGTTGGAAAAAAGATATTTAACCCCAAACTGGATTGGTGCCATAAATTCTTACTTGAAATTTATTAATTATGAATAAAATTACACCAAGCGTTCCATAATATTATATTTCAAATGCAGTTGTAACGAAGTGCGTAAACATTCGAATGACCTAAAGCCATATGGATCGATAAAGACATTCCTATTTTGCAAAAGGTCTAAACGGTTAGACTGTCTGCACACTTATACAAGATATTATCAGCTCTTTTATCGGTTTAATTGTTAATTTTATGGTCTTATTTTTTATCAAGCTTCTGGAACAAGACTATCGCTTTCCCAATTCCGACGTATGTACCATGTAGGCCGATAAACACACTGAATATTCTTGTAATACTGAAAATTGCCGTAAATATCGGTTGAAATAATTTAGGATTCACCAAAATCATGACATGAACTTAAGGTGTTCTTTTTCTGTTCTAACAATGTCTTAGCATTCTAGCATTTCTTATAACCTGACCTTATCGTTAAATAAATTCTTGTAGTATGAAGAATCTCTTCAATGTTTTGCGAAATCGAGTTGTCTCCCGTGTAAACGCAACCAAGTGGGACATTTGCACTTCGCATTTAATGTTTGTTTGTTTTGTTGGTTTTTATGTGGCTTATTGTCGCTGGGGTTTAACGCCGTTTTTCAACATTTTTCAGTTATATACGGCGACCTAACCAGTTTTCCTGAACTATATACTAACCAGTACTAATTTACCCTTCCACAAGGAACCGGCAACTTCTCCACATATGGAAGAAAATCGTCACTTTTGTCAAATTTTCGTGAAGAGTATGACTTGCCGTGACCAGGATTCGAACCCGGATCTCCGGGTTACAAGTTCAGCACATTAACCACTTGACCACGGCCGCAGCCACACTTCACATTTAAACATATCAGATAGACACAAGATGCCGAATAGACACAGGTCAAGTTTTATATCGGATAGTATTATGGTTTTTCATTGCAGGCATATCAGTGTGCTGGAAGATGTACATTTCCAATGGGGACAAATCTATCACCGTCAAAACACGCCATTGTACAGAGCCTAATGAACGTGTTGCATCCCAAGCGAGCCGTGAGGAGCTGTTGTGTACCGACAAAACTGGCACCAATGTCACTTCTGTATATAGACGAACATGATGTGGTTACATACAAATATAAATATGATCAGATGATCGTGGCTGAATGTGGCTGCAGATAACAGAGATACTATCGGAGTGTTACCATAGTTGTTAAACATGCAAGAAAAATGGGATTTGTGATTACATTCGTCTTTTATCGTGTAAACATTGGTATTTGCAAATGGCAATAAAATATATTGCAATATCTATTCTCCTATGTAAGACTTGAAGACAGTTATTTATTCATCATAAAGAGATTTATAGCATCCAGTAGGTATGAATTAACACTAGAGAAATGCATACATTTTACCAAAAAAACCTATGGTGTGTGCAGTATAGGTCTTTGATTTTGCAGAGGTGGTACAAAGCAAACACAATATATCTACTACATATTGATAAACTGGCAGAGAAAAGAATTTGAAGCACTAAGTTTATACTAAGATTAAAAGTTGGACAGTGTTTAGTGATTACAGGGAAACATTCATATATAATTCAAAAACCTATACTACGTAGTACCAAGCATACAAGGCATTCGTCACACGAAGCGTTGTTCTCAAGGTACGCTTGCAAAACTGTAACAAATTCATTTTGATAGAATACTTGTATCAAGCACAAATATATCATCCAGACATAACAGCATCTAAGTAAACAATGTAACATATCATACACACTCAATGTTCAGATGTCCTCTTCCATGGCTAATTAGAAATCATATATATTTCGGACAAGTCAATTTTGGATAATAGAGATTTGCTGTATATCTATATAAGTCTTCAATCAAATCAAGGCTAACCTGTGCCACACTTAGCCTTTGAACTTTCTTGTTTCATAATTCATAATGACAATTTTACAACAGTGCCACACCCAGGCTTTGAACTTCCTTGTTTCATAAATGATAGCAATATTACAATTCTGCCACTCTCAGGCATTGAACTTTCTTCTTTCATAATTGATAACAACAATTTGGTAAAAATAAATTTTATTCAATGACTTTTATCCTTCAGATGAAGGAATGATATTAAAATTAAACACAAGACACTCATTATTAAATTTTTTTCAACCTTTTTTGTCTTTTTCACGATAAATAGTAAAAATATTTTGGACAAGGCAATTTCCATTTTTTACTGGCTTTTCCAGACAATAGCAACATAGAAATTATGTGAAGCATTTGCTACTTATACTGAAGACGACAAGAAGGTTGAAAACAAATTGAAAAGACTGTTATCTTTATCATTATCAAATTCAGGGTTGCCAGCACCACAAATGAATAAATTCCCTGACTTTTCCCAGACCAAATGGAGTTTTTCACTGACCAAAATTACCACACTTTAACAGCCTCCACCTCCCCTACAGATGTTCAATCCACCCATAAAATCAGTTTTTATTCCTTAGCATCATGGTATTGCATTTTGTAGACAGTTTAACAGCTAAAACATGATTTATACATCATACAAAGTTTAGTTAATTTAGGTTCAGTGAAATATTGAACTACAGGTTATACAAAATAAGCATGTAAATCTAACTAAATTTGACCCAATTGACTATTAATGTATTTTTGACTAGAGAATTAAAGTTATAGAGTATCATAAAGCAAGCAAACACTTTAATGAAAAACAACATAAAAAATCAAAACAGTGTTTAAAGTGAAGCTGAAGCATCAATTATGCACTATTGACTAGAACAACTGTCAAGAAAAAATTACAGTCAAACTCTATTAATCACAACTGTTGTCCCACACTAATTAGACGATCTGCATGTATAAACATATTATTTCAAAACTTTGAAAATATTTTTTTAACCAAAGCTATCACTTCATGCAGGTGCATCTATTCATTTCTTCTGTATAGAAACTAGAAGTCACCAAATGGCAACATGTTGATCCCGTAGTGTGGCCTTTGAGATATGGACCTAGGTCTCATTAATACTAGAAGACTGCCATAGCCATTACAACGAAAAAAATATTCTTTTTGCCATTCAAAATAACTTTTCCCTGACTTTTTAGAACTTTCATTTTTCACTGACCAATTTTCAAAATTCCCTTACAATTCCCTGACCTTGAAAAAATATCTGATTTCCCTGACTTTTCAAGTCTGCTGGCAACCCTGAAATTTATAGCATGCAAGTATGTATAAAAACATGTTTGATCAATGTATCTAAGAAATATATAAAAATATAGGCGTATTAGTCTAAGAAAAAAAAAACAATAAAAAATCACTTTGTAGTAACAAATGCTAAAACTAAAATTTGGTACAATTTAAACAGATCCTTTCTTCAGATCACATAGTACAAATTTTTAATGAGAAGTTAATATCATTAATAACTATTAATACAAAAACAGCAGCAATTTGAACATACATGTAACAATTCAAAGAGGTATTTGAAATTACCAATATAGTCATTATGACACAATGGTTTCAGAAATAAAAAACAAAATACCCAGTTTCTGCGATCATCTACAAAAAAATATAGGAAATGTAGGTAGGCAGACCTTTTTGCAAATGTTTCTTTTTATTACACTTTCATTATAAACAAAAAAGTAATGAAAATATTGGCAAGAAAATTTTACCAAGATCAAATGAAAGTTTAGAGATGGTGGGGAAAATTATAAGCAAAAAAGTAATGAAAATATTGGCAACAAAAATTTGACCAAATCCAAAAGAAAGTTTGAGGTCAGTAGGGAACACCTGCTTAGCAATAACTAGAAACTATTAATGCCATTAGAATGTATTCATCTAACTTCAAACGCCATATAGCTCACTTCATGTAAATATCACAATTATTCTAGAATAGTATCAACATAGTTATCAGCACTGAAACACTGTGGTGAGTCCTTATATTTTCCAGCATCTTCAAGTACGCCCCAAGGGGAACAAATCCAGGGATCTCCGGTCACATTCTGCCACATCAAAAGCTCCTGCTTCAAAGTTTTAATCACAGATTTCAGACTGGGGTTGTCTATGAGATTCTTGGACTCCAGCGGATTATTTGTTATGTCATACAACTCCCATGGTTCCCGGTAATAGTAGCTTTTTAATGTCTTAAACCAATGTGTTGGAGTACCAGATCGTGTTCTATTTAAGATGTCTTGGAATGAATTAGAAATGAAAAAGTCTTGGTCAATACTGAAAGGCATCTTGTAATTAAGATTCTGAATTAGTTTGAACTGTTTAGTTCGAACTACTCTCATTGGATAATACATGGTCACCTCGTGTAGATTGTGACTAGCAAAAACAGCCTCATTTCCAAATTGAGGCTCTGATTTTAAGATTGGTAGTAGAGATTTTCCTGTCGGCTTGACTGGTTTCTTGTTTATCTTATAGTCAGGATAATTTATGTTAAACCAGTCTAAAATTGTAGGCACAATATCAACATGGCTGACTAGCACATCACTGACCTGAAATGATGGAAAACTTTTCAGACAAATACTATAGCAAGTATGTTAAATATTAATGCATGTCTTAATTATAGAGTAATCATATACAGACTTATTCAAAACATAAAATCATCCACAGTTTCAAGTAAAAGTTTAAGATTTTTTCTCTGAGGTTTAATGTTGAGCCAACAGCCAGGGTCATTCGGCGACTATTCCAGCTTTAATGGTGGAGGAAGACCCAGGTGTATGCCTGGGTAGAATCATCAACCTCTGTAAATTTGCTGGACAGCTTCCTCACATAATTTTCAGGTCCCAGGAGGGATTTGAACTCAAAGCAGTAAAGGGCCAGTTATCACTGGTACAAAGAAATAAACAAAGAAAGATATAAACAAAATTTATTATATAGCCAGACACATAAGTTCCCAAAGTGATTAACATTTTTTAAAAATACTTTTGCCCTATAGTGCATAAAACATTTTATCATGTACCTGTCCATTTCTCTTGGTATGGTATGGTGAAGAAACGAGAAAAGGTTCTGCCATTCCTGAGTCATATAAATTGGTTCTTCCATTTATAAATGGTATACCATTATCAGAAGAATATAAAACAAGGGTATCTTTATCATGTCCAGAATTCTTCAGTTCATCTAAAATTAGTCCTATACCTGCAATGAATGTATCATGGTGGTATTAAATATGAGTATGAGTAGGGCTAGGCATTACTAGGAAAATTCATACAGTGATATATTGTGATATGTACTGAAATACTGCAATACATTTCAGGGCTCGACATTTTTTTTATGGCTACTCATCCTGACGGGCAACCAGCTAAGAATTTTAACTGGTACTACAGCAATTTCAACTCATCCTGAGTCAATTTGTACTCATAATTACAGGCAGACAAGTGGATTTGTGAAGTCCTGCATTTTGAATAATCATTTGTTAATAAATTCTAATAAAACACGAGACTTCATTCACTGTAATACCTAGCTATTTTTGGGATAAGAAGTTTTTACAAATTACGTGATCTGGCGCCCATTGGGTAATCGTGATCAGTGATTTTGATGAGCAGGTAAAGACTAACCTAAAGTAAAAATCACTGTTGTCAGGTAATTAAATTCAGCTGAAAGTAATACAGTATAATCCCTGAAAACCAGACACCCTGAACACTGGAATTCTTTGAAAATTGGATAGTTTTTTAAGTCCCATGTTTTCTCTTCTATGACTAAAAGTTCTCTGAACACCTGAATTCTCAGAAAACTGGACTTTTGGCCCAGTCTGGAAGGGGTCTTGTTTTCAGAGGTTATACTATATAAAAAAATTATTACTAAATTCAGCTAAAATTAGTACAAAATCTTACTACACAATGTATGTTTTGTGACAAGCTGTTAGTATGTATTACATGGATCAGACATAATTCTTTGCTTTTTTCTAGTAAACTGATTTACCTTGATCAAGTCTGCTAATAGTGGTATACTGTTTAGCTATATCCCGTCTGCTGGCAGACGTATTCGGAACAAAGTAAGGCACTTCCACATCATTTGGATCATATTTGATTGGTTCCCAGTCTGGAATGGTTCCCATACCTGGTTCTCCATTTCCAAACTTTTCACAGAAAGCCCCTAAATGAGGATCTGTGTGTCCACAACGATGGGGGTCATGAAATCCAATGTACAGAAAAAATGGCCTGGAAATATAGACAACAATTTTAATTTTGGATCAGAACAAGTCGTAATTTGGTAACTTTTCCAGCTTTTCCAAATATAGATGAAAAAGAGATTCTGAGAAAAAAACACGTACCAAAAAACCATCCAAATTTTCACCAATTACCAAACCCAAAACCCATCCAATGCATACAACCACACAAAAATAGAGTAACGCATGTCAAAGTTCAGTTCATACGAAAATGAAAATATTAGAAAGAAAACTGAGACTAAAAAAGAGTCTAGGGTTGACCTAGTTAAAAAAAGGGTCTGTCAAGTTAATTGAAACTAGGAACTTTTTTACACCCTATTACCCTGATAAAATATTACCATGAAAAGTCAATACCTAGAATCATTCTGCTGTAGAAATGTCCTCACCAGTTGCCTCATGTATGTGATATTTCTGCCGACTTGTAATATGGAGTGATTCTCTTCCGTCTCTTCATAATCAAATGGATACACATAGCTAGGTCCAACATGCTTCTTACCAACAATACCTGAAAAAATAATCATACATACTGATATGTCCAATATGTTCCTTAGCAACATCCAATAACCAAGAAACAGCCCCATTTAACAAATTATTAGTTCTAATCAAGTCAAGGTCAAAGCAAGGTTAGGTGTTATGGGTGCATCAGAAATGGTCCAAGGCAACATTTGTACAAAAATCAAAGCAATAGACCAAACGGTAGACAGACATGCCGATCACTAAATGCCCCCACATCATGGCATCATTCAGTTACACCAAGAAACTATCTCACAATGAAAGAATGTCTGGCAAGTGTTTTCATTAATGAGCCAATGTCAGCAGAAAAGATTATTGCAACACATACAAGCAAAAACACATTCATTGTTACTCGATCAACATATTTATAAATACAAAAATTCTACAGGCATTTTAAACTCAGTGTTTTTGGGGGGCTAGTTCGGAGCCAAAGTTCAGTCCCAATATCCCCTTTAACTGTAAAAAAATTCTCCTTCAGTTAAATTATATTTTTTGGTCATGAAATTTACCTTTAATATAACTTGTTTGTGTCTGTATCAAACTAGGTTATCACCTATTGGTAATTAAATGTTGTGGGGATATGTATTCTAAATTATACTATTCCCTCACAATGCTATATTTCTCCTTTCAAAGGCCTTGCCATCTTCCCCCTAAAGGTGAAAAGAAACCCTGTAAATACAATACAGTCAAACCTGTGAACAAAGGCTACCCTTGTGAAAGATTGAATATGGCCTTTATTGACAGATGGCCTTTATTTGGAGGTCAGTTTGTTCTAAATAATCAGTGACTGTTTTTCAAAGAACGGCCTTTATTCAGAGGGTGGTCTTTATTCAGAGGGTGGTCTTTATTCAGAGGGTGGTCTTTATTCAGATGTGGCTTCAAACACAGGTTTGACTGTACAAGGTTTTCTTAGGAGTCTTGTTTCATGAACAGAGCACACCAATACACAGAGTACAGTTATTGTTAAATTAAAAAGTACCTGTGCGAATGTTTTGTTTCTTCAATATAAGTGGAAGACTCTGAACTTCGTCAAAACTCATGAAATGATGATAGCCCTGATGAAGTCCATACATTCCATTCTGATGTTGAGGTAATCCAGACAATATTACTGATCTACAACAGACACATACTGAGAAACTCATATACATACATCATAAAAAAAGTCAATATGGCAAATTGCAAAGATTGGGAGATTGTTCTAATGGAAGAGTACTGATCGATCATGATCACTTTCCCACGCTAAAAGATGGTCTTTTACAGGTAAGTTTGACTTAAAGAAGAACAGGCCAAAAGAAAAAAACTTCATTGTAAACAATAGGATAATATTATCATATCTTATTTACCATAACATCGTAATTGAGGATAATGCTTCAATAGTCCAACCAATTAGACATTTAAATGATGGCAAGGTATTTTTATCAGGTGCTGTCTTGAAAAGCTGATGGCTAAGAGAAAGTCCAAGTATAAAATCAGCAAACCGTGAAACAGAATTACAGTGTTTCTTTAGGCCCCATTCCAGCTATTATTTCCCTCCTTTGTTTAGGCCCAGTAAACGGACCCTTCCAAATCGAAAATATAGACATTTTTTTCTAATTCCCTACCTAAAATCTTCCAATTTTGGCATCACACCTTGCAATTCTTCTCAATCGGATGGGATTTGACCCTTTCCCAAAAGTGAAAAAAAATCACTACATTTCCCTGTCTGAAACTATTTGATTTTCCCATAGATTCATAAAAAAGTCCCATTACTGAGTTGAATTCTGACCTTCTTGAAGACATAGTTGGTTAAAAAAAATGTAAATAGACGAATTGAATAGCCCTTATTCCCCCTCAAGAGACTATTTTTCCCATAGGGGGCTAGCACATTGAAAGGATGGTGTATAATGGTGTATTAGGCCTAAAATGGCCACACAGACCAAAAACATCGATATCCCATATGATATACACAAAATTTAGTCCTAATACACCATTATACAACATCCCTTCAACAGGCTAGCCCCCCTCCCTGTCATGATTTTACTCTTTCTAAGGGCCCTGCGACCTTTCCTCAATAGGTGAAAAAAACACTGAATTAAAAAAACTACAGCTTCACAGATTGTTAACACTTCTTGTAAGTAATTTCTTACCTGCTGGGTGAGCAGCTGCTTACTGAAGTAAATGCATTCTTAAATATAACACTTCTCTGTGCCAAGTTGTTTAAGTTTGGAGTTTTACATACAGTGTTATTGTAAACTTTGGTTTCAAACCCAGCATCATCAGCTGAAAGAATAACATTAATTACCCATCTAAAATAATTATAATCAATGAAAGCCTAACTGATGCAGCTTTCCAGTAGGCCAATTTTATAAATGAATTCCGTGGGGCCATCCTCTGTGTCTGAGCAGGATGGTTTCGAATATAAAAAATATCTTACCATCACAAACAGTTCAAGCAGTTGCAGGGCTTTTATTCACAGGTAGGGAAAGGGGCCCTTTTCTTAAATTTTGGGGGAAAATACAGTATTTCTGCAAATGGTGGAAGAAAAAACTTGATGTAAACTGAATTTTAAGGAAAATTGCTTAATTGCTGAGGGGAAGACGCATATAAACTGCCCCTGCTATAGAAGGAAAAAACCTGAGATGGACTCAATCACTGATAATTGATGCATAAATCACTCAATATTTCACTTAGCTCATGAAACCAATTAGACCGAAATCTTTTTGATCCGGTGTAGTAGTGCATAGTTATGAGATGGTATTGTCAGAGCATGAAATAAGAAAATAAATAGTATGGCTATAAAAGGCATTTTTTTCATTTCCCAAATCATGTTGTAGTTGCATTGTATAACAACATATTGTGAGGCCTGTGAGGGTCGGGACCAAATCAAAAAATGTCTCGCTGTCACAAACAGTCTAATTAGTTGGACTAGGCCCGCACCTATCTCAAAAGTATGGCCTAAATCTGATACCATAATTGTGTGATGCCCAAATTAAGCATTTTTAGGTCGGGATTTTGGGAAAAATGCCTTTGTTTTCGGTAGGGAATGGTGCATTTACCGGACCCAAACAAAGAAGGAAAAAAATCGCGGGTTACTGTCACTGTCTTTTACTAAAAACAAGAGGGCATGAAACGCAATGAAATAAGCTGTCATTAAGAATTCTGCTTGCTTACAGTCAATTAATAACTAACAGATTGTTAACAGCCTTAAGCGTGCAAAAATGAAGCGGAGATACCGATGTTGTGTTATGTAGGACTAAATATCACGAAGGCTTTTATCTGTAACACCGTCTGGAGCAGGCAAGTTGAAATGAAAATTATAAAAAAGTCCACCAACCTATCAAAACAAGTACATTCCTGCAATGTACATTAACAATATAAGTCGATATAACAACCAACACTATGCGATGACAACTTCCCAAACACATTTTAATTCCTATTTACTTATCTAATCCATAATAATAAAGTGGGTGTTGTTGGGTTGAATTCAAACGCAGCCGCCTTACGCAGACACTACGACCCGTAATGAAACACAGAAGCGTTAACAGACGAAAATGTAAATATAACTGTTGTTAGAAGCAAGTGTAAGCAGGGACTCTACATGTTAAGGTGCCAGTTGATAATTATACAACATCAAAGATAAACTAATCATTAAGCACATTTCAGGGTCTAAATTATTTTGTTAGTTAAGTTTGTAATAAAGTTCAGGAATTATTATATTATGGCAATCAAATACAAGTAATAATAATTATCAGCTACGACTTATTCCTTAATTACAAGTTAATCTCAAATTTAAAAAAATGTTAAATACATCAAATAAAACCGCACAGTTTGTGAATTATTATGAATTTTATGTAATTAAAATACGTATGAATTAAGGTTTTGTTTGCTTCGATAAGATAATCAAGTCCTGACGAGTTATTTGCCTTAAATTGTAATAGATAGGGTAAAATAAAGGCAGTTAATTTCATTCCATGCTTACCTCCATGAATGCTAGATTTATTGATTAATCACATATGCCTGGAAATATAAACAAAATAAAACAGAATGTTAAAATTTGTAATATGAATGTACATAGATGAAGATGAAAACAATTTTTTACTTATCCGTTCATTTTATCGCGAAATTATTATTTTTTTTTACCATTGTCATTGTCTAACCAAACGAAAAACTCAGAAAATTAATGAAATTTAAACGTACTAAAAGTATTTATAAATTGTGAAAAAAGCCATAAATTCGTATTTGATACATCATTCTAAAATCTATAAAATTTATATATGCAATCATGTATACCGATATGTATAATAATAATTAAGTGATAACTTAATCGTTTTAATGTGTTTGTAGTATATGAAACAATATTGCATCTATTTAAGTATTTATGTATTTCATAATTTCATGCATGTGATCGAAATCAAGCTTTTTGCATAATTTGTATGTTTTCTCAATATATTTGCTACGATGAATATTATCTTTCTTGTTTTTCACGTGTCAGCTCAGATTAGGCAACGTAATGTCAATTACGATATAAAATAACTGGATGACTATGTACAACTGCAAGTATTTCCATCATTAGTCCTTCAAGATTTAAGCTTAAATGTAGATAGTGTCATTTAAGGCAAAATAGAGGTGCATTAATTGCTTCCAGTTGAATAATATCTTATAAAAAGTGTCATAAGTGGACGGTGCTAATCTGCTTGATCTGGCCACCCCAATAGAAATGCTTGAATACGAGCGCTTTCATGTGACCACTGACATTGCCCGCCTAAATTATGTATTTTGGTCCCAGATGTAGAATGGGCATTTGTATAAATGCTGTCAATTTACATGTACTTTGAATCGTCAAATATTACACAACAAGCTTATGTATAGTTCAATATTTATTATATTTCACAGTAAATACTCGTACATAGGTCGATTGTTGTTTCTAAAGATATTTACTCGCGTGTTGTGTAATATTTTTTTTTTTTAGAAATAAAGTTCTCGATGAGAAATGAACGTTACGTTTTACTAGATATTCAAAATAAAATATCCAAGTTCTAACAGTTTTTAAGTCATCGGTTAATTGTAATAATTAAATTAGTTGACTGACTTATTATTTAATAGTAAAATACATTTAACTTCTACATTCAATTTCGGGACGCTCCGCGTTTTATACGAGCACCAACCCAGATTTGTTTATATTGACACCGGTTCTGTCATGTGACTGTCATGTGACGCATGGGCATAACAAGACCAAAACAAAGTACTGGGTTGAAATAAAACGTAAGTATTGCTACCAGATGAATAACATGGCAAGCATTTTGTAAAATTTATCTTACAATAGATATTTAACACCCCTGTTTTGCAATGAGCCACTGTAATGTGATAATCCAAGACGGGAAAGGAAATTAACCGTCCCGTTTGAAACTAGAAACCACGAATTAAACGTCTTTATACTCTTATGAACCTTGCGAACGTTGACAACCACTGCAGGGTCACTCAGATAGAAATACCCTTTTTAGATTTATTTATATTTTCTGTACCAAAAAACTCAAAATGCAGAGCAACGTTTGACACGAACTTCGTACCGTACATTTACTTAGCTGAAGTTAATTACTAGGCAATTCAATCAGTTCAACAATTGGCCACTTTCATTAAAAGTTTTGACAGGCCATCATTAATGTGGGATGTTGCTAATCAAATAAATGCCTTGCTATCACAAGCAGTCTTATTAGTTGAAGGACCATGCCATGTATTAATTGTTAATTTCCAGTTCAGCCAGTGATTGAATTCTGATAATATTTTATTGGAAGCACAAAAATAGGAACAGTAAGTGAATATAATGCTTCCTGATTAAAGACAGAGAAAACAAAGGCATAGTGCCCATTACACACAACATGCATGTGCATATAATAAATTTCACTACCTATCTTGTAAAACCTCACTCACACCCTCCCCCATCGGCACTTTGTGCCTCACTGTGCGTACAAACATTTCATTCCTGCCTAAGCCTATGGAAAGCATTAGGATGACTGAGCCGGACGCAAAACCATTAATCTGTTAGGCAGCATGTGATCTGGAATACATTTATTGCATAACATTTGAACTTATAATACCTTAATTAAAGTGCAGAATTTAGAAACCGATATTTAAATGTTCAACAGCCATAAATCAACTGAACAGTTTCTTGACAAAATAAAATTGACATAATTCATTTGGTCACTATGATTATCAGAGTTCATGGTAGCCTTGCTAATTCAATTTACTGTGACTTTTTGCATTTGTAATAGGAGGCAGAAAATAAATTTCTTGATGTGGGGCTCAAACCCGCAACCTTCTGCTTGCTTGCAAGTCAGCTGCTCTACCAATTGAGCTAATCGGGCAGATGGGTATATAAACAACTATAAACATACACATATATATATATACAACACTGTTACACATTTTTTTGGGAAGAGTCTTTGTCAGGTCCAATTGGGAAAATATGCCCAGTGTTATGGCAATATTTGGAATTTTTAGATCGGAATTTGGGAAAAATGTCTTTGTTTTCACTTGGGAAAAGTCCATTTACTAGACCCAGACACAGAAGGAAGAAAACTGGTAATTTATTGGTTGGTTGATTTCAGGTCAAAATGTTGTCTTAAGTTCCAAAATTGCAAGTTACTTGTATATGATGATAAATTGTACATACCAATATAATTATACTTAATACATCTGTATGCATTTACAGGTTTGTGTCAGACTGACTCACAGTGAGGGTATGGAAGATAGATCTGGATGACCATCTAGTATTCTCTATATACTTTCTTTATACTGAATAATACTCACCATTTGTAAGTATTGTACATGTATATAGTTAAACCTCAATAATTTTGAAACCACCTTCGGGACCTGAAAAATCCATCATAATAATGAGGTTGTCTCAATATTGAGTTAAATTATAGGGGAATTATTAAAAGGTGGTCCTAATATAAGTAGTTGTTTATAAGGTGGTCGTAATAATGAGATGTTCACTATTTGAGGTTTTACTGAATATCAAAATGTCTCTAAAACCCGTTTTAAGCCAAACAAAGTGTATTCTGCACTGCATCCTTATAACACTCAAACTAAGTTATCATAATTAGTACAGTTGGTTCAAAAGGTAAAAAGGCGGTCTCCATGGTCTAGTAGTCATGGTCTCTGTCTAGTTATAATTAACCCCTGCTTTGAGTCCGAATCCTTCCTGGGACCAGAGAACATCACGTGAGAAAGCTGTCCAGCTAGCTTACGGGAGATCGGTGGTTCTACCCAGCTGTACGCCTGGTGTCTTCCTCACCTTATAATGCTGGAAATGGCACTAGATGGCCCTGGCTGTTGTTGCAGTGTTAAATCCCAGTGAAAAAAAGCAAAAAGGTAGATGTCAGTCTGTAAGTTAAGAGTTTCAAACCCTTTATGAAGTCAGTACTTGTTGGTTCTTCAGTGTTTGTATGTTTAAATGATATCAGTACCATTGGAAGAATGTAAAAACCTCAAAATTAAGACCATATTAGTTTAAGCTATCTAGTTGAAATATAAAGGAGATATTTAAAATCAGTCTGACTAAAATTGTTTGCTTTAATGAGATGGTTGTTTCATTGAGTTGATTGCTAGTTTAGATGTTACTGCATGTGATATAATCAATCAAAGAGAAAATTTTTATTGTATTTTGGAGAAAAATTCCATAAATGGTAGGAATCCAACACAGGCTGTAGAAATGGATCTTTGATGGTAAAATTGTGAAATAGAATTTATTTAAAACACCCAGATTTAACCCCAAATTGCCTTCACAAGTCCGTGAACTACTGCTTTTGGGATCAGAGTAGGTAATTGGGATATTAACTGATTTGTGATCAATTAAATGTTAGGGGAAGATATACAAAATTGTTTGATCCAATTCACTGGTCAACCTGTATGTATATACTGATTATCGAGTTGATTTTTGTACCCTTATGATATCGGATGCGGAAGTATTATCAATACATCATTTAGTATTTTTCATTTAATTGTGCATGTTTACAAATGTTACTTTTATCACTTTTATATTAGAAGGATGATATCTGTAATATGTTTAAAATCTGTATGCTTATAAACAAGGACTGTTATTAATAACTGACTTGAAACAGGATTTGCATGATTAATATTACATAATATTTATTACACTAAACCACTTGTCTGCTCTTAATTTTGAACAGAAATTTACTCAGATCATGTTGAAATTGCTGTAGAACTAGTTAAACTTCTTAACTGGTTGTCTTGCAGGACAAGTAACCTGAGAAAAATTGTTGAGCCCTGTGAATTCATCAACTTATTATTAGAACTGTACACTAAATTAATCATTCAAAGTATATCGTACATGCATTGGAACTTTCTATTGGTTGGTAATACCGCAGAAAGTGGAATCATAGATAATTGACAATTACTGCCAACTGAACATTACATTATCCATCATTAGATACCCACAGTTCATTACTGGTATACTAGACATCAACCTTGGTTATCCGATGATGAGTGTTATCAAGTGTTTACAAACATTTCATTCATTTATTAAATTCCCTAAATAACAAATATTCGAACGTCTGCATGCTGGGGGGTCGATCTCCATCATCATCATAATGAGTCCCCTGCATAAAATTGTGGTTAAAACTGATCGCAAGCTACAATTCAGACTTACGTGTTATCTTTATTTTCATGATAACGCGTGTAAGGATTATCCTCGGTGAGATCATTTCTCTATAATTGCATTGTGTATCTCCATTGATTGTTATCATATAAAAATTCATGACATTTAAAGAATTTGTATCAGACTCTGATGCTTTTGTTTATTGTTTGCATATGAAATATCTTGCAATAAATACTGTAAGAAAGTTCATTATGAAATAAAAGTTTGTATGTATGATGAATATAAATATTAGAGGGGGGGATCTCTGTGTTTTTTAACATTTTCCAAGGGGCGTCTATGTTTGAGTGGTTTGGTCTCTTAACTAGTAAGCACTAGCCCCTCAACTCTGTTGAGTTTGAATCCCACTGAGGACCAGACACATGCGAGGGAACTCTCCAGCCAGCTTATGGAAGGTCGAGGGTTCTACCCTGGTGTGTGCCTGGGACTTCCACTGTTTAAGCTTAAATATCACTACATGACCCTGGCTCTCGGTGCAATATTATTATTATTATTATCACGTAAAAACTGCATGCATTTTATCAGATATGTCTTGACTGACTGTTAGATAATGCTGATATTTAAAATTACAAATGTATATAGAGTTATGATCAGTTTGATCGCTGGACTTCTCAGTTACCTGGTTAGTTGTTAATTCCTTGGGGGAGGTACTAATATTATATTTGTGCATATTCTGTCAGAGCAACAAATGAAATAAACCATAGAGGTTAGTATGTTGTTGAGATGGTGCATAATGGTGAATTTAGGTCTAAAATAGCCACCTGGACTAAAAACATGCTATGTATAGATATGATAGATGCGATTTTGGTCCATGGGGCAATTTTAGGCTCAAAATTTACCATTATACGCCATCTTAACAGCATACCTATGGTTTATTCAATTTACTGCTCTGAGAGAATATATGATGATATGATTTTAATTGATTAATGTGGTATTTGATTATAAATTGGAATTTCTTTGAATTTTTTATTGACTTTTTTCAACTAGGGTTTGACATAAAACAACAATGTTCACAGGGGTGTGATTTTTTCTGTGGATCAGATGATCATGGAGGTAATTTTAGTGAAATGAGAAAATTCATTAAGAAAATCTTAAGTCGGGGGGTAGACAGGGGTAAGTTTATTCTCCTCAAATGCTTATTGAACAAATGTTTATACATTAAGATTTACTGTAGAATTACCAGTGTTTATAGCTGTCAAATTTTTCTATTTTAAGAATGCTTTCTACATGTATTTGTGCTTTGAAAATGTCATTCCATGGTGTGAGATCCTCCCCTTTGATCAAGGACCAATCGCAACCATGAGTTAACTAATGACCTAATTATGTATTTATTTAAACTTAAGGTCAGGGTATCCTATCTTTATCTTAAATTCTTGTGTAATGAGGGTCAATAACATTGAAGTTAAAGCTATTAATGATATTAGATGAGACAAGATGTATACCCTCTGAAATTGCTTTGTATCATTGGTGTTGAAGTTTGATCACTGTTTATTTATATTAAATATTATGATCACTGCATCATTGTTGTTGTCGTTGTCATTCAAAAACTTTAATGTAGCCCATTACTCAAACACTTTTAAAGATATCAACACAACACTTGGAATACATGATTATCATGACAAGGCTAAGTTACAATACAAGGGTCATTGTTCTGAAAGTTATATTTTTGGACTTATGTTCCTTTTCAACTCAGAATTTGGTCAAAATTGCTTATAGAATGATGTACAACAGACGAGCATTGGCACTGCTATGCAGAACTCTTGTTTTTATATTATTTTATGTTTACCTTTAGCTTTTTGTAAATAAAAATTGTAAATGAATTGGACTTATTATTCTGTTTTGCTTTAAAGACAAATGAGGTTATTGTCATTTTTAACAGTTAGAAAGTTCCTCATTTAATGTTTTTATGGTAGTCTTGTTTTAAAGATTGAGGTCATCTTTGGGATATGTTTTTTTTTCATTCATCAACCTCAAAATGTCAACCTAAAAAACTGTGTGGAAGGATTTAAAAAATTTGTTTAGGGTTCACCCACGTCAGCTGCTACCTGGGTACCATCTAATGCTCATCATTTTCTCTTTTCATACTAATGCTCATCACTTACTGGGTACCTACCAATGCTCATCACTTAACAGGTACCTACCTACCAATGCTCATCACTTACGTGGTACCTACCAATGCTCATCACTTACTGGGTACCTACCAATGCTCATCACTTACTGGGTACCTACCTACCAATGCTCATCACTTACTGGGTACCTACCAATGCTCATCACTTACTGGGTACCTACCAATGCTCATCACTTACTGGGTACCTACCTACCAATGCTCATCACTTACTGGGTACCTACCTACCAATGCTCATCACTTACTGGGTACCTACCTACCAATGCTCATCACTTACTGGGTACCTACCAATGCTCATCACTTACTGGGTACCTACCAATGCTCATCACTTACTTGGTACCTACCAATGCTCATCACTTACTGGGTACCTACCAATGCTCATCACTTAACAGGTACCTACCTACCAATGCTCATCACTTAACAGGTACCTACCAATGCTCATCACTTAGCAGGTACCTACCTACCAATGCTCATCACTTAACAGGTACCTACCAATGCTCATCACTTAACAGGTACCTACCAATGCTCATCACTTAGCAGGTACCTACCAATGCTCATCACTTACTGGGTACCTACCAATGCTCATCACTTACTGGGTACCTACTAATGCTCATCATTTAGCAGGTACCTACTAATGCTCATCATTAGCAGGTACCTACCAATGCTCATCATTTAGCAGATACTGGGTACCTGCTTATGCTCATCAGTTGTATGTGATGGAACATCAAGAGCATTAAGTGTATGGATCCTAGGCTTCATATCATGGGCACACCACTTCTCTGTGACAATGTGTTGAATTAAGACATTGTGTCTATGGCCACTCACCCTCACTGCTGGTCAATCATGTGGAGAAATTGATGCAAAATGGGGTGGGTTGTTAACCTAAGCTGTTCTATGGACTATGTACCAGTACTAACCTATTACTCCACAAGTTACTGCCAACTTTTCAATATGAATTACGCCATGTCTTCATCCACTTTGTCTGCAAAGCATGTGCTGTGCCCAGAGTTCGAATTCATGAGTCTGAGAACTGTTTACCTGAAACACTACCAGTTTAACTAAAAGGCAGACTTATTAATTAAACTCTTGTTATTTCATTCAAAAACATTTCAGGATTGATAATTAGGCATAGCTGTCTCCCACAGATTATCTTATTTATTTCTGCCTATCCTTTGTAGCACATATTAATAAGTCTTACCAAAATAAAGTCTAATGTATTCATAAGAGTTATTTATCCTAGCAATGAGTGTATGAATGATTCAAGCACAGTCATTCATAAAGTTAACTATATTAAACTATTGTTTATTAATTTATGAATGTAAATTATTTCATATGTCTCGAGTCATCGAGTCACCACAATTATTATGAAATACAATCTTAAAGTTTTGGTATCCTATGCATTGAAATATGCTGTGCCTCTTACATTGAGTGGTCAAATTTGTTTGTAATAAGGATAGGCATGATTAAATCAGATTACTTAGTATATTAGGTTTTATTATATTACTTTCAGTCACCCCACCCACCTGTCTGGTGATTGCATGAGCATTCCATGTCTTCTATGCGCGGAAATTATGTTGAAAATTCTGTTCTGTTCTGTTCATTGTCTACATTGATGTGTTGCTTTGTGTTTCATTGTTTATGTTTGTGTGTGAGACATATGGTAGATTGATGTATGTTTGGCACTAAAATGATGTATATATGCTTTGATCTTTTAAATGCGAAAAATGTCACTGTAGTTTTGCAACAATATTCAAACTGTGGACAATGAACTGAAGTTGTTGTAGGGTTTGGAGCTGATTATTTTGCATACTTCTTGTACAAACACTTTTTATGAAACATAAAAAACATAAAAACAGACTGCCATATAGCTACTACTGAACAAATAATAGATTTTTTCTTTAAGTATTTTTTTTCTTGGTTTTGTGCCTGTTTCCAAAAATATTTCAGTTATATATCACTGAGTGGTTAAATTAATTGGTGTTCCGTGATGCTGTTTCAGTGACAACCTTGTTCTCCGCAAGTAACTATACCAACTTTTTCTCATCATTCAATTATTTTAGATGACCATCTATATTTCACATGCCTTAAACAATGAATGTAACAAGTTTATCAAAGGAAAGCTGTTATAAGAATCAATTTTTTGTGTCGTAAAACTGAGGACGAAATAGGATGCAATCATACATTAATTGTATATGCCTGAAGTGATGCTAGTTGTGTTAATTACAACAGCTGTTGTTACCTACACACGTTATGTGGTGTTGAATAATGTTTGTATTTACAACCAATTGCTCATTCATAATCAATTCCAGATTCAAATACATTTTCTTAGATGTACACAGAAATATATTTTATAGTCATAGAAGTATGGACTTACTCTATGTAATTCTATTCCTTTTAACTACACTGATCTTTTTTGCTGTCAGATATCAGCATTCAGTGAAACTATTTAAATTGGCTTGGGTGATCAGTGAGTAGATGGTTTAAATGTTCTATTTGAAAATGCAGTTCCTAATTTATGGATTTAATTTAGGGATATGGACAGTTTTCATCTGTGGTTAATTTTGTCTTTAATGTTTCTTGCCTAAAAAAAATATTTTTTATCAGATGAATATCTTTCCTTTTTGATGAACAAAGTTATTTTTTGATCAATCCAAAACTAAGAACTATGCAAACTTTAGATTTGTTTTGAGTTATTTAATTGACAACGGACTACAAAATCAAACATATTGGGTAAACCGATAAATCCTACTCAGTTAACTTTTGAATGAATTTTGAATTTTTCATTAAGTTTATTCATGTATAAAAAACTATGCCCACTTATTATAAAGACCACTTTTTTCAATATTTCCTGTGCACTTCAACTTGACATTTAGAATGCCCCAATTAAAAGGCCATAATTTTTTGCCCAAGGGGTGGTCTTAACATTGAGGTTTTGACATAATCTTATGTAAGAAATGAATCTTGTTTATATATGAAACAATGCCTTTTGCAAAACATTAGTTTGTTATGCATAGTCATGCTGTATGTTGAACTTTTCTTAGCTTATTAAACTACACTGAGTCAAATTTCCAAACATCCTCATTATAAAACTCGATTATGAGAAGAAACCCAAATAAGGTAATTATTCTTATGTTAAACAAAAATTACTATCAATCTTCATGAAGAAATGGAGTAATCAAAGTAAATTTAGGATTGAATATATTAAAAGACCACTTTGTAATTAAACAAGTGTGTTTAATGATTTTTTTCAAGTATTAAAAGTACAAGCTTGACATTTAGAAATCCGTGCAGTCTACAATGTTTACGAGATTGTCAAAGTCAGTTATCGAACATATTATATGTTTTTCAACGTTCAAAAGTTGTGTCAAAATTGATGACACCTTATTTATAATCAAATAAGCCTTGACCAAATTTCCCGATTTCAGAGCTAAATATACATGAGTACATGAATGCTATAAATCCAATGACAAGTATCCTAATCAAGACTCGAAGATGTAAAACACTTGAAATTGGAATGCCAGACAAATACTTGCACTGTTCAATTCTTTTCATGTATGCTATAAATAGCACAAGTTTCAATTAAATTGTTTTATATACGGTCATATATTAATCATTGGTGATGAAAGTTGATACACAGTTACCTAGTTAGACTGCGCTTGAATTACTGGGAAGAAAGGATAGAAAACATGTATCCTTTCATTCACAAGCCTGAGTCAGTCTTTTCACTGGGGTTTAACATCAGACCAACAGCCAGGGTCATTTGGCAACATTCCAGCTTTTACGGTTAATGAGGATACTAGACATATACCTATGTAGAACCACTTACCTTCAGTAAGCTAGCTGGATAGCTTCCTTCATGTCTATCACTGTGCATGGGACAGAATTGATAACCTAGTGCAGCCATCTTGGGTTGACAATGAACAGATCTAAGCACTTTTGTTACCTTAGACCATGGAGCTTATTAGGTCAAACTTTATTGGTCAGTAGGTCTTGGGTTCTTAAGTTTGAGTCCTTGGCATGGATCATTGTCATGCTCTCTGTGACGATTTTGAGACATCATATTTAAGGCCCTTATTCCTCCATCCCAGATCTTTTGTTTGGAGAAATTGGTAGTTTCTTGCTGAGAATAAGGTTAGTACTGATACAGAATCCAGGTTTACTACCAGCCAGTATAAGTCTGAAATAATGTTGAAAAAGGCAGAAAACCTATAAAACCTGATATCACTCAGGATGAAAAATTATCATGTATAATTTTCTTCACTTATCTAGGCATGAATAACCATTCAATTTTACCTACTTATTATTATGCTCCTGGAATAGTTTACCATGTCTGCATTTCACGTACTGTGGATTTTAAAGATTTATTGTCCTTGCCCATAGCTTGTTGTTCACATCTCTATCAATTCCTCTAAAATTGTGATTTCTGAAATATTTCGGCAACAAATCTCCAATGTGTTTGTGCTTCCACGTGTTTGTAATTTACCCATGTGATATATGGTTTCCAAAATCATTGTTTGATCTTGGTCGTTGAGGATCTTCCTATCGATGCTTTTGTTTATAAACTGACAACATCAAAATTTAGGGTTCTTACTCAAATCTCAAAAAAAAAACTTGTACAGTAATTCATCGTCTGATTGAAGCTGGCCGTTATCTTGTGATGTCTAGTACATAAAACTCCATAAAATTTGTATGAATTACTGTATGACCGATAAAATCTGTTTCATCAAAGAGTTCGATTATAGCCCCGATGGTTTCTTATCAGGTCGTCAACACATATTTACATTTCTTTGACAGGAAGGTCTGCCCACATTTATTTACTTTCCTTTAGTGAACTGGTTTCTGATAAGGACTTTTTGGACTGGTTGTATTTCATTTTTACCGAGACTGGTTCTCCTGATTTTGAAGCACACCTGAAGACACGTGAATGAGAAACAAGTCTGTATGACTCCTGTATTGGGCAATTTTAAATTTTTTGCTCATTAATGTTCACCATTCCAAATGTCAATCTTTGCTCCTTAGACAAATTACCTGGTTAGTAAAGCCTTGCATTTTAATTTGATGAAAAATGTCACATCAATAGCTGTAAAATCATGTTGTTACCCACCAAATGATCACAACCACAGCATCATGCATACTATTTGGAATAAATGTGCCCCAGTAGACTTTGAACACCAAAGCCCTTTGGGTTACTATGCATCATGTCAGTGGATTGTCCTGTTTATTTTTTATGCATTTATTTGCCAATATTTCCATTTGTTTACACTGTGGATGTTTAATTTTCATTTGTACTTTCTTGCGTTCATGAGTGTGAACCCCGAGCATGACACATGATCTATGTGACAATTTGGTGGAAGTTGTGTGGTCTATGGCCATTCGTCCTACTTATGACCATTCGTAAGGAGAATTTGGCTGTTACTTGTGAAAAGCAAGGCTAGTTCTGGTACTGAATCCAGAAATACTTGTAGAGTTCAAGCCTGCCTGTATAACACTGAAATATTATTTAAACCAGAAAAATTAACAATCATTGTTATATTTTTCTGCCTTTTTAATTCGTAAGATCTCAGTCTGGGCCTCGATGGTCAAGTGGTAACATGGTCACTGAATAGAAATCGTTAACCCCTCACTGCTTTGAGTTTGAATCCCATCCAAGACCAGAAAACTAAGAATTTAATGATCTAAGCATTTTACTTAAGTTTTTTTAGATTTAGCCAAAAAATAAACACCTGTAAAAATAGCACTAAGGCAATGCTTAGAAAAATGTTTACCAGTGGGTATGTTAGTGGGCATTTTTTGTTACATTTATACTGTTATTCTGAAAACAAACTGTTGTAATAAAAAAAATTGTCAAATGGAAAAAAAAATTTTGTGTCAATGGATTTTTGAATGAGTCAGTCACACAACTGCAAACCAACAAACTTACAAGGATAGCCTTGACATTCTATCAAAGTTGCCGGTTTTAGACTTAGCATATACAATAAATTTAACTTCAACAATGTCTCTTTGGTCTGATAATAAACTAACACATGACACTGCAATTTCGGACAATAAAAATTAGCCTGCCATCGTTTGATAAAGTCCAAATTGTGTAATGTAGTATTTTTTTAAGTGCATGTAACTTATCAAACTTGTTTTGTTGAATACATGTATGAGTATGTTCTCTTTTTGCTTAAGGCACTTATTTTATATAATTATTGAATGTTACACTATCGTATCTCAATTAATTTATTGTGCATTATTTTGTACAGACTGACAACTTAAATTTATGCTGCAGTATTTTTTTTAGTTATAGATCTTATCATTTGACGGAAAATTAATGAAAAATGTCTTTTTGATTTTGATAACTATCAAGTTGATAATTTTACACTATGTAATGATAAATCACTACGAGAATGTCTTGTATAGAGTAATAATTGCTTTTGTTTATTTGTACTTCATTGTCAACAAAGTTATACTAATCTGTGTGAAACGCTGACTGATAATATTAAACTTACGAAATATTCTAATCAGTAATAACTCCTATACTTACAGTTAATACTGTGCTATCATTCATTGGTCTGTTCAATTTTTAAGGATGTGCAATGAATCAAGAGACACAGCCTCTACTGAGGCATGCTGGGACGTCAAGAAGTCAGGTCAGAGGTCAAAGGTTATATGGGTCATCTATAGAAGGTAATGAGGATCCAGAGTTTGACGAAGTGCTCACATTTCCCGAGCCGATCAACATGAAGAAGTACATAAAAGAGTGTTTTACAGTTGAGACTGTAACAGGCAAATTACCTATTATAAAATGGTTACCTAAGTATTCGTAAGTTGATAATTTTTTAATTTTTTTTTTCAAATATATATTTTAGAAAAAAAATGTTTGCCTTTATTTTGTACTCACTTGGTTTACTTAATTATATATTTTTGGTTTATTCTGTGACAGCTCTGAAAGAAATGTTGAGAAAAATAAATTCGTCTGAAATATGTTGGTTTTAAAAAAATTAAGAAATAAATAAAAAATCATTCTCATTGTATTTATTTATTTTTTTGGCAATATTTTTTGTTTATTTCAAGTTACAAACAGTGAAACCTTTTATTTACTTTCAAGCATTTTAGAAGTTATGAGTAATCTGTAGTTGTTAATTAAGCCTTTATATTTACTCGTATTTGAAATTATTTATCAATTAACTTGTGCCTATTATTTTATTAATTTGCTTAAAAATGTTCTTGTGAATATCATGTTTTATTTGGTTTGACCATGTTCAACCTATTATAAAGTAACATGATTATATAACAGCTTATATCTTTTTAATTATAATTCTTAATAATCATTCGAATTTAAGCTCACATACTCGCTAAATACGAGAGAAATTTAAAAAATGCGATATATCTATCAAATTTAAGCAGCACTAGAGTTTAAATTTAAGACATAGGCCTTCAGTCAAAAACAAACCCCAGAATATATAATTTATCATGAAGTTTTTATGAATCACATTTTAAAAAACATCAGTTCGTGTTTTATCACTGTTTATAGTCACATAGTACATTACTACATGACAAAATAAATTCTTAGTCACATAGTATATTATTGCAGAAATATAAAAAAATGACACATGATTTAATTTTACAAATTGTCTTTTTCATTTTATCTGTGACAAAATAATTTGCATGCAAATTTTTGCGAGTGCTTGTTTCTGATACATTCAAACCCTGCTAATGTAAGAATTCTCATTAATTGATGCCAATATTTTAATTTATTAGGAACATGTGACGTAAAATTTATCATTTCTGGTCTTGGATTTGTTTGTTATACTAACATTGTTTGTTTTTTTGTTTTCATGTGACTTATTGTCACTGGGGTTTAACGCCATTTTTCAACAATTTTTCAACTATATACAGCGACCAGTTCACTTAACCAGTTTTTCCTGGACTGTATACTAACCAGTACTAAATTACCCTTCCACAAGGAGCTGGCAACTTCTCCACATATGGGATAAAATCAACATTTTTGTTAAATTTTCATAGAAGGGTATGACCTGCAGTGACTGGGATTCGAACCCAGATCTTCGGGTTGCAAATCCAGCGCTCTAACCGCTGGACCACGGCCACAGCCTTATACTAACATGGACTATAATATTTCTACTACAAACATAATGGTAATCAAACTTGACATTATTCTTTGATAAAAAATGACTTGTTAGATTTTACCAATCTGATTGAAAACTTGTGCTGAGCACTTTTGTTTAATTTTGCTCAGTTGAACATCAGATTCTGTCTATGCTTTATTGAGTGATAAAATGTGTACTGGCTGAATTAATTTGATTTATTGATAAATTGCATGTGACAGTACTGTAATCCATATTAGAGTTGCAGTAAAGTTCCGCTATTAAGACCACCAAGTGGACTGACAGAAAGGGATCTTATTATCGAGTGGATCTTAATAACGAGACCCAACATAATAATTGGTAAATGCTAGATAACATTATAATTATTATTGATATACAGATCTTCTTTATATCAGATGTTCTTTACTTTGAACTATTAACTGACAAACAAATATAAACAAATACAACAAACATGCTATTTTTGTAATTTATTTGTAATTGTTGAACTTTGGCATTTTCCCTCAAAATGCATATGTGCTCCCAATTTACTTCGTAGGAGGCATACATGTTATGAATTTGTTGAAAGGCACAGAGTGGTACATAAATTAATCATGTCAAATATATAGTTAAAACAAATTGATGCATCATGAATATCAAATTTGCAAGTTAAATTGGCACATCATTTAAATGTCACTGCATAAGACCATACTTTTATATCGTATTTTTAATTTGCTTGTACCCATCCGATAATTGGGTTTCTCCGGTCGAACGTCAGCATTAATGTCAATTAAGCAGGTCAGCAATAGTTGAAAACAATTGTTTAATCCTTCAGTGGCTTTGATTATCAATTGTAACATTGTTTATCAAAAAGTTTTACACAAGTTTACAACCTTGTTAATGCAAAGTGTTCGAATGTCGTTAAATATCGTTAAATAGGGTCACCCTCGAGTTTTTAACGCAGAAGTTTTGACATACGCGATAATTAGATGGTCGGTTTATTGGCCCCTACAACAACACAATAAAACACATTTGTTGTGTAATAAGTGGTCGTATGACATAATAGTGGACCAGTCGTAATTTCAGACCGCAATTATATAGAAATATATAGGGAAAAATTTTGTTCTTTTAAAAAGCGGTCGTAATATGGAGTTGGTCATATTATTGGACTGATCGTTTTGCGGAACTTTACTGTACACATTAATTAAAAGGTAATGGGGAAAAATAGCTGGCATTAGTTAAAAAAATGTTCCGCGGGAGCATGCCCCTAGAATCAGTTCAAATATAGGTCTGGTTACCACACTGCACTGAATTCATTGTTTTGAAACTTTTACATATTTCCTCTTTGTATTGAATATTGCTCCAAGAGTGATCATTAATGATAATTAAATGTATGAAATTATATTTTTGAATATATTCACTTTTTCCCCTTAGAATGTCTTTACGTGATCCTTTTTAGTCTTTGCAAAATATTGATGATAATTAAACAGGTGATAAGTAGCCTTGCGATAATTATTTTTGCTTATGACAAAGGTCTTGCCTTTAATTATTGACACATGGTTGTACAGGATGTGTGCTCAAGTTTGATGCATTTTGAAGTTAGGTCCCTAGTGTTTTTGTTCTTTGGATAATGCTGTGTCTTTTCTGGCCTATTTGAGCTTTTTCTGGTGCAATGTTTCTAGAGAAACTGCTCTTTTTACATGTGACCAGTTGTTAAATCATTTTTACGCACAAATAAGTGCATTTGATTCATTAATTTAAAGCATAAACAAGCCGTCAAAAACTTGCAGACCTTTTTTTCTCCACCAGTTCTATTGGGCTACAGCTGTATCTTTTTGTGAACGGAGATGTTAACATTTCTACACCAAAAAAAACGACAACAACAGAATTTGTACATACATTGACAGAATAACATCACAGAACTTTATAAGGTGTTAAAGGCATGTCAGTGCAGTTGTTATAATCAAAACATCGTCAGTTTGTGGGTTTTTTTTCTGTTTTGATCTTAAGATATTTTATGTTGTTGAATTGTCACTGATTTAGCATCTTGTCAATGTTTGATGGTATATACAGTAAAACCTCACTCAGCAACCACCTCTATATCAACCCTTTGTCTCCTAAAGCCACATTTCCCCGCATCTGAAGCAGACGACTTTTGAAAACATTGTGGCAAAAGAAGCCATTGTTTGTAATGAGTAATGGGTCCTTTTGCCTCAATGTTTTCCACTCTGTCTGAGAGAAATAACCCGATTTTCTTAAATAAATTTATGTTTTGTTTGAAAGGTGGTCTTAATGCTGAGGTTTTACTGTATATGTTTAACATAAGATTTAAAGTACTATTGTTCTGATATTGCTTGATTATAATATAATTTGATACTACAGTGAAATCTCAATATTAAGACCACCTTTTGGACCCAAATTGAGTGGTTTTAATGTTGAAGTGGTCTCATTAGCACAGTCAAATGCAGAAGAAATATGGGAAACCAGTCCAAAAATAAGAGGTCATTATATTGAGGTGGTTGCTATGTGAGGATTTATAGTAATATGCTCTTAATATTCTTCTTTTCCATAATAGCTTTTTTTGATTTGCACTATGTAGCTTCACTATCTGCAGCTTTTTACATTGTTTCATATGATTGTCTTAGATCAATTGGAATGAATTTGTAACAGTTAAAGTAGTGAGTAACTTAACATTCAATGATCATTCAATTATGCTGTTTTCCTCCCTTGTTTTAAGTATTTAGTGATTGCGTAATCTTGATGATAGTCAAATAAGTCAAAGCTATTGTAAATATTTTAAGTACTTCTTCGTATCATTGTATAAAAAAGCAAACATTTTGAACCATATGTTAACAGTACTCGAGTGTTCTGGTTGTCAAAGACTTAAGGCTGTATTACGGATTGTTTGATTACTATGCGAGAATTAGTCCATAGCTATCTAGGTATTCCATGAAAGATGTTGCACTCTTGATATCAAACTCTTTAGGAATGTATCATAAAAAAGGCCATTTGTGAATGAATGATGAATTTATGATACTGCGCAGAAGCAGATGTATGCAATGAAGATTATTTGTAATTTTCATGTTTTTATTGAATTCGAAATTTTTAGTTTTTATTTGCTTTTCATACTTGTAGTCTATTTTAGATAGATGTTAGATGAGTTTGTACCCAATTTTAACTTTTTTTTATGTTAACTCTTTATCTTTTTTTTCATTATCTTTTTTGTATTTTTGCATCTCTCTGTTAGTACTTTTACAAAACTGTATTGTACTGAATAGCTCTGGGTAGCCCTGAATTGACCATAGCTGCTGAATGGGCCATTATACAACAGATGAACATTTATTATGGAAAATGATTTACCGTGAGCTTTTTCAAAAACAAGGTCAATTTTTTGAGTAACTTTAAATTAGCATTGAGGTCTACAAGAGCGTCCAATTTTTCTAGGATTAAAGAAAACAGAAGATACATTTCAATGAAAAATCAACAGTATGAAGATGCAAAAACTCAGAATCAATCTAATTTGATGAAGAAAAGTATAGGCCATCATGTAATATCCATAAAAGTCAATATTTATCTAAT
Source organism: Lutraria rhynchaena (assembly GCA_008271625.1). Taxonomy (NCBI): domain Eukaryota; kingdom Metazoa; phylum Mollusca; class Bivalvia; order Venerida; family Mactridae; genus Lutraria; species Lutraria rhynchaena. The sequence continues at coordinate 626,789 of VIBL01000092.1, forward strand.
ACTTTTCTACTTTTCAAAAGAGGGCAACAACTCAAAATGTTCAAAATGTGTCATAAAATGAAGTAATGAATCTAGAGTAAATATCATAGAAATAACAATAATTAGGCAATACTATTATTATAATATCAACATTTTTTAGTTGTACAAATACATCAAAAAGTACAGTACAGTCTAACCTGTGTTTGTGGTCACCTCCAAATAAAGGCCACCCTGTGAATAAAGGTTATTCTTTGAAAAACCATCATTGATTATTTGGAACAAATTGACCTCTGAATAAAGGCCACCAGTCAATAAAGGCCACATTTTGTCTTCCTCAAAGGTGGCCTTTGTTCACAGGTTAAGCCGTATTATGAATATGATACGTTAACACTAAAATTAGAAACAAGTTACTTACATCAGCCTACCAATTTAGAAATACCAGCACAGTTCTTTAGATGGTTGTAAATAAACTGCTATCTATGCATAATTGATCAGGTGTTAATTAATAAATATTACAAGGAGATTTGATGGCTACATATTAACTACAAGTGGCAATCAAGGAATTTGATCATGTGACCTTGTTCTTACTGGGCTGTTAAAATACCACAAGAAACACTTTGTCTACTTAACTAATGAATGTTTTATTTTGTGGTATACATCATATTTTACATTCTGGTTAACACCGGAATTTTGACTGTTTGAAATCTTCAAGTTTTGGGCTGCGTACAATAATTTTCTTTAATTAGTGATTGTGGACTGTTAGATGAGAACATTCAGATGTAAAGTACTGATATGTCTGAACTATGTTTGAGAGGATGAAAAGGAAAATAGAGTCTTATGGTGCCCTTAAAAATTAATTCAAGCGTACTTAATGTTGCTTGTGGGCCATGTTGCTTGTTAGTGTTGTTTGATATTTTTGAGTACTGGTACCTACGTTTTTAATTTTATCTCTTAAATATCTTGTGTGACTACAGTCATGAAAGACTTGCCTTGATTAGGACCTCCGTGGTCGAGTAGTAATGGCCTCTGACTAGTAATTACTAGCCCCTCTCTACCGTGAGCTCAAATCTCCTGGGACCACAAAAAATCAGAAAAAAAATCATGTGAATGCTGTCAAGCTGGCTTATCTAACAGTCCACAATCACTAATTATAGAACATTATTGTACACAGCCCAAAACTTGAAGATTTCCAACAGTCAAAAGTCTGGTGTTAACCAGAATATAAAATATGATGTGTACCTCTAAATAAAACATTCATTAGTTAAGTTGATGGTTCTAGCGGTCTTCCTCCTCTGTTAAAGTCGGGAAAGTCACCGAATGCCCCCAACTGTTAGTGCAATGTTAAACTCCAGAGAAAGAGAGAAAAAAACTTGCCTTGAAGAATCCAGAATGTTAATTTTGTACCAGTTTGATGTATAGTAAAATGTTTTTGTAGTTGGAAAATATTTTAGCTGTCATTCTGTATATTACCAATTCTAAATTCATGGTTTGATTGGAAAAAATCTGAGTCAATAGAATTACAAAAATGTATTTTACACCAACAGCAAGCTGTACACTAATATTGATTTGTCTGAGAAATCCAGACTTTAATCGTTATTCAATGTTTTCAGATTGACAGACCTTCAAGCAGACGTAATCAGTGGACTTACTGTAGCGCTGACCGTTTTACCTCAGGGTCTGGCTTACGCCATTATTGCCAATCTACCTCAACAGGTGGGTCTCATTTTATGTAGCTATTGCCAATATGAATTTACTTTTTTCATGTCAGTGAAGTGACAATGAAATTTTATGTAGTAAGCGTAAGTCTTGTGTATACATCAATATTATGCATTCCTGTGGTGTAAGCTTAGTAATAGATGAAGTACATCTCCGTCCCTCGAACGCTCGATTAACTATGAATTTTTTGGTGCTTGGGTGAGCATAACATAGCTCATGTGTTTATTTGTCGTCCTTTGTTCTGTAATGTAATAAATTCTGTATAAAGCACACTTACTTAACAGAAAATTACCTTAATACAAATACAAGTCCATTTACACAGCACAAACATTTATGCCGATATTCATTTCACATCTAAAACTTTGTACAGTTTGGTAAGTTACTCGTGGAATTTGAGAACAAATATGTTTTGAGTTTTTGTCTGACTTAATTTTCATTTGAAACACATTTCAAGTCACATGGGAGAGTGTTCCACCATTTTGGTCCCTCTACATTTATTGACCTATCTGCTATTTTGGTCCTGTTTCTAGGAACAGCAAACTGAGGGCTTCCAGATGATCTCAGATGATACATTGTGTTCATATAGTTAAAATATTCAGCAATATATACAGGCACTGTTTTGTTAACATCTCTGTAAACAAGGACTATAACTTTAATCATAACCCTTGCTCTAACTAGTAACCAGTGAAGAGTTTTTAGCATCTCAGAGCTTGATTGATCAAGTAAGGCATTGGTCACTAGTCTAGCTGCATGATTTTGTACTTTCTGTTGTCTATCTATCTGATATGCTGGAATTCTATATAAAACACCCTAATTTAACCCCAAATTGCCTTTAATGTAGTAAAAATTGTCACAAAAAATTTGACCTTATTCAACTGATATATACTCTCTATAGGCCAATAGTATGGAGTATTTATCAGAATGGGGTTATATTCTGTGACTATTTCTTTTCATTCAAGGTAATTTTGGGTTACATTAGTGTGTTTTATAAAGAATTTGTTCATCACAGATCAGTTACTACTGTGCCTCAGGTCTGTGGGTTCGAATCCTGGATGCAGCACATGTTCCCTGTTCACGTGGTTGAAGACATTTTGTCTAAGGCAAATTGACGTTCACTGCTAATCGTTCATATGGAGAAGTTGGAAGTTACTTGTGATTAGGCTGTGGTCCAGTGGTTAGTGCGCTGGACTTGTAACTTAGAGATCTGGGTTCTGATCCCAGTCGCGGCAGGTTATACCCTTTTATGAAAATTTGACAAAAATGTTGATTTTCGTCCATATGTGGAGAAGTTGCCAGCTCTTTGTGGAAGGGTAAGTTAGTACTGGTTAGTATACAGTCCAGGAAAACTGGTTAGGTGAACCAGTCGCTGTATATAACTGAAAAATTGTTGAAATATGGCATTAAACCCCAATGACAGTACTTGTGATAAACAAACCCAGTACTTGTACTGAATCCAGGAAAACTGGTTAGGTTAAATACCCGCTAGCATACAATTAAAATTCTATTGAAAACAGGCGTATTTTCAATGCAGTACTGTTTCGTTTAGGTATGAGATTACATAATGATTAGGATACATGTGATGGGATATACATGTATTAGGTGCAAAATACATGCTGATATCAGTTGATACATGTTTAAATAAAGCAGATAGCAATACAATATGCTGAATACATTTAAATACATGTTAATTTAGGACCCATGATTGTGCATAAAATGAACACAGCTGTGATAATAAACTAAATTTATAAAAAACACACTGGGACATTCAAAGAGGGGAAATTTTAGCACGATTTTTACCATTTAATGGAAAAAACTATAAACCATTTCAACACTTACTGGTCGGAGTTGCATCGTCAGTATTGACATTTACCTCAATTTCAGGTTCATTAGGACTTGCATTTTATATCTTTGAAAATAAAATGCTGATATCTTGCATGATTTTTTGGTCTTTTTTTATGCAATTTTGGCTTGTAGTGTCTCCAGTTGTGCGACATTTTGACATTCTAATGTCTAAGCATTCTATAGGGCACACTCGATCAATCGCTTCAGTTTATGTTAATATCGTAAATTGTTAATCAATTATTTTTATGCTCATTCGGAAGACGAAACTCAGGAGGGAAATTTTTTATAAAAGGGGAAAAAATTAGTCAAGTTCGGAAGGGGAAGACACCATAAAGCGGCATCTCTTATGTAAAGTAAAAAGCAACTGCATTTGGACATCATTTAGTATCTGGGCCTTTTCCAGCTATTTTGGGAAAAGGTCCCTTGCTTGATTTAGGAAAAATATGCAGCATGTTGCTACATTTTGGGAAATTTGAGAAATATCTTCTTCATATAATACTTGCTATGGGGATTACACTCTACACGAAATCCGATGATATTAGAATATAGCGTTAAAATCTGAGTGTGCCGTAACACATGTCACTGCTACAGTGCAGTTTTTATAAGAAATCTTTGGGTACATTGCTGGATTCATTTACTGATTTTTTGTTTGGGATTTTTTTTTTGAAATTTGAAAAAAAAGAAGGCTATTTTTGATTGGGCATGGGGGCCAATATTCGGCCCCTGGTGGTAGGGTGAAAATACCCTGGTATGTCAGTATGAAGTAAAAAATTGAATATGACAATTTTTCAGTATGGCCTCTACTCTGCCTTCATGGGATGTTTCATATACACTATCCTTGGAACTTCGAAAGACATCACTCTGGGACCCACAGCTATTATGTCTCTGATGACGGCTGCATTTGCTACATCACCAGTTGAAGGGGACGCGACTTATGCCATAGTGCTTTGTTTGTTCTGCGGTGCTGTGCAGTTCTTAATGGGTCTGCTGCATTTAGGTATGATCATCATTTTTTTAACGTCGCACCAACAGCCAGGGTGATTTGTTGACTTTTTCACCTTTAGCAGTGGGGGAAGACCCCAGGAAAAACACCCAACCTTCAGTAACCTAGCTGGACAGCTTCCTCACTTGTGAAATTTGTCTGGTCCTGGGTAGGATTTGAACTCACAGCATTGAGAAGCTAGTGAATCAGATGTTTGTACATAAAAAATGGTCGATTTTTACTAAATTTTAAGTTGATGATGTCAAAAAGTTTGTTTCTATATTTTTCTTTGTATACTGTTGGTCACTGATTAAATCAGGATGAAATTAAATCTATGTAGAATTTCAGTCTTTTTACTTAATTTTGGTGATTTTGGAACAAATGGGACTGTTATCAAGGTTAGTTCGTGTTGTAGACATAATTATTTGTCTATCAAAGAATTGAAGCATGCGATAGAATCAAAGCCTTGATGGATTTGTACTTGTGACCTCAGCACTAGACCTTGATACTTCCCTACTAAATACTCTTGTATTCAAGCCCCTGCACTTTTTAAAGAAAAAAGCTGGTATTGTAACTTATCATGAATGCTTTATTAATTCTTCAGTGTGTCAAATTCTATACATCTTGTCCACAAAAATTCAACACAACTCAACTAAGTGAATGAAATTCTGTGAAGTGTGACACTTGGGGCATTTATTCAGATGTACATGTATTTGTTATTCTTCAAAATAATTCTTCTATTTCAGGGATCTTGGTGAATTTTATTTCGTATCCTGTCATTAATGCCTTCACTTCTGCTGCTGCTATAACAATCGCTGCTGGACAGGTGAAAGGCATTTTGGGATTAAAAGGAATTCCTCGGGAATTTATACACATGGTCTATGAGACATGCAAGAAAATTCCAGAGACAAAGTAAGTGGCAAAGTCAGATTTTTTTTTCACTGTGGTTTAACGTCATACCAACAGTCAGGGTCATTTGGTGACTTTCCAGCTTTAACAGTGGAGTAAGACCCCAGGCTTATGCCTAGGTAGAACCACCGACCTTCCGAAAGCTAGCTGGGCAGCTTCCTCACATGTGAAATTTGGGCCCGTTTGGGATTCAAACTCAGTGAGGGGCTAGTGATTACAAGTCAGATACCATAACCACTTGACCACAAAGGCCTCTAAAAGGTCAGTGTGGATTTGATTGTGTTTCTCTCTCTGATGTCAAAATACAATTTCATACATGCAGATTGTTAAATGAAACTTCAGATTTTCATAAAGTGTGATATTATAGACTTCGTTCTGAAGTATGGGAGTTGAAGAACCTAGCCTCTGTGTTGAAACTTTCCAATCTAGAATCCCCTATAAACTGAACACGTCAGCTGCTTTCAAATTTTTTTATGCATTTATTGCTAAAAATCTTTTGGAATCTGAAACCTTTGTATTTTGAAAATCTCCAATCCGAACATTTTTGTCTGTTTAAGCAAGTTTAGATTTGAAAGGTTCTATTGTATGTCTAAAATTTTGTTGAATTTACATGGCTTGTCACTTTTGTGCTGTATGGTGTTGCAGTAAGTGAGGTTCCTCTGGATGGTGAAACTTCAAGCTGTATATCACTGGCATAGGTTTCAGGGATCTGTGCATTATATGGCTCAGTAAAACAGTATTTCATTGTATATGCACTTCAGATGGGCTGATTGATTGGTGGATGGGCTGATTGATTGATTGATTGATTGATTTTGTATCTTTCAGAGTATGGGATTTAACAATGGGCCTCATATGCCTAGTCATTCTGTTCTTGTTGAAGGTAAATATCTTTGTTTATCATATCTACATTTATCCTTGATTTATTTACTGACAGATTTTTAGATGTGGATTTTCCTTCTGTTTTTTTTTTGCCTTTTCAATAGTATTACAGTTCTACACTGGCGGTCAGTTAACCTTGTCTTTTTTTCTGGATTCTGTATGAACCTTGTTCTCTACAAGTAACTGCCAACTTCACTTCCTGAATCATCCGAATCTTTGTTGAAGGACAAATGGCTGTAGAAGCAAGGTGTCCAATCAAAGTATCACAGAGAAGATATGCCTTGTTCAGTGTTTGAAATCACAATTCCAATGTTCGTAGACATAAAACTCAACCCATTGAACAAAGCTGGCAGACTTTATATATGAAAGTTATATGACTAGGATACAAACCCTGGTTAGTGTCACCATTGTATCAAGTAAATAATAGAAGTCGATAGTCTTTGAAAAAAAAACCAGAAAAACATGTTTTTATTGCCTATATTACTCTTATATTTTTTCTTACTGTACTTGTTACAATGGTAACTGTTTATTTTAGCAAATGAGGAAAAAGAAGTGGAAGGACAACCCAAATGGTGAACCATTGTCTCTCGGACAGAAAACAGTCCGTAAAATAGTATGGTTAGTTGGTATAGGTACGTACACATTGAAATTTTTGCGATTCAGTTTTCAGAATTAAGTGACTTAAGGGTTAAAATGAATACACAAAGTGCAAAATGGGATTTTTAGGATGAAATTTTTATTTGTTTTGAGACAAGAGATCTTATAACATCTTTTAAGATAATTCAAATTGATATGATTTTACTGTGATATTTAGTGGAATTATGGGTTGGACAATTCATCTGGTGTTAAAGGACAGGCTGAAAAATGCTAAAATGGAGTGTTAATTTATATATAGAAACTATTTAATACTAAAATATACATTGCCAAATTGTTTTTTGTTACTTCAAAAGACTGACAAATGTATCTGTAGAGATCTCTTTGAGAAAAGCCAAATGGTGGCCTTTATTTAGAAGTTGTAATGACTAACTCAATTAGGCGTAAAAATTTTTTTTTCGGTTACCCAACCGACCCATTTCTTACCTGCCAACTCAAAAGTTTTTACAGCATCCAAATCTTAGTGCTATATTGAAATTTTCACAACAGTGTTGCTGATATATGTAAAATGTAAAAGAAAAAAATCCTACCTACCAACCCATATTTTTTGGGGCATGTATCCGGAAACAAACCTTTTTTTTGTATAGGCTTAACATTGGGTATAAAATCATTGGTCTTTGGAATCTAATCTTGGTTTGTATTTGGTCTTTAGAACTCTCTAACAGTGTCATTATTTTTTTAATACTATTTCAGGAGCCAATGCTATTGTTGTCATTACATCTGCTGGTGTCGTCGGAATCTTACATGCTTACGGACATGACCAAGCCATTACCATCACTGGATATGTCAAACCAGGATTACCTCCCTTTCAGTTTCCTAAATTTGAAGTTCAGAATGGCAATGAGACTATACATGCTTCAGACATCATCAGTGTAAGAAGAATTTCTTTCTATTTTAAGACAGTTACCTCTAAATTCTACACACTGGCAATCAAGTTTAGATAAAACTATAAAAAAGTAATATGTTTAGGGTCACTTGACCAAAAAATTAGAGTAGGTTGGTTGAAAAACTTTCCTATTTTTTTCTAGATACTGTCAAACCTGTGTTATCAGCCACCTCTGAATAAAGATCACCCTGTGCTTTATAGACAAATGGCCTTTATTTGGAGGTCAGTTTGGTCTAAATAATCAGTGACAGTTTTTCAAAGAATGGCTTTATTCACATCATGGTCTTTACTGGGAAGTGACTGCAAACACAGGTTTGACTGTGATGCATTTATTATCATTAGCATTATTGTTACAGGATATTGGCACTGGCTTGTTTATAGTTCCTATACTTGGATTAGTGGAGTCTATCGCCATTGGAAAAGCCTTCGGTAGGAACATGCTTTAGTTTAAAGATACAACATAATTAGTGTAGATGATAAAGATAGGATTTTTTTTCACAAGTTTTCACAACTTAGGTTAATTCGTCCCATTGACCCTTCTTGAGTTTAGTATTAACACCTGAGTCAAGGAATATCTATATGGATGAGAATCACATAATGCGGGATTCAAACTTCAATCTTCATTAAAGATATGGTTCAATGCCACTTGACTGCCTCACATATATATTGTAATCGTTTATAGTTGAAGTGTTATAGTGTTTTGTCATAAAGTATGACAAAGATTAATTCTGGTATGTTTTCAATTAGTTGTATGTGAAATGTGTTCAGAAATATTTATTTTATACTAAATCTCATGTTTATACTATGTATGTAATATGTACAATCAAGTCTTCTTTAACAATGACAACCTTTTTGTTACTTCAGCTCGACAAAACAATTACAGAATTCAACCAAATCAGGAATTACTGGCTATAGGTATATAGTAAAGATTAACCTCTAAACATAATAATCATCTGTCTGTAACCATCATAGAATGATTTATTAAAACTAAAGTTCCGGAATTTTTAAGACCTAAGATGTTGCAATTATTCATTCTTCTATTCTCTGTCACATTTACAGCTTGAATAAGACTACATTTGGCCACCATCTCAATTGACAATTTTTAGGTCACATGACATTATCATACAGTAAAACCTGACTTAGCAACCATCTCAATATTACGAAGACCTTATTATAATAACCACTTATTTTCTAACTGGCTTTCAATAACTCTCCTGTATTTTTAAATTGATAATGAGACCACCTTATTATTACGACCAAGTTTTTTGGGTCCCAAAGGTGATCTCAATATCAAACCTTAATTTTAATAAGATTTTCCCTCCAAATTTTAGGTGTTGCGAACCTTGCCAGTTCATTCGTGTCTGCTTATCCAGTAACAGGAAGTTTCTCAAGGTTGGTAAACACTTTTGTCTTTGTAATTTATTGAGGCGGTTAGTGCACTGAACTTGTAACCCAGCGATCTGGGTGCAAATCCTGGTCGCGGCAGGTCATACCCTTTCATGAAAACTGGACAAAATGTTGATTTTCCTCATTATATGGAGAAATTGCTGGCTCCTTGTGGAAGGGTAAGTTAGTACTGGTTACAATACTGTCCAGCAAAACTGGTTTGGTGAACTGGCGGTCATTTATAACTGAAAAATTGTTGGAACGGCATTTAATCCATTGAAAAAAAAAGTTTTTTATTGATTATAAATCACAAGCTGCAGTTAAATCTAAAATAATGGACATCCATGAAGGAGGATCATCATGTGGACAGCTGCCACTTAATTGAGGTCTTCCAAGAAATGAATTTAGGACATTAGAGGTGGATGTCTAGAAATTGGACTTCGTGTAATTGATAATAATGGACCATGCAAACAACTTAATCACAGATGCTTAACTCTGAACTTCTTCATACAGTCAAACGTGTGTTTGTGGCCACCTCCAAATGAAGTACATCCTGTGAATAAAGGCCACTCTTTGAAAAATCTTCTCTTATTATTTAGAAGAAACTGACCTTCGAATAAAGGCCAATGTCAATAAAGACCACACTTTGCCTTTCCCAAGGGTGGCCTTTGTTCACAAGTTTGACTGTATATGGTAGTAAAGCTATTTCACCTAGCCTGACTGGTCATAGGCATGGCATAAGCATTATTCAACTAATAACTTTATTTTACACATTTGAGGCATTTAATGACTGTGTGTGCTCTGAGTTAACCTATTAAAGCCAAAAATGTTGCTGCATTTTAAAATGAATGTTTTCAACATTATGTATACATTTAGGTTCAAATCAAATACCTGTGTCCTGAATAAATGACTCACTGTGTATAATGGTTGCATGTACGTTTTTTCTCCCTTCAGTAACTTGTCAACAGGTTTCACTGTATTACTAAATTCTTTTAAATTTTCATGTCATTAAGATGTCAGTTTAATGCAGATCCACTTCAAGTGCTAGATATCCTTTTGTTATATACATGTTGTAACAATTTGTCTGTTATATTCTCTGTCATTGTCCTTTTTAACTCACATAATGTATATAAGCAATTGATAAATTTATAACAATTTCAAGTTGTCCTGAATTGATTTCTACTCATAATTACGAGCGGACAAGTTGATTTGCCGAGCTCTGCTTTATTACAAGATAGATAACTCTGTTTTTCAGAACTGCTGTCAATTCTCAGAGTGGTGTGCGTACACCTCTGGCAGGTGTAATGACAGGCGGTGTCATTCTGTTGTCTCTACAATTCCTGACTCCTCTGTTTAAATACATTCCCAAATCAGCTCTATCAGCTGTCATCATCTCAGCTGTAATACAGATGGTGGATTATGAGATATTGCTTAAATTCTGGAGAATTCAGAGTAAGACTTTACATCATAGTTTAGAACTGTCCCACTTGCCTGGTTAGCTCAATAGTGACACATAATTTGTCAGTTTATTTCCACAAACCTGTATGTCATTTTTTCCCAAGTTTCCCCAAGTTTTGAACTGCAGTAACTTTAAGCGAGTTACAAGTTTGTGGAATTGGGATTAATCCTATTTAGGATAAATCTCCTAGCTGGTAAGTATGATCATTGTGAAAAGCTCATCAAGACACAAAAATAATTCCAGATCTAAATATTGCCAAAAATTGAGTTAGGGGTTGTAGGAATAAGCTGACAAATTATCTGATTACCACAGGTGTTTGACACACCATCCAGTATTTTACTTTCTATGTGTATAAGTGAATATCTAATTACCACAGGTGTTACTGTATATGCTTATTAGTAAATACCTAATTACCACAGGTGTTTAAAACACCATGTGGTATTTTACTATATATATGCTTATTAGTAAATATCTAATAACCACGGGTGTTTGACACACCATGTGGTATTTTACTATATATATATATGCTTATTAGTAAATATCTAATTACCACAGGTGTTTGACACACAGTCTTGTATTTTACCACTTGTATGTACATTCTACAGTGCAACCTCTCCAGAGCAGCCTTGTCTTGAGAAACATCTTTCCTTTAACAACAGCATGATTTTTCCCACTGTACTATTTAACTGTTATTGTAACCTCTCAACAACAACATAATTTGACTTCTCCCTGAGGGTGTCGCTTTAGAGAGGTTGCACTGTACATTCTTTGTAGAGAAATTTTGTTATTCATCAAAAATATGATGGCAATGTAATTATTATAAGTTAGTTGCTATTAGTAATACACCATGCATTATAATTTATATCACTTTCATTTTACGTTGCAGAAATAGCCCTTATACCCTGGGCAGTCACATTCCTGACCTCATTTGGATTAGGCATAGAGGTATTTTGTTTTGTATTGAATTTCATGGTGTCCCAAGATTCATTTAATAGTCCATTCAACAGCTATGGTCATTTCAGAGCTGCCCCAAAGAGATAAGAGAAGATACAGGAGAACTGCGCATATACATTCCTATTTGTTTCTAATAGACCTCATGGTTCTTTATTGTGCCTGGTGTAAAGGTAGAGAGAAAGGCTGCAGAACAATAGTTTGTCAAAATATGATATTATATATACAGTAAAACTCCAAAAAATGAAACCACTTTCTGAACCAAAAAAATGAGTTGTAATAATTAGGAAGTCTCATTATCAAGTTGAATTATAGGTTATTGAAAGTCGGTCTGAAAATAAGTGGCCATTATAACAAGTTGGTAGTAATATTGAGGTGGTTGCTATTCAAGATTTTTCTATACACATGAAAAAATTCTTCTTTTGTTTATGTAATATTTCTGTTTATTTCAGTATGGAATTTTGATCGGAATTGGTGTCCAGTTGCTAATATTGCTTTATCCTGTTGCAAGACCAAAAGTAACTGTAAGTATAATATCTGTGTTCTAGATTATGTTTAGATTTATTTGTTGTTTTTAACCCTTTGCCTCATAAGCATATTTTGGACTCTTCCAAATTCTAAGCAAATTTACGAAACATCAATTTACTTAAGAAAATTGGGTTATTTGTCCTGACATAGTGGAAACCATTGTGGCAAAAGAAGTCATTGCTTGTTATGAGCAATGTCATCTTTTGTCACAATGCTTTCAAAGATTGTCTGCTTCAGGGAAATGTGGTATTATGAGGCTAAGGGTTAAAAAACATAACTAATAAATCTAGATTTTTAGACAATCATGATTGATAAAGACACAGTCTAATTCTGCGGCCATTTTGTTATAACTTTACTATAATTTTTTAAACTGGGTATGGGTTATTTTAAGTCAAAACCTGTTTATCCAGAATTGTTGCTTCATTGATTCTCTGTGAAGAGTGGTAGTATTTAACTCAGTAAGTGTCTGAATGTTTTCTGACTATGTTAGAGGATTCAATCATTTAAAGCTAGTCATTGTGGTTTTTCAGCAAAGTCATTCTTACCATAAAAAAACAGCCTTTATTTTGCAAAATTTGACATATTTGTAAAGAAATACAAAGAGTTATTTTAAAAGTACCTGGATAAACTACGAACAAATTCTGTTCAAGGAAATAGAAATTGAAGTGCTACTTATGGTTTTAAACCTCATTTAAAACACACAAACTCTTGATCAATTTAAGAAACGGATTTATTTTGATAATTGTTTGTTTTTATGTGACTTATTGTCACTGGGGTTTAACGCCGTTTTCAACAATTTTTCCGTTATACACGGCGGCCGGTTGACGTAACCAGTTTTCCTGGACTGTATACTGACTGACCAGTACTAACTTACCCTTCCACAAGGAGCCAGCAACTTCTACAAAATCGACATTATTGTCAAATTTTCATGGAAGGGTATGACCTGTCATGACCGGGATTCGAACCTGGATCTCTGAGTTACAAGTCCAGTGCACTTACCACTGGACCACGGCCGAAGCTTGGACCAATAATAAAGTCACATACATAATTAGACGGAACATTATACTACTAGTCATTGTTTACTGGAATACTTTTTTATTCCTTATTGTTTGTATGTTGTATTAGATAAGCATACATATGTCTGATGGAAGGAATTATAAACCATCATCAAGCAAGGATAAGGTAAACTAGATAATGCTGAGTCTCTCTAATGTGCGAACAAGATGCTAAATATTTCCTGTTAAGTGCACCCATGGCATTTCTTTGTATTTAATGTTTTTTTTAAGCAGGTTTTCTGATGGAAAAAATCTGGTTATTTGATTGGTGAAGGTCAGTCAATGGGTGGATGGGCATCCACAATTTCTTCTGGGTGCAACTCCTTCATTTCTCAAGGGATTTTGAAAAAAAATTCATATAATTAACATCACCATGTGTCTCAGGGCATATTGTTGGGGTTTTATGATTTGATCGTTTTTTGCGGAATTATGGTCCTTTGTTTATTTTGTGCTCATGTAATATTCTGTGTGCAACTTCTCATGAAAGCATGGTTTTATGACAGTTCCTGTCATCTTGTTTCAATTATTTATTTATTGTTTTAATGATTTTGAATCCTTTGGATTTATTCTGTCGGATTGCAATGAGTCATGTTTTTTTTATTTTCTCAAAATTTTGGGAGTGTCTTTATTATGGGAGTGGCATTTATTGGGAAATATTTGGTAATCATTATAAGAGGATAATATCCTGTTTGTGGCATTGAAGAGATGTTGTGTGTACTAACTTGCATGCCTGCATAATGTAAAATTAGTTTACTTTATAAATTGTTGTTAGCATGATTAGATTACATTCTTGTTTCTTCTTATTAACACTCTGTTAAGTACAGTAAAACCTGTGAACATAGGCCACCCTTGGAAAAGACAAATTGTGGCCTTTATAAGCAGATGGCCTTTACTTGAAGGTAAATTTGTTCTAAATGATATATGAAGGTTTTCAAAGAATGGCCTATATTCACAGGGTGGTCTTTAATTTGAGGTTGCTGCAAACACAGGTTTGACAGTACATCAAATGTCGTAGACAATAAGTATGGACTTAGCTTTATCTTACAATATCAGTATTATCACATGATAGCTGCTATGTCTTTATTTTGTATCTATTCTTCTATACCTCTGTTGTGTGCGATGTTGTTTTATTTTGCATACTTATATTGGATATATCTTTAATTTACTCTTCTCTGACTGGTGTTTGTTGAGCTAAAATTTTTTTCACTTACGTTTTTCACTCATATCAGTATGGTTGACACTATAATGTAACTGTGCTAGCAAACAACTATACATTAATCTTATTAACAAAAATACTTGTTGAACAAATGTTGACAACTAATCCTGCATCATGATTGGTCTGTAGAGTTACAGGTTTCTGGTATCTGTCCAAGTATTTTATATTTAGACTGCTTTCTGGTCGTATTCTGTTCCATGGTAGTTTCAACAATTTCAATGATTTCGTCCCCTCTGATCGGCGACCAATCAGACCCCTGCAAACACGTTAAATTTGTTTATCTAATTTTATTACAAATGGAAACAGTGTGTTTTAGTACATGTAATACGAAATTAGGTTGTATCATATGAAAATTCTGTGCTTAATATCAAAAATTATGTTTTTAAGACTAACATTTAAGACTAAAGTTCTTAGTTATGAGTCATTATTTACGATTAATGTGTGACAACATGAAATTTAAGATTTCAGATAATAATTAATGTATTCTTAAATTTGTAAATGTTTATAGAACTAATTGTAGAAAGATTATAATTTTACTTTAACCATTTGCCTCATGAGTATATTTTGGACTTCCTAATTCTCAGTGAATATAATAAACATTAATTTATATAAGAAAATGGGTTATTTCTCTCTGACAGAGTGGAAAACATGGTGGCAAAAGAAGCCATTGCTCATTATAAGCAATGGCATCTTTTGCCACAATGTTTTCAAAAGTTGTCTACTTCAGATGCCGGGAAATGCAGTATTATGAGGCAAAGGGTTAAGGAGTGCAAGTCTAATTTTCTTCACAATCTATTACTTCAGGTTCGTAATATGGATTATGTAGTTGTTACATTCAACCAATCCATCAGGTTTCCATCTGTGGAATATCTTCAGTCCAAAATATTCAGATACATGTACACAGGTAATTGCACAAGCTGTTTTTTTTTTTTATTTACTCTACGGGTAGTGGTAATAAAACTGTTATCAGAACTGCTCAAAACACATCAATTCAACTCAAAGACTGTTTATAAATCACAACTAAATTACTTTACCTCATTTGAAACACCTTGGCTAATTCCATACCTCCATCTACCCTCAGAAGTACTAAAATCATAGCTTCATGTGCATTTAATGTATTTAAGTCTATTTGTTCTAAACTGCCAATCATTTTTTCAAGTTGGAATTTATTCGTTGAGAACAAAATTAGTACTAGTGTAGAATTCAGAAAACTAGTTTGGTTAACTTCACACCAGTAGTAACTGAAATATTGCTTATAACAGGTGTAAAACATGCAGACATTGTTTCACATGTGAGGAAATTTTCACACTGAAGCTGTCTAGCTGACTTACGAAAGGTCTATAGTTCTACCCAGGTGTATGTCTAGGGTCTTCCTTCACCATTAAACCTGGAAAGTTGCCAAATGACCCTGGCTGATGGCGCAACAATAAACCCCAGTGAAAAAAAAAAAGAAAAAAGAAATAACATTTGTAGTTTTTGTACTTCTCATACGTATTTGAACATTTCAGATGATGACAAGCCTAGATCTGTTGTATTAGATTGCCGTCATCTGGCTACTGGTTTAGACTATACCACGTTAATGGTGAGAAGAGAAAGAATATTTGTTGTTGTTAAGCTACTGACCATGGATTTAGTGTACCTCAGTCAGACTTAATGTTTTATCCTTAATTGTTAAGTTTTTAATGTTTGCAGAAAATCATTGAAAAAATTATTGCATAAAAAATACAGATGAAGGAATCCATATCTACATACATTGTTTGACATGTCTCAGTTATAACTATAAAATGTATTTGCAGAGCCTAATGAGGCATTGTAGTTGTTAAATAATTTTAGAATGTGTTATGCTTGTATTAGTTTAAGCTTTCTGATAGCGACAGAGCATTAAGACATATTTATAGAGGCATTTCTAAAAAATAATACTTACAAGGAATGTAATAATTTTGCTGCGTTATTTTGTTATGAAGCATTTATGATGTGGGGTAGGGATCGGCACTCACATCAAAAAATGCTTCTGATTGCAATACAGGGATTTTTCTTAATAATTTCAGGGTCTGATAGAAATAATTACTGACTTTAAAAGAAAAGGTGTTCACTTTGCTATGGCTGATGTCTTGGTTTGTAATACATTATTTAAATACTCATTGTATGGTTATTGATGTCAATATTACAATTATAGTAAAAATTTTGCGGTATAAATGTGTGGATAATTGATTTTTCAGACAAAGTCAAAGGCTTTTAACAAAAATTTTCTCAACTAAACATAACATTAATTGTCCCTTTTGAATCATATTTTTAAGTTTTATTCAGGAAATAGTAATGGTACAGGTAGTTACTTGTGGAGAGCAAGGTTAGTACTGGTATGGATTCCAGGTTGATTAGATATGGTGACTGTCTGTTAACTATGTCTTAAAACGGATGTGTAACCCGAAAAGTTTCTTTTGTTTGTTGCTATTATTAATGTTATTTGTGAAGTTATTATCACTGTTATTAGTAATGTTATTAATGCGTAGGTTCTACATTTTTACAGCCTGAGATACAACAAGAAATGGCTAATGCTAATATCAAAGATATCATATTTGGTGATACAGTCGAAGATTCTATCAAAAAAATAAAAGGTATGTCACATGACATTTCTGTGATCAAACAGAGTTAAATTCTTTCTAAGTGTAATTTTTTATGAGTTTTTTTTGCACACTGAGCCATTTTTTTAGTGATGCATATTTATTGCAGAAAACGTAAATGTCTGATGGCTTATGTTAAACGTTGTTGTTGATTCAAAATTTCATAAGTTGAGGATGCTGCAGCCATATTGATTAGTGACTTCAGATTTTGTAATTTTATTAGTTCACCGATAATGTTTTATGAAACCTTGAAAATGAAATTATGAAAAAAAATATTGTATGGTTCAGAGGAGTAATCTTTTGTTATAAGAGCCAGGACGATTTTACATGTGATATCATTTTGTTTGATTATTATTATGTAAGAAAAACATGCACAAGAAAGACTGATTTTACTTGATGGTTGTGGATATAAAACTAATCTCAACAAACAAAGT
This sequence comes from Lutraria rhynchaena, assembly GCA_008271625.1. Lineage (NCBI taxonomy): Eukaryota > Metazoa > Mollusca > Bivalvia > Venerida > Mactridae > Lutraria > Lutraria rhynchaena. The sequence continues at coordinate 644,286 of VIBL01000092.1, forward strand.
CAATGACATTGGATGAATGTTGCCAGTAATTTAAATTGAAGTAAATGATGAAATTGTCTTACTTAATTTTGTTCTTCAGCTGTAGATCTTAACCCAGTAGATGGTAAATTTTCATACACAGATAATTATTGTTATTTCAGACAGAAAGCGTTTTGTTTGTCTTGTTATGTATTTTATCTTGTATCTGGTTCATCATGTTTAATTGTATAAATTGGTGACTGGTTGCTGTCCTTGATTACTGTTCGTTTAAATACATACGGAAGTGTTTTTGGGCTAGGTTTTTTTGTTTTATTTGTCAACTTTTAACTTGAAAAGTTTAAGATTGGAGTTGGTATAATTCCTACCTTTAAAATTGATCAATGAAAGAAAATTTCCAAGTCTTAATATTCTTCCGTATGGACCAAATGTGTTTTAAATTGTCTGTCATGGTTGTGGAATATGCTTATGAAGAATATTTGTTTGTCCCGGATAAACTGATTTCTGTTTCCTGTAATGTTTAGCCTGTTCTTATGTCTGTTTGTGATGAGATAAAATAGTATTTTAGCATTTAAATGTTTTCTGTGGAATATTTTTTTCTTTTCTGATAACCTTTGTGGTATACTGGTATAGTTCTTGTGATAACTAAGGTATTGAAAAGTTAAAACATAAGCTTTAATGGCTCTTTGTTAATAACTTGTTGCAAAATTTGGAGTTTAATTTTGATTTCTCTTAGCTTTATTGGCCCTTCCATTTGATTTATTCATGTATGTAAGTCTGTACTCTTATCTCAATAGGTTTTTAGATCTTGGGATTGTGAATTGGAACCCTAGACTCAGCACTTGTACTAGATGTTGTTTACGTTTACTTGCAGAGAAAAAAATAAGTACTGGTACAGAATCCAGGAAAACTGGTTAAGTCAATTGTTCCCCTGTATATAACTGAAATACAGTAAAACCCGGTTACAAGCATTGACATCTCAAGCACCTGACTTATCTCAAGGAGTTTCTAAAGTCCCTTATAATTTTCAACCAACAAACAAATACCTCCTTATCCCGAACACCACATTTATCTTGAGGAGTTAGTCTGTTTCGATGATTTCTCGAAATAACGAGATTTTACTGTACTGTTAAAATCCCACGTAAAACAAAATACAACAAAAAAAACACACTAATTAATTTTTTTTACATATATGAGCATTTCGATGTTACAATTTGTCTGAACTATGTTTTCCAGGACATTATTATTTTGTATCCCTTAGTCTATGACATCTAATTATTGTTGTAGAAAAAGAGAAAGCTGGCATGTTTGATGATGAGCTTGAATCCTTGACTGTTACAAATGGAAAAGTGGTGCAAGCTACCGCAGTGAATGGTTCCCCAATACCGAATGTCCCGGAAGTGAATTATGGGTATGAAGATGAGATGGATGGCTCGGGATACCAAAGTTCGGAACATGATAGTGTCAGGTTGTAGTTGCGACTAGACGACAGTGACAGTGAATTGATTGACTTTAAGACTGTCAATAACTGTGGTTGATATTTATAACATGCTGCTGCTGTGACAAATCTATATACAGTCCTGTGTTTGTGGTCACCTCTGAATAAAGGCCACCCTGTGAATAAAGATCACATTTTGTGTTTCCCAATTGGCCTTTGTTCACAGGTTTGACTGTACACTTAACAAACTTCTAACACTTTCTGGATCCTTGTTGGATATTTCTTTAAATAGAAATAATAGAGTATCAAAATTGTACACACATATGCTCTGACAATTACCAATATCTTCGTGTGATGATATTGCAAAAGTTATTCATGGTTCACTGACTTTTTGAATAAAGAATGAAATAAGGGTAATCTTGTTTCTTTCTAAATATCATTAATGTTTGAATTATTTGAAAATATCTTTCAGTGGATGTTAGAAGATTTGAAAAGTATATTTGTTAACTTATAGATTATATATATTTGTTATCTGTTGTTACATATGTAGGCTACCACTACCATCCTTTAGTTTAATGTACATATCACCATTTTAGCCAAACTTTTGCAGAAATATTTTTTTAAAAAAAAATCGAGTGAAAATAATTTAAAAGCATGAGAAGTTATTTTGTATTTTGACTCAATGGAATTAATCATAGAGTGTAAGGAAAAGTTGATAAATGTGTAGAAGCATTGAAATTCATGTATTCCAACATTACCTTAACATCTATCTTTTTATATTCTGCAGGTGATTTTTGTACGCTTTCATTGACATTTTTTTGCAGGAAAATGTTCAACTTTTGATAATTTCATGTTTTTCTTAAATTCATCACTGATTTATGTTTTTGGTTAGCATGAAAGTTTATAATTTTACTGATCAAGAAGTACATTTAAGCTGAAAAATCAGACCAAAGTTTTATGTTGACGTGTATGAAATATATTTTTTATAATGTATGCCTTGGTCTTTTTGCAGAGTTTTGTGAATAATATTTTTTTTGATAAAATAACTGCTGGTTGTATGCTCCCAACTTATTTATATCATTTAATTTTCTATACAGTAAAACTTTGTTATTACAAGCATCAATGTCACGGGCACCCGACTTATCTCAAGGAGTTTTTAAAGTCCCATCAATTTTTATTGTATTTTTTTTGGTTATTGTGTATCATCTTCAACCAATGAACAAATACCGTGTTATAACAAGCACCACGTTTATATCGAGCATTCAGTCTGTTTTGATGACCCCTCGAGATAACGAGGTTTTACTGTAACTAGATATGTATGTGATTTTTTTATCATAAACTTTTTTTGCTGAAGCATTTCTGTGATTTGTTTTAGACTGTCTGTGTCTTTTTTATGTACATGTATCAATGTCGCGTAATTTAACCTGGTTTACCTTTAAAATACCCTGGCTGTCTTTATTTTTTTCATTAGGATTTTTAATGTCACACAAACAAACCAGATCATCTAGCGACTTTTCCAGCTTTAACAGTTTTGGAGGAAGACCCAAGATGTACACCTGGGTTGCTAGCTGGACAGTTCCCTAACATGGGATTTTTTTTCTGGTTCCAGGTGGGATTTGAACTCACAATGGTGAGGGGCTAGTGATTACTAGTCAGAGATCATAACCACTTGACCATGGAGGCCCCTCTGCCTATTTTGTTGTATTTAAATAATTACAAATGTAACAATTTAGAAAATATATTTATGAAAAATTGGTACTTTCTATAAATGATATTACATGATGTGTTTAATAGGGCTCTATTGTTTATAGCAGGAAAACCTTATAATACAAACAGCTTATTTCAACACACTTTTGTGTTAATATTCTTGTTGTGTTAAAGATGGAAGTATGTTGGTAATCTTTCAGTGGATAGAATTAGAAATTCAAGTTTATGCCATTTCTGGAAGTATTGCTTTGTGTTAAGATGTTGTGTTATTTTGTAAATATACTGAGCGATGTGGTAATGTTGTTGTTTATTTGCCACACAGCATGAACAGAATAAGTTTGAAACCTTATTTTGTATTGTCAAAACTCCATTCTTTTATGAGACTCCAGCTTTTGATTTTCCAATAAGGAAGGGAATTGATATAATCAAATAAGTGATACTGTAAGAACAATTAAAATAAAATTAATTTGTATGGAAGTAACTAAGTGATGGTTGTATTATATTGATGTAGTAGTTCATGTAATATGCAAGACAACTGCCGTCTAGATCAGGGATCTTTGGATAATGAGGGCTTTAAAAAATTGTCTCTCAAAGTATTTGTGATTTTTTGTCTCTTAAATGAATTGCAATTGCTTTTTAATAAGTGAATGATTTTGTACTGTGGTTGTACTTTTAGATGTGATCTATATTCTAGGATTTGATTGTTACGTTTTTTTTCATGGTTGATAAAGTAGGAATGTATTAAAATGTTGTTGTATGTTTTACAAGTTGTGAAATTATATGCATAAATGTGATATTGGCTTCATCAACTAATTTGTTATTACAGTATAATGTCACTTAGTGGCCACCTCATTGTATTGACAGGATGCATGTTTTACAGCTTATGATGGCTTTCCATTCTTTTAAAGGGCTTTGAGGATCGTTTTTCCAAACCGTGTAAATCCGTTGAGAAATAAGGGGGTGCATTCCAGCGGCATGTATATGCTAAAGTGTTGAGGTGGAGTTATCTATTGTTTTAAGGAGAGTAGAATGAAAGGAGTACAACTCTTTGTGACATACTGCAAAACTGTATCGGTAAAATGATGAGGAGGAGTTATCTATCATTTTAAGGAGACTAGAATTAAAGGGAAAAAGCTCTTTTTTTGTGACATGCCGCAAAGTGTTATCGCGTCAAGGCCCTAGCAATATTTTCAGGTTTTTAGAAATTTTCTTCTTGCACCCATGTAATGAATATCTTATTTTGAGGACAGCTTATTCTGGGACCAGTTTTCAATACTTCCTCTATTGTTCAAATTGATAATGAGACCACCTCAATATTATAGTTTTTTTGTGGTCCTTAAGGTGGCCTTAATATTGAAGTTTTACATTCTGTAAATTATTACTTGTATTTTTTGTTTGTCTGTTTGTATTTCATCTGTATTATTGGTGTGATAAAAGTAAGCACTTTGAACAAATATATATAAGACCATATGCATTTCTTCTCATCGTGGCTTTGAACTTTGTTCGATATTGGCTGTACCAGTACTTAACTTGTCTCAGAGGATGTTTGTATATAGAATTAAGAAGTCAGTTTATGAATAATAAACATATATATTTTAAATTATTTATATTTGTTGTCTATATATTATTTCATATGACATGTATTTAGCTCTCAATCAGTCAAAAATCATAGTCACCTGTGCTAGAGGTCACATTTTTAAGCTCATTTAATGCATTAGTCTCTTAGACATTCAACTGAACACCCCATTCCTTGCACTAACCCACCATCCCAAAGCCTGGGCTACTTGTCATTTCTATTCAGGCCGGTGAACTTTCTGGTGTATGCAGGCTAGTGATAAATAGTTTATTTTCAGTAGCCTATTTATACTTTGGGCCAGTGCTATAAAAAATTAGTTCAAACACTGCTCCAGCCTTTGGCTGGAATCTCCTAAATTCAATCACAAAATCTGAGTATCCCAATTTAACAGACAACCCAATTCTGTTTATTTATGGGCACAGGAATTTTTATACTTCAAATAATCAAAGCTAGTGACAAAAACCCTGTGCTGTATAGGAACCCTTCATTTTAACATTCAAGTACTAAACTGTACTGTATTTTAAGATCTGTTGTCTAGAACGTGATTCAGGGATGTACAACCCCAATTAAAGACCATATAATCTTGTCCTTTAACTTGAAGGGGCCAGGGTTATCAACACTTATGTATAACAACCTAATGTTGAACATAAATTGTTGTTAGCACTGAATACCCCGAGAAACCCATTTTGTTATTCCAATTAAGACCTTGTTATGAAAGAGTCAATCAAATAGTGATTCATTAGTTCAAAAAAATGCTAAATACTCATCCCTAAAATCGTATTATCTTACAAAATTTAAATGTTAAGGGAAATAACTACTACGGGTACTTTAATGAAGTCTGTTGTAGTTGCCTCCCTTACACCATTAAGTGATCCGTTTGACTAGGCGTTTGTGTTTAAAGCGTCTAGATGAGACAGACATTTGCATCGAGGACTAATGCAAGCGTCCGAACGAGACAGACTAAAGTTAAAGACGCGTCTGTAATCGTTTATTTGACAAAGTCTTCGGTATGTGTTAAAATTTTGTAAAACTAATTCCTTTAATAAGGACGTATTTAAAGTCAGATTTTTTATCTAAGTGTGCCTTATCGTTTCGGCAACAGTCCATAAATTCATTTGCATTTTAATGTTTTGGCTTTAGTTTTCGCGACTGTCTATAATGGCCGTTCATTTGAGTATTGACTTACCCTCATGTATTGAGTTACACTCACCTCCGGATTATCATATACCGTATACAGTAGGTAACCAACTGTTCGTTTAATTGTAGTATTGTTTACATTTATACGACAGTTTCTATTAGAAATTGCATATATATATATACTTACAGAATCAGCATATAATTGAAAATGAATCAAAATAAACAACAACCCAAATACAGTAAGTAAAGTTATTATTGTGCAGTAAAAGCCATATGTTAGTGCTTCTGAACAAGCCAAGTTATATTCTTGATACTCCACAAATACATTAGGATCTCATGCATGTAATATTGAATATTTAACAAGACCATACCTTATTCAAGATAACTGAAATACGCATGGTGTATGCATGTAACAGTGTTGTACATATAATGTATGTGTTTACAGTAGTTTGTATGCCCATCTGCACGATTAGCTCAATTGGTAGAGCAGCTGACTTGCAAGCAGAATGTCACCGGTGTGAACCCGCATTGGGAGCTTTATCTTCTGCCCCCCCATTACATGCATAAGAAAATTATTGCAGATTAATTATATCTCTTAACCCTTTACTTCATAATCCCGGGTTTTTACGTGTCTACCGCATTTTCATAATCCCGGGTTTTCACGTGTCTACCGGATTTTCATAATCCTGGGTTTTCACGTGTCTGATCTTCAACCTAAAATAAATCCCTTTTCCAGAAATATCACCGATTTTTTATTACAACAGTCATAAAATTCAATCTTTCATGAAGACAAACATCCAACAAAAATATTTGGTTTATATTTAAAAAAATGCCGTAAATACCATGTAAACACAAGACGTGTCAGTCGCCGATACGATCACTCGATGATTACACAGTTAGTTATGATCACACGGTAGTCTGCGGACATGCGGTTTATTTTTGACATCAATTATGCTGGAAATTTTGTTGAAAGATAGGTAAAACATCAATTCTTTGATATTTTCAAACATTCTTTGATGCCGTAAAAATTGTACACCACTGTTCCCGCTCTGTCTTTGAAGTCATAAAACAATGACACAGACTCGCGGCGAGTTCACATGAAAACAAATTCAAATTTCACCATATTTTGTGCTAATTGATGCAGTCATTAGGGAGATTAAGTCGGCAAAACAGTATGTGTCCTTGAATTATTACAAAAAAATGTGTCACCCGGTGTTTTATGACCCCCCCCCCCCGCATAGTTTTACAATCTGGCACGTGTGACAATTTCTTGACAAAATATATGACAGTAGATTTAATCCATGCCTAGGGGCCTTACAATTAAGATCAATAAAAAATATTGTCCACGAATGTACCGTGTATGATCAACTTGCTTAAATTTGGTACATGTACACAACCTTTGATTGTTTTAACTGCATTAGTTGAACTTGACACATTTAGCAGACAATGTCTGGGTCATGATGACATTAATTATGGGAAACAAATTCCTCAGCTTATAGAGTCAATCACTGGCTCAGAGCCAATTTGGCAGTGGGCCAATTTTACCCTTCTCATTTTTGATTGTTGATTATTTTAAGTTTTAGTGTTTGTAGTTAAAAATGAATTTAGTGGAGTAGGCCATAACATTTCTTGTAAGGAATTTTTGACCATCCTATGGTAAGTTCAAATATGAGATTTTATATTTATGAAATGTACAATAAAAATTATTATATTTTATATGTTATTATCCTACATTGAGAGAATAATTTATAGTTCATTCTTCAACATATTTATTGAATTATGTTTGATGAAAACCATGTGCCTGTGAACAGAAAAGGCAAACTAATAAAGTTTATGAGTACAAAATCCCACAGAATTTGTGTCACCTTGTACTCCTTATATTTCCCTTAATATATGCCTAATATCAAAACTTTCCACATTAGAAGAAAGATATTTTAAACATCAACAAATTGGCATAACTTAAAACTCATATAACCATTATTTAGCACTAAAATTAGGTGATGAAATGACCAGGTATCAAATCAGTAAAACGGAAAAGAAAAAAAATACTCTTGGAAATATTTGTATATTATATTATGTAACTTTTGTTCCTATTTATCTCCCTTAATATTTATCCTACAATTACAAAATTTATACCATAAGAAAGGTTACTTAATCATGAACAACTTTTGTGTTCACTCAAATTTGATTGGATTAATAATTAGTATAGTAATCAAGTGATGAAGTAGACACATGTCAAAACAGTAGCATTTTCCCAATAACCTGTATGGAGATAGTGTAGCAGTTTATCTAATCCACTATCAGTATACAGTAGGTATATTGACTAGGGGGCTATGAAGTAAAGGGTTAATAATGTTCCTAGTACAGTTAATTGTTCAATTGAAGTGATATGTGTATTTGTCACTGTGAACAAAGGAAAAGTCTGATGTTTAGAAACAAATTTTGTTCAGATTTTGGTTTGTTGGAAACACCCAGAACCACAGATGATAGCTCTGGATATGATGACACGGCACCATCGACCAGTACATGGAAGACTCCGTCTAAATCTGAGCATATTAGCAGGTCAAGTAATGCACCAAGCTCATCTGAGTCATGTACAAGAAAAGAATCATCAAGATATTCCTCTGGATCAAATATCAACTGTAACTCTCAGTCGGGGTAGAACATCATGTGTCAATTTCTTCTTCCAAATAAGCTTTATTTTAGCAATTATCATATCATTAAACCATCAAGTTTTGTCATATTTTTTAGATAAATCCTACCTAATTAACCTTTCTTATCTTGTATGTATGTATGCATAATTTATGGTCTAATTAGGGAATAGAGTTATGAAGTATTGGCTGCATATGCTATATTCCTCATTCAGATTTTATTGCAAACTGAATTAGCATTACCTCAAATGAATAAACCTTATTTAAATTATGATATGCCATTTACGTAAAGTATTTATTTTCCTCATTGTCTTGGATGCAATTGTCGTAACTGTCATATTTACATCTGTGTTATTTTTATTTTACCTGCTTAGAAATTGTTTCATTCTATATATTTTATTATTAAGTGGTGTAAGCAACAGTTCTTCATTCAAGAAACCAAGGTATAACTCTAACTTATCTACAAGTATTGGGACAAATTCATCATATTCAAACACACCATCCTTGCACAGAACTCCCTATATAGGTTCATCATCAACAAGAACTCCTGGATCTAGAAGAGCACCTTTTACCAGCTCAAGTTTTACTCCTGGGACTACGCCAGCCAGACTTGATAGGTCTGCTATTGTAGGTTTGTGATCCACAATAACACTTGAAATTTTGTGTATGGTTAAAGTAAGCTAGTTTGTGGGTTTTTTTTGGACATGTTTACAGGATAGGTCAAATGAATTTCAATAAAACTCTATGAAATATTCTAATGTTCACCTACTAGAAACAAAAATACAGGTAAATGAAATTGTTCAGATTGACTTTTATTACACATAAGGTATGTTTGATGTCATGTAGATTAAAATTTGACACCAGTCATAAACATCTCTATGGTGCAATATATTGTACTGTTTTGATCTTCAGCTATTGTTGAAGGCAGGGGACTAGCTAGAGGAGAGGTTGGCCTGGCAACAATAGATTTAAAGCAACCGGAGTTAATATTGTCTCAATTCTCTGATATGTCAACATATGTGAAAACTATTACTAAGTTGCAGATTATTCATCCGCTGGAGGTAAGGTTGTATAAAAGCTAATTTTCATTGTACGTTAAGTAGTGACAAAAAGGGTATAATTATGATTTTAATCTTTCCCAAGCGATAAAATGTGTTTTTGAATGAAAAAGTTAATGTCAACACATTTTTGTAAGCACGCTATTCATTTTTGTTTTGATATAAATATACCATCTTGATGAACTGTTTGGTTTCACTGCATTAATATCCATGAAGGATTTCACTTTGCAATTCTTATGTTTTATATTACAAAATTTTGCTGAAAAAAACACTTCATAAAAATGAATTTTACATTTTAATGATAATATTGCATAAATAAATGAACATCCTTTCCTTATTGACCAAACTCAAGTAAATACCGACTTGTATGATTGCAGTGTGGTTAATTTTCATTACATGTTTGCTTCAATTTTGTTTTATTTTGTATTAAGTGTAAGACATCTGTACATTGTATATTTTCTATTGTACTGATGTATTTTTCAGATTGTTTTACCAAATACAGCTTGTGAGTCTGGAAACATGACTAACTTGTCCAGGTTTATCTATAATCAGTTTCAAAATACGAGCATATCATCAGTGCAAAGAAAGTACTTTAATGAAACCAAAGGTATCCACTGAATTACTGTAAATATACTATAAGCTTGTTCTTGTACAATTGTTTGACTGTTAACAGTCAGAGTAAATGTTTGTACATAGACCAAATACTCTGATAATTTTGATTACTTCTCTTGGCTGCAAATAAAAATTTACCATATATTTTTATGGCATTTTGTACAAAATATCAGATTTTACTTTTGATGTTCTCTATTTGCTATACTGAATGCTTTTTTATTCTATATAGGTTTGCTGTATGTTAAGCAGTTGTGTGTTCCTGAGTTCAACAGCGTTGAGTTAGAAGTTTCTTCAAAGTAAGTGCATAAATGAACAACTTTCAGGTTTAGTGCATAAACATGTATAACATAATTTATAATATACTGAGGCCTAAAAAAATAGTTTTGTTTCCGGTTACCCGACTGACCCATCTATTACCTGCCGACTCATAAGTTTTTACAGCATCCAAAGCTTAGTGTTATATTGTAATTTTCTCAACAGTGTTGCAGTTATATGTAAAAAAAAACATGAAAGAAAAAAATCCCTACCCTACCGATTTTGGGGCATGTAACTGGAAACAAATCTTTTTTTGTTTAGGCCTGATCATTCTAAGTTATGATGCAATCTTTGGTCCTTTTGAGTAAATTCATGTACAGATGTGTTGATTAATTGAAATGCCAGAAAAAGTCTTGCTTAAATTAGATTTTAGGGACATGTTACCAAAATCTACCTTAGTTCATTAATTAAAATTTTGGTTTTATTGGTACATTATTTGGTATTAGACTGATTATTATGCACCAGTAAATAATATTTTTGTGTTTAAGATATTACTGTCTGGCTGCTGCAGCTGCCTTGATAAAGTATTTGGAGTTCATTCAGAATACAGTGTATGCTCCTGCTTCACTGAAAATTGTTTTCAAAGGCAGTGAAAATACTGCTATGATAGGTATGTTACTTGATCATTACCAGTACAATCAAATTATGATTTCAATGTGAAGTAAGTAATTATGCTCATTCAAAATTATTTTTTGTGTGTATGAAATCTTTTCTTTGAAAATAATATATGTGCATATTTCTATTTTTCACTGGGATTTAACATCGCGCCAGCAGCCAGAGTCATTTGGCAACTTTCCTGCTTTAATGGTGGAGGAAGACCGCATGCCTACATCTGATAGATGACTTCCTCTTATTTGAAATTTGGATTTAAACTCACAGCGCTAGTAGTTACTAGTCAGCGCCCAGGACCACTCAACCACTTTGGTTCCTTTTTCATATTTCTGTTTCATTGATAGTTGAAAGCTAATATCAAAAATATTTGATGAATGTCGGTATGAAATAAAGGCTATCAGTAAGTTTTGCTTACTATTTTCACACTTTAAGATGCTTCAACAGCAAGGAATCTTGAACTTCTACAGAATATGCGTGATCCAAGAAGTGACCATACATTATATGGTATACTGAACTACACAAAGACTGCTGGTGGAGCTAGGTTACTAAGATCTAACATTTTGCAACCACCTTCAGGTGAACATACATTTAAAACCACTTTTTAACAAGGATATAAATTATAGAAGAAATATTTATGATCATTGAAAAGTCACTTTTATTTGGGATAATTGTTGTAATAGAGAGAAACAAATTGAATGCTTCAGTGTTCTTTATTTATGTTATTTCTTTGATTTTTGAAGTGTTCAAATTTTACTGACTGTGCACAAGTATAATGACTTATCATTTATTTTTGTAGATGTTGACACTATTACTCTAAGACAAGATGTGGTAGCAGAATTAATTGAGAAATCTGAAGTATTCTATAATCTTCAAGCAGTGATTAGTCGTTTCTTAGACATTGATCATCTTCTTTCACTATGTGTACAAGTACCAAAACATGAGAATGTAAAAACTGCTGAAAACAAGATAACAAATATGATGTTCTTGAAGCATACCCTAGAACTTGTGACACCATTGAAAGAAGCCCTGGCCAACTGTGAAAATCCTCTGCTTATGGCATCATATAAAGTAAGAATATTATTTCTAATTTTCTTAACAGTCTTTGAGATGCATGGAAATAAAGTTATTGGATTTATTTGTCTATCTTCTTCTGAAATTAGTGCCATGACTTTTACTGGTTGCATAAATGAGCTTTTTAATCTTCAATTACTGTACCTTTGACATTGAAGGTTGGAATCTAATTGATAATTTGAAAAATAATTTTATAATGAGACTTAATTTGAAATGTCTTCAATTGGCCCAAAGGTTTTGTTCTAGTTTAGTATATAGAGTTTAATTCAGATATTCAATCATTTAAGGTGTTGCCAACACTTAAAAAAAATGTTAAGTGTTGGCAACACCTTAAATAATTGATTTAATTGAATATCATTCATTCAAGGTTATATGAAAATGAGCTTGCTTGCATATAATTTATTCCCTAAGTTAAAATCATTGATTTGTAATAATTCATACATAGCATTATTGAGAAACTTAGAAAAGAAAACAGTTAGCCATACTTAGTGACCGCCTCAATATTAAGACCATTTCATTAGAGCGACCACCTCTTTTTGTACATGTTTTCAATATTTCCTCAATATTCTGACTTGATGATCACCTCTACTTTAAGATCATTTTAAAGGTCTTAATACCAAGTTTTAATGTACATATTATCTATTACTCAGGTCCTAGATGACCCAAGATTTGCTACAATGTTAAACAAAATTAATTGTATTGTACATGAAGATGCAAGGTATCAGAAAGGGTCACTTCAAATGAGATCGCAGAAATGTTTTGCAGTAAAGGTAAACATTTTCTCATATGTCTACAATTTGTAAATATTATCTTTGTTTCAATACTGAAACAATATAGACATAGTAACATTAATTTTTAACATCGCCAAAGGACCAATTATTACATTTTTTATTCACATAAAACTTACAATCTGAATCAATTCAATGTAACCATTCATATATTTGAAACACAAGCAATTTCAACAGACCAGGTATTGTAAAATTATGATCATAAATGTGTAGTGATTAATCATTTTTTACTTTTTGTTTTATTCTCAGTGATTTTAGGATGTTTTAAATCATTCTATTTTTTGAATATTACAATCACAAGTCTGTTACTACTTTGTGATTTGAAATGCTTAGTTTCATATATTAATTGATGTGCAGGGGTTGGCTTTGCTGATGACAAAAATGAATAAAAGTTCGTTTATTGCCTAAAGTATGTGATTTACAGTTATGCTAGTAATGTTTTGCAGCCAAATATGAATGGTATGGAGACTGCATGCTTATTATATTCTGTTTATTTCAATCATTTTGATTACTTTTTACTGTTCTTTACATGTTTCTTTATGCTTTGGTTTTTTAAATCTTATGTGTGTATGTTCCTTGATTGTTAAAAGTTTTGCTGATTTATCATAGACTTCATTTTGTATAAGCGGAAGGTTACTGCTAGGATGTAACTCTTTCCTTCTTTCAGAAGATTTAATGTCTACTTCCCAGACTGTATGTACTTTAACAAAAATGTTCATATCTAATCTTGATCTGCTCAAAAAGATGTTTTTGCAACTTAAGTTGGATATTTTCCTCTCTACAAGTGTTTGTGCTATTGCACCCTTGTTGCTTAAATATTATATTTTTTTCTATCGCAGTACAACCTCTCCAGAGCAGCCCTCTATTGAACAACAACATCGCTTCAACAACAGCATGATTTTTTCCCACCGTCTGATTTAACATGAATTTAATCTCTGTAGAGCAACAATTTCTCAACAACAACATAATTTGATTCTTCCAGAGGGTGTTGCTTTGGAGAATTTGCACTGTAACTTAGTACTATTAGAAATTAGGATTTATTTTAAATGTATGTATCTAAAAGGCTTAATTATACTTGTGTACAATAATTGCAAATTAAGTTCAGATGTCTTGTATGGCTATCATAGTGATTCAGGTATCACTTATATATTGCTTATCTTTGTTTTGCCTTTTATGTTACAGGATTGTTGGACATTTCAAGAAAAACATACACAGAAATGATGGATGATATAAATGGTATACTAGGGCCTTTGTTTGCCAATTTGTTTTTTATTTTAACAGGACATCACACAAATTCATCCTTTCTTAAAAAATGCGATGAAGATCCCCCTTCTAAGGGTCCTGGCCCCATTCTCCCAAAATATTGAGAGCCTGTACTGTAGAAGTACCAACATATAAACTGAAATAAATTTTCTGCCCAGTTGTTAAAAAGAAATTTCTCTTTAGAAATAATATACAATTGAACAAACTTAATCTTTTATTTTGTTAATATTTGTTTTTTCAGATGGTAGTGATGTACAAGTATTTAGAACATTACACAACTCCGAATGCAGTTCAACAGTCTCCTATATTTTCTTGTTGTGACCATTAATTTGATTCATTGTTTGATAAAAGAACATTAAAGAAACGATTGTATCATCTTCAAATTCATTTTCCGATGATCATATCATGCTAACCAGATTTTTGAATTGGACCATTTACCCTTAAAAGTGGGATGATTGTAAGATATTAAATTCATTTTCAGATCTTGTAAACCAAATGTCTGAAACACACCATTTACCCTTGAAAGTTGGATGCAGTTCCAGCAGAGGGTTTCATATACAGATGCAGTGCACAGATGGATTCACAGTCGATGATCTTCCTGGGAAATTTATCAAAGTTTCCAAATCCAAGAACACATTAAGCTTTACAACTGCCGATCTGGTATAAATGTTCATAAAAACACTTCATTTGTGTGTAATAAAATATCAGCACTGTATAACTTTTTGAAGAAATCATGATCTAATTATCTTAATTCACAGAAATAAAAATTGCCAATTAACTATAAATGAGGCATGATTAGCATTGAATTCTTTTTCCGATGCATCTATTTAGAAAGACCTAGCTATGAGTTTATAAAACTTGAGGATGGATATTAATGCTTATAAGATATTGCTCTTTAAAGTTTAAATACATATTCTGGTCAATTTTTCTGAAATAATAATATATTATTAATATAATCATTGTTTTATTATCATAATTAACTCAAAACAAAAAGACAAAATAGGAGATTTGTGCTTGGAGACCAATCTAGATAGACTCCTCTGTTTGTGGCCAGTCAATAGTCATCTGTTAAATGAGTATCTATTTTAGATATGTATTAATATACTATAAAAATCCTTCAGTTTTAGAATTATTTCAATGATCAGATTACAGTAAAATGGTGGTAAAATCATGGCTCATACTAGTTACTTTAATTTTGTTTCAGATCAAGATGAATGGTATGATTTAATTACATTCAATAGTCTGTTCAATTATATGGAAAATGTAGTATAATTTAGCTTTTAGGGTAAAAATGATTGTCTGAATAAGAGCTTTTTATTTCGATAAAAGTCAGTGCATTCTTTTTTATTCTTTAAATTCTGAAACACTTAGTTTTTCACTGGACTTAAACTTCAAACCAACAGCCAAGGTCATTTGGCAACTTTTCTAGTTTTAATGATGGAAGAAAACCTCAGACCTCAGGATAGAACCAATGACCTTCTATGAGCTAGTTGGACAGCCTCCTCATTTGAGAAATTTGTCAGGTCTCGGGTGGGATTCAAACTCACGGTGGTGAGAGGTTAGTGATTACAATTCAGAGACCACAACCACTTGACCACAGAGGCCCCATAACCTAAAAGGTTTTAGGAAATTTAAGAAATAAACCTTTAAGATTTAGATTATGACTTGTCATGTATTCTTGTATTAAACATATAACAATAAAATAAAGTACAGTGCAACCTCTCCTCTCTTGAACAACAACCTCCCTTCAACAACAGTATGATTTTCCCCCTGTGCGATTTAATTATTAATTTAACCTCTCTAGAGCAACAAACTCTCAACAACAGCATAATTTTGCTCCTCCCAATGGATGTTTATTTGGAGAGGTTGCACTGTATATGCACAATTTTCATTAAACTTTTCTGTGCATTCTAGACAGAGTTAAAGAATCTTTGCATGAGATCTACATGATGACAAGCATGTGAGTGTTATCAGAAAACTGATATATTTTTCTTATGACAGGCTTTCCAAAAAAAATATAGAATCATATCAATGTCCGAAGTTATAGATTTTGAAATTTGTCTCCCAGCTCTAATCTCAATTTTGTGTATTTAATATTCTCGCATGAGTTATGATAAGATTTAAATACAGCCTTTTATACAGCATTTTGTGTGCTAGTATATTAATCAAAATATTCATTTACTTATGTGGCAACAGTAAAAAATGAGGTTTGAGATTGAAGACTGATCTTGTAATAATCTCAAGCCCTGCTTGGTAGTAAATTCATTAGGTAGTAAGTTAACAAACATTGACTTTGCCAATCCAAATGTTATATGAACAGTTTTTCATTGCAGAGTAATGACAGAATTATTAAACAACATAAGAGATGACATCGGAGCCTTGTACAAACTGACAGAGATTGTAGCCACAGTGGACATGTTGCTATCATTTGCTCACGCTTGTACATTGTCTGATTTTGGTTGGTATAATTATAATCATCCGAATTTTACACTTAACAGACCAATTGATTCATTTACTATTAACTCACCCTTCAGCACGATAAGGTTGAGTACTTAAATGTCTTTTAAGAAACCTTATACTGTTTGAGGAACTTAGACAGTTTTTACTGAATTGTTGAATTTGTTACATTCTCTTCCTTTA
This sequence comes from Lutraria rhynchaena, assembly GCA_008271625.1. Lineage (NCBI taxonomy): Eukaryota > Metazoa > Mollusca > Bivalvia > Venerida > Mactridae > Lutraria > Lutraria rhynchaena. The sequence continues at coordinate 661,130 of VIBL01000092.1, forward strand.
CCTTTTGATAATGATTGAATATAATCTTTTTCATTGTTATTATGAGCACAAACAATATTTTTCTTGTTTTTTTGTAGAAGTCCATTTACACTGGTATAACATTTTAACACTTGATGTAACTTCTAAGGAAAGATTATCATTAATGCTTATGAATTTCAAATATTTCATAATGCTGATAATATTGAAATGAATGAAATGATAATATTTACAGTCAGACCAGAGTTTACAGATACACTTGGTGTTAAACAAGGAAGACATCCCATCCTTGAGAAGATATCACTGGAACCTCCCATTCCTAATAATATTGTAAGACTCACACAGCTAAACTCTATGGAATTGTTTGAAGAAGTTTCATATGCCTGAACACTTCTTATTAACTTTCTGTTAATGAGTATATTCACATAAATTCTATTAAAACTTCTAGTGCCCCATGAACATATTTTCATATAACTCGAGCATTGATGATATTTAGTAAGCTAACTTTGTTCTCCACAAGTTACTGCTGACGTCTCCACATGAATGATCAGTGGATGAGAAAAGATGGTCTTTAATGCAATGGCATCTACTAACTACACTGATCCAGATTCAAACTCATGACCCATAGGTCTGTTGACCAGATGCTTTACCTATAGATCAAATTGGCAGGCTATGAGATAAATTTGGACTTTTCTGGTATTGAAAGCCATTCTTATGAAGTGTCAAATTACTGTTACGCATTACTAATTATTCATACATTTTCTTCTGCCAATTATATTTTTTAGTATGCATCTGATGACAGTAATTTCGTTATCATAACTGGTCCAAATATGGTAAGTATATGTAGTTATTGAAGTAAAAATATTTTTGTGTAAAGATAGCTGAGGCTTGAATCCCAATATTGTCATAATTACCATGATAAATTATTGTATAAAGCCAATATGCCATGATCTTTAACAATATACTTTCATTTGGTTCTGAGAATAATATTCATTTGGTTAACTTGTGTGTAATCCAGGTTCCAATTGCTCAATACAATTTCCTTATGTTTACAGTAATTTGGTGCCTAACTATCTTAGTGACATATACTACACTTTTAATTCACTGATAGTTATTGATGGTGTTTTTTTTTTTGCAAAAAAGTCATATAATTACAAGCATCATTGTACCTTTGTTAAGCAGTTTTTTTTTTCATTTTACAAAAAGTAATGAGGTGTTGATAACTGTTGTGAGCATTCATCGCACAAACCATTTAAAAAACAATAAAATAAGATTCCCTGGATATGCTATTTGCAAGTATCCACCATACCACACTGCTAGACTACACAGCCACAAACAAACCATCTTGGCATACATATCACATACATATAACTACATAGAAACACTGAATTGTGCAAAGACACACCCACCATCATAAAATACCTCCATTCCTTTTTTATCCATGAAAAATAAGTCTTCAATTGTTAGTTATTCTTCAACTTTTCAACTTCATCCATAGAGTGGAAAGTCTACCTATCTACGTCAGGTAGCATTACTTCAGATAATGGCACAGATTGGATCATATGTACCTGCTGAATATGCTTCCTTTAGAGTGGCAAAACAAATCTTCTCTAGAATTGGAAGTGATGATGATTTAGAAACAAATTCATCCACATTTATGCTTGAGGTTTGTCATTATTTCATTCTTAATATCAATCACTGTTTCACTGTTACCATCATTTAAGTACAATTTCCTTGTTAAAATGTATAGCCTATATTATACTATTTACTATATATTAATTTAAAATCATGTCTAAAAATACAAACAGTTGGATTCACTTCGAAATTGACTTCTGTATCTTTTTTTGTTATTAGAAATATCTCTTTTCATTTTCTTTGTATTTTATTGTTGTTACTGATTACTGTGATTACTGGTTTTATCAAACTGGTATGTCTTCTGATTGAGTTCTGTAACTATAGTATATGACATAATCTTGTTTTTCAGATGAGAGAAATGAATTACATTATACAGACAACCAGTGCTAATTCACTGATTATCATTGATGAACTTGGACGTGGTAATATACATCATCAGTATCCGAAGAGTATCAAGATATTTTTCTTATACAAAGAATAATACGTTGCTCAAATTTCACATTATTGCAGCAAGCCTATAATTAGTCTGTTATGTTGCCAATTATGTATGAAGACATATGTTACTTTTGAAATTTCAAATCTTTTACTGTGATATGAACCATACATTTTTCATTCATATAGAGCTATGTGCAAATAAGAATTAGGCGACTCTAACTCCAGAATAGTAATAATTGAATTTTTTTTTCTCAGGTACCAGCGCTGAAGAAGGAGTTGGTCTGTGTTTTTCAATTTGTGAGCATTTACTGAATACTAAGGTATTATTTTCTTATTATATTTTTATCAGAAATATGATGGTTCATCAGAAAAAATATCTTAGATTGTTCTTTAAGAAACATTTGTCTGTAATTTAGGGGTCTGTTGTGCAAATTCAGACATTTATACACGTCCATTAACACTTAATGTAAATTTTATGAACAAAATTTTCATACAATTCTTGAGTATTTCGAACATTTTTTTCCAACTAGAAATATAAATCCTTATTGTTCTTCATTTTAGCAGTTGAATTTATCATTTGTGTCAGAACACTGAGATTACAGAATTTTCAAAGTTTGTTTGTATGAGTTTTATAATTTATTTATGGTGACACATTTTTTTCAGGCATTCACCTTTTTTGTGACACATTTTCCTGAGCTTACATCATTGGACAATTTATATCCGAATGTAGAGAAGTATGTTGCATATATATCGAAAACAAACTGTTTTATATCAAAAATTAATAGTTAGTTGTATAGATGGAAATGTTGAAAAAAGGGGCCTCCACAGTTGATTTTTATTGTCTCTGACTATTAATTGCTAGCCTTGCTTCACTGAGGTCGAATCCCATATGGGAACAAATATCACTTGTGAAGAAGATGTCCAGCTAGCTTACTGAAGGTCAGTTGTTTTAGACAGGTGTACACCAGGTGTCTTTCTCCTCTGTTAAAGCTGGGAATAGCTGCCAAATGTTGGTACAATAATATACCCAGACAAAAAATGTTTTTAAAAAGCTTTACGACTTAAACTTGGTTATTTTGAGTATACAGTCATAATGTTTTCGGACATCTACATTGGAATTATCTTCACAAAATTACTTTTTATAGTACTTCTAAGCTAAAGTACCAGTAATTGGGTATCATCCTTTTTTTCTTTGAATACAATGCTTGGTTCAAATATCGTATATTGGTTTATAAGACTGTTCAGTTTGTTTGATAAAATTTCTGTAAATTATAAACAAATGTTGACTATATATTCTGCAGCTGCTTTTTTGAGATTCGTAGAAGTTTCAGCACTGAAGCAAACTGTGATAAAGTTGTCTATACACATATACTGTCTAAAGGAAAAACAGAGGAGAAACATTATGGTAATTTAAAAGACATTGTTCAAATTAGTTTTTTTTTGAAAGACATTGTACTAATTTGATTGTCTAAATGATGTTGTTCTAATTTGAATGTCTTATAGACGTCCTAACTAGATTATCTAAAAACCCTGTTCTGTTTAACTTGTTTATTGTATTTGTTTAATTTTTGAAGGAAGCTTTCTAACTGATGCTTTGTGAGAAGAAACCAGAGTTTTTAAGATCTTTAAGGCATGGCCTTATTCAACTCAGTGTAAAAATTAAGCTGTAATTATATAAACTTGCATTCTAATTTATTTATTAAGTACTCATAGGTGTTAGATAGGAACTTTCAATAGAATTTTAAAAAAGTAGTTGAAATTGCTTTTTGAGTGATGCTTTTCTTAAGGTTGAATGATTTAATATGATGCAATGTACTAGTTTTTACATAATCAAGCAATATGAATTCTATATACTCAGACTGAAAAAAGATTTACATTCTTTCCATCAGAATGAATGTAAATGCAAAAATGAAAAGCTAAAATATATACTGGTATTTAATTAGATATAACCAAATAGAAAAAAAATTGAAAGCATATTTTCACTATGTTTGTGGCATTGTAGGAATACAGCTAGCTGAAATGTCCACTTTACCCCAAGCTGTTATTAGTGAAGCTAAAAAGTTGGCTCACAAACTTGAAGAAGAAAAGAAGGTTACTTTTTATTCATTCACATGTTTAATTACAAATGGAAAACATAGAAAAAAATGAAGTACCAGTCTTTAAGAACCGAAATGCTGAAAAACAGTATACATTTCTGAAACATTTAAAAATCAACACACCTACGATTGTACTTTTGTAATGCTACTTCTGAGTGCATGTTTGATCTTCTACTTAAATTCTTAGCGAACTTTTGCTGTAATTTTGTACTGTTTATTTGATAGATATCTCAGAAGTGGTATGTGTAATCCAACAGTTGACTTTATTCTTCTAGTAACCAAGAATATTTATCAATGAACTATTACCTATGAAATGTGGAGAACAATTCATTATTTCTTGCTTTCAGCAAAAAAAAATGTGATTATAGTCAGAAAATTGTTGCATAGATTAGTTTATTTTAGTAGTTACTAGTTTATTGTTGTTATTTAATACCAATGGCCCTGACCACCTCATTACAAAGACTTCTTGCTTTAGGGTTGATTTCCAGGATTTGCAGTGTTTTTCAACTTTCTATATTAAGACCTACTCAATATAAAGACCATTTTCTTTAGTTCCAAAGGTGGTCATAATATCATAGTTTTTACTGAATATTTGCTTTTTCAGAAAAGTCAAACTCAGAATAAAGAATTATGCCAGGAAAGAGCAAGTTTTAAACTTGCTACAAGACTTGCACAGGCTGCAAAGAGTTCTATGCTGGATGAAGAAAGTTTAAGACATTATGTATTGTCACTGAGGAAAAAGTACGATGAAGAAATAACTAGCCTAGAAGAGTAATGAGGATAGCTATAGATAAATAATACAGCAGCTTGATGTTCTTAAACTTGTACTAATTTTTCATTCTTAAAGCTCTTGTTCATAATCTGTATGTGTAACTGTACGCAAATAAATCTGTATTTCCGTAATTGTCAGTTGTTTTTCTACTTTGAAATTAAAGCAATATCTGGATATTGTGTGATTCATTATCTAGCATACCTACAGTATAGAAGAAGGGAACACATACATTGCTCCATGTCCATTATGCAGGCACTTCCTGTCCAAGTCTTAGTTTATGCTAATTTATTTTAGCTCGATTGTGAAACAAGCAATTTGCTTATATTAATTATACTTGAGTTAGCTTCCTGGACACTACACCAGACTGAAGTTCATGAATGAAACCTGTCGAATCCAGGATTCGAACTCAGGACCTTTGGATCAGAGGTCTGATGCTCTACCTCTAAGTCTTAAGAACACTACATGTGTTAGCATCACACAACTAGCTATACACACAAGCATGGCTCAATCAGCATGATCAAAAGTTATCACACATGTTCAAAGTCTTAAACTATACATGTATAGAATAGTTATGTAAGTCTTTGACTTGTCCTACAAGTCTCCATGCCATCCTTTTTGATACATATCATGCATATTTATGACTTCCATCCCATTACTGGGTTCCATGAAGAAATGTCATTCTAAAACATTATATTTCTGCCGCTGATGATATCAACAGATTTTTTGTACATAAATTGGTGTGCTCATTCGTGATCAAATGGTGCATGCCTATATTTTTCCTAGGTGATCACTTACTCAAGAATAATGTGTCTACATATATGTATTGCATTATTTACCAATGCATCGAAGTATATAAGAATGATATAAGGGCTGAGTGTTGGATAAATTTTACTTTTTGCTCGTTTTTCAATTGAATTGAATTATCCTACATTTTGCACCAGGAAAAATGCCACAAGCTTATAGCAGAAGATAATTATTTTAGTCATATAAATCACAGTCCAAGCACCAAAAGTTCATTGGCTTCTTACACCTAAGAATGTTATTAGGTATTAGAAGTTTATGAGGCTAAACCTTATATTGGTCCCAGATTCTATCAGCAACTTCAATAAGTTTTCTTCAATGTGTGAAGTTCGCACAGTTCTAATTTTGCAAATATGAATGTTTAATTTAGTACTAATTCTTCGAGAAAATGGTCTTGAACATTTGAATTGAAGAGACATCTACAGACGTGCGCTATCTGAACTTACCTGTACAATATCACGTGGTCGATCACATGATTCAACAAAATGGTGGCCGTTTCGCTGATTTTGGTTGCAGCTGCGATTTGTTTATTTACGTACTGGGTTTTGCGTCTTGAAAAAATCAGAAGACATGTCGATAAACTTGGGGGACCGAAATCGCTCCCTCTGATTGGAAATCTTCACCAGCTCAGTCGAAATGCCAAAGGTATCACGTTTTCTGTTATAAGTCCGTCTTCAGGTCAACGTTATCGATTTTTACCCGTTTTTGGATTCAAACTATATTAATCATGTTTCTGGATATGTACCTTGAAATTATTCATTCAGCAGCGTGAAAATATATAAATTTGGTGACAAAAACTGAACTGTTCAATTTCAATATAAGTTTCTATCTTGCTTAATAAAGTAAACCAGTTTGACCTAGAATATGACCTTATTAAATAGTTGTTTAAAATCGACGAGTCCGTAGCATAGTATATAAAATACTGTATTTGATATTTAGACTTTTTTCATCTTAAATTCTGTAATATTGAAATAAACCTTTGTACTGGTTAATAAGGGTATAACATAGCATTTAGTTAATACTACAAGAATTTCATTTGACCCTTAAAACAGCATTTGGACTCTAGTAAACTGTAAAATAAAGATTTTGACGCATGAGAATTTGTACCAAAGAGTCAAATTTACTATGAATTTGAAAAAAAATTGTTGACTCTTCATATTATCATCAACCAAGGATAATTTTTGACATCTAGTGAGGACCCTGTACTAGCTTGCAGAATAAAGATATTTTTATTTGTTATTCTGGGTACTATATTTTCCTTCGAAAATTGATTTGGAGATAAAAACTATTGTAGAAGAATGCCCTCCTGTTATGTACTGAAACAATCATGCTACAATGATAATTCTAGCTAGTGTCCGTTTAATAGTCTAAACTAAAGATAGAAATAATTAAATTATATTATGATTAAAATTGGTCTACCCAGTGGTTATACTGTCACAAATGAGAAAAATGACGAATCAGCGTTTGTAATGTATGTTTTCATTTTAGATTTCACTCAGCAGTTGTATGAAATAACAAAGGAGTTTGAGCATCTTCCTGCATTCAGACTTCTTCTTGGTGGGTATCCAATTATTCTCGTGTCCTCTCCTGAAGAAGCTGAGGTATGATCTTCATATATAGATGACAGTGTTTTTGTTTTCAATTTTGGGGGAAGGGGATCACTGCCTGTTGGTTGGGGATAATAAGCCCAGGGACAAGCAAAATAGGGAATTTTCATTTCTCGTGAAAATGTGCTTAATCTCTTTACATTTCTTATAAACAAGTAAGTTACACACATTTATAACACCAAACACTTATATTTAAGCATTTACCTGATATTTTTTCACTTTAAATCAGATCAAATATAATTGTAATGTATAGTAAATGTATTGATAAAATTTTTATTAAAGCTGTTTTAATGGGTCATTGTATGACTGAAAATTTACTTTTCTTGATGTAGCTTTTGATGGAAGTGTGTTCAGTAAAGCTCCTCTATTATGGACAGTTGTGGTTCTGGTGGAGAGTCCTTCATAGCGGGGTGTCCTTAATATCGTAGCTCAATTGTCAGTTGAAGAATGTCTGTTCTTTTAAAATCTGTCCCTAATACCGGAGTGTCCATAATTGTGGGGTGTCCGTTAGGTGAGGTTTTAATGTATTTACATTATTAGTCTATAAAGGATAGCAATGTACTTTTTATTCACTTTTTTCAGCCTTTGATGAACAGTATGAAGCATATGGACAAATCTGCAGATTATGATTTCTTACACCCATGGTTAGCTACAGGACTGCTTACAAGGTTTGTGAATTATTTGTATTACTATTCAGGTTTTTTTCTCAGCATTTTGGGAACATGACCCAACCCTCAGAATTGGGAATTTTTGCAATTTGCAAATGCAAAATCACACTGTATAAAAATAACGCCAGAGTAGTGCACCAGTCTAAAAATATATAATCAGTGATTGTTTTCCTCATATTATTCGCACTTGCTACCCTTGACCCCAAACACGTTGTAAAATTGGTGAAAAGTAATTTTTCTTTTTCATTTTCTCAATTGAATTAGGAATTTTGGGCGGCAATTGGGAAAAAACATTTTTTTGGCCATTGGGAACATGACCGAATATCAGTCGTCAAAAGGCCCAAAAAAAAGCCTGCTACAAACATCTGTAGTTAAATTTTTTAAAAACGCTCTAGAGAAAGTTTAGAGCAATCATTATCAATTGATGGTGCTAGGTTAACTTAATCACATTAGGCATAAAATAAGAAGTGCCTGCTTACCTCTAACACGACTGACCCTATTTTTTTTCTGCCTATCCTAGACTTTTTTTTGATCTTAGTCATTTTTTCTTGCCAATATGGTCATTTTTATTTTAACTATATCTCTGACATTAAAAAATATGTTTTAATAATGAATATTGCACCGCCCTTATTTTTTTCATGATGTTAGTGGAAATAAGGTATTTATTTTTATACCTTAGTTTTGTAGGATTAATATAATATGATACATAACGTATAATAATTGTTCAAAATGCTATTTAAAATCAAGGACTATTTGGTACCTTATCCTTATGTGCCTTTGATTTTTGTATCTATACAGTACTGGTGATAAATGGAGGATAAGACGCAAACTGCTCACTCCAACGTTTCACTTCAAAATCCTTTATGATTTTGTTGGTGTTTTTAATGATCAGACGAAAATTTTGACTTCAAAATTGAAAGCAAAAGCTGATGGAAAAACAACTGTAAATGTGTTCAGTGACATCACTTTATGTGCCTTGGATATCATTTGTGGTGAGTGACATAATGTGGTATCTGTATCATTATTTTTTTCACCGGGATTTAACATCACACCGACAGCCGGTTTTTTCCAGCTTTAATGGTGGAGAAAAAATCCAGGTATACTCAGCGGTAGAACCATTGACCTTCCGTAAGCTAGCTGGGCAGCTTCCTCCCATACGGGAGTTGAATTCATCTAGGGGTTAAGGGGCTTGTGATCAGAGACCTTAACCAATCAACCCGTATCATTGATATCAACGCTGTTATCTTATATTACATTTACTCTTAGTATGTATTCTGTTAATACTATTGTTAAAGTCATGTTTCAGGCCCTGGTCCAGTGGTTAGTGCACTGTACTTGTAACCCTGCAAACAGGGTTCAAATCCCGGTTCTGGCCGCTTATACCCTTGTATGAAAATTTTACAAAAATGTCGATTTTCCTCCATATGTGGCGAAGTTGCCAGCTCCTTGCGGAAGGGTTAGTTAGTATTGGTTGGTATACAGTCCAGGAAAATTGGTTAGGTGAACCAGTCATCATATAAAATGAAAAATTGTTGAAAAACAATGTTAAACTCAATGAAAAAAATATACCGGTAGTCATGTTCATATGTTTTTTTTGACTGCTCTGTGTCAGCATGTTTCAGCCACTAACTCAGTTATGTATTAATCTTGAATAATTGTACAATTCTGCACATATTTAAACAGTTATTGTTGAAGTGATGATTAAAATTTGTTTACTGATAGACGCACATTATTTGTAATGAATTTTTGATGCTCTTTTTGTAACGTCAGTGATAGTAATGATTAAGAGGACTTGCTGACATTGGTTTCTACAGATTTATCTTAATTGCAGGGCTTTCATTTGGCCCTTAAAATAACATGTTGCTCTTAAAATCAGTAAAATAAAGCTTTTGACTCTTGAGAATTTGTACCAGAGGGTCACATTTACAACAAAATTAGAAGGAAATTTTGTTGACCCTTCAAATTATCATAAACCAAGGGTCATTTTGGACTCTCAACTTTTGATGTCTAGTGAAAACTTTGAATAAAGAGGGCTTTCTAACATTGGTTTTTACTGTATTGACAGATTTATCTTAATTGCTTAGTATCATTTTTTAGAATCTGCCATGGGCAAGGCAGTGAATGCACAGAAAAACAGTAATTCAGAATATGTACAAGCTGTCTACAAGTAAGTCTGGTTTACAGTTCATTCTTTTTATGATAATAAAACAGTTGTGTGCCTGAATTTAGGGAATTGACGAATGATTTACTTTGTATCTTGTCTATTGTCTAGTTTACATTTTTAGCAAAACATTCACTGGAAATATATTCAAAAATACTTGAAGTTCAACTTCAACTAAGGCATGGATTCATCAATAGTGTCATATATGTGATTTTTTTTCACATATTTTACAGCCAAATGTCTGGTGTTTCCCCTAGCCCAAAAAAGTTATATTTTCCCCTAAATGTTACATAAATAAATGATGATTTTTCAAATTTCCCCCTTATTCTGATATATCATGTTATATTTTTCCCTTCAGAAAGCCATAGGTAGTTTTGAAAATTCAAAAAAAATCACTGCTTATTTTTAGGTGCAAAGAATTCATTTCCTTTTCTATCTATAGCCAACAGTTTATGCTAGAATTCAATGTCTGCTATTGAACTATGCTCACTTAGGCAATAAATCAGTCTCCCTCGGTCCTGGTCCTGCAATATTATGCATATAAAACACACTCTTGTTTTCTGTATGTATCATGTATCACATTAAAATGGTTGAGTTTGTTATCTAGGTTTAAACTTGTACAATGTATGAATCTAGATAATAGTAAAAGTACACAATGTTCTACAATTAAGGTTGATGTGAAGAAAAAAAGAACCTCTTGATAAGTTTTAGCATATCCTGATAAGTTATCATCATACAGGTTTCACTTCACCTTGTTGAGATAAATTATGACATGACAACTACAATTTGCGTCCACAGACTCTTTATTGTAGAATATATAAGTAACACTGGCTCAAATTGTGTCTTCATTCTCTTATCTTGATTTTTATGTTTTAAACTTTATACCCTGATTTTTTATGTTTTAAGCTTTTACCCTGGTTTTTATGTTTGAACCTTATACCCTAATTTTTATGTTTAGACTGTATACCCTGATTTTTTTTACATTTGAAGTTCATACTGTGATTTTTGTGTTTTAAACTATTTTAACTTGAAATGTCTTTTAAATAATTCTGAATGCATTTATTTTGCAGTCACAAATCTGTAACTCTTGCTTGTGTTAACATATTATGTACTTTTTAATGCAATGTCTCAAGGAATCAAGTTCTTACCATTTTAATTGAAACATTCTAGAGCATCTGAATACACATTTATACGACAAAGATCACCATGGTTATGGCCGAAAGTAGGATTTGATTTACTGGGACCTGGTAAAGACTATGATAGAAGTTTGTCCGTACTTCATGGATTCACCGAGAATGTAAGTACTGTAAAGTCCTCTATTAAGAACAGTTGTAGTATTGGTGAAAAGTGTCCTTAATTGTAGGGTGTCCTTTCTAATGGAGCTCAGGTGTCAGTCGAAAAATGGCATCAATGTTCTTTCAAAAATTGTTCGTATTTGTCTGCTGTCCATAATGTGAGGTTCTACTGTACACTATTCATGTTAAAAAATGCCGGACTTTCCTGACAATGTAATTTTAATTTTTAGAATCTTATCATGCTTATTTCATTGTTCATTTCATGTGTCATACTTAATTTGTAATTTATATTGAAGTAAATTTTGTTTAGGTTATCAGAGAAAGACAAGCTGAATTCTCTAAATCATACAACAACAAGATGACTATGCAAGATCTGTTAGATGAACAAGATGCTGATGAATGTATGGGTAAAAAACAGAGACTTGCATTCCTTGATATGTTATTGTGCACATCAGCTGATGGTAAAAAGCTTTCTTTCTTTGATATCCGAGAAGAAGTGGATACCTTTATGTTTGAGGTATGTTAGTTATCACTAGGCCATCCTTAAAAAATTGTTAGTCTGAGCTTATGGGACCTACTCATTAAAAAATTCCAAATTTTACCAAAACATTTTTGTTGTTCTTTATTTCAGCTATTCATTTGTTTTCTAGTACAAGCATAAGATATTAAGAGCAACAAAAATACCTACCTACCCACTATTAAATGTTTGGCTCAAGTGACTGCAAACCAAATTTATTTTTGAAGAATGGCCTTAGATACGACCTGTGTTGAAACCGTATGAATAGAGGCCTAGTTTTGTTTCAATTTGCAGACTGCACAATCCTTTGTTTTATGCCAACTAAGGTGCAATTATGTTAGCTACTGTCAAGTCAGTTAGAATTGTTTCCTTTAGCAAGGGTCGTTCAAAAAGTTATTACAATTAGATAAAATGTACATGTTTTTCTGTATAAATTCATGAAGTGTACATTCTGGTACATGTTGTTTATAGAATTTTTTTGTTGAATTGGTGACTTTTTGGTGTAAAAAAATGCAAAGATGTATAAATATTCTTCACTGTTTTGTAAATAATATAAATATAAGCTTCCAAATTAAATGTTTTTTGTCTTGTACAATGTTTGACATTGTTATTTGTACTCTGATCATTGTTTAGGGACATGACACAACAGCTATGGCTTCAAGCTGGGCTACACATTTGATTGGAGCAAACCCTGATGTACAGAAGAAAGTTCACGAAGAGCTGGATGCCATATTTGGTGAGGAAAATATAAAAGTTTTGTTGTATTTGTTCGGTTACTGGGTTTGAGTGATAGGTAACTCGGCTTGAGTGATAGCATGCCGTTGCATGTTACGTATGTCTGAAATTTGGTTTTATAGGGACTTGTCAAGTTTATGTACAGTGCAAGCTTTCCAAAGCAACACTTTGGGAGAAGCAAAATTATGTTGTTGTTGAGAGGTCGTTGCTCTAGAGAGGTTAAATTAATAGTTAAATCGTACAATGGGAAAAAATCATGATATTGTTGAATGGCAGTTGTTGCTCAAGAGAGGGCCACTCTGGAGAGGTTGCACTGTACACTCTAGGAAAACTTTAAAAGGGACTGGTCTTGTTGTTAATTTGTTTTTATGAGTTAAAACAAAGGTAATGGTTGTTACTGTTTTAAAGTGCCTATCTTGTATGTACATGTAACTTGATAATTCTTGAAATAATTCTTGCAGTCTTGCAATTGTTTCTATCAAAATGTAATGGTCTATTGGGTATGTAAATGTTATATTTAGTAAAACCACATATGGCGAGCACCACAATATTAAGAATAATGAAATATAACAATCACTTCTTTTTTTTGGAATGGTTTTCAACACATGTATTACTTTGTTGAAGAACCTTGGAAGGTCAGTGGTTTTTCCTTGGGTTGTCCTCCACCATTAAAGATGGAATAGTTGCCAAATGACCTTGGCTGTTGATGTGACATCAAATCCCAGAGAAAAATAAAGGTCCCGATGGTGATTTAATATTGATGTTTTACTGTATTGACAATACATTCATTTTACAGGTAACAGTGACAGAGACGCTACTATGGATGACTTGAAGGAAATGAAATATCTGGAATGCTGTATCAAGGTCAGAATTCAATATTTAGTAAAGCCTTGATAATGAGATCACCTTTTTGGACCTGAAAATTTTAGGTCATAATCATGAAGTGGTCTCATTATCAAGTTGAATTATAGTGGAATGTTTGGAAGCTGGTACATGGTAAATATGGTCATGATTTATTCCATATTTGTTTTTGAAAATTAACTAGTTAGTTATTCTGAAGAGTTTCTGGCAGTTTAGCTTTAGAAAATTTAATGCTGAATATAGATTTTTTTATAAATTCAGGAAGCATTGAGAATATATCCATCAGTTCCATTCTTTGCTAGGAGTTTGACTGAAAACACTAAAATAGGTAGGTTGGACAGCATATTTTATTATTGTCTTGTTTGCAGCATATTGCTCTTACATTTGATGGTCTTAACATTAGCATTTGAATTATTACACTATATTATTACCACATGGCCAGAAAAAATCATGCTTATGGTTACTTGACCCAAGTAAAGTAGGTTAAATATGCTGCAAAACTTCTTCATTTTTTTATACTTTTATACCTTGCAGGTACAATTTGTCTGAAATATTTCTGTACTTTTGATTTTGCTGTTCAATACTTAACAGTTGGTGACAAAAGTATGATCAGTCAGGTTAATTGTAAACACAACTATTTTTTCTGGCCTAACAAATTATCTTTTATTACCGGTAATCTAGGTTTTATTATGTACATTTTGTTTGTGTGGCCATATTGAGCCAACCATTTTCTCATCTTAAAAAATTCAAAACAGTACAGTTGTGTCATACCCACACAAATGATTATATGCTAAAACATTTTTTATTCATTAATTAATGACCTACAGTAATTGATTTAAAGAAATGAACTAAATAGCTGCAGTTTGATTATTAGTATAGATAGAAATCAGGCAGTGAGACATGATGAAAGGTCAAGGATTGTTTTACTCTTTAAAATAGGGGTATGTAATACAATGACCAAGTACTTTTCTGAACGTAACCTTAAGGTATCGTAAGTGGCTATATGGTGATATCAAGTTTTACTAATTTACAGTTTTAAAAAGTCAACCATAATTGTATACATTAATAAACCCACTATACAGAGTCTATTGCAAGTGATTTGAAACAAATATTGTACTTGGTCTGTCTTCTATAAACCAATATCGCACGTAATTTTCATATTTTTGAATAAAGATCACTACTCTGTATATAAGGATATATTACAACAATTAGCCTTAAAATAACAATCATGGTATAATGCAGGGAACCGTGTCACAGATTTTTGATAACGTCCTCCGTTCTTTAGATATTTGACTTTAAAGAAATTCCGTAGCCTGAACCCCGCTGACAATTACGTAATACGCCATAAAATAAAAACGAAAACAAATATCAAAATTCTGTGACACGGTTCCCTAGATAAGCATTTCCGCTACAAAATACCGAAAACCGCTTTGAAATCCATCTTCAAATAAGGCGGCAATCTTTGTTCAAAAATAGCACCCACTGCGTTTTTTCTAAGCGAGAAATTAACAATAAAAGTGTCAGATCATTATCACCTTGTGTAATCAACAATTATTCTATAAATTAATACAGCCTACTAAAATTTGATAACCAATCACATTTGTTCATCATTAGCGGACCAATTAGTGAAACCGCCCACCATTTTAGATGACTCTAAAGAGCTTAATTACGAATTATTTGTCAAAATAGTATCATATCGTACCGATGCAATACACAGTACATCAGATTTCTCGTCAACCGAGAGGCTCTCAACGGGGAAAACGGCTGATTGGGAAATCGAGTTGAATATGGCTGGGGAAACCGCTATATAAATTAAATGAAAGGTAACCATGCATTTAGTGTAAAATTAAGAACTTAAGATGTGATTGATTTGTAGAAAAGTGTCTATGTTTTATGACTGTTAATGTAATCATTTAAAAACATACTAATATATAAAGGTAATTGGATACATAACAGAATAATATAAGATTCTCGAAAAACATGTGCGTCCGATGTCCATAAGGCGTTACTGTTTTTCATCTTATTGTTTGTTTGATAGCTTTTTAATATTTTACCAAAATATACAGAGTTGCTTAATAAAAGTGCACGTTGAAATAACTTTATTTTATTGATTACATCAATGAAATAGCGAAAATAATAATTTTCGTTGACCCAGTCTCCCTGTATTAATTTACTGGCGATTTAAATATATTTTAGTTTTATAACTTTAATTGTGTTTGAAACCTGACTCTGGAATATATAAATTTAATTAAACTTGCAAAAATGGTACGTCATAACATTAACGGGGTAACAATCTTTGACAGCTCGTTTTCTTATCGTGTGCGTTTTATTGCAAGGTGCATGAAGTGTCTGCATACCATATTGCTGTTTATTATATCTCCCGCCAAAACATAAAGAAATATGTGATGCGACATATATAAGGTCTAAATTGACCCATATTGATAGTATAATTAGCAAGGCGTTATAGTATGATATCGATATCACACTTCAATAAGATCACCGTTCCGGATCGGTTATTTCATCATATATTTCATATTAAAAGTACATTAGATGCTAGTAGTCCAATCGACCAAGGTGTTAATGAATTCACACCTTTCTTGCACATCAAATGATTGTTGCAGTTATATATTTATTACGTAATTTTCCACCATAAAGTTTCCATTTTCACAATATGTCACGTCACTATGGTCAAGTTTTTTACGGGATATAGATTTATGCAGTTCGGTATATTTAGCATTCGTAAACCAACTTCCGCGAGAAAGAGATTTCTAACTACATTTTTCAATTTTTGAGAACACTCTAACACCTTGCTTAGCCTTATTTTTCTTATTTCCCATTTTAATCCGCTTGATGTTGATAATCTGTCGAATTTCAAATACTTATGTTAACATACGGCAAGCGATACCAAATTTAATATCGATTGATACAAAATTGCCCTTAAGGAGCCCCTAACAACGCCGCCTCCTAGATCGTTCTCGCTGATAAAGTGGAGTCGATATGGGGGTGCAGTTTTTATCGCGATAAAACACTATTTTTGCATATTCGGATCGATTTTTTTGTTGCATGGTATGATAGTATGATATTTAATTATTGTTAATAACTTAAAATGTCATTTTCGCTTATTTTTACGTTTGTAGCCACTTACGCTACCTTAATCTCAATTAAAACTGACAAATAAGTGTTATTTATATATCGTGGAAACCACTTAAACGTTCGAAAATGCCACTCACCCTGCAGAATGGACTTAGGCGATCTTTGACCATTCACAGGTCATTGCCAGACTATAACATCCTTTTCTTGACAGTCAATAAATCTTTACTGTTAGATTGTTTATTATTATTCCAGCGGGTGTTGAATTGTCCAAAGGAAGTACTGCCATTATTGTACCGGCAGCCATTCATATGCGAGAAGCTATCTACCCAGACCCCGAGAAATTCGATCCTGACAGATTCTTGCCAGAAAATTGTACGAAAAGGCATCCATATGCTTACATACCATTTTCTGCTGGTGCGAGGAATTGTATTGGTGAGTGATTGTTTATGTAAAGATCATGATTTTTAATGTTTTGTGTGGTGTTGGAATGTTTTGTACCACAAATCACTGACTGTTGTTTTATTGAACTGGTGGATCTTTGTCTAAATAAGACAATGGTGCTTCTAGTTAAACATGAGAATGCAAAGGATTGCGAGGTCTCTTGGCACCTAGTCAATTGTTATATGTTTATATGTGAATTTAATCAGGGAGACTATGTAATGTATAGTCCCTGATGTGATGAGGTATTGTTTTCAAAGTCTGCCTAAAATTAAATTTTTTTTTTCTGTGAATGAACATCATTTTATGTTGCATGTCTTGTCATTGGTTATTAATTTTGCTACTTTATTGGTTTTGATTTATTTTTGTATACTTGTTTATAATTCAGGCCAAAAATTTGCCATTTTGGAAGAGAAGGTGATACTTTCATCCATTTTCCGTAACTTCTCTGTGAAGAGTATGCAAGGAAGAGATGAGTTGTGCCCCATGGCTGAATTAATCTTGAGACCAGGAAATGGTATTGAAGTTATCCTTACAGAAAGGTGTAAGCAGTGATTTAAATCAACGTTGTTGTTTAGAGGACAATTTCTATTGTGTAAGCTGACTGTTTCAGAATCAAACCATGACATTTTATATGTAGACAATGCATATTTCATTCTATTCATGTAATTGTGATCCTTAACGGATATTTTATTTTCAAACTTCCAGTATTGAAAGACATAGACCAAAGAAAATTTTTCCAGTGTCTTTAGGATTTCAAATTGTGATCTGTTTGTGATCATCTATTATTTTATAAAGGAACCACATTACTTTAGAGCTTGATTTAGTCGCTAATTAATACTTTTTAGCTCCACTTGAGCACGTAATGCTAAGTGAGCTATAGTGATAAGTCAGTCTCAGGCATGTTGTCCACACTCGGGGGGGGGGGTGTTAACACTCAAGAGATCACACTTTTGAGTGAATCTTCATCTGGTCAGAATGTTTCGTCTCAGTGATATCGTGGACAAGTTTGAACATGGGTCATCTGGGGTCACAAACCAGGTCACCAGGTCAAATCACATGAAAGCGTTAGAGGTTACAATCTTTACTCAGGTGAGCAAATAGGGTCATCATGGCTCTCTTGTACTTATTGAAATCAGTATTATAGATTGTGTATTATTTCATTTGTGAGTCATTTTAGTTTTTTCCAAAATCAGTGTTTTGTGTCACATGTTCACATGTCGTCTTTCCCATTGTTATCTTTTTGATCAAAAATTAAACATTTATGAATGCTTACTTTTGTCTATGAAATCGTGTATTATTATAACAAGAACTTTAGTTTCATTCTATTGATGAAGAACAATTAATTATTATAGAATTTGGACATCTATAGATCAAGACAAATGATTGCCATGAATTATAAATATTTTATTGTTAAAATTTGTTAAGAATGATTTTCTTTAGATTGTATCAAGTATTAACATATGATTTATTTCTGTTAAATGTTGATTATTGATTAATTTTATCCTTTACAGATATATGTAATACTTAATTGATGAATTGATTGCTAGTATGGCATATTAAATACATTTTCTCCAATAACTTTGTTGTTTCTTGGGTCCTCCTTATTCTGCGTGGAAAATTGAAACACAAAAGAAGTACTAGTATTTCCATGAAGAATCTACTTCATTCAACTATTGGTTTATATTTAGTCTTGAAGGTACCAGTTGGGGATGGGTCCTCCATGGGTGAGTAGCTATGGTTTCTGATGGGAAATCACTAGCCTCTTACCTCTGTGAGTTCAAATCCTATAATATGAAACCAGGCAAATTTCTCATGCTGTCCAGCTGGCTTAAGAATGGCCAGTAGATCTACCCAGGTGTATATGTAGGGTCTTCCACTGTTCCAAGCTTGAATAGTCGCGAAATGACACTGACTGTTAGTGTGAAATTAACCCCAGTGAAAAAAGGTACTTGTAGATTAACAAGTTGATTCATTTTTTGCATGATGGACTTGACCAAGGCTTTTCCATGTTAACTGAGTTAGTGAGTGAAGCTGATGGTTCATGGAACATGGTTCCAGTAATATTTTACTATGTTACAAGTTATATTCTATCATCAATACAATTTATTTGCTCGATAGTTTATCAATAGAAGTGTGCATATGCTTGTTTTGTTTTTATGTGACTTATTGTCACTGGGATTTAATGCAATTATTCAACAATTTTTCGGTTATATGCGGCGACCTGGTTCATCTAACGAGTTTTCCTGAACTGTATATTAACCTGTACTGACTTACCCTTCCACAAGAAGCTGGCAACTTCATATATGGAAGAAAATCAACATTTTTGTCAAATTTTCATAGAAGGGTATGACCTGCTGCAACCAAGATTCAAACCCTGATCAGCGGGTTACAAGTCTAGCACACTAACCACTGGACCACAGCTGCGGCCTATGCATATGCATGGATAGAACCAATAAAAAAAAGTACCATAAAGCACAAGTTATGATGAACTCAGATGTTGTGAGGAATCTGATACAGTGAGATAGTTATTTCTCCCAGAACACATCAGTTCCCAGAAATACAATATAACCATGTTCTACTGTTTTATCATTCATAGTTTGACACTGGTATGCGTTTATATAGAGTAATTTAATTATATTTGTGTTTGCTTCAAATGCCAAATGATTGCCAATATGAACACAGGTATATTGATTGAACGCTTGACATTAACCCACTTGCAACATTCTTCAATGCTACAATGAAATTGAATTAAACGTCACATGTTGACCGTAATCTTAAGAAATTTTTCAATTCCCTGAAAGTGTTAATGTGAGATAGAATTATCTCACAATATGACCAAGACTTGTCAAAACCAAAGGCTGCATACTTGGTTATTTCTATGATAAATCTTATCATGAACTATAAATGTACAATAGTAATTACTTTAAATGTATACCAATGTTTGTTCTACGAAATAACGACATTAAGTGCTTTACTGTAGTTGAGATACGGAACCATAAAGCTGTTGATTTAGAGATTATATTCTAGGTGATGGCACTATGTCGATTCATTAAATTAAATACAGACTGTTGATTTATTGTAACAAGTGTCATTTAAATGTCTATGTGTATGTATACACATTTCTTGGACTCTAAGTATTTTTTTTTGTTAACTTATGTTGATAAGTAAAACTTTAAGACTTTAATAACCCATCTGTCTATATCGTTTGTAAGTACTGTAAGTGTTTAACCACCCCATTATTTTCAGATTCTGCTCACAAGGTTAACCCAGCAGTCTCCAAAGCCCTTTTTTAACCTTTCATTGAAGTCACGTTATGTATTGCCCCCGCCGAATTGCTAAATTGGAAGAGCGTTAATCATACTGACTTCTGGTCAGGTGTTCAAACCTTTGGCATGGCACATGCTCTCAGTGGTGAATTAATTCATTGAAGGAATTATGTCTAAAGCCATTTGTATTCCAGCGCTGATCAGTTTGGTTGAAAAGTTGGCAGTTACTTGTGGAGAACAAGGTTAGCAATAGGACAGAATTCAGGAACATGGTTTTTGTTTGCTGGCCTTTGGTATATAAATGAATTATTGTTCAAAACTTGGTGACCCCAATATTTTTTATTGTAATTTTATTGTACACTGTAATTTGTTGCATAGATATCAAATAATAAAAATAAATATTACACCAGTCACTGTCTGCTCTTGGGATGTGTGGAATGCTTTTTATTTAACTACTTTAAATAATTATACGTGGAGCATAATGGTGGCTCAAAAACGAATGATAATGTTATGCAACTGTCAAGCATTAATGCATTTTGCAACAAACTGTGAGATACTTGACCTAAATACTTCTATCTTCTCGTTATACAACTTGTTTGTTTGATGCAAATAATCCCGTCTTCAACCAGCAGTGGTATGCAGGACACCAGGTGTTTCATGTTGAATTCATCGAATCGTTTAAATCTTCATCTTATCGAGTTTTATCCTTTCGTAGAATTGTTCATCAGGATTGCTGCTTCCTTGAGGTTGAAGCTTACAACAGACACAACCATTCGTCAGAGTAGTGCATTTCTTTTCAAACATTTATACGAAGCATCTAACAGCACTGCCAAATATGCAAGGCGTTTGCTTTGCTTCGAAAGTAGTTTTTTCTGACCATATTTTTATTTTGTGAAATGTTTGATGACGGGAAATGCAATCGTACCACTATATAAACGAGTGTCCTTGTGGAGTGTTATAAATTAAATTTTTTCCCCCGAGGTTTTACTTTGTACCTGGGATCAATATATGTGTATAAAACGTGATTTGAATATAATAAATGAATGGATACATCTACCATTTTTGCCTTTCAAGATAGGGTATAAACCAGTGACAACACACAACTACGTAACATCCCTATATAAACATACGATAAGCGCCTCTCGTTCACTCTAAGTTCTTTCCGTACTTAAAATTTTGCCAGTGTTTGATAAGCAGCGAACTTTTATCGTGGCGAGCGACCATATACATGCTGTATCTCTTGCCGAAGCAATGTTTGGTCGACATAGTTAAGTAAATATTTTAGTTTCGGAGACTTAAATCAAGATGTCGGAACAAACAAAGCTGCAGAAAGTGACGAAGACAATATTTTTGGTGCTCGTATGGGTCTGTATTGTAAGTATATATTCTTTTAATCATAATATTTTTCACACCGTTTTATCATTTCGGACTAAATGACAGCTGAGACCATTACACACAGATGACTGCAAGAGATGCGAAACAACCGAAAAAGTTTTTAACGCACGTCGAACATCTCTTGTGAATGTTGCTAAGGTGTAGAACAAGAGATCTATAAAAAGTCCAGGTACTTGGATGTTAACGTTCATATTTGTACGATTTAAATATTAGGATCCACGCTTGAAAGTTTCGGTTATTTGCTCTAATCTCTGATTGACAGGCAAAAAAGTCCCTTGACAAATGCTTGCATAATTTTTGCATAAAATGTACTTGCAAGTTTTTCCTCGCTGTAATGTTAACAACAACAACAAAAATGAAAGAAGTAAGTATATTTTAAAAACCATGACAAGCATATTTCTCAAGTTTCAGTCATTGTCTGAATTGAATATTTCAGGGATTAACGTTAGAAATTACAGGACCAACACTGAAAGATTTAATGATACGCCTTGATGTAGACTATGAATCCATGTCAACGGCAGTTTTTGGTCGTAGTGCTGGCTTTTTCATTGGGTCAGCTGTGGGTGGGGTTCTTGTCGACAAATTAGGATTTTACTGTGATCTCATGGTCGCTATATGTTTGGATCTGATGGGATTATCGATAGTGACGTTACCATGGGCACCAAACACAGAATTAATCTTCTTCATTAGTTTATTAGGAGGAACGTTTGAAGGAATCATTAATATTGGTAAGAGACAAATTTTATTATGGTTCCCACTCTTAATCCAGAGTTGTCGTTCGTTATCCATCACATAGATCTATGTCAACGTCTCAACTTTTACAAGATAGGACAAGAAATAAAGCCTCAAATGGTACAAATTTTACAACTAAGTGAAACAATTGTTTTCATACAATACTTTTGGTAATAAGATTACAAAATCGCATAATTGGAAAGAAAAGGCAGAAGTTGATTAAATTCTGAAAACAAATGCACTATATTTGTTTTTGTTTTGTTTTTATGTGATTTATTGTCACTGGGGTTTAACGCCGTTTTCAACAATTTTTCCGTTATACACGGCGGCCAGTTGACGTAACCAGTTTTCCTGGACTGTATACTAACCAGTACTAACTTACCCTTCCACAATGAGCCAGCAACTTCACATATGCAGGAAAATTGACACTTTTGTCAAATTTTCATAGAAGGGTATGACCTGCCGCGACTGGAATTCGAACCCGGATCTCCAGCGCACTAACCACTGGACCACGGCCGCGGCCAAATGCACATAAAGAAAGAAAAACAAAAACATACATTTGAGTATCAGATTGGATTTAAAGGAGACTCGGCCACATGTTTTTGAACTACCTTTCAGACGTTGACAGATATACGGAGAATGACGAACGACAATCATTGCTATATATTGTATTGTACCATAATATATATCTATCGGACGTTCAAGCTCAGTACATAGTAAAAACTAGTTAATGATATTTTTATGAAACATTCGCATGATTGAAGTATATCGGCTCATATTCATTCAGTGTATACCTTTAGTTAAGCCGTGCTTAAAAAACCTGTTCCTGATATTAAGAAAGCGCAGTAAATGTTTTGTCCATTTCCTATTTCAGCGGGACAGAAGCTTATCATCAATATGTGGCTGGAAAAATCAGCCTCACCATTACATCTACTGCATGGAGGATTCGGCGTTGGCTCATTTATAATTCCGTTAGTGGCTAACCCGTTCCTCGCCAAGCCTGCTCCAGACGACGTTCGTAACACAACGTCAACAAACAGTTCAGCACTGTGCGACACATGTAGTATTATACCCTCAACCATTGCACCAACGACAACCACTGAAAAACAATTTCTACCGGAGACTTCACGGATAGAATATGCATACGCTATTGCGGGTTCAGTAGCAGTCTGTGTTTCCTTCATATTCTATGTTTATCATTATTTGGGTATCAAAGAACGGCGGAAAATGCCAAACACGACTGAAATGGTAACCAAAGCCGATGACAATCAAACGGCCGAGTCGTCTCATGATCACATTTTATCATTCCGAGAAATGTTTAATCCATCAACATGCGCCAACGGAAAATTTTGTTACGGTCTATCTATTTTTGTCCTAGTTTTCCTATTCTTTATGCAAGCGGTTGGAGGAGAGAGAGTTGGTGGGAAATTCATTCGTGTTTTCTCCATTGATTATTTGGATTTCTCATCCGACGATGGCTCTTACCTGAACACCGTATTCTGGATTGCCTTTACTTGCGGACGTTTTGCAGGTTTTGTGGCTGCTAGGTGGATTCCAATAAGAATTCTCATTCTTATCGAAACTGGTGGTTGCCTAGCATCGGCAATAGCTTTGAAGTTTGTAGGAGCATCCAGTCCTCAAGCCTTATGGATCACCATGCCTATTCTGGCCGTGTTTATAGCTCCGCTCTTTCCGTCAGGAATCGGTTGGGCTGAATTTCACATTGACGTCACAGGTATTGCAATCACAGTGTTCCTTTTAGGCGGATCAATCGGCGGTATTATATACATGAAACTCATTGGCTTCTTGTATGATCACTATGGACCGGAAAGTTTCTTATACACGTTGCTAGGATACGCTATTGTGGCTTTTGGATTGGCTGTGGTTATGACAATAATAGGTGGTATGAATGGAAGCAAAATAAAGGAAAATGGACATGTTGATAATGATACAAAAGCTCAGCCGGAATCAGTTGCAACATCTTTCACGGATGTTTCAACATATGACAAAGTTGATGAGCATTTGTCTGAGAAAAGTGAAACAGTTCATATGTAACTTCAATGCAGTAGGTTTTTGTCATTAAGTACAGTAAAATAAAACATTTGTAATGCTTTAACACAGAATATGATATAAATTTACTTGCATAAAAGTAAAGTATAAGCGGTACAAAAAAGAAAAGCAAATTACTGGTTCACAAAATCAAGCGTACTACACCATTGTAACAGTTAAGAGAAATGCAAAGTAACCCTTAACGTAACATATATAGCCAACATTCAGTGCTCACTCGCACAAAAAACACTTAACTATTAAGTTTCACAGTCTCACTACAACAAAGTTACAAAAAACTTTATTTACTATTTCAGCGGTTACCTATATTTCTTCCATAATTCAACTGGATAATGAGACCGTCTCAGTATCAAGACCATTTATTTTTACTAAGGCCGCTATTTACGGGGAGGAGGTACCAAAGGTTGTGTTGATATCAAGCTTTTAGGAGAAGGTCAGAGGTCAGAAAACAATAGTAGTGTTTCCGCTTACTTACCCGACCGTTCCTATTTTTTGGCACCGCCCCAAACGTTTCTAACAGCAAAGTCCTAAGTACGAAATTATTTAGGGACTAATCGAGCCTCAAATGTAAGAAAGATGTTTAGAATGTTTTGTGACTTACCTGTCTTATTTTTTAAATAAGCTTGATGTAATGTTTGCGTTTCATTGTGTCCTTAAAAAACAGAGAATGAAAAGCTGCAGCATGATTTGATGTGAAATTAATGTGATATAAATGTGCAGATATCCTGTTACTCTAAGCAGAATAAATGTGTTGTATATATGTAATTGTTCATGTGTAATATTGCTTTAAATAAGTCCTAAATCATATACGATTATAATCCAACCGGAATTACTTAAATATATACCTAAAAGAAATCTACCCATACTTTATTCTACAATAGAACATGGTTGGCTGTTCCGTTTCTCCCATCCGGATGTTACCTAACAATTATAATGACTAATTATGACGTAACGTCTTACTATCACGCCCTACTAGTCACGTCTCCGTAGAATGACAAAAAACAGCAAACGGATAGTTTACAGTCCAGGATATTAGTAATGTTATTTTCCAAACCAATTACCAATAAAACGTCAGTCATGCATAGTGTTCACCCGTCTTGACCAGGACACTTGTATATCATGTCAACACTCATACACAATCTCCAGTACCCTAGTAATTATTTTTGTATTTTTATTTTAGCCGGTTTAAAGCCAGTTTTCAACAGTATTTCAGTTGGGTTAAGTGCCGGCGGTATTTAAATAAAATTGTTGAAATCATGCCTGAAAGCTGAAATAAAAATAAAAAAAATGTTGACTTCAAGACTGGGTTGATATGCAACTTTCATTAATTCGCTAGATACGCAAATTTACTATACGAACGCAACAGCCAGCACAACAATTGCACCTGATTTTTTTATTGTTATAATTATATTTGATGTTTGAATGTAAACGCAGTATTGCCAAACGCGCAAAGGAATAATAAACTCTTGATACACATAAAGACGAACAATCCATTAAACCATAAATTGATGCACATACTTTCATAAGTTTTCTGTATCATCATCTTACGTTTGTCTTTCTGAACCCTGAACCTCCAGATGATATAAATCGTTCTGTTCCATATTCTTTGTCCAATTAAATCGACTTCCATGCTGCGAACCGACTAAATCCAGTATAATCGCCAGACAGAAAGCTAAAGCTCCGTAGCCCAGGACTTGGTAAAGAAATGTGTAGGCACCGATATGTTCATACAGATAACCAATGATACGCAGGTGGCTGATGCCGCCCACAGATCCCCCGAGTAGAATTAACATCATTCCCATTCCAGTTAATTCCAGATGATAGTCGGCCCAAGCGACCCCCGTAGGCCACAGGGGAGCAATAAAAATCCCTAACGGCTGAACCAGTATCCAATAAGCAAGTGTATTACTTTGTGCGAAAATATTTAGCAAAATAGAAACAACTAATAAACCTCCTGTTTGAACTAAAATCAAAATGCGGACAGAAATCCATCTAGCTGCAACGGAAAAAGACAGTCGACCGACTGTGAAGCTTATCCAAAATGCTGTATTTATGTATGAAGCATTGTCATTAGAGAAATTTAATCGATCGATAGAAAAACTGCGAATAAATCCAGCAACGACCCTTTCTCCACCTCCACTGTTCGCAAAATAAAGAAACATAAGGACAAATAACTGAATACCATACAACAAACGACCACCAGAGCAAGTGGCGGGATTTATCATTTGTAGTATTGTCCTTTTTGCATTTGAATTACTTTGAGAACTAGGCGAGTCTTCTTTTATTTCAGTAGTTTTGAAAGAGAATGTAGTGCCACAAGTGCGGCTGAAATCGCGTAGGAATATTCTATACGTGATTCGGTGATGTACTCTGGTTCAGTTATTGACTTGACAGAAGAAGACGTTGGTGTGAATAATGAAGAGTTAGCGTCTTGTCTGTTTATCAGAACCGTTTCATTATCGGGTTTCTTAAGAGCCAGGAATGGATTGGTGTAAAGAGGAATCAGAAACGATCCAATTCCGTAACCAGAATGAAGCAGAATCATCGGCGTCGCTGCTTTCTCGAGCCATAGCTTCAAAACAAGTCTTTGACCAGCTGAAAAAAAATGTAAGATAAACACTGCAGTCTAACCTATCTTGATCACCAAAATATCGAATCTATTTAAGAAATGACAAAATGGCAGTGTACGATAACCAGGGCTGTTCTGATTCATCTAAATACTAATAGGTACCGGATTGTTGCTAAGCAACGTGCATGTCGTATCGGAATGTCCAGTATCGCCGTATCGGACGATTTGCAGTTCTTATGAAAGCATTTAATGTTATGACATTCAATACTTTTAAGACCGGAGTGCGATGATAATACATGTATAACACAACGTGAACATTTAGTCCTTCACTTATTTTAAGCATTTGATCATTTACACGGATACATTTAATGTCTCACACACGTACTTGACACGTGGCAATACATAAATCTAAAATAATAAGACACAGGCTCCAAATTCTACGCACCTACATTGATGATTGTCTCAACCAAACCTCCAATGAAGCACAAGAACCATAGCACTTCAGTATTGGGAGACCAGGGCACCGCTACTGTTATAATAGCCGCAATGTCTAAGCTTACAGCTACCATAAGATGACAATACTTTCCGAACCGATCCACAAGAAATCCTCCCATAAGGCTGCCAGGAAAATAGCCAACGCTCCTACCAGAGACAGCGAAGGCAACGTTTTCATAATCTGTGTTCAATTTTAGCTTCAAATCTATCAATGTTGGTCCGTAGATTTCAAGATATAGTCCCTGAGGAGCACAACTAAAACTTTCAAAAATGTCTTTTTGGATAAAAACTTGATATAAGATCGCTTGAGAACATCATTTTGACGCAAATCATGTTTTCAGAAATTTCCTTAACAAAACAAACATAAACGACGAACATTTAAGCAAGTTATTAAATACAATTTAATCTCTGGAAACCAGACCCTGTCCGGATTGGACCAAAAGTCCGGTTTTCTGATAATTCGGGTTCTCAAAGAACTATTCATCATGGAAATGAAAAAAAATGGGACTTGAAATATATACGCCTGAATATGTCGAATGCAATATTTCCCCTAGATGATTGATAATCACATGTGCATGTTATTAAAAATTCTGAAGCAAATCATTAATCTTGCCACTAATGAAAGAATACATCTAGTCCCATTCAAATTACCAAAACAACTAACAACAGATGGTAAACAGTTATACTGACCAGTGCTAGCCACGTGGCCACCAGAAATCCTGTCTCTATAACCTTGTCACACGTTGATCTTGTTTTATCCTTGACTTGAACTTCATCCAACGTATTAGCCTCTGTCTTAAATGTAAGTAATGACAAACAGCATGTCATAAGAATTAATACTCTGTTATTTACTCAGTAAACTATACAGAGGTCATTGTATGCAGCTTCTTTTCTCCGGATTTGAAAGTTAGTTTCAAAGTTACAAAACTTTAGAAAAGTCGTATATCGTAATTGCATCCTCGACGTTTTCTGGCGAAATCGATATCGCTATTTAATGTTTAAATGCATATTCGGATCAATTATCACGACGATTAATGTGAGCATAATTAAAATGATTAATGTCAACATAATCAACTTATATGCGCTAAAAGAAAACAGAATTACATGTACGCGCTTTTAGACCGATCTCGAATTCATAGCCTTGGACCCTGATAAAGAGTTTTAAACTGCCCGCTTTCACGAATGTTTGCCAAATGTCATGCAAATGAACAATATGAATCCTAACATATTCCATATATGCACGCAAAGAACACGGGAATACCTGTAAGAAGGGCACTAAAGCCATCCTTGGAAAAATGTTGATTTGCCGTCCCGAGACCCTAATTTTAACAGTTTGTGTGTAGGAAAGTATTGTTTTATAATACATTAATTGTTGATACTGAAAAGGAATTGCTGTTATAAAGAAACGAAACAAAATTAATGACAAAATCGTTAAAAATTGAGTCGGGAGATTATTTACTGATTCGGTCACATAATCGCAAACCGACAAGGATGGCCTTATTTAACGAATTTGACAAGTATCAAAAGATTATATCTACATGTAGTTCTATATAGTTCTTAAACATTTATGAGTATATAGAGGACACAATAAAAGCAATTAAATCTGGAAGGCCTTGAAAACTACTCATTTAATAGCGGGAACTGTACATTAAGCTATATTTAAACTAGTAAACATATCAAACAATAAAATGTACACATGTACGTACCCTAAACGGGACCTGTCTGTATACAGGCATTATTCTTGTTATATAGTCTATCCCTGGAAATCCGTTTGAAGAAAACTATCCTATGTTTAGAACAATTTATTGACCCCTAGAGACATATCTTTATCCAAGACAGTCGATGTATGAACTAACGTTTCAGAAACACTTTCAATAAAATGTCACCTTTTGTTCAGTAACCTCTTCAAATTACTCACGCCAAAAAACCCTTATCTTATTCATAGTCGTAGGTTTGACCTGACCCAGATTTCATTGGAAAAAGTAACAGGAAAAAAGAATTGAGTTCATGTGGGAGTGAAGAGTTCATTTGGGATCACGACATTTCTGCTAAAGGTCATATTGATAATTGCGTACATCAATATGAAACGCAGCAACATGACATGATTGACCAACAATGCCATAGAAATGGTCGGTAAACTCAAGACTCTACCTTAAGCATTAAGCAATGCGATGGGCGAATTATGTTACAGTAATGTATTTTAATCACACTTATTCAAAAGCACGACCAAAATAAATACGCACGTGACTATGAATTCTTTGAACACTTTACAACGAAACAAAGCATTACCGATGATGCAATATCCTCTCACTTATTCATCAAATTTATGCACATTTAATGGCTTCAAGAGATCCCTCTGAAACATTATTAGAAACGATAAACAACCTATTGTTTTATTTTAAAACGTTTAATAATCCATAAAGACTTACATAACAGTAGTCTGAAATGCAGCCAGATCAGTCTAAATTATTAACGTAATTATCATTACAAGTGCTCATTTTATGGGCATATTTAATATAATTAAGATGAATTGATTATAATTAGTTTTAATCACTTTGTAAAGCACGCATATCAGCACGTGAATAGTTCAGCACGGCTTTTTTTGTCTGATTATTGGAACTATCAAAAACTCTAAAATGTTGTTTACCGATGCTTATCGACTCTAATACTGCTAAATAAATACAAACTTATACTACATTCACTTTAGCTTAATTTATTCAGTACGTTAAAGTGATCATCTGTTCATATCTGTGGTAAGCGATAAATGCTTGTACTAAAAAAAAACAGCAGCGGATTACGTTCCTGTACAATATAAGAAATACATGTATTACAATTTAATTTTAGCAAGCTGATAAAAATATCATATTGTATGTACAACACCATAATACGCATAATATTTCGCACATATCAAACAAAATACATGTACATTGAAAAACATTCATATTGATAATGTCATAAGTTATTTGTTTCCTCATAATGCATTTTACTGTCTGTGTCTTTGTGGGGATCGTCCACAATCTTCTCCTTCGTTTTCTTCTCGTTTGGCCATATAAACCGACTTCCATGCTGCGAACCAACTAGGTCGAGTATAATCGCCATACCGAAAGCTAAAGCGCCGTAGCCGAGGACTTGGTAAAGAAATGTGTAGGCACCAATATGTTCATACAGATAACCAATGATACGCAGGTGGCTGATACCGCCCACAGATCCCCCGAGTAGAATTAACATCATCCCCATTCCAGTTAATTCCAGATGGTAGTCGGCCCAAGCAACACCAGACGGCCATAAGGGGGCAATGAACATCCCAAGAGGTTGAACAAGAATCCAATAAGCAAGTGTATTACTTCGGGCAAAAATGTTCAGCAAAATGGAAACAACTAATAAGCCTCCGGTTTGAATTAAAATCAAAATGCGGACAGAAATCCATCTAGCTGCAATGGAAAAAGAAAGTCGACCGACTGTGAAGCTTATCCAAAAAGCCGTGTTGATGTATGAGGCATTGTCTTTGGAGAAATGTAATTGATCAATAGAAAAAGTGCGAATAAAACCGGCAACGACCCTTTCTCCACCTCCGCTGTTCGCGAAATACAGGAATAAGAGGACAAATAGCTGAATACCATACAACAAACGGCCACCGGCGCAGGTTGCAGGATTTATCATTTGCAAGAATGTCCTATTTTCTTGAGAGTTATTTTCATTGATTGGTTTTGCCACTTCGTTTGTTTCTTTTACATCATCTGTTTTAATTGTTCCCTTACTGTTGTCTTTTAAGAATTGTCTTTCTCGTACCTGATAGAAGTAAAACGAAAGAGAATGTAGTGCCACGAGTGCGGCTGAAATCGCGTAGGAATATTCTATACGTGATTCAGTGACGTACTCTTGTTCAGTTGTTGACATAACAGGAGAAGACGTAGATGTGAATAATGAAAAGTTAGCGCCTTGTCCGATTATGGGAACCGTTTCATTATCGGGTTTCTTCTGAGCCAGAAATGGATTGGTGTATAGTGGAATCAGAAATGATCCAATTCCGTAACCAGAATGTAGTAAAATCATCGGCGTCGCTGCTTTCTCGAGCCAAAGTTTCAAGATGCGCCTTTGTCCAGCTGAAAAAAAGACATTAACATGAACAGCACAATATTTCTACGTACAAATAGGCACATAATTTGTTGTTCGTGAATAGTAGAGCGAACCATATGCAGATGTATGGATTCACAACATTGAAAATACCCAAAATGATAATGGACCGAAGCCACAATTACGTATTGAATATACATGTCTCATTGTCTTGTCATTCTAATTACGTATAAATTTGCCCACGACATTCAAAGCAAAGTTGACGTTAACAACAGAATGTCGATATTTTTAAATATATTTATATATAATTATTAAAAAGATATAAGTATTCATATCTTCATCAATTTTCTTATCCATTTGTCAGACTAACAAGAAAGTCAACGAACCTATATTAATGATTGACTCCACCAGACCACCAATGAAGCACAGAAACCACAATACTTCCACATTAGGGGACCAAGGAATCGCCACAGTTACAACAGCCGCAATATCTAAGCACACAGCTAACATCAGATGGCAATATTTTCCGAACTTGTCCACGAGAAATCCACCGAGCACGCAGCCGGGAAACAAGCCAACACTTCTACCAGAAACAGCGACGGCCACTTTTTCGTAATCTGTGTTTAACTTCAACTTTAAATCTATCAAAGTTGGTCCAAAAATTTCAAGATAGAGTCCCTGTAAGTAGAGTAAAGCTTCGTTATCATCAATAACCGATCTATCTCGAGGAGTTTATGCTCCATCAATGTTTTTGTTGTCTTTGTTGTGTATTTTTTTATCATATTTCGAACGCCATTGCTTGCATTTCGATTTAGTAAAGGGCTAATTACCGAAAATTTGTCGATGGCTGTCATGCTGAATAACGTTCGCACATAATGCATAGGAAAAAAATATATGTCAGCGTGGTCCGTGATTTCCACAAGCCCTTAAATGTACACAGCGAAGGAATGAAACAATGAAAATATTACAATGACATTTGCGAATAGGTAAAAAAATGATGGAGTGGTCATCGATGATGTAGGAATATTGCCTTCGTATACTTCGTAAAGTAAGTGGAACATTCACTTGTATACATTTCTGTGCTATTTAAGAACAAAACAAGCTAAATATCGGCATATGAAGGACTTGACGTCAGCTTCTGATCAAATGGATTACGAACTGGTGTCCTTGCAAAACGACCATTTGTCACAACTTAAGTGGCTGTCTGTAATCGGAAACATGCAGAGCCCCTGAAGTGATGTTCTACACTTTTATTTCAGCTGTAGTATTCTTTTTTATTTCGTTTTACGAACATTTCGTAATTACGTATTAGTATTTCGTTCATACGAAATAAAAGTGTAGATTGTCACTTTAGGGGCTCCGTAGAAACAAGGACTTGGTGTATATATATTTATAGTATTTTATTAGCTCGATGTATGTATATACCGAACTAATAAAATACTTCAAGAACTTACCAATGCCAGCCAAGTTGCGACGAGAAATCCTGTCTCTGTGACCTTATCACACGTTGACCTGGTTTTCGTCCTATTAGGAACCTCATCTGGCGCATCCATATTTTCAATCTCTTCTAACTGCAATAAAGGTAAATCCAAGTTTATTTGTGCTTTGAATTTGGCTAAGGCATAAAAATTGTTGGTATCAGCTGATTAATTAAAAACTAACTCCATTGATTTGAAACACCTGTAGAAACACAGTTGCTGAATATTTACATTATTTAAATGCGAACGAATCATGTTTAAAATCTTCATCAAGGTTATATGCGACAAACATTAGTGCTATTCATTTCTGTACCACAAGACAGTTTGCGTTAGTATTTTTGGACTATATAGTCGTACGACATTATAAATAATGCTAATCAAGATTTATTAGTGTTTGCCCTACATTTTATGCCAGTCAGATATTGCCAATTCTTTTCGTCTTTCTAATTCATGAAGTAGGTAACATATTCATAATGAATTTTCGTCACGATGACGTAATGAGTCACTTTTTACGTCGAGCTACAGTTGACCATTTATGATTGACGTGTTATAGAGCCGTAAGTGGACCAACACTAAACATTCTTTGGAATAAGGTAATCGAGAGGAGCATCAGTGGTTGTATCCACCCACTCTTACCCTCACGAGTGATATTTTGAGTATACTACCGAGCTGTTCTCAGCCTGAAGTAGTCCGTAAACTCTTAAAATACACCATTCAAATATACTAAACATACCCCAGAGGTGACCTGTTGATATCTAGACATTATTCTGTTACAGTATTAGTTAACTTTTCGCAGTAATTCCGCTTATGAACTTTACGCTCTTACTAGAAACAATCAATCAAGACAATTCCTATCACAGGTGTGATATTTCAAAAACGAAACACTTTTAAGACTTGACTTCTTTTCTTTTTATGCATATATGACTTGTTATAATAATTTATTTCCAATTCGGTGTCTTTAATCTCTAGTACTACAATAATAATCTTACTTGATCATGAGTGTTTTATCATAAGCCAGACTATCACAGAAAGGTCGTCGGTAACTACATGCATATGCCCAAACTATCACGAATGGAATGAGTGATGAACGAACTTGCTATCAACTGTGCCACTTGTAAAGTGCATGATATTATTATGTCACAGTTGGCTGATAAACTTGATATGAACGCACTGTGCGTGCTGTATCATTTATACATGTATATAATATCTTGTATAATATCATCTTCAGATTTACGCACGATTTGAAAGTATTGCACTGAATTATGTATCGGCGGGCAGTTAGCCTAAAAAATGGAAAGTGGGAAAGAAAAAAGGAGTGAGACAGAATTCCAAAATTTAAATAACCCGGCTTATTTGGCGCATGCGCAGACACCGTCACACTGTGAATAGTGTATGAGATTTCGAGCCAAAGTTTCTGTTTTCTAGTTATCCTCGAAATTCCATGCTTTCTCGCTTTCCCAACTTTTAACCGATACTCCAGTTGATTTCTTTCGAATCATTACCGTCATGAGCACCTTTTAACTATCAGATTTCCCATTTAAAATTTTCTTATGAAGCTCTTAAGTTCACCTATCGAACATAGTGCTTATAAAAGAAGCCCATATCAAAGTTTGAGTGATACATCATTGGAGCACAAAATGATACATTAACAATATGTGCTTCAAAAACACCAGTCCGATTATTGGCCACAGGTTTGTATTATCAGGCTGTAACAACAATTATAAGGACAGCCGCCACATTTGTACGAAAGTAAACGTTGAATAACAACTATTGCACCGCGGCCGTAGTCCATTGGTTAGCGCGCTGGACTTGTAACCCGGCAATCCGGATTCAAATCCTGGTTGCGGCAGGTCAATAGTCATTGTTAGTATACAATCCATGAAAACTTGTTAGGTGAACCGGCCGCCGTATATAACTGAAAAAATGTTGAAAAACGGTGTTAATTCCAGTGAAAAATTGCATTGCATAATCAAGTGTCAACTTAAGATATGTTTCATTTATTCATACCTAATACGAGATCCGCAGTTGAATTTATCCGACATATGCTAGCTGAAGACAGCGATAATTATTTAATTATATGATACACAATAGACAATTATCTAATAGCATTTTTGCCGCTGTTGTATAAAAGTAAGGTTTACGGACACCTACGATAAAAGCTAAAGGGCGCCGTTGGTAAAATAACGTTTAAGCGGTTTATGTCAGTCAAACCTGTGAACAAAGGCCACCCTTGGAAAGAAAAATGTGGCCTTTATTGACAGATGGCCTTTATTTGGAGGTCAGTTTGATCTAAATTATCAATGACGGTTTCTCAAAGAATATTGTCTTTATTTACAGGATGGTCCTTGTTCAGAGGTGGCTGCAAAGACAGGTTTGACTGTGTTTGATGGGATTTTTGCAATGCATGCAAATCTTAAATACGATATACATGTCTTTGTATCCATATGCTTTCATTAATAGTGCAATTTTGGATGTAATTAAAGTTAGCATAGTATATCCACTAGAGAACGAGTCTGCTCTTTAAACAAGGTAACTGCTATTACATGATTACCTGATTAGGTGAACCGACTGTCGTATATAACTGAAAACTGCTGAAAAACGGTGTTAAACACAGTGAAAAAATTTCAAACCAGACCTGCTCCTGGTTATTTCTAACAATTTTGTTTGTTAAGTATTTGTATAAAATGCTAATAACATATTTGATACATATTCTGTCTTAATTAATAATTCTGAATACATTTGTACATTGCTATTTATAACGAAAAAGGGAAAAAGAACACATTCAGATCTGAAAAGTAAAAAGAGGGTGCCACATATCCTTAATGTCGATGATTATTCAAATTCATAGCGTATCCAAATTTTATGTTGTCACAGAAGCGCTGGTATTAGTGGCGTTTTACTTATTTAGAGATAAAACTATTCTGTAATTTGTCACAACAACAAATGTGATATTGGTAAGTAGGTTATGCACATTATACAATGTTTAAAATCTAGCCAGGCCGCGACCGTGGTCCAGTGGTTAGTGCACTGGACTTGTAACCTGGAGATCCGGGTTCGAAACCCGGTCGCGGCATACCCTTCTATGAAACGTCGATAAAAATGTCGATTTTCCTCCATATGTGGTGAAGTTGCCGGCTCCTTGTGGAAGGGTAAGTTAGTACTGGTTAGTATACAGTCCAGGAAAACTGGTTAAGTGAACTAGTCGCCGTATATAACTGAAACAATGTTGAAAATCGGCGTTAAACCCCAGTGACAGTAAGTCACATAAAACAAATAAAAACTAGCCGTTTGCGATAAAACTGACAGAGAAGATTCAAGGGGAGGGATGCTCCGTTTTCAAATGATTATAGCCTCTGATTAATGATCACCAGGCCGTGCCGCTGTGAGTTCAAATCAAACCAAATTTCACAAAAGAGGAAGTTGTCCAGCTGACAGATCGCTGGTTCTATCCAGGTGAACACCCAAACTCTTCCTCATACGTTAAAGCCGGAAATTTGCAAAATGACCCTGGTTCCTGGCGCGATATTGTCTTCTGCTTTATTGTAATTTTTTAAATATTCTCTTCCTTTAAGTATTGATTTCAGATATTTTTTCATCAGATTGTATCGGATTGTTTTAACATGTTAAAGGTACAAATTTCAACAAATCTTGTTGTCGTGTCAGTTAATCTGCTCCTACACAGTAAGTTGACACATATTCTTTGTTCAGTATTATTACCTCGTTCGCATCTATTTAGCATAGAAATAAATAAGAGTATTTGAGGTTGTATTATAGCCTTGCTTAACTGTAATGTATCAGTACTCACCATACGCCACAGCACCCAAGCTTCTTAAATAATTAGTGGCGTAGTTAGCTGCCTTCATGCCGAGCTGGGCCTACACCTCGCTCCGTAAAAGTTGAAATGAATACTCCATACTATGCAATAATCTTTCATGTTTATTTCTTCCTAAATATTAGTAAATTGCTTTGAATAAAACACCATAGAATGTCTGTACTTAAAAACTTTTCTGGGATCTTGCATTTAGACGTTAAATTATCCCGGGCCTACGCATTCAAAATTGATCGGCTACGCCTCGCACGATTATTTTGTAATGTTGACATGATGTACGCATGGATGTCTAATGTAAGTGCAACTTATCTAGTAGTTTTTTTTCTGTCAAATATTCAAAAACAGAGCATAAATTGCCATAAACTTCGCACATACATCAGGTATAACGAAAAGCAAAATTGATGATGTAACTTTGCTCATTCATCATATGACATTTTCAAAAAAGACAACAACGTAAATGCGTCTTATCATATACAACTTCAGTGTAACCGACGGCATTACATATGCAGTAAAACCTCTATTATAAGACCACCTGTGGGACCCGAAAATCGGTCGTAGTAATGTGGTCCCATTATCAAATTGATTTATAAGTGAGTTATTCAAAGCCGGCTCGAAAATAAGAAGTCGTAATAACAAGGTGGTTGTAGTATTGAGATTGTGGCAATGTGAGGTTTTACTGTATGTATTTTTGCCACCTTTGCATATAAATCAATGTAATGCAAATTTAATAATATTTCTTACAACAGTGACCGTCGCATTGGTAATAAGGAACAAACACACGAACATCAAGTCAAATTCAGATTTTTTGCCCGCGACCGTTGTCCAATGGTTATGCACTGGACTTGTAACCCGCCGATGCGGTTTCAAATCCCGGTCCCGGCAGGTCATACCCTGTAATGAAAATTTGACAAAAATGTCGATATTTCTCCACACGTGGATAAGTTGCCGGCTCCTTGCGGAAGGGTAAGTTAGTACTGGTTAGATTACAGTCCAGGTAAACTGGTTAAGTGAACCGGAACCTTATATCAGTATTATCACCGACTTAACAGACAACTAACTAATATACGGACCGGTCCTGTGTATTTCTTAAGTATTTGTTCTTGATAAAGGGACTACCTCGAGAAAATGACTGATGTTTTGGTCCAGGAGGTGGTCTTAGTATCTAGGTTTTCCTGTAGATTTTTATTGCAAAGATCAAATATTAGAATGCCTCAGTGACATAAGTCAAGTCTACAAGGATTAAACTCGTGCGCTTTGGTTAATTCATATTTCTATTCACATATATTATACAGTAAAACCTCACTAAGTAAGACCATCTCATTATAAAGACCACCACTTATTATCGGACTTTCTACCTTATTTCTCCAATACTTGTACCCGGTACCTGGTAAAGTAACCACCTCTATATTATTTTTTATACAAAATATGATCTTCATATGGTTTTAATGCACTTGCTCCGAATTCCGATACAATATTAATTGTTTATAAAAGAAATTTCAAATCTTTCAATAATATTTTTGTAGAAAAAAGTGTATGAATAAACATCTAAACCCAAAGGAAAGTTTGCTTCGGATACCGATAAGACATTGACGCCACAAAAAGCAGTGCGCCCAATGAATATTAGTCGGAAACATTAAACACTCGACCGCGGAGGTCCCTTCGTTTACTTCGATGTATATAGCCTTAGCCTCGTCGAACATCTACTAAATACAGTGCCACCCCTCCAAAGCAACATCCTTTGGGAGAAGCAATAATGTGTTGTTGTGGAGAGGTTGTTACTCTAGAGAGGATAAATATTAATAGTTAAATCGTACAATGGGAAAAATCATGCTGTTGTTGGGAGGTTGTTGATCAAGAGAGGGCCGCTCTGGAGATGTTGCACTGTATATAATACATATTTAATAGATGTTCTACAGTATTGAGGCCACGCTTTTTATTACCTAACATATCTGATAAAAGTAAAGTAGTGTGTCAGATAACTAATATTCCAATTTCGTTTACACTGCTAGACCACTGAACAATTTAACAGAACATATGTAATATAATATACACGCACAGCGAAACCTTGATATTAAGATCACCTTTGAGACCCGAAAAAGCGGTCTTAATATCGAAGCGATCTGATTTATAAATGAAATATTAAAATCCGGTCCGAAAATAATTGAACGCTTTGATGAAACGGTCGTATTGTGGAGGTGGTCTATTTATGTGGTTTTACTGTATTAAACAAAATTAATGGTATTTGTCTCCCACTAAATCCGCTGATAGAACTTTGCTTTACTTGCTTAGTTCGAAATTATGCTAGTCCATCATTTTATATGCATTTATACGCACCAACCGAAGCAAATTAATTGCTGTATTTCTTCGCAATGCAGTTTTATTACGTCTAAATCAAGGTAATATACATCACATTCTGGAGCATTTATATCATGGGCGTAGAAATGAACGCGGGATTGCATACATATATACTATATATATATAAAAATAATTTGTAATAATTTGTAACACAAATCTCATTTTTTAAAGTTATTTGAGGACACGAAATATGATATGCCTATTTCTAATGTTTGTGGTCCGTCCTTGCCCTGACGCCCATGAAAACTGGTAGCGAAAGACTAATCTAAAATTCATAATAACTTCCGGTCAATGAATACAGAGTGACGTCCCCTAGCATGATACGAGTAAATGACGTCGTTGCCAAGTAACGTAACCAACGACGTTCAGTCTGGACGACCATGTGGACGCGTTAATTGTGAAACTGACAGAATATTCTAAGATTAAATCATGCCCTTACGGATGTTACACAGACGATAAATACGTAAAGTCATTTAGATCTATCTGCATTCTCCGTTCTCTACGGTAGTATTTGTGGCGAATCGATGTCACGTCATGGCTAGGGTCACAGGTAAGTGATCGGTTTTTGTCTCTACCATATATATAAAGAGAAGGTGTCTCATCTTTCGTGTGTACTAATCATGTGCAAAGAAAAACCTTCCTATAGTTTTCCGCCATAATGCCAATAGTTTTGTTTATAACACTTCTACAATTACTGTAGAACACGTGTTATAGGAGGCAGAAAAGTTCCCGATGCGGGGCTCTAACCCGCAACTTTCTGCTTGCAAGTCAGCTGCTCTAAGAACTGATCTAATCGGGCTGGTACTATCACAGACAATTTATTTACATAGATACTGTATACAGAACTGCTACACACACACAAAAGTATCTTGGCATCGCATACCTTCCCTTTATATTTGTATAATGAAGACAAAGATTGGTCACCCACCTGTGTATATATGAGACTATAAATGCTACTTTGTTTAGGAACGCGGGTATTTTTCTTCAAATATAGTCCAGATGTGCTTATATAATTCATTTTACACACCGATTACGGGTCAATCGTGTTTTATTTCAGCAACAGATTGGGATTTCGAAAGGTAAGGTCTAGCTTTTGAACTTTGTTCATCATTATCAGCATATTAAGGTCCAAAAGGGAATGTTGTAGGAAATTAATATATTTGTGAACTACTTTCATTATCAAATATTACCACTTTTTCCATATATACTTATTGACAGGAGTAAATGCCTTTTAAACATTGTAAACCCTTGATATTACTGTTCAATTTTATGCTATAAATAGACATAAGCAAAATCATTTGAAGATTCATAAAATTTGATGAATTATTTCCTTTCCCGAAATTAGATCAACTTGATAGTCAAACAGACGTGTGACATAATAATATACAACCGGAAGATGAAGAAGAAATTCACAGTATTAATTATCCAGTATAGTGCAACCTCTCCAGAGCGGCCCTCTCTTGTGAAACAACCTCACTGCAAGAACAGCATGATTTTTCCCACTGTACGATTTAATTATTAATTTAACCGCTCTAGAGCAACAACTTCTCAACAACAACAACATAATTATGCGTCCCCCAAAGTGTGTTGCTTTGGAGAGGTTGCATTGTATAAGTATGGAATTTCTAAAAGTTTCTAAGCTCTAAACATCCTTGTGACGCTGAACTTTACGCTTATTTCTATAGTTCAGAGAAATCGTCTAGCTCAAAAAGACGATAGATATGAAATCTGAGAACGTTGGCCGCATTGTTGAAGGGATTGACCGAAGTACATTAAGTAAAGTGGTTGAAACAATTTTCCTTATCTTGACATGGCTGGCATTGGTAGGTGGATACACTCTCTTACAACAGTACTCTTTTCTTCTTTAAAGCCGGTTATAGGACTTTATCATATTAAGTAACATTATTATAAATACGTCCACTGAGCAGATATAGCCGCCAAAGTGGTCCAGTGGTAAGCGCGTTGGACTTGTAACACGGCGATCCGGTTTCAAATCCCGTTCATACCCTTCAAAGAAAATGACTAAACTGTCGATTTTCCTGCATTTGTGGAGAAGTTGCCGGCTCCATATGAAAGGGTAAGTTAGTACTGGTTAGTATACAGTCCGGGAAAACTGGTTAAGTGAACTAGCCGCCGTATATAATTGAAACATTGTTGAAAAACGGCGTTAAACCCAGTAAAAAAAAACTAAGAAGATAAGTTGTACTAACTCGAATAAATGGATACTGTGTGATAGAAGAAGTCTCGAGATTGAAAGCTTGTATGAATTGTTCTAGAGTCAAATCTTCATTAAATTGTTTCATATGTTCTAGAGAAGTAAACACAGCTGTTCATAAAGAAATGACTATTAGAATTGAAGAAATGTTAATTTAGGTGCACGTATATTATAAAATTCTAGTCGTTCTACTACAAAAAAATACTGGTACTAGCATTTTATTTGTTCTCGTGCTTCTGTTGGTGTAGTATACATATGTTTTAGTGCCGTGTTATAACTGAGACTTTGTCTTCGTCCTGCAGCGTTAGACATTAGTATTGTTAAACCTTTACCTCATAATACCGCATTTACCCGCATCTGATGCAGACGACTTTTGAAAACATTGTCATAAAAGAAGCCATTGCTTGCAATGAGCTACATCTTCTTTTGCCATGATGTTTTCCACTCAGTCAGGGAGCAGGAACCCAATTTTCAAAAATCAATTGATGTTTTGTATATTAGCTTTGAATTTGAAATAGTCCAAAATATGCTTATGAGGAAAAGGGTTAAGCTACCATCTCCATGTGGTATAGTATGATGATTGGTCAATTACATTTCTTACTATTACTAAATGCTCACAGTGGACTATTTAATTATTCAATTATCAATTAACACCCTTTGATATATTTCAGTCAACGTATGTGGAAATTTACGGACCTACATTGATAGACTTGAAGCTCAAACTGAATTCAGACTATGAACAGGTAGCCATAGCAACAAGCGGACGTTCTGTAGGTTGGTTTCCAGGAAGCATTATTGGTGGATTTCTGGTTGATAAATACGGTGGATACTGTCATCTGATGATAGCGGTTGCTCTTGATATAGCTGCAGGAATTACTGTGGCCATCCCATTGGTCCCTAACACATCATATACATGGGTGTTCTGTTTCACTGGTGGCTGTATGGAATCAATTATAAATATCGGTAGGTTCTTTCAACTTCATCAATTCGTCGGGTTATTTCTACAAACCCGTTCGGCAATCTTTTCCAATTTTGAGAAAGTCGCGTTTGAAGTTTTGTACTGCACTAACTTTAAGCGATTTTTTAGAATTGGGATTAACCCTATTCATGATAGATCGACAGGAAGGTAAGTAAGATCATTGTAAAGAGCTCGTCGAGACGAAATAATGACACCAAAATCTTAATATTGCCAAAAATTGACTTACCTACGGGGTTGTATCACCATGCAGGTAAACAGAACTGATTTGACAAATGACAGTGCAGATCTATTCATACAGGAATTGTTTGTTAATGATGATGATAATGAGCCAACAGCTAGGGTCATTTTGGGACTTTTCCAGCTTTAACGGCGGAGGAGGACCCAAGGCGTACATCTGAGTAGAATCCCAAACCTTCCGTAAGCTAGCTGGACAGATTCTTCACATACGAAATTTGGTTCAGGATGAGACTCACAGCAGTGATGGGTAGGTGATTACTAGTCGGAGATCATAGCCATTCGGCCAAACAGGCCCCTTTCTTATGAACAAATACATATAGGAATCGCATTGTTTAAACTATGATGATGATAATCAAATGCGTTTGGATGAAAGTTCACGCCATTTTACTAGAATTGGAGTTTTACATGATAAAGTCATTCTTTGACCTAAATTTATTTCTAACTGTAAAGAATATTTGTGGTCGTGGTTCTTTGCAAAAAATGTAATTCGTTATTTGATTCTGTTGAAATACCATTTTATAATTCAGCGGGGACCCGAATATTGTTCAATGCATGGAAGGAGAAATCTGTATCCCCACTTATGTTAATTCATCTTGGATATGGCATCGGTTCTTTTCTCGTGCCTCTGTACTCTAACCCATTCCTTGCTGATATCATTACGCCGTCTGGAAATGTTTCAACAATTATGAACAACTCTAGGAATTTGTACATGTATACACAAAGTCCATCGTCAAATAATGGTACGGAAGAGCCAATATATGGTGAGTCAAGGATAGAATACGCGTATGCTATTTCGTCTTCAATTGTAGCAACAATGTCGATTGCGTTTTACATTAATCAGATTCACACATCAAGAGACTCGCGGAAGTTAAACGTTATGGTCAAAAAATGGGATAGGGACGACTCCAATCTGAAACTGAAAAAGA
This sequence comes from Lutraria rhynchaena, assembly GCA_008271625.1. Lineage (NCBI taxonomy): Eukaryota > Metazoa > Mollusca > Bivalvia > Venerida > Mactridae > Lutraria > Lutraria rhynchaena. The sequence continues at coordinate 704,840 of VIBL01000092.1, forward strand.
AAACTATCAAGGAAATGATTAATCCAGCCAGTTGTGCAAATGGAAGACTAATTTATGGAATGCAGATTTTATTTCTGATATTTTTCTACTTCGGTAACCTGGGAGGTGGCGATAGGATGATTGGGAGTTTCATGCGCAGTTATTCCATTGATAAACTAAACTTCAGTAAAACATCAGCGTCCCTTATTAATACAGTATACTGGATAAGCTTTTCTGTTGGAAGATTTTTATTCTCAATCATTTCGCGTTTCATATCCGTCAGAGTATTATTAGTTTTGCAAGCTTCTGGTATGACCATCTCATCTGTTCTCCTGATGCTCTTAGCTGATGATAGTCCTCTCGCGTTTTGGATAATTATGCAATGTTTTGCTTTCTTCGCGTCTTCAACGTGGCCAACAGGAGTTGCTTGGACTGATTATCATATCGAGCTTACGGGTCTAGGCATGACGTGGCAGATTTTTGGAGCGTCCATAGGCGGTATATGCCATTTAAGACTTATAGGATACTTGTATGAGAATATTGGGCCTATTACATTTTTGTATCAGACATTGGGGTATGGTGTTTTACAACTGGTCATTGCAGTTTCTTTAACTCTTGTTGGATGTCAGCATGGAAATAGATTAAAAGACAATAAAGAAATAGAAAAAGAAGTCGAAATAAGCACGATTTCGTAGAATTTTTAACGGCTCTACAATAATGAACGTGACATACCCCGACTGGTGTCTGTCTATTTTTACTCAGACAGTCGATATCTGTTAATAGTAGGTAATGCAATTCTGTTGAATTTAGTTTAAAACTTCACCTTCTCTACTTTGTTTAGGGAAATTATGTGATTAAAATATAAATTGAAGTTATGATTGTTTTTCATAATTCAGAATTATGTCTATGTGACAAATATTATCAAGAGTGGTGTATATTTGTTTTTCTATTACATGAGAGCAATCAGATTTAATATTGCACTTGCACAAAATGTCAATATAACCATGAGGTAGTTTAGATTAAGATAAAGCAGAAACGTGTTATTCCCGATATATATCGTAAGTGATTGAAAAAAAATCAAATTCTGATTAAGTAAGCAGATCTGTCAAGGGCCGCGGACCGTGGTGGCAGGTCATACTCTTGTATGAAAATTGGACAAAAATGTCGATTTTTCTCCATAGGTAGAGAAGTTGGCGGCTTCGTGTGGAAGGGTAAGTTAGTACTGGTTAATATACAGTTCAGAAGAATCATTTTAAATAAGTGAACCGGCTGCCGTATGTAACTGCAAAATTGTTGAAAAATGGCGTTAAACCCAGTGAAAAAAAATTGTCAAACCAGGCCTACTCCAGGTTAGTTCTAATGATTTCATTTGTTAAGTATTTGTATAAAAACGCGAAAATGCTAATAACATGTTTGATATGTATTCTGTCTTAATGCAATCAAATTAATAATTCTGAATACATATGCGCATTGCAATTTACAAGAAACAAGACAATATTTTATTGTGATATTTAAACTTAAGCACGAAATGTTAGCATGAGGTTTTACCTTAGATTTAAATTAGTTACAGTTAGAATGAAAAAAAATCAAATTTTTATGAAGTAAGCAGATTTGTCAAGGGCCGCGACTATGGTCCAGTGGTCAGTGCGCTGGACTTGTAACCTGGCTATCCGGGTTCAAATCCCGATCGCGGCAGGTCTTACACCTTTTATGAAAATTTGACCTAATGTCGATATTCCTCCATATGAGGTGAAGTTGCCGGCTACTTGTGGAAGGGTAAGTTAGTACTGGTTAGTATACAGTCCAGGAAAACTGGTTAGGTGAATCGGCCGCCGTATATAACTGAAAAATTGTTGAACAACGGCATTAAAAACCCAGTGACAGTGTCACTTAAAAACAAAACAAATAAAGTTAGATTAATTCTCAGTCGATCAATTTGATTAATAAGTTGGGTACATGACAGACGTACGAAAGATCACTGGTTCGAAATGCGAAGTGTTGTTCGCGACAATTACTGTGGACTGATATTGCTCAAACTGGCAGGGACTGACAAAATCAGTTTACCAGGGTTCTAGCCATCCGAAGTAGAACATTTGACTTCATGAAATATGCTCTTTTCCCTGTATGTTTTGTATTGTATAATGTATTCATGTTGTTTAAAGTGATATATCGTGATTCTATAACATGTTCATAATGAATCGATAAAATATATTTTGTGTAAGAGAAATTAATAAAAATATTGTTATTGTTACAAGTTTGCAGTATCATCGACGCCGTGTCATATTTAGCGAAATTTGAAGGTCAATTAGTGAAACTGTATTGTTCGACCAAGACATGTGAATACCAGAGTAAACATTTGGCACTAAACCTGATTATTGGTTCGAGCGTTCGAGTTTATGTGTTTCTGGCCAAGCGGAGTCGAACTATTTTATTCATTTTGTTTAACGCAGTTTTTCAACATTTTTTCAGTGACCGGTTCACCTTACCAGTTTTCCTGGATTGTATTTTTACCAGTACTAACTTATCCTTCCACAAGGAGTCAGCAACTTCTCCACATATGGAGAAAAATAGAGATTTTAGTCATATTTTTATAGACCTGCCGCCACTGGGATTTGAACCCGGATCGCCGGGTTACAGGTTCAGTGCTCTAACCACTGAACCAATAAACCAAAGTCGCGGCTCTGGAGTCGAACTATGCAAAACATATAACAAAAAACAATCGGGACCTGGGAATATGTTCTAGTTTTCAGGGTTGTTCGAATTTATCGAGTTCCAGTCAACAAGTGTCCCCTGTTGGCCATACTGTCGGTTTGCGGTTACGCGATCCAAACTTTCAACAGCGAGTAGACAGCTAGGCTTTTTTTGTTAACATCAAGTGCTTGTACTGAAAACGAAAATCTGGAATAATGAACAAAAAAAAAAGAATTTTGTCAAAAGCTATGATAAATGCTTTTGGCTGGGAATTGGTGAATGAGTCGGCCGCGTAACTGCAAACCAACAAATTCTTTAAGAATTATCTTACACTGAGAATACTAAGAAGTCGTCCGCTCCTCACAGAATATGGAAGAAATTGATAGCACAGTGCAACTTCTACAAAGCAACAACGGGACAAGCAAAATTATTATGTTGTTGTTGAGAGGTTGTTGCTCTTGAGAGGATAAATTAATAATTACATCGTACAGTGTAGAAATTTCATGCTGTCGCTGAAGGGAGGTTGTTGCTCAAGAAAGGGCCTATCTGGAGAGGTTGCACTCTATCAATAGGCAACCTATGATTCGTCTCGGATGAATTTGCCCCAAAGCTATAAACTTGCGCTTTCAGCACATGTCATTGTAAATTACAAATTAAGATCAATTGTACAGACAGAATTACGAATGCTTGATATCATCATTGATTAACCACAATTAACATAGAAATGATGAGTGCCAAAAAATGCGAGATTTGTGTTTTGGAGACTGATTTTAATACAGTCAAACCTCAATAATGAGACCACCTTCGGGACCCGAAAATTTAGTTGTTAAAATGAGGTGGTCACAATATCAAAATGAATTATAAAGTAGTTATTGGAAGCCGTCGTTATAACAAGGTGGTCGTAATATTGCGGTGGTCACCATTTGAGGTTTTACTGTAATTATAAGCAACTCTTTTTGTATAAATTTATTGAGACATCAAATTCAACAAACAATTGTTTTTGGTTTTATTATTTTTTGTACAAGATTTACAGCAAATTTATATAAGTGAATAGATTCACAAATGTATTTTACGTTCACATAATAAATGTCCAATAAAAGTTTTAATAGTTATGTCCTTTAAACATAACTTCATAATATTGTACAGTGATACCTTCAATAGGAACCACCTCAATATTGCCTCCACCTAGCGATAGCGATCACATATTTTCGGACCGGCTTCCAATAACTCCCCTATAATTCGACTTGATGATGTGACCATTCTTATTATCACGACCGATTTTTGGGTCCCGTAAGTGGTCTTATTATCAAAGTTTTACTGTATATACAAAATATACTCTATTACATTCATTTCTACTTCGACAAGGACACGGGACATTCAACTTTGTTAAAATGTCCCTAGAAACAAGAAATAAAATAGTTCTGGCCTTGTAAAACAAGTAATTTATAGCATCAGGGAGTTAACAACACAGTAGATATGGTTGACTCTTTCCCAATATCGACCGTATAAATCTTCCGAAGAAGGGAGATAACACCTAGTTACCAAAAACAAGTGCCTCGTATTGGTTGCCTCCCCTGAGCGATCATGTAAACAGGTATACGCAGTTTGAAGAACACATTTATGTATACCAACATTAATAATGACTACTTCTCGCGCATATTTCAGTCCTATAACTACATGTATTATCAATCATATTTGGACTAGACGTTGTGTGGGTATACTGTATGTATACATATATTACATGTATTCTTGAATGACGATAGATAAACGATGCTGGTAATAATGTTAATATACAATCTTCCTTTTGAAAAGATGTTGAACAGCAGCAAAAACTGAGCTTTATAGCAGTCTCACTAGCGCACAATCATTAAGCAAAGATCTTTAATTATATAAACGGAGATTCAAAGCCCCGAAGAGTGTTTAATTAAATAAGTGAATTTTCAAAATACTTAGCGACGAATGCAGCCGTGGGTTAATTCGAGTAAAAAAGCACCAATAGTCTGTAAATATACAATTTTAGACACAGTACATTACAACCCTTCAAAGCAACACCTTGTGGGAGAAGCAAAGTTGTTGCTCTAGAGAGGTTGAATTAACAGTTAAATACGGTACAGTGAGAAAAAATATGCTGTTGTTGAAGGGAAGTTATTACTCAAGAGAGGGCCCTAGAGTTGAATGAGTTTGCTCTGGAGAGGTTGCACTGTACTACTTTTTCCCGTTTTATATCAAACGGCAAAGTTTATTTTTTAGAACAAGACGTCATAATTTATCTTCAATTTGGCGAAATTTGTTATCTTCAATTTTTCTCTATCATGCTCGTTCTGTCTACGTGATTCAAGCAGTTTGTACTTTGTACGACAGCCAATAAACATTTTTGAAATATAAAAAAACCAGGCCGAAATACGACGCATACCAAATAAAATAGTTGTAGTTGTTTTCGTAAATTGTTAATAAGTTAAGAAATATTCGCACCGAACATTATAGAAGAATATTATGTAGTCAAACGCTTATATGAGCTTTATACAGTTATTACCGAAACGTTAGAAAATTTAAGTGCAGCGAAACTTCTTATAGCTATCACCAGCGAACTGATGGTATGGTTTCCGAATTCAGAAAATATTCGCGATGTTTAGCAAACTAGTCACATCAGAAGAAAATAAATGGACGACAGCGATGCAATGAGCGAATGCCTGCGAACAAACGAACATTCGTTATAGGAGGAGGAGTTCGTCAACGGAACTACGTGTATTGGAGTATCGCGTCCTGGGCGAGAACCCTCGATCTTGTGAACCGTTCACGGACTTTCAATAATTAAGCGTAGAAAAAGATTCCTGGTTTCCGCTAGTCCGACCGATCCATTCTTTTCTGTTGCCTCTAGGCTTTTGTTTTCTATTGTTTTCTCGCCAATAATTTCAATTTCATATGATCTTTATCTCCGAATAAAAAAAAAATTGAAAAAAAAATCAGCCAACCAACCGACCCTATATTTTGGGGGAATATTATTGGAAACCAGGTGTTTATTTTTCTAGGCCTTATGCTGTGATATTTAAAATATACAAAAATAATATACGACCTTACATTTATGATTGGATTAAATTTAAATACTTGGATATTTATCAGTTTTATACTGAACGACCCAAGACAGTGAACACACTCTTTTCTAGTCTAAATTGATATGTCCATAACTTGCACTCTTTCTTCGCGAAAACGATTTCCGATTTAGAATAAAACAGTTGGACAAAAATGGCACTTGATACTACGGAACCGTACAAGTGGCAACTTATATTGTTATTCTTGCCATTTTTAGCTGGAAACAACAGCTTTAATCTCGGAATTGACAACTTTAAGATTGATAAGCGTGTATCATGTAATTTTGAAATTAATTGGCATACTAGTAATCATTTTTAAAACTGACATTCCGACTTCAAAAGTTATAATAAAATCAGTATTTAAATTGTCTGAATTCTTTAATTTTTAAAAAAAATTCCTACAGCACATGAGACACGCTGAAAATTTAATCTTGCTATGTCCTTGAAAAGTTCTAGTTTTTCCCATTTAGATCGTAACATGCACACTAGTAGTGAACAGCCATCCCTAGTTTTATTGGTAAAGCAAAGCATGATAATCTTTAACAAACAATAAAACACAAAACTTATGATGGTATTATCAATGATATGCTTACATATTTTATTACTCAAGTTATGAGTCATACATTGCAGTATACGTTAACTACGGGTCACCTTTATAAGGTACATTCATTGATTCATTTATATATCTTATGCAATTTAAATAAACATGTATTAAGATCCCCCAAAATTTCAGCCCTTTAAACGCTGGATAGAATTTAGTTTTCATTTTTGAAAAATTTCTGAATAAAGACCGTCCTATGAAAAAGGTCATACTTTAAAAAACCGTTACTAAATATTTAGAACAAACTAACCTCCGAACAAAGACCATCTATTAATAAAAAACACATTTTTTCTTTCCCAAGGGTGGTCTTTGTTTACAGGTTTGACTGTAGTTAATTAATGCATCATAAGAACGCATGATCTACTTCTTAATGTTACGAAGTAAGTCGGAAGACGGTGCTCAATCAGAATAAACTGATAAACACAATTTAAAACAAGACAATTGAAAATGATGAATTATATAATTGTTTGCTAAATACTTGTGGTTTAACAACAACAACAACAACAACAACAAAAGAAACAATTTATGGTCACCATTTCCTTGAAGCTGACATTGAACTGTATAACAAACTGTATGGGCAAAGTTATAAGATATTTGGCGTTATATCAATTAAGAATTTGAAATATCTCTGAAACTTAAGTAAAAACGCCGGTTACTAACCGTACGTATTTAATGGTCAAATACTCTTGTCATACTTAACAGTATATATTACTGATCATATAACCACATCTATCTTAAATATACGGATGAGGATTCGTCGAAAACCAGCAAATATTTTGGAATGAAATGAAGGTCTCCCATTTTTCCAGTGAGAAGTCCTATTGATAGCCGTGCAATACATGCTTTTTCACTGGATTTAACGCCGTTTTTTTTTCAACTGTTTTTTTTTCAGTTATATACAGCGGCCGGTTCACCTAACCAGTTTTCCTGGACTGTATACTAACTGGTACAAAGTAATACAGGTTTGGAACGGAAATCAAATAGAATAACCAATGTCCAGTTATAATATATATGTGTATTCAATGATGGTGATTCAGGGACAGTTTTGTTATCAAACATTATGAACAAATCCCCCAACAGCGTTTCTATGGTAACAGCTATATGCTACCGTTACTTGGAACCCCATTTGTAGTTAGCGTAACCGTAGCATATCTACGTAACATCTCAAAGAAAACATAACGTTTGGACAAGAGCTCTAGGAGCGAGGTCATAAAACTTGAGATAGGCCTCCAAGCTCTAATATCATATCTTGTCTTTTAGTGTCAATGTTAATTACATGTATGATCAGACAACGATATTGTTGATGCATTACTCTGACATCATAATTGACCTGAATATTTATTTAAACATTCGTTATCTCCATCCTTTCAACCTTAATACTTTGAGAACGGAATTGAGATTTGAGCTCAGAGGCTGTTCTCTAGTTTTTTTTAATCTCAGGACATAGAGTGTACAACATTTTTAAATAATATTCTCTGAACACAGAATCCCATTGGACAATATCAGGGATGCATTTACAACCAACCAATCAGAGGCTTAGCTTTTCGGACTGATTGGCGAATATTCCTTGAATATTTTCTGCAAAGAAAATAAACTGTACAAACAAATTTCATGAAGGATTTGCATTGTCTAAATGTGATGAATGTACACAATTAAGCATACCTAAAGCAATTCTTAATTGATCACGAAAATGTACTTTTTCACCGATTAATGGTGTGTTGAAACATCAGCGGCAGAGCGGGATGTTAACGTGGAAAATACTCGTACGGTAGAAATATCAATAGTTTAAATACAGTGGAAACCCTCTAAACCGGTTCCTCTGTAAACTGGTTTCCCCTCTAAATCGGCTAGATGTTCTGGTTCCGACTTCATTACTATATAATTAAAAATCCCCTCTGAACTGGCATCCTCTCTAAACCGGCCAAATGACCTGGTTCCGCGCTCGGCCGATTTAGAAGGGTTCCACTTTAAACTGTTCAAATTTCTAGCCACTTCAGCATGTTTACAAAATGTCTTTTGAACATGTTTATCTACACTAGTTTATACTAGGTGTTCTATATACATATAATACTTTTATATGGCTTAGTTGCCATTATAACACATAGTTAAACATTGTAAGTAAATTTATTGACTTGTAAAACGGTTATGCATTAACATAAAGTTTTAAAATCAAATAAATATGACCGGGGCTCGGGGACCTTTAGTATGCCTACACATAGATTGTTGTAATGTTGAAATACATGTAGGTAGCTTTGCATTAACCCTGACTTCGTATTATGAATGCACTGCTAAGCAAACTAGTATGATGGATTGTTGTATAATACTCATTGTAAAATTGACAGTATGTTATAACATAATCATTCATTTGAAGATCTGAGGCAAATACTTAAAATAGTGAAAACAACACATCTGAACTCCCTTGAATTTCTTCGGATTTATAAAACCTGCGTGAATTGTATCCACGACAGTAATTGTAAATCAATACGAGTAAGTCATGGTTATACTATCAAGTACTCCTGAGTGAGTTAGTAGTCTAACAAAGAATTTTCATTTCATCAGTTATTCGAAACATACCAAGGTCTTAATTCGAACCTTTCTTTCAGTCCTAGATAACCGACTTATGGTTTAAAATATCACCATTTATGTATAATTGTAATTATTATTATTTTATTTTACCATATCTGTATAACTCTTTTATCATACATGTATATACGTTCAAAAGTGCTTCGCATAAAAATAAACATCTGGACATACATAGTCATATCATACAATTAGAATATAAATGCTATGGATAAATAAATAATGTAAACGCGGAACTGACTGAGAGGCTAATAATGAAGGTTTCATGAGGCATTTCAGTATAGAGCTTTGGTGTTCTGGATGTTGTAGAAGGGGGGGGGGGCTCTGTGGTCGAGAGATAATAGTCTCTCACTTGTGCGACGTTGAATTCCAGTGAAAAAAAGATGTGGTATACAGATTCTCGCCTCCGGCTAGGTTAACATATTTTTGATTAGCCAGCAAAATTCGTGACTTTACAATTTGTAAAAAAATGTTTTTAAAATTCATGAAAAAATCCAAACAGGAACCCGAACGACTCCTCGATGTAACACGTAAAAATTACAAAAAAAAAAACAAAAAAAAAACGCTGTACGATTTTTTCGAGAGGCGAAGTAGAAATAATTAAACTCTGACGGGTTTCATTAATTTGTCGCGCATAGCCAAGATGCATTTAGCAAATATTTGCATAATTATATTATGTAAGCAGTCGTCATAACTTTTGTATGCAGAAGGATTGACGATACCTAATGCTATTTTCAACGCGTAACAAATAAATATGATCCAATAGAAATTTAAATTAGTGATATGGACTGATAATCCGGCGATCCGGGTTCAAATCCCAGTCGCGGCAGGACATACTCTCCTATGAAAATTTGACAAAATGTCGATTTTCCTCCATATGTGAAGTTGCCGTCTCCTTATGGAAGGGTAAGTTAGTACCGGTTAGTATACAGTCCAGGAAAATTGGTTAGGTGAACCGGTCGCCGTATATAACTGAAAAATTGTTGAAAAACGGCGTTAAACCGAGAGAAAAAATAGAAGGTTAAGATTGAGCCAATATGTAAACACATAAATTAGAAAAAACACTACGCACGATAAATATTGTGTATGTTGAGCGCATGTAGTACAATTGGTCAATACGTTACGGAATCGCTTTACTTTAAAAGTCTCTCCCCTTATGTATTAGTCAAATAATTAACGGAACACTTCCTTTAAATAAAGATACTTTCATCAGGTGTTGGTTTTATTTTGTCAAATGTTGTAATTTCAACATATCCTATTATTTTACCACAAAGAACACTATTCGGTACAGGCCACAAACAAACCAATCAAACGGTGTTATCCGAGCAAGCAACCTAGTCAAGCATTCGATTCATTAAGTATACAAGTACAGATGAAAACTTATGTCATGTATAGGTTCGCTCAGATAAAACTAGTGACAGGGTTAGTTAAAGTTTGATAGATTAGAACACTGATCTCTCTGTATGAATTTATCACTCGCACATAAACCATGTCCATGTTTTGATTGACAACAAATGGTAGACCAGGAATCCACTGAACTATATGTGGACCGAACATGCCCGATTCGTTAGTCGTCCCATACCGTACGCGGAATTTCACCTAGTTTCCTTGTACGAAGTATGTAAGCATCCGGGGTCGTCAGCATTTATATTTAGGGCTTGTAATCATTTGAAACAAATCATTTTGACGGATTGACACTATTCAATACGACTGTAAACAAAGTAAGTTTTATAAAGTTTTGATTACTGAGACGCATTTACATTATATGTACAAAAATCAAATCGCGCTAACGAATATTAAAGCGAAATTGTTTTGGCTTCCGAAATTGTTTTATTTACAAATTTTGATAGGAGTCAAACTTCGTAATTACTTAAATGCACTTTTGACTGTTGAGATATCTAACAAATATATTCGTGATAATGATGGATAAAATGCTTGACTGATATCAATTGCGTCCCGTCTTGTGTTCGTTCCTTATATTCATAGTGCAATTCTGGAGGTGAGACAAATTTTAAATTATTTGTAGGGAGTAAAGATTGACATACTAGTAGTCCGCTTATACCCCGAGCTTTCGTATCAAAGCCAAGATTTATTTTACAAATTGTTTGTCATTGAACAATTTGTACGAGCGTGCATGAAAAAAAAATGGAGACAGTAAAGTCATGTTTTTGTACTGTCGTTCAACAAAATAAGTATCTTCATAGTTGTCATAATGATCTCCATTACTACAATCATCATGACGCTTTTCAATGTTACAGCTCAACTTTATGTAGATAATTTCGCGTGATAACAAATGTTTGTGCGTCAAAAAAAAAACACGCGCAAGTATAAAATGTTGAGCGTACATTGCCGTTAAAGGCTAAATCGTGATCATTTTGCCTTTGTGGCCCACGCGCTACGCCAAATTGCAGAAATATATAATAACGTCGGGCGAACCAGAAGATATGGTGCATTTTAACCCAGTCACTTTCTTCTAATTATAAAATGCATCAGCCAAATACAATGCCTGAGGTTTGTAAAAATACGCGAATTACATGTATTTGAATACGAAACTGGCTACAAATAAACATTGGAACACAACATATAGTTTTCATTTGAGAATATTGGTTGTAAGTGAACGTTTGTTCGCAATACTCGCGCCCCATTTCCAGAAAATTAGGCTACGACCCTGTATTGGTTTACACACACATATATATATATTGAAGCATTTGTTCATAAGAACAATGCAAAATTGAAAAAGAGGTAAACCAGGTAAGCAGTTTAACAGCATCACCAAGGCCAAGCGTATATTCACAAACGCAAATCGCACTATTTTCTTTATAGAGTCGAATTTTGTAGTTTTTAGGATAATTCTAGTGTGGATTTGATTCGCAGGAAATAAAAATGATGGACTTCAAATTCGTCGTTGCTATGGTTACCCTTATGTGCGTCAGGAATTCGAACCAGGTGCCTGTTCGAGCGTTGCAAGCGAATGGGAAGACCGTTGCTGAGGTAAGGTTAAAAACCTTATTATAAATAATATAGGAGTATTTTTTCAATGTATTTTTGAATAAAATATAATGAAGGGAATACTTAATTGGACATTAAATAATTGCAGGTTACTGATAAGGTCTGTATACTTTTTGTACAACGGTTTAATTTTAATTTATACAATTGAATGAACAATTCACATCGTGTCCTGGCTTAAAAGATTGAGAATTTTAATTAATTGATTAAACAAAGTTTTTGTCGGTTTTGAATTACATGATTAATCAACTTACTGTTGATTTTTTATGCCTGAATTAAGTAGAATGGTCTGTTAGTTTGACACTTAGATTTGAAAATAAAATCAAGTCCTAAAGATTGTCTGACTTATCTCAAATACGATCATTTGAGAAATCGTGGTCTGACTATATCTAATAAATAACAGTAACCCCCCCCCCTGAAAACTGGACCCTTTCAGGACTGGATAAAAAGGCCGGTTTTTGAGAACTATTAAGGAAGAAATGGAACTTAAAAAATCGTCCGATTTTCAGAGAATTCCGTTTTTCAGGGAGTCACGTTTTCAGGGTTTATACTGAACATTCCTTATTTAACACTTTTATGGGTCTGTTTTTAAAAATCAGCCGATGAATAACATTAGACTGAATAGGAAAATTTTGAGAAAAATATCAGCTTTGCGATATCAGCTAAACAGAACTGGAATTTTGTTAAAGTGGGACAATGTGTTCTATACAACCAACGTGGGGTCTCAAAATGAGAAAAAACCCGCATGAAAATAAATAATGTTTAATATGTTTGAAAAAAAAACAGACACGCGAAAAAAAGAAAGATAAGGTTTTACTAAAATCCGCTTAAAAATAGCATATCGTCAATTTTATCTATTCGTCCAGACGTGGGAAATACCCATCCCAAACCGTTCCGCCCACCGCGTTCCATGTTTATCATCTTGAGCTAAGGCCCTGTTTTATAACTTTTGCTTTAAAGCGTGGAGCTCTTGGTGTTTTAAACATTTCATGAATTTTATGATACATCATCCTCGTAATATATAAAACAAAAATTCTCTCCGGGTTTTCGTTATATTTAATAAACTATGAACTTCGCATATTTCGTGTAATTTTATCAGATTATAAAAATGCTATACCATATAAATGGGGCAATTTTCATGAAAAAATTTCAATGAATGTATGATTGTGGGAACGGACGAAATGAATGGATCTTTTTTTGGATAGAGATAAACATAGACGACATTTGATAAACGTGGTGAATGGTGACCTAGAGACCTTTTTCCAATCCTGTAATTTATGGCCTGTCGATAAATCCTTGGTCATACTTGGCCGGATATCAATGTTAAAGGGTTTGTATATGTCGATGTACACTCCCCACGTCATTGCGGCCTAGTGGCGAACAACCAGCAAGTGTAAGCAAAGTTACCGATGTCCGGTATTAATGGACATAATTCGTCAAGTGGATTTGTAAACAGCAAATATGTCTTAAGGTCAAATTGACAGGTCCCTTTAAGAAGGGGGGGGGGGTACTGTACTAATCGTTGTTTATGCTTGATTACATCCGCCCTTTGAAGTAAATTATTAGAGTGTCGGGTCTACGAATCTCGGATTTGTGAGTTCGAATCCTTGGTGCGACACAAGTCCCCTGCGACGATTTGGTCGAAGCCATTGCTCTTAGCACTAGTTCACAATCCAGAAAAATGGTTAGTTTAATTGCACGTCGGAATATAACTAAACAATGTAGAAAATGGGCGAGAAATTGAATGATTGAAAAAACACGTGTAATTAATAATTAAATAATTATTAATTTATTAATGTGTAATTGTTGCATTAATTTCAGGATCCTGTGTACATGTATGAGGTAGATCCAATTGAAAACAGAGGTTTGTGAAATTTAATAATACTAACAAAATTGACTTATTTTGTGAAAAAATCAAATGCTGTTCTTTGCATAAATATCATTTAATATGCCATTGACTTTGTATTATGTAATATGCTGTGGACCATGTATATGTGTATTTTAACATATATAGAATGTTAAGTAATTTGTTTTTTCCGTCCGTCCGTCCATCTGTTACAATTTGTTCGTATGAACGCAAAAGAACGTCTAAATGTTTGATCCACTGATGTATTCGAGCAGCTGTCTGGAGTCTACAAAGTAACTAACGATATATAGAATCAAGGCAGTCAATTTTTAACTTAACGAAAACATCCTATGACTGCGCTTACTATTTTATAAATGGTTTTCATTAAATAGGCTGAAATCAGTCCCACATCACTTTTCACATACACGCATTATTGTTCAAATTTTGTCCGCATTTTGACATACAAACTGTATTTCCTCACCTACATTTTTGTGAAAACACATGCTCTTTTTGTACTTTTACGCGCATTATACTTTGATTTATTGAGCAATGTATCACTTTTTCACATAAAAATTCAAACATGTGAGACAACCGGGAAAAAATTGATGTAAATCAGCGTAATTAACATACCTAATGTATTAGACAACTCATTAATGACACTTAAACAAATTTATATACAATTTCATAGTAAAACCTCACATAGCGACCACCTCGATGACCACCACGACCACCTTGTTATAACGACCACTTATTTTCGGACCGGCTTCCAATAACTCCTGAATAATTTAACTTGATAATGCGACAGCCTCATTATTACGACCTTTTTTCGGATCCCGAAGGTGGTTTCATTATCGAGGTTTTACTGTACTTTGTTATGAACTGCTGGAGGGGCTAATCAATAAACCAGCTGTTGATGCAGTTATTATAGAGACAATAGAATAGATAAGCGGAATAAATTTATCTCAAATATACATTGAGGCAAAAATAAACATTGATTAGGAATGTATACTTAGTCACAAAGGTTTAGTCATTCTAGTAACAACTACATGTATTGTAACATTATGCTCCTACTCTGACTCCGAGCACCAACATCTGGGCTCTAATTGTATACTCTAACACTGGTTCTTAACATCAACATTTCGGCATTGAATCCAAACTACAGTTCTCGGCACCAACATTTCGGCATTAACTCCAAACTACGGTTCTTGGCACCAACGTTTCGGCTTTGACTCCAAACAATAGTTCATATCTTAGCACCGACATGTTGGCATTGACCTTAGTGTCATGCGCCAAATTAAATACAAAAGGTTTAAAATCTAGTCAAAACGTTATAGAATGACTGAAAACCATCAACATGTCAAATACGTGTTAAATATTAGCGTGATTTTGCACATATAATGTAACTAACTTCGATGAATTATAAATTATTTGTGTCTACATTCCAGGAGTAGAACTTACGGATGGTTTCTTGATTGAAGGAGATATACGACTGTGGCACGGTTTTGCGCCCGAATCAAATGGGGCTATGCAAAGCGTAAGTTATATTACTATGTAATTTATCCGAAACCTAACTTTCGCCAGAAAAAAACAGACATGTGTCCAGTTACCCGAACGAGCCTGTGTTTTGGGTCTGACATTAAATTTTCAAACCACAAAATAAAATAAAAATGCAATCATAGTATTACGTACCTATTTGGGACGAATCGTGCCTCGAAATTATGAAAGATGTTCAGAAAAAAAAACAGAAAAAAGAGGTTTGCGACCTACCTACCCTATTTTGTGGCTAAGTAATCGGAAAAATTGGCCACTGGCCTTAGTAGCGGGACCATCAAAAATGAAAAAAATGCGTTGTATTAAAAGCATATGCCGTGTAAGTATAAGGTCAAACATCATGATATTGTAGCCCATAAAATAAACCCCCTTTACCGTTCTCTTTCTAAGCTCACTATTACAGTGCAACCTCTCCAGAGCGACCCTCTCTTGAGAAACAATCGCCCTTCAACAACAGCATGATTTTTCCCACAGTACGATTTAACTATTAATTTAGCCGCTCTAGAGCAACAACCTCTCAGCAACAACAATAACATAATTTTGCTTCTCCCGAAGGGTCTTGCTTTGGAGACGTTGCACCGTATCAGGAAATAAAGAATGTTATGCATAATAATTATTATATTAAATATGGTCTTAATGGAAAGTATGTCTATTGTAATATGTACTTTGTTTATTTTCTATATTACGAGAACCCAGCTATAACCAGCTATAAAAAATAGTTAAGGTCTGATATCTATGGCAGTGATTGTCTTGTAATTGACAGACAGGGCTGCGTGACAGAAAGGGTTGTGATCCTTTATTTCGGTTGCCGATGATTTTGTACCAATTACTTAAGTTAGCATTAACAAAGAAATGACTCCCATGGCGAAGAAAGTATTTTTGTATTCCACTATACAGTATACTTTCATTGTTTTCAGAGAACGAGTGTGTTTGCATCTCCCGCGGTAGGGACAAATTCCCACCAGGTAACTATGACAACAAAACTTCCTGTTACTTTAGTCTAAGCATTCAATCTAAATGTTTTGTCTAGATATCAGCAATAGATTTGTGCATGCATTTATTATTGTGTAATCCGCAATGTTGTGATAATTCATTCATGTTGCTCAACCAAATATACAGGATAAGGAACAATAAATAGAATAAAAACAATCAAGCAGAAAATTAAACAAGGCAGTGAAATACTTCATGTATACAAGTCAACTTATTAATAATCGTTTAACACGGTAAACAGTCAAACCTCTGTTTGTGCCCTTTCGGAAAAGACCACCCTGTGAATAAAGGCCATTCTTTGAAAAACCGCCATTGATTTTTTAGGACATACCGACCTCCGAATTAAGGTTATGTGTCAATAAAAAGCACATTTTGTCTTTCCCAAGGGTTGCCTACGTTCACAGGTTTGACTGTATTCTGAAAATTTTGGGAACAGGACTTTCTTAAATTTACTTGATACTTTACTGATAAAGCGTCATCATACAACTTCATTTTTATTCAAGTTTTATTCATTCTTAAATAAAATGGCATATTTACATTTTTTTCCTTATTATTAACTAAAATAATTGATTGTATTAAAGGTTTTAGCGGTGTCATGTATTGATAAAATATTTTGAGCGGTGTATATGTCTTCACATTCCTGTTTAGCTATTACAATATATGGTACATGGATTTAACCACATTTAATTATTTTTTTACGCAATCGTTGTTTATTGTTTACAATGAGTCAGAATAAAAATATGATCAAACCAGAGATAATGACCAAGATTTAAATAAAGCCCACAATTATTTTATCTCCAAAGGTAAACCTTGTTTAAAAGCTTGTCTCTCCTGGAGAATATGCTAGAATTACAGTATAACCCCTGAAAACCGGACCACTTCCGGACTGATCCAAAAGTCAGAGAATTCCGGTTTCAAAGAACTTTTGAGCATAGAAGAGAAAAAATGGGACTTGAAGAATCGTCCGATTGTTAGAGTATTCCGATTTTCAGAGTCCGGTTTTCAGGTGCTTAACTGTACTCATTTTATTCATTGGTGAATTTTGATTTTGACACCATGATGACATTCAGTAAAAAAGTGGGTTTATTTTCAGACTCGGAACAGCGTATCCAACGAGGAATCATGGGCGGAAAAATTAATTCCATATGTAATTGATCCAACCTTTAGTAAGTAAATACAAATATTAATAAGTAAGCAAGTCCGTCCCTTTAGACCAAAAAGTAGAGCGTTAAGTTTACGGACCAAGGGCCTGTGAGTTCGAATCCTGTGAGCGGCACATGTTGTCTGACAATATGATTGAAGTCATTGTGTCTTAAGTCATTGACAATTATTCATGTGGTGGAGTCGGTAGTGACATGCGGAGAACAAGGTTCGTACCAGCGGAGTATCCAGGGAGTTAAGTGGCATCTTTAAAAGAATCGCGGCAGGTCATGTGCATTTGGCCGTGGCCGTGGTCCAGTGGTAGGTGCGCTGGACTTGTAACCCGGCGATCCGGGTTCGAATCCCGGTCGCGGCAGGTCATACCCTTCTATGAAAATTTGACAAGAATATCGATTTTCCTCCATATGTGGAGAAGTTGTCGGAAGGGTAAGTTAGTACGGGTTAGTATATAGGTGAACTGGTCGCCTTATATAACTGAAAAAATATTGAAAAACGGCGTTAAACCCCAGTGACAATTAGTCACACAAAACAAACAAACAAACAAACAAATCTATAAAATAAGTGATCACTGTAGACATACGTACATCTTTTATTCAAGCAACATAACTCTAAATGATTAAACTGTATGTCACAAATTGTGCGACTTGAACTGACGCACCTTTATAAAATGTATTATAAACAGATAAGCAAAAACAACTGTCGTGAATTTTACAAACATATCCGTGTTTTCATCTTGTTGATAAACATGTTTAATTAAATGCGGGGACAATACGAAGGAGAATTTTTACCTTATGCAAATAAAAAGATTGGTTTGAGGAAGACAAAAATACATCCAATTACAAAATGAATTAATTCAAGCTGCATTTGTTTCACACTACAATGTAATTAGAACTCTCAGAATAACTCTCAATAAATGATTATCAGTAAATCATGCTGAGAAATCATGATAACCGAAGAAACGATATTTTACAGGCCTATTTTTTTCTAATTTCAAACTTAACAAATCTAATCTCAAGATAGTGTTTGAGACGGAATTGTTTTTTTTTTCGCTTGTTTTCAGCGTTATTTCCATTACATACAGGTTGACTGTTAACCTAAACAATTGTCCTGGATTCTGCATCAGGACTAACCTTGTTCTCCACATGTCACTGTCAACTTTTCCACATGAATGATCAACACTAGAAACACGAACCACATCCACAGTACGGCCTCACGAACCCGGGATTCGCTGACCTAACGCTCTACAAGGCTATCCGAAAAAAGTGCTTTTTAGACTTAATCTCTGGTCATTGTGCTTTCTTTTTCAATTTGATCAGATTTTACGTAGACGTAACACTCCACTTGAAGAATATATCTTTTTTAAAATTTATTTTCTGATAATTGATAACTCCTCTATCTCTCTGTTTTCAGTTTGATCAATATTCTACATAATTACTAAAAATTCATTATGCTAGACGTAACGCTCTACCAGGCCACATGAAGGAAAATATTATTTATTTCTTTTCGTTCTTTTTTCAATTTTATCAGATTCTACAGAATTACTGCAGATTCATCACGCTATACAGAACATAACTACAAGCGTACAAAACTGTGTACAATTTGTCCCACGACGAAATGAAGAAGATTTCATTTACATCTCTGGACAGAACATAGGGTACGTGTAACGCTTTATTTTATAATAATTATTCTTACGAAATGTTATCAATTTTATTTTGCGAACCATAGCTGAAATGTAAAATATTTACACTAGACTCAAAGTAAATGAAAGTATGAGTAAAGAAAAAAATAGTATATTGTATATATTTATATTATAAGTATGGTTTAGGGTATATTTTGGGGTAGGTAGTATTTTGGGAAGGTGGGATTTTGATATGTGTTTTTCTTTAAGAATCATTTTCTTCTTTATAATATACAGTCAAACCTGTGAACAAATGTCACCCTTGGGAAAGATAAAATGTGGTCTTTATTGACAAATGACCTTAAATTGGAGGTCATTTTGTTCTAAATAACCAATGACGTTTTTTTTCAAATAATTACCTTATTCACCGCGGGACCCTTATTCGGAGTGGCTGCAAACACAGATTTGACTGTTTGTTTTTAAGGTTTATTCCTATTAGGTAATTGTCCTCATGCATGTATTTAATTCATGCTTCTCATTTAGAATAGCTATTTACCGCCATATTTTTTATTTAGAGACAAAGGTAATATTTGTTTACCTAGTCAACGCTCATTTTGGCTTGACTATTAATAAAATCACATTACATAACTTAGTACCTATCTCATGCGTGAATTGTGCCACGACCTTGGTCCAGTGGTTTGTGCACTGGACTTGATCTGGGTTCAAATCCCGGTAGCGGCAGGTCATACCCTTCTGCGAACATTTGACAAAATGTCAATTTTCCTCTATAAGTGGCCGGCTCCTTGTGTAAGGGTAAGTTAATACTGCTTAGTTCAGGAACACTGGTTAGATGAACCGGCCGCTTTAACTAAAAAAAAAACTGTTGAAAAACGGCATTAAACCTAATGAAAAAAGTGCCAAAAATCATGTGTGACTTTATTTATATCTTCAGTTGTTGGAGTGATGTAGGAAAGAAGAGAGGTAATCAGACAGTGTCTATATCACGGGTATCTGGCTGCGTATCAAAGGGTATTATAATGCACGAGTTACTGCACGTGCTCGGCTTCTGGCACGAGCATAACAGACCAGACAGAGATAACTTCATACAAATAATTAAGAATAATATTAGAATCGGTGAGTAAACTGTATCTGTGTTTCTTATAGGTGACCAAAGTCTTTCATTTAAATTGATATAAATTCGATACACGTGCACAGTAAAACCTCTGTACTGATTTCACCCTCAGAACCCGAAGTATCGGTCGTAAAAATAATGTGGCATCATTATCATAATGAATTATATGGTTGCTGAAAGCCGGTCCGAAAATAAGTGGTCGCTATAATAAGGTAGTCGCTATGTGAGTTTTTACTGTATGTTGTAATTAAAAAAAATATGATTTATAAAGGAAGTAAAACATATTACTTCTTTTAAAAACAGCTTTACAGCTTTTAAAGATGCCGGTTTAATGGTCTAATTTTATCTCATTAAGGAAGAACATAAACAATTTACCATTTTATTATATATTCAAATAAATTCATTGACAGATTAATTATATTCAGTTAAACGTTTCATTTTATGCCTTTTTTTAAACGGGGAGGTATAGAATACCAAATAGCGTTATCAAGTCAGACACAACATATTTTTTATAAAAAACTTTTTCAAAACTGCAAAGTATATGATAGATGTAATTGTTATAAATCTTTAAATACAATGTAACGCATTTAAAGCATGATCCCACATGAGATAAGTCGTGGCAGTCAAATTGAGAAGGGTGCCTATTTGATTAGTCAAATACTTACTTTCCAAACTTGAAGTAAAAACATAATTGTTAAAATGTTACGCCTAAGAAATATTTTGAAGAAATGATGACAGAGACAACAATGGTAGTAAGATGAAAGCAGACATAATCTATGCTATTATTCATTGATAGTGAAACATAAACAAATGATAGCAAAGGACTATTTCGAGTTTATCCAGATGAAAACGGTCTTACATTCTATTTCAGATCATTTGGGAGACTTTAAAATAAATCAAAATGGCAAAATATTAGTGAATGCCTACGACTATTATTCAATCATGCACTACAAAACAAACCAATTCTCGAAGAATTATTTATCATTGAAAACGATCAGCATTTTACGACCAGATATTGATGAAAGCATGGTCGGACAAAGGGAAAGACTCAGCAAATATGACGTAGAAAGAATAACAAAACTTTACAACTGTCAGAAATATGGAAGATCCATTGATAAGGAACCGGTAGCAAACAGAGAATATGAAGAGGCAGCATCTACTGTTTCACCGACCGATAAAGCTGCAATGGAAGTTATCGTGAACTCGCCTTCAGAGAAATCCAATCGCACAGAAGGTTACGTCATAGCGGAAAATAACCAAATGACGATAGAGAGTTCAAAGAATCCATCGAACCAGGCCGAAGTTGGTCGAAAATAATCCAATATATAAAACTTTATTTTTTGTTATTGATTTTTGTTATTATAGACTATTTTTATTGTTTTATTTGTTGATATTTTTTCTTATTGTACACATAAATGTCGCTTAAGGTATTATCTGACTCGTATTTCAGTGGCTGAAAAATCTGCTTTAGACCCATTCATCATGTATTAATGGGGTATGTGACTTTCACAAATCCTCATATTCAATATGAAGAAGTCACTTACTGTATCAAAATTATCATCTCATAGATAGAAAAATTGAAGAGCGTTTTGGGAGGTTATTGTCATCTAAATATTTATGTTAAAACATGTATTTCTAATTCTTTCATATAATTTGAGGTCCAATGGTATTGAAGAACAAGCATATCTATCTTATACCGTTATCACCCACCAGAGTCCTTGTCCCGAGGTTATAAAACTTGAGGGCAGTCTCCGAACTCAAATCTCAAACATTCCGGTTTGAAAGATATTGCAGTTAAATGTTAAAATACATATTTTAGCTGGCAGAAGAACGTAGGAATGAAATCTTCATTGTTTAGAAATAACTAAGTTAGAAACATCGAAGGACAAAATATAAGATTTGAGCTTGGAGACCGATCTCAAGTTTTATAACCTTGGACCCTGATGTGACAAAGAGCCGAAAATATCCTCAGTAAAAGTGTATGTTAACTAATATTGTTGCATTTCTTGTACCATCATTTTTATCGATTTTATTGACTGAATTTCATGCTATTTTTCCATAATGTAGAAGATATTAAGTTAAATACCAAATGTGCAGCCCTTACTAATATAAATGACGCAAAAACCTCTTAAATTAAATACAAAAGAAAATATGGTAATAATAAGGTTGTGCGATACAGTGTAACCTCTCCAAATCAACACCCTTAGGAAGAAGCAAAATTATGTTGCTGTTTAGAGGTTGTTGCTCTAGAGAGGTTAAATTAATAGTTAAATAGAAAAATAATCCTGTTGTTGAAGGGAGGTTGTTGCTTAAGAGAGGGCCGCTCTGGAGAGGTTGCATTGTATTTATTGACATTGCTATAAACATACGTTACCATTCTACTATTGACATACACCGAATATGTATTACTATTTTCAGTTATTTGTTTTCTTCTAATGTAATCAGTTTGATCAAATATACAAGTGAATGTGTATAGAGGTGAATTCGAAACTTCAATTAACGAATTCAAATTGTATGATGTAAACTTGTAACCAGTTTTAGTATCATCTTCTATCTACCTGACATTATTTAAACAGAGTTCAGTTAAATGTGTAACTTGTCCTGCCTAGTAGAAACTAATTTTATTATGCAAAGTCATGTTTATTGATAACCACTTGTTTTGTAACTCTATTTACTAAATCTAAGCTCGTATTTAGTCCATTTTTTTTTCTCTCAGTCTATTTCATTACAAACCAAACCCTTTAGCTTATAAATTTATATCTTTTGATAGTAACCACATTCTCATATGGTCTGGGGTTAGAAAATTGTAAACTAACAAACCAATCTTAGAGTTTTGGCATTTGATTGGCTGTCTCTAAGCTCAAAGTTAAAATCAACCAATGATACAATGAGTTTGTGAAACTTAACACCACTAACCTTAAGCTTCGATGCTTCTAGTTTCATTTATTAGACGACCATACTTGAGAAAGTCACTTTCTCTAAGTCCCATTTCAGAATCAATTATAAAAGCATTGAACAGAAATATAATTGTAAAGTTATAAAAATGAAACAGTATTATAATCATGGTTACAGTTACATGTTACTGGTCGTGTAAATTTAAAACGGGGTCGTGATACAATATTTACGATTATTCAAATTATTGTTTCTTAATTGTTTGTGTTTTGTTGCTAATTCCAATAACTTGTTCTTAATAAAATAATTGTAATGTGTCAGTTGTTGTTTTTTCATAGATACAGACAGTTGTAACTGGTACAAAAACCTCCTTCAAAATGAATACATGAGGTCATTCCCGGGGTTTGGTTTACGACACACCATTTTGAAAGTCGATAATACGCTACAAATGACAGTTTAAGTACACTAGTTATAAGTTTGGTCAGTTTGTCCAGTACGCAAGTATTTGTCTGACAACACCTTATTTGTTTCATCTAATCCTTTTTAGTATCCCTCCGTGTATGCCAAGATATTGATAATCTATCAGGGGCACTACATCACATGGCTATGCATCTCGCAAGTCTCGCGGAAATTCAGCGCCTTGGCGAGATAACGCGAGAGCTTCAATTCCAAAATATCGTTATTTGCGCTCGTAGAACAGCCGAAAGATACGAGTAGGTCAATACAGAAACTCTACATTAATGTAGAGTCCCTGGTCAATATAACCTCTTCAATCGACTTAAATAAATGTTGTTTTGTTTATCATTTTTTGTTTATTGATTGTTTGTTTTATGTGACATATTGTGACTGGGGTTTAAAGCCGTTTTCAGTTATATACGGCGACAGGTTCACCTAACCAGTTTTCCTGGACTGAATACTAACCAGTACTAACTTACCGTTCCACAAGAAGCCGACAACTTCTCCACATATATAGGAAAATCGATTTTTGTCAAATTTTCATAGAAGTGTTTGACCTGCTGCGACAGGGGTTTGAACCCGGATCTCCGGGTTGCAAATCCAGCGCACTAACCACTGGACCACGGCCGCGGCCCTTGTTTATTGAAGTTAATGAGTCATAATTTTACACATGCTCCATATTTCATTCTATCTGAGATAAAGATAATGTACAATGGTCTCAGATTCTAGACATAGTTACTTGTATCATAAAATTTCCGAGGTTTTGTGATAGACCGAAAACGAAATTGAGACATTTTTACAATCCCTTAATGGCGACCAGGTAGGAGGAGAGAAAAGGACAAACATTTTTAGACCAAAAAAATTCTTTAAAATGTATTCCAGAGCGGAATTTTCTTCGATCGTTTGCACCGTACATATTTCAGTATTAGCGGTTTGGTTTTATCTTTCATGAATAATTTTGTTAAGTTGTATTCGAGAGCGAATACGACCCCTCCCTTCCAATTAATAACGGCGGTCTGGTGGTCCGGGAGGGAAGATAACTTTTGTGAACTCCTTTTTTTCCTTTATCGCTGGGAATATCATTAAGAAAGGGAAATAATTAGATTATTGATTTGAGGATGCATATCGCATTTGCATTTAGATAAATTTTAAGCGTGTTTTTATTTTTTACATTACGCGTTCAAATGAGTTTTCTACCCTAATCCGGAAATTTTGAATAAATGTTCGAAGAACCCGTTTTAGCCCGAAAATTTTACACGGAATGCACTAAGTTTTGTTAACAGATAATGTCTACATTTATATTTAGCTTACATTTATGTGCCGTTACAATAGATACTAATGAATTCAAACTGCTTACCACTGACGCTTGTCATTCCATATTTATTGCGCATATCAGATGCACTTGCAAACATATTTTGACATTTGTAAACTATGTCAGATTTTTACACATTTGATCACTAGTAACATTCAGCTTATCACGGATATTTCTTGGGACACATTCATCACCAGATTCAATTTCACTACATAAGTGTTCACCTAATTAATTATCTAAATTCAAATCACCAAGGTCAATGCAGTCATCCCTGCCAGGCACCATTTTAATACATGATCTTGTGACAATTGTAAGCAAAGGTTTTCAACAGGCACTAACAATAAGAATATGTTAATGATTAAATCAACATAGTGTGGATGTGTTAGATTCATAGTCAGTTGTCCCTAGACCTTGTATTGTGACTGGGTAATGGAAAAAGATGTTGAAATTATTATTCTAGAAAAAGGCAAATTATCCAACGTTAGTATATATGAACAAATGTGTAAACATATACACGGTTAATGGCATATTTCGTAATACAAAGTCAATGGCACATTAGTTAATACTTAGAGAGGTCTTACGATTCATACACGACATAGACTATATTTCGTATATATTATTAATTTTGAAATATTGAAACACGTTAAAAAGTGTCTTATTTTATCCTCAAAACTTATATGAATGTGTATTGCTATATTTCTTAGTTCTCTAATACACGTATCTTAGTATTGCAAAAGATCAGTAAATTTAACGATATAAATATTTGGATATTGCCAATATGTGCAGGGAAACCCACGACAGACTTTAAGAAAGTACAATTTCAGCTATAAAATATCCATGAAACCGACGACAAACCCACGACAAACTTTAAGAAAGTATAATTTCAGGTATAACAAAACCACGAAACCTACGACAAACTTTCAGAAAATGAGTTTCAGTTATCACAAAAACATGACTGTATACAGATTATTCAAGCAGAGAAAATAACATCCGAGAAATAACGAGCGAGACTAAAATTGAGAAACATGCTGGCGGTATGAACGATTTCACCAGCTGTGGGTAATTCAGTACTAAACGTTTACGTAATTATATTTTTTAACCACATTGTATAGAAATGCAGACTTAAATGAAATAGCCGACATCAAACAAAATTTGATGAGTTAGGTAAGAAGTTTTAAGTTACAAAAGATTATAGATTAGTGTTTTGTGAATTTATTAAATTCCTTGTCTGAAGTGTTTGACTGGGGATGTAATATTTCCATAAATAGTACATCAGTCGTGCTAACAACTCTGTGGGCCTTGGTTCTAGACATCCTGGGTGATATTACGCACAGAAAGCAATTAGGATTAATTAACCAAATTATGGTGCATCCTCAATAAATTCTTCGATAGAAATGAATACAACCGATTGCCAGGTCGTGAAACGTAAACAAATCATTGTCTGCTAGAAGAACAAAGTATGTAAATCTATTCGCTGTACGTGACTATCATAAAGGAACTTTGGAATTATAATAAGCTTAGCCGTGATTAAGTGGATTAGAATACAAACCTATTTAATTCATTCACTTTTATCCTTGATTTTAATAAATTGGCAAATTACTACTTGATTCAACAGTTATTTGAGACCTTGTTTAAAGTTTCATTAAAAATACAAACTTTCAAACGTTATTACCCTGGGCTTCTATTTAAGATACAATGCAATTAGGTAAAGTATTTCTTTAACAAGCTCCTCAAGGTGATGTCTGTCTTTTTAATTCACAACAAAATGATTAACATAATGAGTCTAGTAGAGATGTTTATTCTCATGGAAGGCTTGGCTAAAGGGAACATTTTTGTAAAGACCGCGGGAAATCTTGTCACATACTTGACTAGCCAATGTATTTAGTGTACTCCTCGACACCTGGTAACAGACAGTAGTTGGCCTGTTTGACAGTTACTTCTCAACGCAATGCGAAGTCGTTTAGTACAATAAATAACAAAAATGATCATCGGAGGTAGTGTCAGATGCGCAAGAAGACCACCCCGAACAACGCCTTTATGTTGAACATTACGTCACTTTGATAAAGGTAAGTATACAAAAGATGGAATATTTTGAACTTCAGTTAACAAGACAAGCGTATAACCTGAGGCATGAACCAAACAAAGTAAAAGAACTGGCAAATTAGTTATGAGCAAACAAATATTAGGCTACCCTGAATCCACTGATGTAACGTTGTTTTTGTCATTTATTTGAGCGAGTACTTCTTACTGGAATCATTACCGGAATCTTTTAAAAAACAAAATTATCATCTTGCATCGTACTAATCGTACTAATGGAGTGAATCTTGCGGTTGATCAACTTCTAAGTGACAGAATTGGCGCGGTAATCCTTGATGGCATTAAAATGATGTACTGCAAGACTGTTAGATTAGCTCCCTCTGTGTAAAAAGTAGTTGGCCATTATGATTGCAATGTTACAGCATACCTTACTTTTGCGGACATGCTGATTTGGAAAATATTTTTACTTTAAACAAAGAATGGGATTTTCACTATAATCTTCGTAACTTTTGCACTATTCAAAATACAAAATTTGAACTCATCACACATGTTTAATTTTTTTATCTTTCTAATGATACATTTTTATTATTTTAAATTCAGGATTTCTCCGACACCTATCAATTTCCTTCTGCATTCAATGCAAATGCATAAAATTGTAGATTTTATATGAAAATTCAGCTGATAGTTGGGTTATAAACAGCCATCTTTGTTTGGTCGTAGCATAATGAGTTGATGTTCTTTACGTTTAATATAGACGATGATGAAAATCATGTTAGACGTTAATAGTAATATTTCTGTTCGTCGTTTGAAAGTGTCTCCGTCTGTAATCTTTTTTTACGATATCCTTGTTTGTTATATGAGAATCACAGTAAACCTCCGATATTAACAAGGGGCACTTAATAGGTTGTTTCCATGCGATGTTTTTTTTTTTACTGTACTTCATAGATCCTGCATATTTGTATTGATGAAATGGTAAATTTACTAAAAGCTGATTGTATGAATGTTGTTGATGTTGTTTTAATGTCGCTATACTTCTAGCAATCACTTCCAACCGTTCACAATGATTAGACACATTTATTGTCGTGGTCACTGCATGAGCCAGTCAGCATTTTGAAGGATAATTATCCGACTGTTAAAAGGTAGACGATGTGTCACCTTTCGTGACCCCTGTCAGTGTAACGTTTCAATAGCGCATCGTGTAAATAGCGCAAACTAGTTTCGACGTTTGAATTGGAAAGCACACAGGATAAAACATGTTTGATAATGTAACCAATTGTACTGTTTTGCAATTTGAATATTTTGAATTACAGCATGACACATTTTGTTCATAATTGTAGTTGAAGGTATCACACGGTCAAAACGCATGAAAATCAAAATCATTTAACAGTTAAACCTTAAATTCAAATGAAAACTCTCTGATTACACGCTTGGAGTCTAAAATCGTTTTGCTTATTCTAAATAAATAAAAAAATGGATTATCATTCTGTTTTTATTCACACAAAACATTCTAATTGAACGTGTAATTTTATTACAAAAACTAATCATTACTACCGAAATACAGATAGATAGTTCATTTTATCATCCATTATGTATACAATGCACGAGGACATACGGACATGTATAATGAACCGAAATACAAACTATCAATGTAAGCCTTGCTGTTTTTTTTTTGTTTTTGTTTTGCTATTGTTGTTGTCGTAGTTTTTCCTGGTAAGTTAGTACTGGATAGACTATAATTCAGGAAAACTGGTAAGGTGATCTGACCGCGGCACATAACTGAATAAAGTGTTGGAAAGCGGCGTTAAACCCGGTGTGTTTTTCCCCTCTCGAAAATCAGTATCTGATGATTTTAATCCTTCTGGAGCTCGTTGTGCCCTTACTGAATCGTTTTCCTTTAGTAGCAGAGTGATGAAATCTGAGTGATCGTAGGTTTTAGATAAGTTTGGGGAAAGAAAAAAAATCTGTATGATATGAAACAACAGCCTAACCCTTTCAACATTTTCCAGCGCTAACCTTCCCCCCAGAAGTGTATTAATCATTGCATCAATTGGATACACTTCATTATGATGGTAATTTACATAAAAACATGTTTTGTTTCCAAGCGAAATTACAAATTTTACGATTACATATGAAAAAATAATACATACATGTATATGACGGTAAATTGCATACATGGCGAATGGTAAACAAAATAGAATACTATTTAATTATTAAGAAAAATGAGACCAAATAGAACAGCATGGGTTTCAGACAAATTCTGATTAATGTTTACTTAATTTTTAAAAAAAGACCTGAATAATTGAATATTTGGTATATATGAATTAATTGCGTAATATTAACCAGGTTATAATTAAAATTTCTCTGTTTAGACAACTGAATGAAAAAAAGAAAATAAATAGAATTATTTTAAGAAATATAAGATGTACAAAAGTTCTACGTTTCCACTATTCCGACCCGGCCCTAATTTTTCTGTCGGCTCAAGACTTTTTTCTGTCTCGGTCACTTTTTTCTTGCCGATATTTGCACTTTTTATTAATTATATCTACAAACTTCAAAAAATCGTTTTTGGAAAAGTTTTGCCGACCTACCGACCCTATATTTTTCGGGAATACCCGTGGAAACATGGTATTTTTTGGCCTAACCATCCTTTATTAAATTTTCCACCATCAAGAGACTTGTTGGACTGACGCAGTGATTAATTTTTATTGCTAAGGAAGTCATCGTTGGATTGTTTTGGAAGTATTTAAGCGTGGCTTTGCAAAATGATTGTTGTTTATTTCCTTATCATTTTATGATGGTCAAACATTATTCTGTGTTCATATTTCTTCCTTCCGAATTTTTGAATTAGGCTCGCATTAAAAACTTGCAGATAATGAAGCAAATGCGAGATTTGTTATATTTGATAAAAATAATATCCCTACCAGTCCATAAGGTCATAAAAATAGCTTGTTTCCGCTACCCCGATCGACCTATTTTTTTTGCCGCCGAATCAATGATTTTTTTGGTCAAATTATAGTTTTGCTCAATAAAAATAATGTCAGTCATATTCTAGAATAAAAAAATAAAAAAATAAATTCCTACCTACCGACCCTATTTTTCTCAGAGCCCTTAGCGGAAACAAGGTATTTTTTAGCCCTCAGCTACCGAATTTTATGTTTTAGGGTGTGACAAAAAATCTGATATATCTTTCTTAACCCAGTACTACGACACTCGGTGTATTATGTCTTAAAGGATTATGTAACAATATGCCTTTATTTTCCTCTTAACGTTAACATCAAAATACGCAATCATATGAAGGAAACTATTACGTTTTATCCTTTTGTGTTTCGTTAATGAAAACGTATCTCTATTATACCGCCTCAGGATAAGTAAATAGTTTCAAATGAGCCGTCTAAGAATGAAGACTAAGCTTTAAAAGCAGTAAGAAAAAACATCGCAGTTGTGAAACATCACACCATGTCCCGACGGGCGGCGTTTGATTGATCTTGTTGCTAATTAGTGTCGAAGGCATTTAAATACGTTGCCTACATGAATGACTCGGGTGTATGAAAAGAATGGGCGGGTGGTAAATTTGAGAAACACTCGAATAGATGAGTTTGATTGACGTTGTCTTGGCTCATTTTGTATAAGAGGTTTGGTAACAAAGAGACCATGTTTGACAATCGTGGTAAGTATTAAAATATATACATATCTATCTACCCAAGGTGTTCAGTCTGATAAAGTAAAGCTAGTTGTAAGAGTGTGTAGGCTTTGATAAATAATTATTTACAAATATTTGCATAATTAAATAGTTGATTTATTGAAATTTGGATAATCTGAGACTTGCTTTGATAATTTGGACAGAAAAATTCCTGCTTTGGATATTGCTAATTTTATTACCATCATTATCTAATATATTAACGATAATTAGATATATTTTTCGGGATTTGAAGCGCATGGTATTTTGGCGTTGTTATTTGTGAATATCAATTATGAGTGTTGGTCACAGCACACGATGGAGATTGCTACTGATACATATGTTGTTGCTGTTGGTGTTTAGGACTGAAGGTAATTGTAAGATTTGATTTATTTGTAAGGTATGTTTGTATCATATATGAATAAAAATCATATTTAATACCAAGTTTTTATAAAGGTACGCGGTGCCATGATTTAACAAAAGATCAATAAGAATTATGTATATTTATTACATATATCTGAAACATGTATTATTACAGAAAAACTCATGAAAACCGGACTCTTTCCGGCCTGGGGCAAAAGTCCGGTTTTCTGAGAATTCCGTATTCAGAGAACTATTTATTATCTAAGAGAAAAAATGGGACTTCAAAAATCGTCCGAATTTCAGAGAATTCCGGTTTTCAGAGAATCCGGCTTTCAGAGAATCCGGTTTTCATGTGTTCTACTGTATTATATGATTTCCTCATTATGAATTTCATTGTTTCGGGCAGCGGCCATGATCCAGTGGTTAGTGCGCTGGACTTGTTACCAGGAGATCCGGGTTCGAATCCTGGTCGTAGCAGGTCATACCCTTCTATGAAAATTTGACAAAAATGTCGATTTTCCTCTATATGTGGAGAAGTTGCCGGCTCCTCGTGAAAGGGTAAGTTAGTACTGGTTAGTATACAGTCCAGGAAAACTGATTAAGTGAACCGGTCGCCGTATACAGCTGAAAACTTGTTGAAAAAGCGTCAAACCCCAGTGGCAATATGTCACAGAAAAAAAGTTACTCCGACAACAGTTGCTCGTGTTGAATGAATCATGGGTCAGAGAGACTTATAAGAAATTATAAGTTGTTTTAGTATAATCACTAAAATGGTATGATATCAACATAATAATTATATTATTATAATATATATATCATATATTTATAGTACGTTTCAGATAATAACATATTTGTTATCATGGATGCCCATTGTAAAAGATAAATCTTTTAAACCATGAAAATATGAATTTTAAGAGCTGTTAGTTTCCTGAAAGGCATAAAACTTAAAATTCATAATTTGTTTTTATAAATCATGCGTTTCTTGTCATTTGATTGCAATCGCAATAAAATTATAATGAAGTTGTAACAAATATTTAAGTAGTGTGTTTTTAGCTGGTGTCTTCTGATATGTACACACGGCCTAAAACATTAATTATCCGGTTGACAAAGTATTTAGTGTTGTTTGAAGGCAGCAAAAGTTTTAAATTCAGAAACAACGAAATATCATCTAACAATTACACGAAACTATTATAATGAGTTTTGTGAATTTTCACTTTTTGTGATTTCTATCAGTCTTGATTTTGAATTAGCTTTACTGCATTGTCTTTTAATTAGGAGATTTTTAATGTCACCATCGATGGTTTGCTAAAGTCAGTTTAGAGGTGTGTTTCCTCAGTGGTCGCAAAGCTGGGCTTTACTGTCTAAAGCATGACTATGCACATCATAGAGATATACAGTATAATTCTCTAGAACCGGACTCCCTGAATTTTTCGAGCCCTTTTTTTCTTTGCTTTAATCAATGATCCTCTGAAAACCGGAATTCTCAGAAAATCGGACTTTTGGCCCAACCCGGAAAGGGTCTGGTTTTCAAGGGTTATACTTCTAAATTAAAAGAATGATTCCTCTATGCAGACATTAATTTGTGATGGGTGCTAATCGTTCCCTTATGCTTTTATTCCTTTATGCATGCATCTTTGTACATGTATATGCTTTGCATCAAACCTGGAACCATGATAGCCTTGCGGGTCGGACGGAAGACAAAATCATTTAAATAATCCACAATGCCAGAATTTTTATTTCTGGAGCGCCGCGTCATTTTTTGCCATTTTCAAAAAATGCCTCATGCGTGAACAAAATGCGTTTTATTAGCTTTATCAGATGGAGCTGTGTATTTCGACTAGGATTAAAAATTCTCAGAAGTGGGTGGCCAATAATTATAATCATTCCTATGATCATCACATTAGTGGTGCGTTTAACTCACAAATAGATGCCCTTTTTCTAGCAGATTCACCGCAATTCTTCTTGTACTCATAAATCTAATATGGATTTTAAAAATGACGCATATCTACAGATTGGTAATTTATTTTTACGATCTTTAAATAATCTAAGCAAGAACTTATTTACTTTTTTCATTTCTTTTCGACTTTGATATTCCGTTTTATTTCTGCCACTATTCCTGGAACAGGCAAGAAATTTGCCAAGTAAAAATAAATAAAAATCTTGCCTAAGAAGAATTAAATATTAAAGTACATTACGCCTCGTTATTACAAAATTCCAGATAATAAGTTGTTCAATAAAGTACATTTTGTGTGCGTGTGGCAATCAAATTCTAAAAAGGGTTGACGATTAAAAAACGGCAAGATAGCATCAGGTATACATGTATTACTCAGCATGGGAACAAGATAATTAAACAATTTATTGAACTTTGAATATTTCTATTTTTATGGCGCCCTATCGAAGTGCATGAACGATTTTCAACCTAACTTAGAATGAGCGGAAATTTGCACCCGTCTTCGTAATCGAGTAATTTTTGTCATTTCCATTCCGAACATATCCATTATTCTGAATTAATATATATACCACTATTGGTACTGTCAGTTCTTTGGTAGTTCGATAGCTCGATGGGCCTTGCACCTGCCATTCGTCATTCGTCTTCCACCGTTGATAAGATGATTGTGTCTTGCGGAGGAAAGGGTTAGTACTGTTACAAAATCTGGGAAAACTGGGTCGCTTTAATGACTGTCGGTACATAACTAAAATATTGTTGAAAACATGTGTAAAATTAGAATTTTTCAGTTTATTTTGTTTGATTTTATGTTTGAAACGAACTTATTTTTGGATTTTCTTCTTTTTCTGTAGGCGAAATAATTGAAGGGGACATAGTGACTGATGAAGTAAGTGTAGCACTTTACTTAAAAGTTAAAAACAGGGAAATACTGGTCGCCATTGTATGAGCAAATACAGATCATTTGAAGTTCATGCAATACAAACGTCCACAATTGGTCTCCGATTTCACAATAAATATAGAATAGATACTAAAAATGAAGCCGCGACCGTGGTCCAGTGGTTAGTGCCCTGGACTTGCAATCCGGCAATCCGGGTTCAAGCCCCGGTCGCGGCAGGTTATACCCTTCAATGAAAATTTGACAAAAATGTCGATTTTCCTCCATATGTGGAGAAGGTGCCGGTTCCATGTGGAAGCGAAAGTTACTACTGGTTAGTATACTGTCCAGGAAAACCGGTTAGGTGAACCGGTCACCGTATATAACTACAAACAGTAAGTTTTGTAGTGTGATAAATGGATAACTTTTACTGTTTAGAAGGGAGAAGCAAACGCATGAAAAAATGGCGATAAAGATTTGGCCCCGATGTTATAAAACTTGAGAAAAGACTCTGAGTTCAAATCTTAATCCCATTTTCAAAGTATTATGTTTAAAAAGATGCTGTCAGAATGATGTATCAATGTTATCATTATTGTCTAATCACATTTGATTCATAAACAATGAAATACAAATTATGAGATCTGAGCTTGCAGGCTGATGTCAGGTTTTGTAACATTGACACAAGAAAAAGTTACCCGACGTAGAAACTAGTTGGATCTCACTGAAGTACTTAATTTAGTTAATAAGATTTTGAATACTATTACTTGTGATTTCAGGACCAAACACATACGTATGGGAGTTTTGAGATGAAGACATGGCCTAATGGAGAAGTTCCATATTTCATACATTCACCTTCGGGTAAGAATGCTTATGTATAAGCTAACAAATTGCGCTTTATTGTTAGAATCACGATAACATGAAATGTGAATACAAAACTGCAAATAGTGACCACTTCAATATTACGACTACCTTGTTATAGCGACCACTCATTTTCGGGCCGACTTTCAATAACACTCTTATAAACTTGATAATGAGACTACCTCGTTATAACGACTCGTTTTTCATGTCAGGAAGATGATCTCATTACCAAGGTTTTGCGGTATTTTAAACCAGACGCTGAATTATCGAAATCTGTTGATATTTTTGTTACATGCCCATTAAAAATAGGAGGCTGCGGCCGTGGTCAACTGGTTAGTGCGCTGAACTTGTAACCTGGAGATCCGGGTTCGAATCCTTGTCGCGGCAGGTCATACCCTTCTATGAAAATTTGACAAAAATGTCGAATTTCCTCCATATGTGGAGAAGTTGCCGGCTCCTTGGGAAGGGTTAGTTAGTACTGGTATGGGCACAATCCGGGAAAACTGGTTAGGTGAACCGGTCGCCGTATATAACTGAAAATTTGTTGAAAAACGGCGTTAAACCCCAGTGACCATAAGTCACATAAAAATAAAATATAAAGATAGGGTAGGAAGGCTAGGACTTTTTATGATTTTCCTTCTTATTCTTGAAAGCCCATGTTGAGAATATTTTTGTGCGGAAAGGTAAAAAATGAGAAATGTTTTTAGGCCTAAGTAGTACTTTACTGAAGAAGAAAAAACGTAATTTTTGAATAATTAGAAGGAAATACAAATTTATCAAGCAAGCTTTCCCCAAAGAGGAAATTGGAAATAATAAGAATTGGTTCGCTTGTAGATGTTTGCGATGGCTTTGGCCCAGCTTACGTAAAGTGTGCATTGTCTTTGAAGAAAAACGTAAGGCATTTGTGTCCGGTTGCTACTCAGAAACGCCACTTATTGATTGATAATTGTAAAATTTAGATCATGTTTAGACAAATTTCAAAGTTCTTGACATGGTCTTATAATTGAAAAGATCAGTACTATAGTACAAATAATGAATATAGAACACGTTTCTTCTGTGAATCTTTTATGGAAGATAAATTTCATTTTACTCTTGTTTGCCCATTTTACAAAAAAACATCAGATGAAAGTATATAAACGAAAAACTTTCAATATTTGTAAAATGTATCAGTTTGATGTCAAGCACCAATAATGACAACATTACAAATTTATCAATGTATCTGTTAGTAGTATTACGCACTTTTAATCCGGAATACTGTATTGAATAAGTTTGATTATTGATTTAAGAACAAATTGTTTTCACTTATATTTTGGTTTTGATTTGTAAATGTATGAATTATTTGTGTATAATAGGCCGGTAGCCTGAATGTACCAATGAATCGCATTGCTTTACACTTAAAATACTAATTTTTGCTATTCTAGTGAAAGAAAATGTCTTGACTGCCATGCATTTAATCGAAGAGAGGACGAGCGGTTGTATTGACTTCATTCCTAGGAATCAAATGACGAAAAATTACATCAACATAACATCGGATAGTTCTGGGTATGATGTTTTACTACAATTCCTGATTTTATCACATTGATTTTAAACCCTAGTGAAAAAAATACCTTCGAGTGAAACAAGTAGTTCAAACATAACATACATATATCGATGCATAGAAAGGCAAATAATAATGCACCAATAACTGGCATTATGATAATATTAGTGTTAATTTCGTATTGTTGAAGAGAATTGTTACGCAACTTATGCCTTATCGGGGACCTTCGTGGTCGGTCGAGTGACTATGGTCTCTGACACTGTCGTGAGTTCGAATTTCACCCGGTACCAGAACAAAATACGTGCAGGGAAGTAGTCGAGGTAGTTTACGGAGGTTCGGTGGTTCTACCCAGGTGTACGCCCGGGGTCTTCCTCCACCATTAGTACTAGAAAAGTCGCCAAGTGACACTGGCTGTTGGTGTGATGTTAAACCCCGGAGAAAAAAATGCTTTCTAGTTTAACAAATGCATAAAATATAAAACTTAACTCAGCAGACAAATATATTAATGCATTCAGATATTTTATAAAAAAACAATCAAGTTGACTAATATAAATATTTTGCGAATGAAAGAACAAAATACAAACAAAGGACCAGTGATTTGTAAGACATAGGCTGTCATAATTTACAGTACAGTAAAACTCGATGAGACCATCTTCGGGACCCGAAAATTGGTCGCATAATCAAGTTGAATTTTAGGGAAGTTAATGAAAACCGTTTAAAAAATAATTGGTCGTCATAACAAGGTGGTCGTAATATTGAGGCTGTCGCTATTTGAAGTTTTGCTGTATATAAATGAATAAATAGTCGTGGATATTAAATTAACTACATAATTGCAAATTTCAAAAGTTTTAAAAACATGTGCATTGTACATGTATATATACGTATGTTCACATATTTACAGCCAATCTTTTTGTATCATTTACGCGAACCTATCATAAAATATGTACGAATGTAAACACTAATAATTTTCATTTCTATTTATTATTATTATTATAATTTTATTATTTGTCTACCTTCTCCGCTTATATTTTAATCGTAGTCATCTGGTAATTAACACTAAGATAAAATTGTACCAACCCTCAGTCAACTTGTTACGTCTGTATATTTCTATGTATCTGTATATATATTTACGTGTATATTAATGTACTGTTATCATGGGCCTTAGTGCCCATTGAATAAAAAATAATAATAAGCCCAATAATGGAATGGATCGTTGAAATAAAAAAAATATGTTTGTATTTTTTAATCACCAGATGCTCTAGTTCTGTGGCACCCAAAGGCGGTGGACAACGTGTGATTATTGGACCTGGTTGTAATACCATAGGAATTATTATCCACGAGTTACTTCACGCACTAGGGTTCTGGCATGAGCACAGCCGACCAGACCGTGATGAATACGTTAAAATCTATCGAGAAAATATGATTCAAGGTAATAATATATATGATAATACATTTATATTTATTTACATTAATCGTATATGTTATATATCTAATATTATATAAATATACATATTATGTATAATATGTATATGTGTTATATCTCTAATATTGTTTAGTATTACATAATATAAGAGATATAACATCTATGTATATAAATATATTCCTGATTACAATTGAAACCACCGACCGGAGGTAAGCTAGCTGGACAGTTTCCTCACGTGAGGAACTGTATTCATATACATATATATATATTCATATTTCATGCGTGAGGAAACTGTATTCATATATATATATATATATTCATATTTCATGCGTGAGGAAACTGTATTCATATATATATATATATATATATATATATATATATATATATATATTCATATTTCATAAATGAGGAAACTGTCCTGCTAGCTTATTTCAGGTCGGTGGTTCTATCCAAGCGTAATCGGGAATCCTCCTCCTCTGTTAAAGCTGACAAGTCGCCAAATGACCCTGGCCGTTGGTGTGACGTTAAACCCCAGAGACAAAAGTTCCGAAGTACAAATATTCACGAAACACGAATCATTTTCTTCTTTGCTTTTTTTAGGTACATACATTAACTTCAAAACACGCCGTTTTCCTGACATACTGTTGGAAGTACCGTATGACTACTATTCAATTCTACATTATAAATACAACGAATTCGCTAAAGTGGACACGGAGACAACAATAGCCCCACGTGACCCATCAGTACACAAAGAAGCCCTCGGACAAAGAGAACGACTCAGTTTCTATGACGTAAGAAAAATCCAGAAACTGTATAATTGTCCAGGTGAAAAAATTCTTGAAATAATAAGTACATATAGGCAGTGTTGATTAAAGTATTTTTTTCACTAGATTTAACGCAGTTTTAACAATATTCAGCTACATACGGCGGTCGGTTCACTTAACCAGTTTTCCTGAAATGTATGCTAACCAGTACTAACTTACCTTTCAACAAGGAGCTGGCAACTTCTCCACATATGGAGGAAAATCGACAGTTTTGTCAAATTTTCATTGAAGGGTATGACCTGCCGCGACCGGGGTTTGTTCTCCGGATTACAAGTCCTGCACACTAACCATTGGACCACGGTCGCGGCTAAAGTTCTTTCATTAATATATCATATTATATAATACAAGAAATCTCTGAACCATTATTCGTAACGAACTCACTAATGTTTGAATGTGCACCAACAGCCAAGGCCATTTGGCAGTATTTCCAACAGTTCCATTGGCGGTGGACACAATGTGTACACCGGGGTAAAACCACCGACAATCTGTAAAAGCTAGCTTCCTCATTTGAAAAATTTGGGTAGGATTTGTACTCACAGCAGTGAAGGGCTGGTGATTATAAGTCAGAGACAATAACCACTGGACTAAGGAGGCCTTAAGCATTGTCGGTGAATTTCACAGACGATTACATATTACTGCGGAACCACTCTAAATTGGTCGAGCCCGGGACCAGGTCATTTGGCCGGTCTAGAGGGGATGACAGTTTAGAGGGGATTTTGATTTAATAGAAATGAAATCGGGACCAGAACATTTAGCCTATTTAGAGTTGAAACTGGTTCATAGAGAAACCGGTTTATAGGGTTTCCACCGTATTGGCCTCACACATGTCTATGTTTATGAATGTTTTGTTTTAGATTATAATAGAAATCCTGATGCGTGTACGCCACTAGATTACAATGACGTGACGGTCATCCTAACAGATTTCGTACTTGAAGTAGGGGTGGTTGTGAAATTTTCTTGTCCTGAATCGCTGTCTCTGATTGGTCCCGAAAACAGTACTTGTCAACAAGCGTTAACCTGGTCGGGAGCTGTGCCATTTTGTGTTGATAGTAGGTTATAAAATTCATATTTTACGACATTGATTTCATTGAGAAGACGTAACTTTCACTGTAGATTGGGCCATCCTTAAAAATTGTTTGTTTGCTGTAGCGCGGCCCAACATTTTTTCAGTGAGTAGATAGGTAGGGATTTTTTTCGGAAAGCAATTATTAATAACGAAAGGGTATTTTTTTACTGGAAGGGTAAAAAGTTGAGTCGCGGCGATTTTTAAGAGTCGGTTGTGATACGCTAAACATAATATTCTTAAGTATGGCCTTTTGAATACAGCCCA
Organism: Lutraria rhynchaena; assembly: GCA_008271625.1. NCBI lineage: Eukaryota > Metazoa > Mollusca > Bivalvia > Venerida > Mactridae > Lutraria > Lutraria rhynchaena. The sequence goes on from VIBL01000092.1 coordinate 744,614, forward strand.
GATACAGTTTGTTTGTTATTTACAGTTACCAAAATACACTGTATAGGTGGTAACAGGGCCAAGTATCTTTCTTTATTTGCTTATTTATGTCTTCCTCTGTCTGTCTGTATGTCTGTGCGCCCTTCCTACGTTCGTCAATCTTGTGAATAGGGGCCATCCTTTGATAAAAAAACGTCATTGATTATTTGCTACAAACGGCCATCCAGATAACGGTTATCTGTCAATAAAAGCCAGAATTTGTCTTTCCTAAGGGTGGCCTTTGTTCACAGCATTGACTGTATCTTTTTTATTTATGTTTCATGTTCTAAAATATGCATTCTAAAGCATTTACTTCGCAACTTATGGTTCTACAATAATCCGTATAGAATGAATTAATGTCAGTTTCGGACACCAGTGGTATATATGCTACACTGAATATTATAATCGGTATATTGTAGATGAGTCTGGCCTGCTTACATATTGTGATATGGGTGATTGTCTCAGCGCTTGGGATTTAACAAGTTTTCCACAAGCTATTTGGACACGACGTCAAGACGAATCGGATCACACGTATGGCAATTATAGAGGTGAGGTTTTTACATACAGTAAAACCTCGTCATCTCGAGGAGTAATTAGAACAGTCTAACTGCTTGAGATAAACGTGGTGCTCGCAAAAACGAGATGTTTCTTTGTTGGTTGAAAAAAATACAAAACTATTGACATAAATTGAGGGACTTTAAAAGCTCCTCGAGATAAGTCGGGTGCTCTTAATGAGGAAGTTTCACTGCATTTTCATTCTCACAGTACAGTCAAACCTGTGTTACAGGTCATCTCCGAATAAAGACCAGCCTGTAAATAAAGGCCATTCTTTGAAAAACATCACTGATTATATAGAACAGACTGACCTCAGAAAAACCATTTGTCAATAAAGGCCACATTTGTTCTTTCCCAATGGTGGCCTTTGTTCACAAGTTTTACTGTACTGTCAAATTAACAATACACGTCATGCACCATTGCTTCTTAAAAACAGAATACGTGTTCGTGTATTACAGCGAAACCTCCTTTAACGGCCACCTCCAAACAACGGTCACCTCTCAACAACGGTCACCCCTCAACATAGGCCACCTCAAATTCACCCTAAATATTTCAACATAAATGAACCTCTCACCACCTGTCAACTCCGAACTCCTCCGACCAAAACATTTTTTCGGTAGAAGTTGGTGCCTGCCGTAAATGTTAATCACGTAGTGGTACATTTTTCCATTTCTCAATAATAGTAAAAAATATTCTGAGCACATTTTACCTAGAAAGAGTAATAACGTTTCATGAATTTTCCGAAGTATATTCTTTATGGGTTGGAATGGATTGTTTTATAAAAACGAGTGTGACATTAATTCTATAACTGCTTGCGTTTCTGGTTTCAGGGTCATTCTTGTCGTCGGAGAAAAATTATGCTCTGGCGAAGAGCCCATGGATACAATTAAAGAGCAATGATGGTGTATCGATAATGTAATTACGACACACTCTGATATACAGCAAAACCTCACAACACAACCATTCCAATATTACGACCACCGTGTTGTGACGACCTCTTTTTTCGGACCAGCTTTCAATAACTCCCCTATAATTGAATTTGATAATGAGACCACCTCAGTATTACCACCCATTTTTTGGGTCCTGAAGGTGGTCTCATTATAAAAGTTTAACTGTATGTCTTTTATTGTATCAGCGTACTTTAAGTACAGTAAAGAATTTAGTGAAGTCTTATCCAGTGTATTCTATTAGTTTTTTTGAGCGTGGACAATAATGTGATAATTATTATAAAAATATGATAATACATAGTTATACATCATTATTACAAATTGGAAAGGCATGACCGTGGTCCAGGAGTTAGTGCGCTGGACTTGTAACCTGGAGAGGTTCGGATCCCGGTCGCGGCAGGTCATGCCCTTCTATGAAAATTCGACAAAAATGTCGATTTTCCGCCATATGTGGAGAAGTTGCAGGCTCCTTGTGGAAGGGTACGTTAGTACAGTCCAGGAAAACTGGTTAGGTGAACCGATCGCCGTATATAACTGAAAAATTGTTGAAAAATGGTGTTAAACCCCAGTGACGATAAGTCACATAAAAGCATTTCTTCGTTCATTACAATCGCTAATCATTGAGCTAAAGTCAAGTCGTTGTCTATGCGATGGTTGGCACTATCCACCATTTTTGACACTTCAAAAGGCATAACTTTGCCATAGGATATGAGACAGAAGGTTTTTGGGTATTTTTAATTCGAAAGAAATCTGTAAAAAGTTTCAAGATACAAACACGGTGACGAAAAAAATCTTTATTTGTGCAAAAAAGTATTGAAAGAGCCTCCTATTTCTCAAAGAACCCCTAAAACTCTAATCAGCTCAATCCCTTCGCCCAGTTAAACCGCACTTAACCCCCATTCTACATCACTAATTTTTATACAGTGCAACCTCTCCAGAGCGGTCTTCTCCTGGGCAACAGCCTCCCTTCAAGAACAGCATATTTTTTTCCACTATACGGTTTAACTATCCATTTAGCTCTCTAGAGAAACAACGTCTCAAGAACAACATAATTTTTCTTCTCCCAAAGAGTGTTGCTTTGGAGAGGTTGCACTGTATTCAAAACGAATTATTGTCATTTTTGAGATATGAGTTGTACCTGTAAGTTTTTAAACATTATCTCATAAGAAAAATGAAATACTGGTTCACCTAATCTGTTTTCCTGTTCTGTATACAAACCAATACTAACTTACCCTTACGCAAGCATATGGAAGAAAATCGACATTCTAGTCAAAATGAAATGCTCTAATTCCAGGTTTTATCACCGTATGTCCGAAAATTCGACTTTGTTAGTATACATGATGATGAATAATAAATGGCAGAGAGTATGCACCGAAAGAGGCTCCCAAAATGATACATGGTACCAAAGCATCTGCTCTGTTACAAAGGTATCGGGGAAGAGAATAAAGGTAAGTGTTTCGTATCAGTTTCGTAATGAGTGAATATATACTGGTCGTCATAGGAAAGTAACCAGTAACCATGATTTAGACCAATGATAACCCGATCTCTATCCAGAGTTTTCCCTCATGTCTTTGTAAAAGTCTCAGCTTTTTTACAGAACAAGAAATAAAGCGACAAATGGTGCAAAATTTACAACTAAGTAAAACAATTTTTCTTTCGCGCAATACATTCGGCACAAAGGATGTTATAATTTACAAGAAAATCAGAGAAATTATTTTATTTATCAAACAAACTATTTCGTTTTTGAACTACTTTACAGACGTTGACAGAGATGTATGTGATGGATAACCAAATTGCAATTATTCGTGTTGCATGAGCGCATGCGCATAATGCATATCTCATCCTATATTTTCAGATAGCGTTTGTCACACAAAGAATCGATCCTAAGTCAAGTATATGGATTGATGATTTTGTTTTTGGTCCAAGTACAGAAATAGAGAAATACAAACAGCATATAGAGGGCGCAGTATCACAAGGCAAGCCGCCGGAACACGACGAATTTGAACCGTAATATGGCGTTGGGTGAATGATAAATCCGGTGTGGTTCAAATATATGTACTTTCTTAAATAGTGAAGATAACGATCATTGGATGATGTGTATTTTCTGTATTTATTCGAATGTTTCTGTTTTTTTTTTCATATGGGACAACCTTAAACATACCTTTGCATAATCCAACCCCCTTTTTACACACAGCTCAATAGTGAAAGTATTGGGCCTACGGACCTCGGTCCGAGTTCATGAGTTCTAACCTATGGTATCGGCACATGGCCATTCGTCCTCCATCACTGATTCGAGTGATTGTCCACCGGTATATATCTGAGGTACTGTCAAAACCCTAATAGAAATATTTGATTTGTTTTATCCCACCCACTTAATGATTTTGCAAGCTTTGAAGTATATAAGCGGAATCATTATAACAGATTTCTGGCTTCGAGCTGTCCTTGTAGTGTAGGTCTATGTACAAAATAAAACACTCGAGACTTAAATTCATTTTTCTTCGCACCGACCTATCTAATTTTGATTGGTCGGATTACCCATACATTTATTTTCAAAGGGCCGTGAAAACAGTCTTTGTTTTTAACTTTGCCATTTTCTCATTCGAGTGCTTCCATTGAAATGAAAAATATTGTGTTTGTGTGTAAAACAACCTGTACTGTAGTAACGTATTGCACTTGAAGAATTTATTTATCGCGCAGTGTTTGCAGAGCTAATTTAATAAACGCACAAAACAACTTCCACTTAGATTTGTTAAACGTTCCGCCTAAAGGCTTGTAATCAATGCTGTGAACGAATGCAGATGTAAAATGTAAATCAAGGGCGTCACTACCATAACACACGCTACGCTCGTTGGGTAATGTAAAAAAATACACATATAGGTGGAAGTTGCCATTCTGCCATCAAAAGACAAAAACACGGATAGAAGAAGTATTTGTGTGGGCTCAGAATGCACCTATAGATGTACTATACTATCAAAATTTTCTTGAGGAGGTCCCTAAACCACTCTTACGTGAGGGGAAAACCCCCCTCTCGTGCACTCCCAGCACTCGCACCTTCGGTGCTCGCACTTATTCATTTTTTCCCTGGCTACCCCCTCCCTGATATTGAAACAAGAACATCAAGTTGAATATTGCACACTTCCTGCTATCATGTTGTGTTTTTCTGCTTTATTTTTATATTTTGTCATCCTGTAGATTATAAATCTTTCTTTGTCATTAATTGGATAGCACCATCACATTGTAATTCGTATTTTTGAAGCGCAAATGTAATTAGACGCATGCGCATTTGTATGTGTAAACACGTGTTCAATGCGGGACACGTCACGCGCGCCATATGGACAACTATCAAGTGACTTACAAGCACTTCAGTTTTATTATTCATCGCATTCATTGATTTGTTTTCTTTACAATTATTTCAGCACATTTCTTTTGTTTGGATTGTTTGCAAGCATCATATGAAGCTACGTGTTGTTTTGCCAAACTTTGAAGCGTGGCTGGTACCCTATCTAGCTTACGTGTTTACTAAGCTTTTAACGCTGGTTCTGTAAGTGGGCTGTATTTGTTTAGTGGTATATAGTTACAGTCATATTGATTTGGTGTTAAAGTTGTACGAAATTAGACGTAAATACATGTTTCTTTCTTTTTTTCTTTTGTTATTCATAATAAACTTGCATTTCACTGTATATTATTTCAAAGCGTTATTCGTATATACAACCTATGTTTGCGGCCTCCTCCAAATAAAGACCACCCTGTGAATAAAGGAAATACTTTGAAAAACCGTCACTGATTATTTAGAACTAGATAATTTACAAACTGACCTCCGAATAAAAGTCATCCGTCAATAAAGGCCACATGTTGTCTTTCCCAAAAGCGGCCTCTGTTTACAGGTTTGAATGTATATGGATATGAAAAAATGACCAAAAATACAATATTTTGCATTGGGTGTTAGTCATCATTGCTGGATGTTCCTCATTAAATGAAAGACTTACGTTAAAATCCACCTTTGTTGACTTGTCCCTCCCGCAATGTTGACTTAGAGTCGAAGGATACTGTAACATTATGAAAAAAATATTCACTGTTAAACAAATCAGCGTTTAATACATCACGTTTTATATGCATTAAGAATAAAAACAGATGATGATAATAAATATTCTTTCTGAAGAAGAAACATAAATAACGGAACTTTCTGACACTCATTTATGGCGTATACGATAAATCAAATGCGCGTATTTCGACCAGAAACAAAGCCATCGCCATATTGATACATTTTGTGTTTTTTTGAGAATGGGTATTAGGTCCTTTTGATAGTGGAAAATTGCGTCTTGAAGTATCAAATTAGGGAATCATTAAAGGTTTGTAATCACGAAAGAACAAAACACAAAGTTATGTCCTAACCATTCTTTATTTACCCGAGTCTTTACACAATATTTTACTTAATTAATTCCATGGAAAAAGTTTTCAGTATATGATGACAGAGCATATTCATTTTTTATTCAATTATGGGGAAATAATGGGGAAAACATATACATTTTACTTGGAGAACGGGGCCGAATACCGGACCCCAAAATGGCAAAAGATGCCTGAAAGCTATAAATAATAACAATAAATAAATTTTACACACATTTTACACATTTTACTTAAAATATCCCAGCTCTATGATTCATCTATCTGTACACATTTTTATTTAGATGTCATATGACACAGTTAAATCTACCGAAAGGAGTGATTCAAATATTTTTACAAATGATTTACTGTCGGGCATACTTGTGTGGGTCTGAAGAGTTCAGAATAAATTTTAAAGGGACGTTTTTATGTCTTAAAACAACGAATTTGCTTTATAACGAAAATCAACTACTGGGGTATGTCGGTATCACTTATTGTACTTGTACATTTAAGCAATAAATCATCAGCTGTGGTAGAAATATTACGGATTATTATGCTGTCAAAAATAGTCCCCATATGACATATAGCGAAATTTATGGTCACTCATTCATAACACCCCCTACAAAGATTTTTGCGGCCTTCTAAACCTCTTTAAAAACACACTCCTCGAGAAAGAAGCTTAAGTATATCATACTAAATCGTGCATGAAATATAACCCTGATTCATTTTTTTACTGGGTTTCCAATTGTGTCACAAAATTCCGGCCACTTGAAGAGCGATTTATTACGTTCAAAGGCAGCGTCAAAGCATCTATGTATATTCTTTACGCTCCACCACCACATTTAAATACAAACGTTTTGCATATCTGATATCCAAAGAAAAATCGACAAAAAAGCAACAGTAAAAACAACACGAAATTATATAAAAATAGCAGTAGTGACAACGACATTGTCAACAATCAATGTGACACCAACTGTCATAGGTAATTTAATGACAATTAATGTTAAAAAAAAAGATTTAATGTCCTGGAATAAGTATTAGTCTTTTCGATTCTAATGCTATATTTTACATGCTATCATATCGAGTATATCTCAAAGTCATTCACGACCCTCTTTCATTATTAAGCCAATTAGGTAACGCATTCAAAATTGAAAAAGACCAACACTTTGCTTTTAAATTAATTTAATGACGATTCAAATAAAATCGATAAAATACCCTTTAATTTTATTTTTTTTTAAAAGAAATCCAAATCAAATCAGGTTAATGTCATCAGTTACCTAGGTTAAGAAATGAACCATGTGTTAGCACTTTGGCATCAAATGAATGCAAATTATTTGTCGCAATTTCGTACGATTTCCTATGATGTTCAAATCCCGGTCGCGACAAGTCACACCCATCTATGAAAATTGGACAAAGAGGTACATTTTCCTCCGTATGTGGAGAAGTTGCTAATACTTAGTGGAAGGGTAAGTTAGTACTGGTTAGAATACAGTCCGAGAAAACTGGTGAGGTGTACTGGCCGCCGTATATAAGTGAAAAAATGTTGAAAAAAAAACGCCGTTAAACCCAGTGAAAATGTCTCTTACAAACAAAAAAATTAAAAATCTTATGATGTCATCAAGATGACGAGAATCCAGTTCTTATATAACATGATACATTCTACGAGTCATGATATCTCTAAGAAAATCGCAGCTGAGTTCCTCCTGTTCAAACAGACCGGGCTGAATCGATTGACTTTAAACTGATACTTCTTCCAAAGGGGGTTTATCATATCCGCCATTGAGACGTTGTACCATGATACACTATGTATTTAAATTGTTTACCCTGCCATAAATCTAGATGCTCGTATTTCAACTGTAACACTGAACAATCAAATTTATCGACTACTTGTTGTTTATTCCCATACTTAACACGGTCCTTATCAGAATTAAGCTCTTCATATGCATCATAATGTTTGGACGAAATATCCTTGAGATATTCTCATTTTACATATTTCTGATTAAGTTATATACCTGACACGGTATTTAAAATATCAGATGGTAATTAAAAACAGTTTCAAAGTGTTTTTGGAGATAAAAATGGAAATTAATGCTTAATGTTTCAGATAGTTTACCGACTCCTCACGACAGAACCGATTCCGTCCGTCCTGGACCAAACAAACGTCTTGGTTTTTGACTACTTTCTCCGAGCGTCTGTGTTAAAGTAGTATAAAGAAAAAAAGTGATATGGTTATGATTCAAATTAATTCAATTACAGCCGATGGACTTTTGAATTTAGAATTATACAAACGCGCGAAGAAGACACGTAACAAATTTGAAAAATTAGTTGAATATGATCTACGCAGCCAAAGCTGTTTAAGTTAGCAGTGATGTGTTACGGGAATTATAGCATTTTGGACATTGTAAGTTGGTCAGATAGTGTTATGTAACAAGTGTTGTCATCACAAAATAACACAAATGCTGACATAAACAAAGACTGTAGTTTCGACATTTATTGGACATTTATTCTGTATAATTCTGGACATTGAGCTGTAAACATGTCTAGCGATGAGTGTGTAGTGGCAAAACAAGACTACGATTTCAGTCAAATAAAATACCCGGGGACCCTAAAAGTGTTTCCGCCTTCAGAAATAGGGATTAAAGTTACTCTTGGCGTTGTGGTAGAGGTCATCGCCTTCATTGGTAACATCCTTGTTATCACTATAGTTGTTAGATTCAAACGCATGAGAACCACGACTAACTATTATTTGGTGAATTTAGCGGTATCTGACCTATTGGTGGGCATCATGCCAGTATGGGTGCATGTCGTACAAAGCCTGAACGAATTCTGGGTGTTCGGCTCGTTTTTATGCAAGTTTAACCCGTTCATGCAAAGTAAGTAATTTTTGCCACCATTTATTTTTTTGTTAATAAATGTATAGTGATAAAAAATGTATCCATTTGTCCAACGGTATAGTAAGCTGTAAAAAAATGTTTGTTTCTGGTCATCCGATCTACTCTATCCCCCCCCTAACCGTAGCCTTTTTATTAGGTCTGAGGAACGGTACATCCACTGTCTCACTTATTTTACCTTTCCGCACAAAAATAATCTCAACATCGGCTTTCGAGAATAATAAAAAAAATCCCTACCTATCTACCCTATTTTTAATGAACATATAACCAGAAACAAACATTTGTTCACGCCTAAACAGCGATTTAATTATAAGTACATGCGCATTTTCACGCATTTGGATATAGTTTTTACATTTAGGAAGAGGCACTGAACGCTTTTGTTGAACATGCTTTACCAATCTGTGATAAGCATTTATTTTCACGGTGGCTCCAAAATCATGGAACCTCGAAATCCTTCAGTTCACCACTTGAGCGGTTTGTTATGACAAAGACAGTAAAACTCGGGAGTTCTTAATACTTAAAGAAACAATCCCGTCTCATAAAATTTATATGTCCCGTGGCGATATCGTTCGGCCATTCCAAAATTTGTCTTGGAAATGTTTCTTTTTTGAGACATACGCTTTGCATAAAATAAAATTAATCATTAATTATGATACCTCCTAATATATTAAGCGCTGCCAAAGCAGGCGAAATTTACACTTACAACATAAAAATATCTCAACAATTATGTCTGTGTTTTATATAACCGAACTTTGGCATGCAATATTACACGTCTATGGAAGCGTTACAATCATGGGACTTAATTTTGAGACAATTTTGATTAACCAATCAAAGCACATTTTAATGATAACTACACTGCAACCTGAGTTTACGTCCAACATGTGAACGACGACCGTTCCTTAGCATAAATTTACTGAAATAATAAACACTATTAAACTGCGAAAGACCAACTAAACATGGGCCGTGAAAAAAACTTTCTTAGTTTTCTCTAACCTGACCAACCTACTTTCTCCGCCGACATTCCACCGATACATGTATTTTCATATTGGCCAAATATACGAAGTGGTGTCATTTTGTTGATAAATAATTTACTTGGAATCAATTTAATATGAAAAATCTGCCCGTATTTTAAACTTTTTTTATTTCTTACGTAAATTTATTTGTTTTGTAATAAAACTATTTGTATTTACTACAAAAAAATGCGAACATTATAAATAATGAACATTATGAAATGGTGCCATTTTCCTGATATTGATCAAAATAGTTTTGAACTGGCTGGTTGGACAGATCTAAACATAACGATCAACATTCACTACTCCATACTGATTAGTTCTTTTAACGCCTTAAATTCCCATTAACTCTTTGATTGTTCTAATACTTCAGATAATTCGGGGCCAGAAATAAATTACATAAATTCTTATGGTATTTATATTCAAATAATAGTTGAATGTAGTCGATGGGCGTGCTGATTATGATGGTGGTGGTCGTTTAAGAATGATAAAAATATGTATGGTGTTATCATTATAATAACTTTATTTGGAAACAAAATTTAGTACCTCTGATGCAGATTTGCGATAACATCTGTATTCCTGACATACTCATACAAATTTGTGTCTCTGATACGAATTAGGGAGATTTATGTTCGAATTCATAATGATATCAAGCATTCCAGTAGCCAAAATATAAAGCGAAAAACGTACTTATATACATAGCTTTCATCTTACATTACAATTAGAATAGTGTTCGCTGACAGTATGTAACTAAGATCCTAAATTTTTAATGTGATGTATAGATGAAAGTTTGCGCGAAAATCTGGTATAATTTCTGTGCCAAGTTTCATTAAAGGGCCACTCAATTCGGAACAGGTTATTCACAAATGTGCTTTTCGGGGTTAATAATATTGACCCCCTGACCATCAGCGTTGAATATTCCAGGGGAAAATAACTGTTGGAGTGTGTCTAAACTTTGACCTTATATTGAGGTCCTTGGACTATAAACCTTCATATTGTCGATGTCAATTGCTGCTTTTATTTCTAGTTACAGCAATGTGCGCAAGTATGTTCACGCTGATGGTAATCGCCGGGGATCGCTTTTTTGCAATAATGTATCCTATGAAGTCACGTGTCACCCGGCGTAAAGTCAGCATCGTTCTCTCGCTGGTGTGGTTCCACGCCATTGCAATAGCTGCGCCATTGTTGTTTATTTTTTATCATCTGGAGAGAAAATGGCTAGACATCACGGAAACATTTTGCGATGAGAAATGGCCAATGAAAACGCTTGATGACGGCTCATGTGACCAAGGCCTGACGTCGAAGAAAGCGTACTGGATTGTCGTATGTGGCGTTCTGAATTGGACACCAATGCTTTGTATGACGCTGGCATATACATTCATTGTTGTTAAGCTAAAGAAGCATAAAATAGTACCTAAATTAGGAGCTTCATCTAAGTCGACAATACAAGAACGGTCAAAAAGAAAGGTAACAATGTAGCTGTTTTCCCTCCACTTTTTATGTTGATTCGTCGAATAAACAGACGCTGAATTGCTACTTCACTGTAATTTAGTGTACCCGGCCAAAGATAAATTGAACTTTTAGTCTGTCACCTAATAATAAGAGCCATAAACGCTTGGAGCTACACAAGACCTTGAGTAGTGATAAGAATGTGGTCATACTTGCATTACAAATGGACGGTTGTATTTTCAATCATAACACAAATATTTCAACTGTACATATCCTTTGACACATTTTGGATGAAAACATTATGTCTTAGACCCCTCGTCCTTCAGCGCTGATTATTCACACAGAGAAACTGACAGTTACTTGGGGAGAAAAGGGTTAATTCCGAACACAATCCAAACAAACTTGCTTAGTAAACTACTCACTGGCTTATTACTGGACCTCTGCTGACAAAATAGGCTTATAACCCGAAAGTTGACCGCGGCCATGGTCCAGTGGTTAATGTGCTGGACTTGTAACCCGGAGATCCGGGTCCGAATTCCGGTCGCGGCAGGTAATACCCTTAGATGAAAATTTGACAAAAATGTCATTTTTTCCATATATGGAGAAGTTGCCGGCTCCTTATGGAAGGGTAAATGAGTACTGATTAATATACAGTGGGAAAACTGATTAGGTTGGTATATAACTGAAAAATGTTGAAGAACGGCGTTAAACCCCAGTGACAATAAGTTGCATAAAAACAAACAAACAAACCCAAGCATTCTACAAACTTTATTTTCGTTTACGCTGGCCTTTTTTAAAAAAGTGAACAATTTATTGACATATAAGTGGTAGTGATCTTACACAGTATTTGAATTGGCAAATATATGTATAATAAACCAGGTATGCTCAATTTTGAAGATATTTGTACGCATTCGAGATAATAAGTCTGTGAATTATGACGCGACTTCTAAATTTATAATGAAGTTTTAGGTGAATATATTGATGACAGAATTGATTAAGATAAAACCGTTTTCCTTCAAATTGAGATTGATTTTAATGCAATGCAAATATGACCAAGGTGTATAAAATGTTCTTTAAAGTCGTGTTGAATAGCGTTACTTCTATTTTTTTCCTCCCTTTTAATCATGTTTAAATGGCAATTGAGAGTAATTTATACACCAATCGCACTATGAAGTCATTTTGTGGCTGTTAAATACTTTTGTCCATTCAAAACGAATATTTATTCTCGACCAATCAAATGTGCGTATTTCTATGACGTAATAACATTTGTTTCTTCTACTCCAGGTCGTGACCATGCTATTCTCCGTATTGATTGTATTTATACTGTGTGCGGTCCCCTTCCAGACAATAAGGATCTACTTCCTGTACACACAAGGGGAAACTGGGTACAAGGTAATGATCATCTGGCCCTGGATTTTATTCAATATTTACTGCAAAACTTCACTTGAAGACAATCTCAATTACTGTTGATTACAAGTATATTTTCCCTCATTTCACTTTGCATGAAACAATCTCAAAATAAGATCATTATGCGGTCTCATGTAATATTATTATAAATATTTCACTGTAGAAATATATTCCTGAATTATAAGTTCATGTAATATAGGTACATGTATTAGGAAAAACAATACTTTACCACAAATTGTCTGTCATATCATTGGCTGCAAATTTGTTCAGTAGTAGCAACTTTGACCGACATATGCCAAATGGAATATTCTAAGCTATGTTTAAATGTGTTTTGTCATTTCTTCCTGAACCACGTGATTTTGTTGCCATATTTCATTAGATGTATTTGAAAATATAATAATAGAATTCATTCATCAATTAAATCGTGTATGTACTTAGCATCGCTTATTAAACGAATTCAACTTTTGACCACAATGTTTCCTGTTCCAATTATGCATTATTTACATCCATTAATTGGCAATGTAAATTTATAAAGTAACAAAAGTTGCCGTTTAAACAATATTGATCTAAAATATCAAGTTTTCATTGTCAGGAAGCAGTTATTTACATAAAGTTATAATGCACACTAAAACCTCGAACAGCGACCATGTCATTTTTTTATATCACCTTACGATAACAACCAGTCATTACCGGATTTATTTGCTTTTAAAACTGTATACACTTCCTAATATTCTCAACCTGATATTGTGACCTTCCCGTCTTAATATCTCGATTTTATTGCACAACGTATTGTAATGTCGAAATTGTAGCATTAATTCATTTCCTTTTTCTTTATGAAATGTTCGACGTCTGAGATTTAACCGTTTGCTTCATAATACCACATTTCCCCGCATCTTAAGCAGACATCGTTTGAAAACATTGCGGCAAAAGAAGCCAATGCTTGTAACGAGTAATGACTTCTTTTGCCACAATGTTTTCCATTCTGTCAAAGAGAAAAACCAATGTTCTTAAATAAATTGATATCTACTTCGTTTACATGCATTGAATTTGGAATAGCCCAGAATATGCTTATTAGGTAAAGAATTGAAAATAAAATGAACAAGTAATGTAAGTTGAAAAAAAGTTTTAAAAAGTCAGTGTGATCTAATAATAAAAAATAAACTGCTCTTGATGTGACAAAACAGTTTCAAAATGATGTATTTTCATTCAATTTACGCGTAAATCACATTTTGATATTTTTCAGTTACCAGACTGGTATCCAACGTTAGATTTCGGCGCAGTTCTTTTAATGTACAGCAATGCTGCAATAAATCCGATCATTTATGCCGGCTTAAATGAGAACTTCAGAAAGGGTTTCAAAGATCTTGTCAATGGTGTAATAAGGCGAAACTCACCGAGTGCATCCGAAGAATTCGAAACCGAATTTAAACAAAGATCAACCATGCGTGCCAGGGAAAGCGCAGCTGCTCTCGTGAACGCCAGTGATGCGGCGGTTACAATAGGAGTATGCGAAATGAACAATGCCCAATCAGCGAACCATCCTGTTGAAGCCAATGAAGCCGATATGGAGAGTCAGGCAAATGGGATACAGACTATCAACAATGTTCTGACTAATGGAACAAGTACTCAGAATAATTATCTACCAACAAATGTTGAATATGCGTCAAGGTTTTAGAAAACAATGGTTGACCATTTTGTAGGTAATCATGAAATTTCGCAATCTTATAATTGTATAAGCCACATTCATCGTACTTTTGTGATGCGTTGCGCCGTAACGCATTCGTGATGTGTTTTGTTGGAAAGAGGAAACACTAACACCAGATGTTTTTTTTTATTTTTCTGTCTTTTCTTCTCTGGAAAAATTATGTTAATCACTTCTCCGGCATGCTTTATTTGTTATTTTCATGTTTTGTCAAATTACAAGTCAACTGTCACTGTAATATATTCATTGTGTCATTACAGAACTTATGTTTCAACTACAAATGTTATTGCAATATTTTGGCATTACTTCTGATTCGGTCAAACATATTTCTTGCATTTAATATAAGTATTGTATTGTTGATTATTTTTGTTGATAATCTTGCTAATATGATGTTTTAAAATGATGCCTCTTGATAATGAAATGTCCAATTTGAGACTATGTTTTTATACCACCCTACCCTTTTTATATACATATGACAAGTTTAGGATTTCAACGGTCTGTTGACACCTTCAGTGTGCGATATTTGTTTTTCAAAGAGCCCGAAATAATTTATCTGACATCATCTTCACGTTTGAAAATTATTAAATATCTACTACTAACTATGTACATTATGTTTTCATGACTCATAGTTTTTCTTCATATGGAGAGAATATTATATACTGACGATCCATCTATAAACGGTAATCATCATATTTCAGTCAAATCTGTGAACAAAGACCACCCTTGGGACAGACAAAATGTGGCCTTTATTGACAGGTGGCTTTTATTCGGAGGTCAAGTTGTTATAACTTAGTGACAGTTTTTCAAAGATTGGCCTTATTCACAGGGTGGTCTTTATTGGAGGCGGCCGCAAACATAGGCTTTGCTATATTAGCGACTGTCCATGTGCAGAATTTACGGTCCTGTTGCAGTTTTGCTTATTCTTTTACCTGAGGTGCAAATAACAACAACAACGGTCACACATAACAGGTTTTGCTCAAAAGGTACAACGTTAGGTCCACGAATCTGGAACACGTTGGTTTGAACCATCGGCGCTGGTTATGTTTTATGTGATGTTTTGGTTGAAGGTATGTCGTCCATGGCTAGTCATGATGATTATTCATGCGGAGAAATTGACAGCACTTTCTTTCCGCCGGTTTATTACTGGGCCGCGGCCATGGTTCAGTGGTTAGAGCGCTGGACTTGTAACCCCGGAGATCCAGGTTCGAATTCCGGTCGCGGCAGGTCATACCCTTCTATGAAAAGTCGATTGTCATCCATATGTGAAGAAGTTTCCGGCTCCTTGTGGAATGGTAAGTTAGTACTGGTTAGTATACAGTCCAGGAATACTGGTTTGGTGCCGTATATAACTGAAAAATTGTTGAAGAACGGCGTTGAACCTCTGTGACAATAAGTCACATAAAAACAAAAACGGTTTATCACAGAAATAATGCTTAAAATAGCGTCCAAATAGGAAAAATATTATCAACTATGCGTGAATATAGTTTATAAACTGATTGCATTCGCACATTTAATTATGTAAGCTATTTTTTATTTTTGTTATAAGATTGTCATAAAATCCTACTTAGTGACTGCCTCAATATTAGGACCACCTCATTATAAAGGTTACATTATTTGTAAAAATTCCTCTGTGTTTTAACTTTGTATAGAGAGCACATTATTATAAATGTTACATTATTTGTAAAATTTCCTCTGTGTTTTAACTTTGTATAGAGAGCACCTCATTATAAATGTTACATTATTTGTAAAATTTCCTCTGTGTTTTAACTTTATACAGAGACCACCTCATTATTACGACCGTTTATTTCTGGTCCCGAAAGCGTCCTCATTATCTAGGTTTTACTGTGTATAATATTTTGTGTTTAATAATTTAACCATCACTATTATATACTATTGTTTAACGTAAGGAAATTCCAATTATTTCACTTAAATAAAACATTTCATGTGATGATCGTTGCTTGTTATATATTTAGTATATGCATTTCTAAGTATCGTATGTACTAAATACAGAGTCCGATTTCGTCCACATTAAATTTCACTAGTACTTTTTAAAGGCAGTAATGCGAAATCACTATTCTCAACTCTGCGCTTTGGGGATAAATTCGAACAACTCCAATAGTTGGATTCAGTGAAAGAAAGATAATTTAAGCCGATTAGTTTATACTAAATTATTTTAGCTCGATTGTGGAAAAAGCCATTTGGTGATATTAATCACGTTCGAGTCCGCTTCCTGGACACTACACCAGTACTGCGTCCGAAAAATGGGATTGTGAAGTTCGTGAACGAAACCCGTCGAAGCTGGGATTCGAACTCAGGACCTTCGGATCAGAGGTAGGACGCTCTACCTCTAGACATGATGCCAATGGATTTTACGTGCAGTAAGATACTTCTACAGTTTACATTTAAGAGCCAGTGCCCGAACCTACATAAAAATCTTGCTTCCCCAGGTTTGTAAATAGAAGGCTTTTTATTATATTAATTGTTTGAGGCATATAGTCTTACCCGTAAAAAGATATACAGTCAAACCTGTATTTGAAAACAGCCTCGTTTTGAAGTATCTGTCAATAATGACGCTAGTGAATGAATTGATGTATGTTTCAGAAAAAATAAAAATGATGTAAACATTTTGTATCCGCATTGATATAATTGCTTACCAATAACGGAGTGTTTTCAATGACAACAGCAACTGTTGAACAATTAATCACGTGACATAGACAAAGGGTCACCAGGCCTCGGATAATACAATGCTAATTGTTCATATGGTAAGTACCTATTGGAGTAAGTGCTTTAAGTACATCGTGTTTTATGAACACTTGTAGAACTATTTTATTATCATTATCACAAATCATTAAAGTGATCAACTACATCCTATTCTTAGAAAGAAATCAATGTTTTGTTTAATAGCTACAAAGTTGCTTATGACCAGACAATGATCAGTATTAAAGGACAATGTATGTGTCGTGAAAAGTATACACGGACATTGATTTTTAAAACTTAGTTTTTCTCAAAAAAAAAAAAACGGATAAACTTCTTGTGTTTATTTTGTATAGTTTCAGTAATTATCAGTAATTGTACATAAATTTGTAACAACTAAGTGATTATTTGTGAGAATACAACACGATTGCTGCATTAAAATCATTTCTACAATTCACCAAAAATCTGAACAAATCCACATGTATACGACTGATATTTGATGCAACGTTAATGCTGGTTAGTTTGTTTTTAATAATAGCCAAGCAGTCGCTTATTTTTCAGATGGCACAACTCCATAAATCGGTACTAAAGGCTGCGAACGTCTATTATATGTTTACTTAGTGAACAGATATTTTGACTATTTGGCTATTGATAAAATCGCATTATGTAACTTAATACCTCTTATGTATGAATTGAGCCGCGACCGTGGTCCAGTGGTTAGGGCGCTGGGCTTGTAACCTGGAAATTCGAGTTCAAATCCCGATCGTGGTAAGTTATACGCTTCTATGAAAAATTGACAAAAGTGTCCATTTTCCTCCATATGTGAAGAAGTTGCCGACTCCTTGTGAATGGGTAAGTTAGTACTGGTTAGTATACAGTCCAGGAAAACTGGTTGGGTGAACCGTATATAAATGAAAAATCGATGAAAAGCAGCGTTAAACCCCAGTTACACATAAGAAAAAAAAACATAAAACGGTACTCGAACTCACAGCTGTGAGAGGTTAGAGGTTTGTGATTGCTAGCCAGAAACCATTACTAGGCCTCGGAAGCCCTTTTGTTATATTGATACCTATTCCAACACGAGCAGTATCACTGCCGATATAAATATATAAGAATTTTACTCATACGTGATAAGACGATAAAACACAGTTTTACTGTTCCATCCCCCATTTAAAACCTTGCAATGTAACAGACTTATAAAGGATTAAACTTGTGAATTTGTGTACAAGACTCCAAAAGAATTAATAAGGTATTAAAATGTCTATAAAAATATGTTGTAAAGTATTGTTTCGTAATTATTTGTCAAAAGAACATGACTTGAATGCCCGGTGTGGTTTTCAAGTTTGAAACGACTTATACAGCCGGATATTGAGGTATACTCTTTGGCCATACTCACGCTGGGCGATCTTCAATGACGAATCAAACCAAATGCTAAATCACAGCCGGAGATTCAGATCTTCAAAAGGCACAAAATTATGATGAAAGCACAATGATGTCAAACCGGAAGAACATAGTCACCAACTTCTTGATCTATAAATTTTCACCACATCAGATTAATTTCAATAAGTATGAGTAACATTATTTAACATTGTATTAACATTAACATTGTAATTGTATAGAATAAAATAATGAATTTACTTCTTATCTGACAAATCAGAATGTTACCACACCGTTCCATTTCTTTTTGTGATATCTACGGTCATTGGCCTTCATATTAAGTGCAATACGATATTTTACATTTGTATTCCCTTGACGTTGCTGCTCTTTATTCCACATATAGCACATCAGTAACTGGATTTAATACGTTTGACATCTACCCGATGCCAGCATTATGAAACATATGTTACAAAAATACGTGCAGTGTAAATTAAGCCGATGGCATTATGAAAAATTTGAAATGATACAGTATGTCATGTACTAGTATTTGACATAAAGTTGGATAAAACCAGTTTATTATACGTACAAATGAGTGTGAGATATGATTCATAATTGTATAAGTGGAATACATGATCTTGTCATACATACATGAATAATTGAAACTTATACAATTCAGTGCGTATCAACCAGAATGTATCATTTATTACCATGTACATTTCGTACGAGCTAGAGTCAAAACAATCGCCAATTAAAACTTTCCCACAAACAATCGCGACAATTGAATAATACTTAATTTCTGATTTTCCACATATTTCCATCATGTCAAATGTTTCACGTGAATCCTGTTTTATCGCATATATATTGAACTATGTCGACAGAATTAATGCATACTGACTTATTTTTTTGTACCACAACCTTGGCAAGTCTTGTTCAGCCATCTTGGTTTCTTTTTAATAAGAAAATGATCAAGCTTTTCACATTGACGCTGGTGTTCGCTACAGTTTATTGTGGTGGCGATAACTTGTGTTGTTATCCCGACAAATGGCAAACCAGGGTGCACGGTATTGTAGACTGGGGTACACTTTTTGTCGAGGTAAGTTGAACAATTCAGTGAGTTGATATTGTTTGTGAATGATATTTACAAAATGTCTGTTAACCCTTTGCCTCATAAGTATATTTTGGACTCTTCCAAATTCAAAGCAAATATACAAAACATCAATTTATTTAAGAAAATTGGATTATTTCTCTCTGAGAGAGTGGAAAACATGGTGGAAAAAGAAGCCATTACTCATTATAAGCAATGGCTTCTTTTGCCACAATGTTTTCAAAATTCGTCTGCTTCAGATGCGGGGAAATGTGGTATTATGATGCAAAGGGTTAAGCATGCGCCTGCTCAATTCCTCTTATACCTTAATGTGTGTGTGGAATGCTTGCTCTATTTCTATATGTTGTGAAATTGTGATTTTTTTTATCATTGTGCTCGCCTTTGCAAGGTATTACAGTCTACGGTGTCATTTGGCAAATGATGACGTCAGTTTTGTATATACCAATTAACATTTTGTTTTATCATTGAAATGCCAATTTGAATCTTAAAATATTTTTCTCTGAAAATACAAAAAATGATAGGTAGAGGAAATCACTTCTAAGGCGATGATATTTTAATAATAAGATGATAGACGAAGTGGAATCAAAGAGTTGTAAAGAGCATATAGAAAACGCTCAACGGTTTAGCGGGGGGGGGGGCATCAAATCATCATATTATTGGTCGAAATGCCAATTTTATTGTTACAACATCGCACGTTGGCAGATTGAAATTCTTAATTGAACTTTACTCCATTTATATATATTTTTTCAATCCCTAGGAACAATTGCCATTGGGTGGAAATCTTTAAATCAAGTTGTATGAGGAATTTAATTGTTGTGTTAGTTAGTTAACTATAACATGCACTTTGAATTTTAGATACATGTACTGGCAGAGTAAAAACACTTCAAAAACAACATTTATAGCCATGTTATATGAAGTGGGATGGAACCATTTTCAAACTTAAATATTGCCGTCTTAGCCGAGATGAAAAGTTTATGAAGTAGGGTGGTGCAATTTTTAAATTTAAACATTGACGTGAGATGAAAAGAGTCTAAGAATAAAGTCCATGAATCAGACTTCTGGTGTTTTTAGACCATTAAGAGTTTACAGTTTCAAACAATCTTAGGATTAATTCAATTCAATTGTATTTATGTATCGCAAATATTACTGTCATATTCTGTTGCGTTGCACACAATTGTAACTTAATCCAAACACATCTGAATTAAATTTTGATAATAATAAATTTCAAAGAAATAAGTTTTGAGTCTCCTTCGGGAGTTGCACCATTTTGGACCAACTACTGTGATAAAGCTATCAGTAAACTTTGTTCTTTTTCTCGGGACAACAAGTTGAATTTCTAGTGTTTTTTCTAAGCTGGCAGTGTCCTCGTTTCTGCGTAAGTAGTGGACATAAATATGCTGGCGTTGTTCCATTACTAAACTGTCGCTAAAATTTTGAACATTATTCTGGCACGTACAGGCAACCAGTTCAGATCTTTAATTAAAGAGTAATCCGGTTGATCAGCAGATGTATTGATTACTGTATAAGCTAAATCAAGTCTAAAAGCTTTAAAAATAAAAATGATAGTCCTTTTCAATTTGCTTTAAATGAAAGTTATTTAATTTATTTATTTTTTATATAAATTATGTCGAACATGTCTATATAACGTACCTATGCACATATGCAATTACAGTACAACCCCTGAAAATCGGACCTCTCCCTGACTGGGCCAAAAATCCTGTTTTCTGAGAATTCCGGTTTTCAGCGAACTATTGATAATAGAAGAGAAAAAGTGGGACATAAAAATCGTCCGGTCTTCGGAGAATTACGGTTTTCAGAGAGTCCGGTCTTCAGGGGTTTTACTGTAAATTGCTGAAACAGTGAATAATAAATTCTATTCAAATAATCTTGTTCACAGCTGTTTGATTAATATCATTAAAAATGAATCCTTTAATTACACACAAGGCGTACATTTTTCTCTATAAACTGACCAACAACCGCTGACCAATTATTAGATGAGAATTGTAACAGACACTACATATTTCTTATGTTTAGTTTATAACCTATTTTTCAGTACTACGCTAATGTCTACTTTGACACTCCAAATGAAAGAATCCGTGTGGACGTTGGTGGTGGAGAGCCCTACAGTGAACTATTTCTCTACAAAGAGGTAAATATGTAATAGGGACATGCCTGATTTGATAATGACAATGACAAACGAGAGAGTAACTACCTATATTTGGCATGCTCTAAAATGTATTTTAACCTTTTTTATTTTATTTATTTTTTATTTATTTATTTTTTTATTATTATTTTCTCTGTATCCAGAAAGCTTCCACACTGGTAAGTTTTGTCGCGTCACATTTTTATGTAAGCGTAACATAATTGTTAAGAGAAATGGAATGTATTGTATATGTAGATTTTTTAGCCTTATATGGTTCAGAATTCACTTTCTTAACTATAAGTACTGTGCTTTATTTACTGTCCACACATAATCGTCAACTTATTTTTACAACCCCGTAACACAATTTTTGGCAGTATTGAGATTTTGGTATCAATTTTTTTCGTCTTGATGAGCTCTTTACATCAGAGTTTATACTTATATACTTACCTGACATATCCTAAATGGGGTTATTCCCAATGCCACTAACCAGTAACTCGCTTAAAGTTATTGCAGTTCAAAACTTCGAATGAGATTTTCCCAAAATGGAAAAAAATGACATACGGGTTTGTTGAAATAACCCGACGATATATGAATTTTGAATTATGCCAAGCTTGGTTAAACAATTTCAAAGTTTTTTTTAAAACACTTATGTGTACTGTTTGCAGAGCGCAGGGTATATGTTTAATAAGACGTATTGTGAAAAGTTCAATCCAGGCAATTGGTCCGAGGAACCAATAATACATTGCATTCCCAGTAAGTGTTTATGTTTCTTTTGCTTTATGCGTGCCATTGACTATAAATAGATAACTCTTTGTCTTACATATGCATTATTCTAGTATACATACAAGCAACGTTGACTCAGATTCCCAGCCTAGGTTCGCTTTGTATTGGTGGACCAAATATTATGAGGCCATTGGAGTATGCGTATTAAATAATATTCTACGGGGTTAAAATAGTATAACAAGCCTTTTATAATTTCGCTTGTATCAACAGTCGTTTGTATCAACTGTAGGTTTTACAAATATGATTGCAAACCTTAATGACCCGGTATGCGTGATCGAACAACCAGTAGCAAAACACATTAATATATAAATATTATTGACCGCATGAGACTTCTATCGAAGTCCTAAAATAGAATTGTTGCATTGTTGCCTTTATTCAAAAGTTTTGATGACAGATACGGTATTATATGCTATAAAGGAGAAACATTTGCCATATTTCTAAGCTTATTCGGTGGCCAAGAAATTGTCGTTCTAGCTATGAATTTATCACGATGAATTTGTAGTCTGTGCTTATAAGCATAATAATTTTATTATGTGAATATTTGATATGCTATTTGTTCCACGTCTTTGAATAGAAATGCACTCGAGTGTCCTTTCAACTTTTACAGAAAGCGCAAATGCGTCTCAAAAGTACAAACTTGGTTTTCCTCCTGGCATCAATCTTGTTGACTATACCTGGTCTTTGAGAGATGATATTTATGCAGATGTTGGCATCACTGACAAGTGCACTCCTGTGCTTGTCACTCTAACAAGCTTTTCTCAAAAGGGTAAATACAAGAATCAATAAATTTCATTTTAAATCATGAACTAGAGCTGACGCTAGTCTGTTTAACATGTCGGCAACGGGTACCACATTTGAGATTTCGAGTTTGAACACGACAAGGTATAATTTTGACAAAAATTCTGAGTTAAAAAAGGGGCATAAGTCCAAAATATAGCTTTCAGAAAAATGCCCCTTGTATTTCGTCTGCGCCGCCTTGTCATGGTAATTAAGTATTCCGAGTGTCGTGTTGATATCATTTAAAGTGTTTGAGTAAGGGTCTAAATTAAAGTTAAAGTTTTTAACAACAACGACGCCGCAGCAATCATATTAGCTCAAGTTTTTCCTGGAAACAGAGTTAAAAATAAGTTGTACTGGATAAACAAATTATCTCAACAGAAGATTAGATTTCTCGTTTTTTTTCTATATGGTCACATTACCTTGGAATAATGGTGACTGACTAACTTGATGACGTTAAACCCATGTAAACCTCTGTTGGAAATCTAGTCAAGTAATGTAAAGTACCTTTATTTGTGCGTCTTGTTAAATGGCTAGTGATACACATATGAAAATAATGGTAAGCCAATGTATTAACAGTGTGCAGTGAACTGTGGTGATCTCTTGTAAAATGAAAGTAGATCTTCTTGACCGTTGCGTTCCATGCTAATCAACGGTATGAAGATACAGTCAAACCTGTGAACAATGGCCACCTTTGGGAAGACAAAATGTATATTTATACAGTCAAACCTGTGTTTACGACCACCTCCGAATAAAGACAACCCTGTGAATACAGGTCATTCTTTGAAAAACCGTATTTTTATAATTTATTATCATAAAATGACCTCCGAATAAAGGCTACATTTTGTCTTTCCCAAAGGTAGCCATTGTTCACAGGTTTGTATATATATTTGTTGATTAAATGGATTATGTTTCACAGACATATATTTGGAGGTTGATGAATACCAGAACTTTCTACCAAAAGCTGATCCCTCCCATTTCATAGTTCCAGAGCAATGCAAAAATAAGACAGAGGTATGAACATTGTTTAGTTATATACGGCGACCGGTTCACCGAACGAGTTTTCCTGGACTGTATACTAACCAGTACTGACTTACCCTTCCACAAGGAGCCGGTAATTTCTCATATCGAGGAAAATGGACATTTTTGTCAAATTTTCATGGAAGGGTATGACTGCCGCGACCGGGATTCGAACCCGGATCTCCGGGTTACAAGTCCAGTGTACTAACCGCTGGACCTTGGCCACGGCCACACAGTTTCTTGTTCGTTCGTATATGGTATACATTATTGTCTTTCAGCGATGAAACATATGGTCGTTAATTTCTTGGGCTGCGGGGCTCCGGTCTATAATTCATCAACTAACAAAGTGCTGTCAAACCTGTGAATAAAGGCCAATCCGTAGGGAAGACAAAATGAGACCTTTATTGACAGGTGGCCTTTATTCGGAGGTCATTTTGTTATAAATAATCAATGATGGTTTTTCAAAGAATGGCCTTTATTCACAAGGGGTTCTTAATTCGGAGGTGGCCACAAACACAGGTTTGACTGAACTGGAGCATATAATATTTATTAATATATTAATTATATATAGGAACTACAGCTCTCGGTCAATACAATCATGCGATCTCTGTTTAATGAATACTCCACTAAAGAGGCGAAAGCTTAATTGTTGTCCAATGATCTTGAGCGCAGGTTTGACTGAAAATAGATTAAACCACACTACATTAAAACCTCAAATAGCGACCGCCTCAATATTATGAGCACATTGTTATAACGACCTCTTATTTTCGGATCGGTTTCAATAAATCACCTATGACTCAACTTAATAATGAGACCACTTCATTATTACAATAGATACATTGATCTTTCGGGTCCCATTATCGAGGTTTTACTGTAATTAGGCAAGTTCTGTGAGGGCCTTGATTCAGACAGCATTGACCAATCTATCTATACTACCCTATAACTCTATGTTATAAAGAGACCGTCGACTTTTCGGGTCCCGAAGGTGGTCTTATTATTGAGGTTTTAATGTACATTATTTTTTCTTTCATATGTATCATCTTCTTGCAGATATCACCATTGATGTTGCCCAGAGGAAACTTTCACTTCAGAAATCACAACGCATATAAAGTTATGAAATAAGAAACAGATGCAAATACGCCACTGGACCGGAATTCCCTACGGACAAGATTTTTTGCAATGCCGCTTTCAAATATTTCTCTGAAATTCCATACAATAGCGTGTATCTCTGTTGGAGGGGACTCCTTTTTATAATTAAAACTATTTTAAAGACTTAACAAAATGTAATATCATTGAATTGATGCGTAATTTGATATTTTTCATCATCTGGGTTATTACTTTGTTACTTGAGGCAATTCTTAAAAATGTTGGTTTGCGGGTATGTGACCCAAACTTTTAAGAATAGGTAGGTAGGTAGGTAGGTAGGTAGGTAAGCCTTTGTAATAATATGTGTTTGTATTAGAAACGAGAGCCGCGACCGTCGTCCAGTGGTTAGCGCGCTGGACTTGTAGCCCGGAGATTCGGATTCAAATCCCGGTCGCAGCAGGTCATACCATTCTATGAAAATTTGACAAAATTGTCGAATTTCTTCCATATGAGGAGGAATTGCCGGCTCCTTGTGGAATGGCAATTTAGTATACATTCCAGGAAAACCGGCTGTCGTATATAACTAAAAAAATGTTGATAAACGGCTTTAAACCCCAATGACAATTGACAACGACAATCTTGACTAAGAAATGAAAAAACACCGGCAAATTTTCATGAGTCGGTCGTGTAACTGCAAACCAACATTTTTTAAAGGATGGTCTAATGAATCATATTTAAATGTACAGTAAAACCTCGATATTAAGACCATTATCGAGGTAGTCTTTCTATCTGGTTGAAATATAAAAGAAATACAGACAACCTGTACATAATAAATGGTCTTTATAATGCGGTGGTCTTAATACTGTGGTGTTACTCTGGTAAAATGAAAATAGATCTTCTTAACAATTGCGATCCATGCTAATCAACGGTATGAAGATACAGTCAAACCTGTGAACAAAGGCCACCCGTGGGAAAGTCTTTATTGACAGCTTGTTCCTAATAATCAAAGGCGTTTTTTTTCCAGAACGGCCTTTATTCAAAGGTGGTCTTTTTCAGAAGTGGCCGCTAACACAGGTTTGACTGTATTGTCAAATATTGCATGCACCACTTTGTGACGCTTATGTGCCCATTAGCCGATAACAAACATCGGTCGCAGTTTGTTTTTCTGTATGTGTGAATGTATGTGAATGTACGTGAGAGAATCTAGAATGTTCTAGCAGAATGATGTGCTTGTTGACAAACCCCCTCCTCTTAAAATAAAATTAAAAAAAAACTGATGGTATGCAAAATGTTTAATTTTGTTAATTATGATGGAAATATTCATCAATGAGATTTTCGAAGCTATTTAACGCAATTCTGAAGTGTGTATATCAAAAATTTGTCGTGAACTCGCTCAGCTATACTGTAACTTGTGTGTACGCCCGCCCGCACGTCCGCCCAATAGGTTTAGTCTTGGGTCGCCGCACAAGGATCTCGTGAGTTTGAACCCTTGTTGTGGCAAATAATCTCTGTGATGAAAACATTGTGTCCAGGGACTTTCGTCCGCCATCGCTGACCAGTCAGCTGTAGCATGCGGAGAGCAAGGTCAGTGCAGTAGAACCTTCTAATCCGAACTTGCTCGGACAGGCAAAAACATTTGGATTAGAGACGTTTTCAAGATGCAAAGGTTCCGGGTTCAAGAACGTTGGTAGCAGTTAATGCATAATGAAAACAACGGGACCAGCAGACGTGTTCAGTTTAGAGAGGATTTTGGATTGGATATGTTCATATTAGAGAGGTTCGACTGTACTGGTACAGAGTCCAGAAACTCTTGCTAAGTTAGAAAACATGTGCATCTTAAAAATCTATTCTGCATTGCCTTTCTTCATCTTTTTGCTAATAAATAACTTGAAGCATGCGTGTCGTTAATTGTTATATTTGATCAATGACTACATGACAGTATTTGTATAAAGTATAACACTAGTACAAAAACATTGTTTAAATACTGTCACTCGGCTAATGATTTATTATATGTGACTTATTGTAACCGGG
Organism: Lutraria rhynchaena; assembly: GCA_008271625.1. NCBI lineage: Eukaryota > Metazoa > Mollusca > Bivalvia > Venerida > Mactridae > Lutraria > Lutraria rhynchaena. The sequence goes on from VIBL01000092.1 coordinate 771,989, forward strand.
ATTTAACGCCGTTTTTCAGCATTTTTTTCAGTTATATACGGCAACCGGTTCACCTAACCAGTTTTCCTGGACTGTATACTAACCAGTACTAACTTACCCTTCCACAAGGAACCGGCAACCTTTCCAGATGTGGACGAAAATCGACATTATTGTCAAATTTTCATAAAAGGATATTAGAACCCCGATGTCCGGGTTACAAGTCCAGCGCACTAACCGCTGGACCACGGCCGCGGCTTTCGGCTAGTGAAGTTAACCCTGAATTAATATATGTACGAGTATTGTCTACATTTTAGGAAGAACTACTGATTTTTCCGTTGAGTTTAACGTTGCACCAACAGTCAGAGTCATTTGGCGACTTTCCATGCTTTAACGGTACAGGAAGGCCCCCATAGAAATATCAAACTTCCGTAAGCTAGGTAGGCAGCGAACATGTGAAATTTGCATAGCCCGCGTAGGGCTCAGACTCACAGCGGTAAGGGCTGGTGATTACCATTCAGAGACCATAATCACATGTTGATAATAAGATAAAAGGTGTTTAATGTAGAAAATGCAAGTCTCGCATGTGTAAAATTGAAAGGATATTATTCTACCTTTTTATGGTAAGATTTGTCTGACATCATGTTCTTTTTTTTAAAAAAATGTAGAAACAAATCACATGCACTTTCACCATACAAAAAAAAACATCGGGAACTTGAAGCTTTATATGAGAATGTCATAGTAAGGCCTAAAAAGGTAGCTTGTTTCCGCGACCCCGACCGACCCTATTTTTTACCGCTGACTCTATGATTGTTTTTGGTCAAATTACAGTTTTACAAAATAAAAATAATGTTGGTCGTATTCTGGAATAAGAAAAATAAAAATAATCAAAAATAAATCCCTACCTACCGACCCTATTTTTCCGGTAGCGGAAACAAGCTATTTTTTAGGCCTAAAGCAAAAAAAGACCACAACCGTAAAAAGTCTAGGATCTACATAAAAAGGGGTCGATAGGACTTTTTTATGGCCTATTTGTATTCAGCCACGTCTGCATTAAATAGTGTTCAAAGTATGACTACTTTTGGGACATTCACACAAAGTGACTTGTGTTGTCATTTTGAATCATACTATTGTATGAATGAAGCATACATTTATGATTTCTATCATCAATTTCAAGAACTGGAAATAAATGTCGTAGTTTCAATGAAATACAGAAGTCAGAAAAACGGGATACGTTATTTAAATGATTACATCAGACGCTATGTAGGCCAAACCACAGTATAATAATATGTGGGTACGTTTTACCTATACGCATTAGTAACTGACCTGTTGTGGTAAAAACACAATAAATTCTTTATTAAACATCATAATTTAACCCAAAATTTGCCTACATTAAACGAAAAGAATCACAGAATTCCACCTGTTCAACTGTTATATAATTATACTAATAGAAGGCGTATAGTTTCGTTCCGGTGAATACCCACTGCCTTCACAAAACAAAAAAAAATATAAAATAACAGGGATGTGTACTTAAAAAGAAAGTTTGCATTGGCTTCATGCATATTTTTCGCACAAATCAGACCAAAACTAAGCTTCTAGCCCAAGCCGTTGCCGAGAAATCGAACAAGAAACGTTAGAATTTGAGCCGATCTCTTTTAGTCGACACAAATATGGCCATATTGAAATGGTCTTATTTCACATAAGTCCTAAAATAACAATTAAATGCATCAATATTTGTCTGCACACAAGTTCAGAAGACATAAATGTTTGAGTAATCAACATTTATATTTTCGAATCGTACACCGCCATGTCTCTATAAACAAGATAAACCAATCAGAAATAACGTAACATGTGTCGTAGCCATGAACGATAAGATATTTTCATGAAAATGGAACATTTTTCACGAAAAGTTAGAAAGCTTTCACGAAAATTAACTCGCTAAGTGTATGCATGCAGAAATATGTCCATCATATCGTATTTAATAAGTGATAAACACAGATACTTTGTTTGGCAGAATTCGTTCATTCTTATAAAAACGAGTAGATAATTAATGCGTACTAAAATGTACTAAAACTAATTATTTGAAAATATGTCCATGTGTTTTAAATATTTTTGATGAATTATGTAGGATACGGTTTTGTGTAAAATGACCTTTATTCGATAATGGCCATGGTTGTTTGAATATAACTGTAAAATATTGACACTCAGGCTTTGATGACGTCATTGATTAGATCACTAAACCACGTGTTGAATTTTAATGCTGTAAGTAAACAGTCAGCTGCGTCATATATGAAATATTGGAATTGATGTTTGCGTGTTATTTCCTAAGAAATAAAACAGTTCTTTACTACAAGGGGTAATTATTGGGATTATTTCCACATTTTGTTATGTTAAATAAGAAATGTATTCTCTAAGAGTCGGCGTTGATTATCCATCCTAGGTCATGACTGATTAATGAAAATCTGCGCATGTTGGGAAATAAATACATGCTAGGAAAATTCAACTGTAACTCTTCTTAAAGAGATTTTAGTCGAGATATGTACAGTTTAAAATTCGTACACTAAAGACAATTTTTGACATTCAGGATCAACCAAATGCTGAATCCTCGCATTGTGGTTTTTGATTGGCTAGTACATGATGTCATGAGCACATGTTATCCTTTTGTCGGATGATTTTCTTCTTTACTAACATAAATACTCTGTGACTGCTCTGTGACCAAAGATTTAAACTTTAATTGGTGTGTGATTGGAGCATGCGCAATACAGAATGAGCTTACGTCAAAAGTGTTTGAAGAGTTTCAAGTAGCCATTTATCTGTTTACAACAGTTGCATAAATTTCGGATAGAATTTCTGTGGAACATAGTATTATATAAATTAATGACGTCATGTGCCATTATTGCGCAATTTTAAATATGATTTTGACATTATCATTCTCTTTAATCTTAATTCAGGTCTTCCGTGATCGAGTGGTTACAATTTATTCGCAGTTAAACTTATCACTAAGGCCTCATCGCTATGAAGAAACTGCCCATCTATCGGTGTTCTATCTAAGTGTACACCTTATGTCTTCCTCCACCGCCATAACCGGAGTCGCCAAATGACCCTGAATGTTAGGGCGACATTCGACTTTAAAAAAGATCTAAATTCCTATTGTCAAACGATTGTGGGGAAAATCTAATTTGTGTTACAATAATGACGTAACATCACCTTAAGTGAGCGTGACCAATCGCTAGGGGAGGTTACTCTTTAGTTTCATCGGAGTTGTCGTTCCTATTGTACTCAAACGTACATAAAATTATGAGGTTGGCTGTTGAAACTAACTAAACAAAAAGGGTGGGGTTTTGGAGGATGCACGTATTGTCTCAAGGTGATTCAATCAAAGAGTTATTTTCGCAAGAGTAATTAGAATCTAGCAATTTATTTGAAAGTCACTAGTAAGTAAATACCCGCTTTTGGCCAAATTTATCATGTGTTATTAATGACAGAACAGAGGGACCTACAATAAACATATTCTTTAAAAATACTTTTATATATAAATGTGTATGTATGCGCATACAATGTGATTGTGGTCGAAGCTTAAGACTTCAATGTTATATCCCACTATGAATTAAACATAATGTTGCTGTGCTCATAAGCACACGGTCTTCGTGATTTTATACACCTACAGATTTTTAACCTAAACTTATCCAGCAACGCAAATCGTTTAAAAAATCTTCTTACCGCAACTGTGCGTAGATCTATAATAAATACATAAAGGTACACCATACGCCATATTTTCAATTAACGGAAGTGGCGACATTCTACGTGCGCTTTTCTACGGAATCCTATTTCGTCCACATTCAGAAGGTTGCGCTCTCTTTTGGCGCTAACATCAAATAACTTGACGTCATAACAATTGCAACGTCACAAACAAAACGCTGCAACTAAGGGTACTTCGCCAAGTTAAAGACAGTATTTGGAACCGACTTTGCAAACGAAACCCAGGGAGGTTCCGTCTTGTACGGGAGCCGCCCATGGCGGCTGATAGAACGATGAAGGTATAACGTTTGATATGAAAATTGTTCTACATTTTTATTTCTGTCATTTAAAAATCTCCCAAAGCTGCAACAAAAACTTTTACATGTAAATATAATCTTGATTGATCTACATTAGTGTTGTATTGTTGTTTCTTTAAGATACGTGTATTATGAGATCTTCTTACGCCGACAAAATATTTTATACATTTAGTTTTTTAAAAGGAAGAGACCTTTTTGCAAAATATTGTGAAATGTCAAAATTATATATATTTCGATTTTTGTCAATTTTAAATAAATGAATTCGGTAAAAACTTTGTTGAACTCAGTGATATTCTTCGTCAAAAATATAATTTGTAGTTACTGTTGAATAAAAATATCTAGATGCACGCAATGATATCACGTGACATTTGCAAAATTCAACCATCACTCATCTTTGAGGCATTATCAATCGTCAGTATATTCTCATGTACGTATTACTGCTATGAACTTTTAAAAATCATACCGAGTCCAACCACCAGCGTAGCTCTATCAGATTTTTTCATGCTTTTTCCAAAGATGAATTATTGCGTTAAGATTTAACTGTGTACGAATATTCCAACTTCCTTAGCAATGTATGCGCAAACATTCAAATTGTATAGCTCGAAGCTAAAAAAATATGAATACATATTTAATTTGATGAAAAATAGTTCAATTCGATGATAACATTAAGTATATACGATTCAAGCTTTTCTTGGTTCATTTTCATACGTCAATGTTGACTGGACCGGTCAAACAGTCAATGCTGTCGAGATCAATTCAATGCCCCTTACATAAATTGCTTAATTACAGTAAGCCCTCGATAATGGGACCCGAAAAATCAGTCGTAATAATAAAATGGTCTCATTATTAGGTTGAATCATATGGAATTTATTGAAAGCCGGTCAGAAAATAAATGGTCGTTATTTATAGGGTGGTCGTAATCTTGAGGTGGTCGCTATTTGAAGTTTTACCGTATCATAGCATGCAACGGGGATTGGGTCAAAGCACTTTGGAGAGCTGAGTTCAAGATATGAATCTTCGTCCGCCAATGGTTACAACACACGTGCCCGCATGAACAATAATGTATGTATATTTAAATTTTCATTTTTAACTGTTAGTTTGGTGTTTCAGAGAGGTTGTTAACATTTAAGGGCTTGAAGACTGGAGACAGATATTATAAATGTAAGTATTTTATCATTTAGACATCTTCGAAAGAATATGCTAGAATATGATCTTATATTTGAAATGGTTTCTCTCTTTACAATCAGTTTTCAAAGTGATTTGCATTCTTAGAGTTGCATATATTTTCCCAGATTTCGCTCGCACACATATTGTCAAACCTCTCAAATCCGAACCGTTCCAATCCGGAATCCTCTCTAAACCGAACACGTCAGCTGGTCCCATTTTTTTTTTATTATTTATGAATGTGGCGCAAATAGGCTCTTTGTAGTCTGGAACCTTCGTATTCCGAAAACCTCTCTGATCCGAATATTTTTGTCTACCCGAACAGGTTCGGATTAGAAAGATTCCACTGAATACATATGATATAAAATGAATTAAGTTTAGCGCACTTAACTGTTATACACACATTTCAAAGGCACTTCCGTTTCGTTTTTAATGACAACACAATTTTACGGAATTTTATAACAATAAACAATGTCGATTGTTTTTGAAAAAGTCTCAATTTTGACAACGTACATCGACGTTAGTTGAATTTCTGACATTCAGCGAAGTCACAATTGCGTTGTAGGCACTGCACGAAGGGTGTTTTAAGGGTACTGGTCAATACAGTATGTTAGACCATAATGTAAGGTGATTAAATAATAGTTCTTTTTTTAAGTCTATCGCAAACAAAATACATTTTCATCGTGAAAATTATTCTCTTTTCGCGACCTTTTTTACGAAAATCTATTGAAAAAAAAAACAGGTTTCAAACACAATATTGTAAACAGGTATTTTTTTTTCATAGACATGTTTACCATCTAACAGTAAACATAAGCGGGAACATTTTGTCAAAAAGCCATACATCAGTACAATCCGAATTTGGAACCTATATGAAGGCTACCTCATTATAAGATTTCATTTAGATCAACTTCATTATATCCATTTTTCACCATATCTGAGTTCAATATAACCGTGTTATACTGTATATATCAATAATCGTATTTTATTATTGGCTCTTCAGGTTTCCAGGAAACATTATAGGATCGTGGGTGGCCTGGCAGAAACTCGCTGGCAATGATGATGATGACTGGGTTGACAGATTAAATCACATTGTAACGGTTGTGATCCTCGTTGTTTTTGCATTGTTTGTTGCGGGAGGTTCATATGTATCAGACCCAATAGCATGCTTCTATAGTGAGGATAACTCCAGTAAGTATTACAAAATCTTGTATTTTGTATTCTCAATTGTCTCCCTTGTGATGGAGTACTGACTCGTTAAACTGGTCCCCGTTCATTCCTTTTGCGCATTCTGGGACCAATGTACACACCTGATATCAATGTACGCCTCATATGCACTGGAACCGAGACCATTTTATTGATATTAAGGCATTAATTTTAATTTTGTAAGGGCGTAGTGCCCATTACTCACCATACGCACGTGCGTGTAAAAAATTCCGCGACCTAAGTTGTAAAACCAAAATATCGTATATTGAGTTTTTTTCTAGATCTGGATACTGTACGTATAAACACTTCATTCTTGTCAACGCCTATGAGTTTTATCCACAATTGTCTCCCTTACCAAATGTTTTTGGTACAACGAACTGGTCCCCCAATGACTATGTCTGTACAGAAATATTTTGGTGCACTGCAACGCGGTAAGAGGACCAGTTTTCTGATTAGATGACATGCTTCTACAAGGAGGATAACTAATAACCACAACTGGTCCCCGTTCCATGTGTCTCTGTACAGCCAGAGTCAACGAGTACCAGTTTACCACAACTTATGATTCATATTCTCAATCATCTCCCGTCATGTGTTTCTGATACCATGGCATGTTTCTACAGGGAAGATAACTCTAATTACCATCACGTGTGATTTGTATTCTCAGTTGTCCCCCTTGACTCTGCTTATATCATTAATTTTATTATAACTGTATCATCATTTCCATGTTCGATTTATAATTATTGTTATTACAATTACTAATATTATCATCATTTTTAATTATCATTATTATTTTATTATATTTTTTTACTATCATAATTATTTTATTATTCATAATAAATCATTATTGTTATTATTTTATTAATTTATTTAATTGTTATTCTTCTTATCATTGTCATTATTAGTATTAGTAATTAGAATAATAGTATTATTTTACATTATTCCTTTTTATTTCAGTGCACAAAATGAAATACATCAACAATTACTGTTGGATTATGAACACATACTTTGTACCTTTAGAAGAAGATGTTGTAAGAGATTTTAGAAAACACAGGGAACTGGAGGTCACATACTACCAATATGTGCCAGTAATTCTGCTCTTCATGGCGCTACTCTTCAAAGTATGTTCACCGATTTAAACATGTTGTAATGTTTAATATAATGTAATGATATATAATTAGTCAGCTATTATTTTTGATTTAATTTTAGATTAGTAGTAGATTATGCATTATGTGACAAACTTGTGGTGGTTTTTATGACAAAAAACATTATTTTTGTATCATACTCAACAGGTTCAAAAAGCAGAGTGGACAATAAAACCTCGATAAACCCATCTTCGGAACAAAAAAATCTGTCAGCCACACCACGTCTAAAGTTACCTGCAATATACGTGCGTGAAAATAAACCAAATTTTTATTGCAGATACCTTGTTTGGTCTGGCGTTGTCTATCTTCCTATTCAGGACTAGACTTACACAAGATTGTGGAGTTAACTGTTACAGCTCATTACATAGAAGACAGCAAGAGATGGGACAAAATAAGCGATATCGCAAGAGCTGTAGATCGTTGGTTAGAAGCCAACAGACAATATCACTGGAATTTCTTGGTCCGGTTTCGTCAAAGACTATCAGGCATTTGTTTCTGTTTTAACCGCCGTGAAGGAACATTTCTTACAGGTATATTAGACACGAAAAAATGGCCAAGTTTTCATTGTTGCCCAACTGACCTCACTTTTTGGTGCCAACTCTAAAGTTTCTTTAGCAAATTCCAACATATTAAAATGTTCGGGGCAAAATCATACTTCGGAAGTATGAAAGGTATTTTTAGAAAAAAAGCTGAAAATATTAGTAGTAAGTATTAATACTTACAAGTACAGGGATATATATTTACACCCACTTATGTTATATTGTCGTGTAAAATCTTTACAACACTTTTATTGATATCAACACGACACATGGAATACATGATTATCATGACAAGGTGCAGTTGCGAGACAAGAGGCATTATTCTGAAAGCTATATTTTTGGAGTTATGCCTCTTCGTATAGAACAGTATGATGTAAAACGGACAAGTATTGGTGCCGCTCTGTGGAGCTCTAGTATTCTAGCTGTTTGTTTCTATTTAATTTTTTTTTCAGGGTTGTACATTCTGGTCAAAATGTTGTATATTGTGAATGTGATTGGTCAGTTCTTTATTTTGGATGCATTTCTGGGTGGATTCTTCAGTCTTTGGGGCATTGAAGCATTGTACACGCTTGCGCATGATCATATGATGAAGGAGTCTCATCGCTTTCCTCGTGCAACACTGTGTGATCTGACTCTAAGACAAATGATGAACATTCAGGTATGTAATTAATCTTAATTCACCAAGTATTACAATGTTGACATTTCTTTTAACTTCATTAATGACGGTATTTGCTTCATTTGGTTGGATCTAGATATCTAATTAATTGTTACTTTTATGGTTCAAAAATGCAAACACTTCACAATGGCGGTAATAAAAGAAGAGGTTCTATCCAGCTTACTGCCAACATTTTGATAAAATGAATATTAATGACATTAATGATATTTGATACAATAAATCAAATGGCATTGTTAACAAATATATTTTGGCTTTTGATTTACTTAAGGTATGCTAAATTGTATATCGACTTAGTTTGGAGCTACACCAACTCAATAAAATTTTTGGGGGTCTTGATATTATGTGTATTATGTTATCATTCATTTCAGCCCAGTACCGTACAATGTGTTCTTCCAATTAACCTTTGGAATGAGAAGATATTCCTCTTCCTTTGGTACTGGCTTGTTCTTGTATCCACCATCACCTGTCTGAACTTCATCGTCTGGGTATATAAGGCCTTGTTCCGGAAAAGTCGCGAATCGTTTGTAAAGAAGTACCTGAAATGTAGTTCAAGGTATGTAACAATATTTATATGTAGTATGGTAAAGAGTGCATGCCATCATCTAAACACATTGTGCATATGCCATTTACATATTTTATAAGGTATAAGTAATGGTTTGATAAATTACACCTCATGTATAATTACAGTAAATCCTCAAATCGCAACTACCTGAGTATTATGACCTCCTTGTTATAATGACCACTTATTTTCAGACTGGCTTTCAGTAACTGCCCAATAATTCAACTTGATATAGAGACCACTTCATTATTACAACCAATTTCTCATGTCCCAAAAGTGGTCTCAATATTGAGGTTTTACTGTACACTCAATGTAAATTCCCTACAGTCCAAGCACGTGATAGTTTGTTCAATCACATTTTAATATAACTCCCTCGTTAAGGGAAGTAACTGCAAACAACTTATGTGACTAGCAATTTGTTAATAATTTTTTTTTTCATTGGGTTTAACACCATTTTTCAATTATTTTTCAGTTATATATGGCGGACAGTTCACCTAACCAGTTTTCGTGGACTTTGTACTACTATTAACCAGTACTGACTTACCCTTCCACAAGGAGTCAGCAACATTTTTGTCAAATTTTCATAGGAGTGTATGACCTGCCACCACCAGGTTTTGAACCCGGATTGCCTGGCTACAAGTCCGACGCACTAACCACTGGACAACAGTCATGGCCAATCTTAATATCAAATAAATCACAAATGATTTGAATTTACCAATCATTATGCTTCACAATGGTTAAATGTCTGATGAATTCTGACTGTCAAAGATTTTGGTGGTGTCATATAATAACCATGTCTTTACTTCACGTTTTTCCAGAAAATGCAGATACATGTCATTGTAGATCTTACTGAAGAATTTTACTTTAATTGCAATTGTTGTGTACAGAAATATATAATTTATTTCAGGATACAGACTTCGATGGATAAGAAACTGGCCAAGAAGTTCGCAATGTATCTCCGTGACGACGGTGTTTTTGTAGTCCGCATGATTCAGAAAAATTCCAACGACATTTTGGTTACGGATTTGATTACGAGGCTCTGGGAAATCTACCTTGAGAAACCAATAGTGAAGAAAATAATTATGACCTCAGAATCCGGGGACAACGGAAATAACAACACAACACAAAGCAGCGCCCCACCCCTTGGCAAGTTAATGTCCCCGGCTAAAACTGGTTACATATAATGGAGAACTGGTTACATATGCTAGAGCACTGGTTACATCTAGGAAAAAATGTTGAATAACTGCTATCATATATAGGGAAAACTGGTTGCATATAGAGACAAGTGAATTGCATGTAGCAAAATGCTTGTTACAAACAAAAAACAAGATGGTTACATGAAAACTATCGTATTTTACTAAAGATCTGAAACTGGTTACATCTTTAAAAATCAAGTTGTAATTTGATCAAAAACTGGTTGTAACAATAATGATTTGAAACATAGCTCTATCATTTGTAATTATGAAAAAGTTTTTTTTATAAAAAATTTATACATGCAACAAAAAATATTTGTGGATGTACATAAAACGATTATTCTTTTACTGTTTATTTTTTAATTCTTCTTCATTGACGCTTACATGTGTATGTATATTATCAATGGTCGTGCGACATTTTTCTTTACTTTGATTTAAAGATTTAGAAATATTAGAATTTTTTAAAAATAATTTTACCACATGAAGTATTATTTTAATATACATGATTTTTACTCTTCAAGTCATGCAGACAGATATTAACCTTGTATAAATAATGACAAAGTTCATTGTTTCAATGATTAGTTCGATTTGTGATATTTTATCCTTATCAAAATCTTATTTGAATGCAAACCATGCCACTATATATCAAAACCAGTTAAACTTCGCTGTCGAGTGCGTTGATATCGCATAGCACCCAACCTATGTCAAGTTCCGTTAATCTTCAACTATCGTATAACCTCGTTATTACGAGCACCCGATTTATATCGAGCATTTCATTAGTTTTGAAGACACCTGGAGATAACGAAGTTTGACTGTATATATATTTTGAACAATGAATTAGGAAAATTAAGAAGTGATCACGCGGAATAGTTGGCAAATTGATTGTAAATAGCTGATAATTACTTGGGAAAGACAAAATGCGGCCTTTATTGCCAGATGGCCTTTATTTGGAGGTCAGTTAATTTTAAATGATCAGTTACGGTTTTTCAAAAATTTATCCGCAGGGTGGTCTTAATTTGGAATTGACCGCAACACGGGTTTGACTGTATTCAATCCAACATTTATTTAGAATACTAGATTTCTCTATGAAGATTGATTTTAAGTATTGTTAAACATATGATTTTTAGTATTGTTAAACATATGATTTTTAGTATTGTTAAAACAATGATTTTAAGTATTGTTAAACATATGATTTTTGGTATTGTTAAAAATGATTCTAAGTGATGTTAAACATATGATTTATTTCACTTATTTGGTTTCTTCAAAGAATAGAGGTTTATCAGGTGGACGTTTTGAAATTCAACTCTAGTGTATATTAGTTCATTTAAATTGGTCATAACAGTTATCCATGTTAATCTACGTTTGTAGGAATAATACATAAACCTTGGTTATAATTGACTGATAATAATTGGGTCCTTTTTGTTGTTTGAAGAAAAAAAATAATGCTCGTTCTATTGTTTTCATGTTTTAATGTTTTTATTTGCGTTACATTTTGACAATCATTGCTTAAATTTTATTTTAGTCTTTTTTATTCAAAGTTTAACTCTTCCAGTCTTCAGACCTGTTTGTTCCAGTTATCAAATAAACCTGTTAATAAAGGCTACCCTTGGGAAATAAAAAGTGTGGCCTTCATTGACAAGTGGCCTTTATACGGAGGTCAGTGTGTTATAAATAATCAGTGACGGTTATTCAATGAATTGGCTTTATTCACAGGGTGGTCTCTGTTCGTTGGTGGTCACAAACACAAGTTGATTATATACATGTTGGCTCTGTAATAATGACATATAATGATATGTATAATCACGTCTTACAAAAAAAGCGGTTCATTATAACTCAATATGCATAAAACTTATGGAGTCTAATTAATCGCAGAAGACTTTATGTTGTTTCTAAATAGGTCCAAGTTCATATTCTGCAACATCATTTCTGATCTGATCACTTGATCATCCCGACTCAGGTACAGCATACTGAGAATGCAACAGTCATCAGCCCTACAACGTATAGCTCTCAATTATATCCCATCTACACACACCTCTCAAAATTATCCTCTCTACACACAGCTCTCAAAAATATCCTCTCTATACACAACTCTCAAAATTATCCCCTCTACACACAGCTCTCAAAAATATCCTCTCTACACACAGCTCTCGAAATATACTTTAAACACACAGCTCTCAAAAATGTCCTCTCTACACACAGCTCTCGAAAATATACTTTAAACACACAGCTCTCAAAAATGTCCTTTAAACACACAGCCCTCAAAAAATATCCTCTTGACATGCAGCTGTCAAAAATATCCTTTCGACACAGCTCTCAAAAATATCCTTTAAACACACAGCTGTCAAAAATATCCTCTCTTCACACAGCTCTCAAAAATATCCTTTAAACACACAACTCTCAGATTATGTACGGAGAACATGGTCGGTAATCTTAAAATGCTGCCTTTTAAGTTTGCATTACAAAGATTTATTGTATATAAATAAAGAAATACTTCCAGCTAAGTTCAAAGTTCAAAGAACTTCATTGTAAAAACAACATTTGGAATAGTATTTTTTCACGTTTTTTTCGACAATATTTCAGGCAACCGGTCCACCTAACCAGTTTTCCTGGATTGAATACTAACCCGTACTAACTTACTCCTCCACAAGGAGTCGACAGCTTCACATGTGGAGGAAAATCGACATTTTTGTCAAATTTTCATAGAAGGGTATGACCTGCTGCGACAGGGATTCGAACCCGGATCTCCGAGTTACAGCTGTGACCCGACCTATCCATTTTTTTCCTCACGGGCCAGACTTGTTATTAGGACCGATGAACAGTACATCTACTGCATCACAATTTTTACATTTCCTCTTAAAATAATCTCAGCAGCAACTATGGAAAAACAACTGCTTGCCTCAAACTACTGCATATCGTCTGCTATATTTACATCCTTCAATTTCTTTGTGGCCTGCGTTTCCCTCTATTTCTATAATGTCTGCGTAATTTGTCTGCGTTTTATACCCACCCATTTTTTAGCCAAAATGGTTGTAAATACGTATCAGATTACTGAAGTTATGATCAAGCGTCAAGTTGACTTGAATTTGCATTTAATTTCCTGTCATACGACCGTGAATCATCAGTCAGTTTTCGTTCGTCACATTGATTAGAAAGACAAATTTCACAGCTTCGATCGAATATGTTGCGATGTACAGTTTGTTTAGTTGTTGTGGCGTTTGTCGCGTACAGTCGGACAGAACAAATGTGTTTACCGGATAAAGTTCAATATACTCTCCTGATCACACCTCAGTCACCGTTGAAGAATAAACTGGTAAGCGTAATATTTACTTCACAGTATAGGTCTTTGACATACAATAAAAACTCATACTAGGATCACCTCCATATTACGAACCACCTTGTGATAAAAACCACTTATTTTCGGACCGGCTTTCAGTAATTCACCTGCAATTCAACCGGATAATTAGGCCACCCTATTTCTACGACTGACTTTTCGGTTCCAAAGGTGTTCTCATTATCGAGGTTTCAGTGTAATTTTATTATTGTTAATGATTGGTTAAAATCGAATTCAACATAATTTGTGAAATACTTATATTGCGCGTTTAAAGCTTAAATTTACCCATCTTTTTATTAAAGGCATGCAAAAATGTTGATAAAATTAACATTTTCACACAGAATTACACCATTCAGCACCCCTGGACCAACTACGTCTTACATGTAGGGACGGAATTGGGCAAGGTGTTCCGAGTGACAAGTACATAACACCCGAGACCATCATACATATAGTGGTCTCAGATAATACAATTCTAATGTGTTACCCGCTAGTTAGCAGGGATTCAGTGCATTACAATGTAGAATACCCGTAGATAGGTAGCAAATATTTTGCAATACGATTAATGAATTTATAAATTAGTCCAATATTTGCGTAAAGACATGTAGGATTATTTATTTCTATTCCAGCGCTATGTTGAGCAATTCGTTGATTTTGAAAACAAAAAGATACTGAGTATTCAACGCAAAGATTCTACACTGCTCCTTTTCAACCAGGTCGGTATTTTTCTTGTATGGATCAAATAGAAACTTAGATGAATAATGATAAGATGCTTATGAGAAATTGTCTGGTGACGTATCAATATTGTTCCATTAGATTATTTTTATCATTGCTATCAATTTATCCACGGGAGATAACTCTGTTGGTTTCACATTCAGAGTACATTACGTATTTGTCTCCCTTCGTCAGACTAGTTTATATTCGGATATATGAAACACCATAACCACTCGACCACAGTGGCCATTCCCAAGTTTACAAGAGGACAGTTTTTAGCCATGACCGTGGTCCAGTGGTAAGTGCGCTGGACTTGTAACCCGGCGATCCGAGTTCAAACGCCGGTCACGGCTGGTCTTACCCTGATATGGCAATTTGACAAAAATGTCAATTTTCATCCATGTGTGAAGAGGTTGTCTGCTCCTTGTGGAAGGGTTAGTTAGCACCGATAAGAATAAAGTTCAGGAAAAGTGAACCAGCCGCCGTATATAACTGAAACCATTGTTGAAAAAGGTATCAAACCCAGTGAAAATAGAGGACAACTTATGTGTTGGTACATTATACTGATTGACCGTACGTATTAACGAGTCTTCTGTTTGTTTTTTGCAGCATACAGGCTACATTTTTAACGATACGTCATGCTCTAAAGGCGAGATCGGGTCGTGGGTCGATTTTAGATGCATTTCACGTGAGTATTATTCGCTAAATATGATGATCCCTCAGTTTGTGATACTTTGCTGCCTTTATATACAATAACACACGTTTATTATGTACTCGGATAATGATCATGGCTACCTTCATTTCAATGTACAATCTAACATGTGTTTGCGGTCACCTCCGAATAAAGGGCACCCTGTGAATAAAGAAAAAAAAACATTGATTATTTGGAACAAACTGACCTCCAAATAAAGGTCACCTGTCAATAAAGGCCACATTTTGTCTTTCCCAAGGGTGGCCTTTGTTCACTGGTTTGACTGTAATTGATATAGTGAAATATTAGTATGATAAAATGATCATTTTGGTGCCACTATTCATTATATTTGTGTTCTGTTGTATTTGTTTGGAAAAGAATTGGGACATAATTGTCTTAATCATGGTTGATTTGTCGCTAGCAAATGGGCGTGACAAATTGATTTTTGTGAAGGTATGATGAAGTTCATGCTTCTGGTATGATTGCATTCCTATGCATGAGTAATTACATGGCGAAAATAACCTCTTGCTCGAAAGCAGTAGAGGCCGCGGCCGTGGTCTATTGGTAAATTCGCTGGACTTGTAACTCGGTTCGAATCCCTGTCGCGGCAGGGCATACATACCCTTTTATGAAAATTTGGCAAAAATGTCGATTTTCCTCCACATGTGAAGTTGACGGCTCTTTGCGGACGGGTAAGTTAGTACTGGTTTGTGTACGGACCAGGAAAACTGGTTAGGTGAAACGGTCGCCGTATATACCTGAAAAACGGCGTTAAACCCCAGTGACAATAAGTCACATAAAACCAAAAAATCGAAAGGAGTATTTTAATATACCTATTTGGAAAACACAACCCTAGTTGCTGACTGAAGCTTACACAATAGAACCTTTCTAATTCGAATTTGTTTAACCAAACAAAAATATTCGGATTAGTGTGGGTTCGGAATACAAAGGTTCCGTATAACTAATTTTTATTAGCGTTAAATACATAATAAAAAAAACGGGACCAGTTGACGTGTTCGGTTTAGAGAGGATTCCAGACCGGAAAGGTTCGGATTAGAGAGGTTTGACTGTAACTGAAACAATATGGGGTAATTCCAACTCAACTACACCAATAACGCTCGGGTAATCACTATGCAAACATTAATATTTGTTTTAAAGTTCCGAAAGGTTCGGATTAGAAAGGTTTGACTGTAACTGAAACAATATGGGGAAATTCCAACTTAACAACTCCAATAACGCTCGGGTAATCACTATGCAAACATATCAATATTTGTTTTAAAATACATTATACAGAGACCGCCGTTCCCTCGAAGCCGTATCGACTCGGATGGAACCCTGGTCTAAGCGTTGTTGACTATTACTGGCAGTCTGGTTCCTACTACATAAAGGCAAGTGTTGCGGCCAATATCGCTCCTTTGCAAGTACTATATATGAGCAACGGGACATCACGGGGTAAGTTCCATTAATTAATTATTAATAAATTAATTATTTCTGTACAATTTCTCTAGAGTACACACTTTAGGAATAAACCCGGCTTGACTTCGACTTGAATACGGGTTTTTTTCCTTCTATTCCAAGGTCTTTCCCTCAAGAAAAAACCTTTAAAAATGCAGTTTTCCCATAAAATTCAGTTTTTCTTCCCCTTTTTGCAGACAATGTCGTATTATCTTTTCCCAAATTTAAGAAAAAGGCCTCTTCCTCTACCTGTGAAGAAACATAGGTCTATAAAGACATTACGTTGGAGGTTATTGTGTCTTCCATTGTTAATTTAGCGATTCATGTGGATAAGTTGGTAGTTACTTGCGGAGAACAAGGTTTGCACTTGGACATAATCAAGAAGTGTCAGTTAGGTTAATTGTCCGCTGGTGTACAACTGATACATAATAAAAAACAAACATGAAACTTATAGATGTAAAAAAACGAACTTCTCACGGGAGGGTTGTGATAAGTAAACTCGTGATATGACTTTTTGTTACTTTCCACTGTTATGATTTTCTGATATTTTTTCTGAGATTTCTGGGATTTTCTGATAGTTTTATTCTTTTTTTAAAGTAGACATTATTTAACCCCACAAGATATCTGCAATTGGGTTCTTAAGTATTTACAAAGAATTTCATTATGAAGAACATTATTTCAAATTTTTTACGACAATTCGTGTTTGGCGATTTTTCCAGCTTTAACGATGGAGAAAGAACTCAGGCGAATATCTGGATGCAACCACCAACCTTTCATAAGCTAGCGGGACATGTGAAATTTGGCCACGGACGTGAATCATACTCACCGTGGCGAGAGACCAGTGATTACTAGTAAGAGATCATAAACACTGGACCACGGAGCCCCCCCCCCCCGCCCCTGTCTGCCAATAAATTATCGAAAAACTTTTGAATCGAGTTTAATGTGATTTTTTTTTCAGATCAGTCATTCACTGCGCTGTACGAAAACTATGTTCCGTACATCAATGATACACACACTTTTGATGTCCCAGGAATCTGCAAAAATGCTTCAATGGTAATATACATAATATTGTAAAACCACGGTATTGAAACCACCTTTGGGACCCAAAAAGTCAGTCGTAATAATGTGGTGGCCTCGTTGTCAAGCTGAATTATAGAGGAGTTATTGAAAGGCGGTCCGAAAATGAGAAATCGGTATAACAAGGTGGCCGTAATATTCAGGTGGTCGCTGTTGTGGGGTTCTACTGTATGTGTTTATACAAGTGTTAAGTTTTACTTAGCAACTACCTCTATATTAAGACCATCTCTATAATATAACCATTTTCGGACCAGAATTCAATGCTTTCTCTATCATTTCAACTTAATAATGAGTCCACTAATTATATTAAGACCACTAGTGGTTGTCTCATTATCAAGGGTTGACTGTATAACAAGATTGTATATTCCGATGTGCAATGATGTGGACAAAAGCTTATTTAGCCGTTTTATTGGACGACCTTGTAATTTTAGAATAGTTAGTTATTTCATTGAATGTAATAATATCTTAATTTAACTAATCCATGTCAAGGTAGTCGTAATATTGAGGTGATCACTATTTGAGGGTATCTTGTAGAAGTTAGTTTTATAACTTAATTATGAGGGGTACGTAAACAATCGCTTCTACTGTCTTAATGAAAAAATGTCATCTTGACCCCGGTCCATCTCACGAAGCCGACATCGCAATACTTCCCTCTTCCTCATTGTAAGTTGTTGCAAATTTTAAAGACATTAATGTCCGTGTGCAACTAGATACTATTCGTCTGCAATATATAACTTCCGGTCCGCCATTGGAGTCACGCATTTTAAATTCTTAATGTGAAAATCTATGACATTGAAGTTCAAATGACCTTCGTAGAAATACAAGGTCTGTTTAAACAAGAAGCTATTTTGATATGAGGTGATTGCATACAACGAAGTATAAGTTAAAGGCCATTCGGGAATAAAGACCGCAGTTTGGGCGGCATCCACTGTCCAACGTTCATTTATCGATAAATGGATAAATTACCATTTTAATAAAGGCCCACTGTGTATAAAGTACCATTGGCCGTTCCATTTTACCCATCCGATTGTGACCTAGCAATTATAATGGTAGCATGGGTTACCTGCCCCTGACTGGTATTGAGTATACGCCGGAACCAGGCTTTTGTAATCGCGGAATGGACAAAATGTTTCTATACAATGGCGAACAAAATCCGTCCATCTACTAAAATGTAGTTGTTGTTGTTTGCGGGTAAAAATCGTGAATGCGAATTATTTTTACTTATGAGAATCGATGTAATATACAGATATGTTCCGACATAACATAAGTATCAATATCGTTCGTCTGCAGTTTTTAATTTCATTTAATTATTAAAGTCTTGCGCAGCTGAAATCTCACTCATACTTTATCGTTTAATAAACTATTTTAACATATTATTTACTTACAGCTAAACGTTATCCATAGTGAACTGATTTATTCTATGGTTAATTATCATGATATTTCAATCAGAAATTGTATATTTCAGATGTCTGTCGGTCAACAAGAAGAAATCCACAAATTTGTACCGAAGTACGCAACGCCAGTCAAGAAATCCATCAAAGAAAGAAACTAAAACAAATGCATGTGCTTCTTTGTGCTTGACGCTTTGATTCTTAAATACAATGAATAAACAGTGATATTTTTTCGAAATATTGATTATTCTGATTAAAGTTTTGCAGTTTCTTTTGTTTCAATTTATTTTCTTACAGAAACTTGATCTTTTAGTCTGGTTTACGTGTGATTCAACGAACTATATCGAATGCGTGTGAATTTTGTTGTTCTTGGGCCCATGCAGATAGAAACGATGACATAGGAATGCGATGATACATTGCCTTCCACAAACCACCAAAAATGCTTGTATTAGATAAGCGCAATTATAGTGCTGAATACAATTTACTTCATGTAATGTAATGTAGTACATGTACAGTAAAACATCAAATAGCGACCTCTTCAATATTACGATCATCTTATGATACGATCACTTATTTTTGGATCGGCCCCTAATACCTCCCCTGCAATTAAAATTACTGAGACCATCTCATAATTACGACCAATTTTTTCGGGCCCCGAAGGTGGCTTTATATTGAGGTTTTACTGTATATAATGCATTCGGAGCACCTTTGCTACAACCATATCACATGACTTCATAATTTTGTGGCAAAGAATTACTTCATCAAGAATTATACAACGTCAATTTGTCAAATAAAATATCGGATGTATGCATATATTGTTGTCCTTTTTTTCAAATATGTTTTTACCAATTTTTAGATGAAGAGTCATGGGTGAAATACAAACAAATATCAGTTTCATGGAAATTAAGGGCCATAACTCAAATCGTATGATTCAGTCATTAAGTGATCATAATTTCATACAAATCACGGGCCATAACTCTTCAAATTTTATCAGTTTGTCGCGAAGTGATCATTGTTTTTGCAATTATGTTGTCTCTCAAATCTTTCTACCAAGTTTGATTACAATCAAGTGCTCGATTAAGCTGAAATAGTCCAGATAAACACAGAGGCACCAGTTTCCAAGTGTTTAATTATGTATTCATGCATCCCATCACAAACATACTGTATAATACAGTACATACAACTTGAAGTAGAGTCTAATACCGTAGTCTCTTCATAATATAGAATATCCGAATAAATGAGCGACTCAGCTTGATTAATTCGGATGCGTTATTAATGTGCGTAGGCTTATCGTAATTTTAGCAGTAATTTACAGATATTTGGTTGTTGCTGTTTTTTTTAGGGGGGAGGGGGTACGTCTGGCTTCGAGTTTATACAACAGAGACAGTTTCCGAAGAGGTTCGTTCCCAAAGTATTTAAGCTGAAAAGATGCAACTGTTTAAAGTTTATTTACAAATTTGTATCAAATATGCTTACTAAATAATGTCTGATAAGTATTATTATTACTTTTTTATAATTAACTCGTAAAATTAAAATACAAGCTATAAGATGATGAAAGAATACTCTGGAGAGAAGACATTTAGAACATTGTGGGAACCCTTGACATTAATGATAACGGTGATAGTGTTAACGATGGTGGTTGCGATTATGATGATGATGATGATGATGGTGATAATGCTAGTTATGAAGGTGATGATGATGGTGATTATGGTGGTGGTGATGATTATGTTGTCGTTGATGATGATGATAATGATTGTTATGGTTGTGATGATGACGGTGACAATAAAGAAGGTGATGAGATAATGCAGATTATTATTATGTCACTGTATTAGTCGAGATGACTTTAAACCGGTCTTAGCTTCAGTACACGAAAAATACTCGAGCCAGACTAACTGACGTTTGAACAAAAGTTTACTAACATTGCTTAACTGAGTACCACTAACTATCTAGTTAAGCTCCGTTATTTTGCATTCATAATTCGCAAATTTCTGATTACCTAATGTTAAACACGGACAAATACACCGAAGATAAGTGAGTTATCTGTTTTATTTATTATCTGCACCCCGTTAAATTTACAGATGACACAATTCTTTAGTTTCTATGTATGTTATCTCGCTGCTCGTACATAGCTGAAATGCTACATTTTGGATTGAACATTTAAAGGTGAGGTTATAGGATTTTTTCACTTTTTACTTTTTGTACTTGCTTGCAAAATGATTTACGTATTACAATTGCAAAATTGCTCTTTTTTCTTTTATATTATACATTTTACCGCATTAGTTATAACAACTATGTACATTATGTATTTTATTCGACCGTTTCACCTAACCAGTTTTTCTGGACTGTATACTAACCAGTACTAACTAACCCGTCCACAAGGAGCCGGCAACTTCTCCACATATGGAGGAAAATCGACATTTTTGTCAAATTTTCATGGAAGGGTATGACCTGCCGTGCCCGGGATTCGAATCCGGATCTCCAGGTTACACGTCCAGCATGCTAACCACTGGACAATAACCATGGCCATAAGCAAGATCTTCTGATTCATATTGATCAGTGCATTGGGATATGCAATTTATGGATCTCAGCTAGGTCGCTCTTTGAGATATACATGTATATGAGAAAACTAATGACCTTCCATGACAACCCACTCCCTCCCTCACTCGGTGAATCTCATATAAGGTTGATATATGTTAAAATATCATTTATAGAACATCAAAGCAATCCTTCATTTGTCATCATCATATTCATAGAATAATAATGGGTACGTTGTTACAGTAAAACCTCGATATTAAGATCAAATTCGGGAACCGAAAAATCGGCCAGACACAGAAACTGATGCGTAATTAATATCATCCGTATTTTATTATATAGAACTAAGTTACATTAGAAGATAAGGCCATACTTAAGAAATGTTGGTCAGCAGTTATTCGACCTAAACTTTTAACTTGGGTAGGTAGGTAGGCATTTTTGTAGTTGATAACAATATATGCTTGTACGGAAAACGAAAATCTGGAGTAAAGAACGAAAAAAAAAACATCATTTTATCAAAATCACCAAAACAATTTAGGTCGGTTGAATTTTGAATGAATCCGGTATCTAACGGCAAACCAATAACTGTTGTAAGGATGGCCTAAGATAGTAGTCTTCAAGTTGTATGACCTTGGACCCAGGTTCACGTAGTACCAACACATACATAAAAACAATACATTTCATTGCATCGTTACATGAGGACATTTCAGACTGATTTCTGTAATTACATGAAAACCTTTGTATTACTCTATAACAGTCGACAGAGAACATGATGCTGCAGCGAGTATTGTTGTTGATTCCATTGTTCGCTAGTGTTGCTTATGGAGGAAGTATCTGTTGCTCGCCCCCACAATGGGAAGCTGTACAAGGCTTTTCGACTGGATCTGTCGATGACGAAGGACATACGGCCATAACGCAGGTATGTCAAATAATGTTACGGTGAACCGGTTTTTAGACAAGCTTGGTTCGTGTCAACGCTAGCCTTTTCAGGAGTCAGATTTGCGTTAAGTTGTATTAACTATTTTTTTTTCAGGAAGTCAATATGTCAGTTGAAGGTTATTTGAAAAATTGTCCATTAGCTAGAAAATTGTGCTTTATCATTCAGCATTATGAAGTTGACGTTTAAACTGACTTGATATTCTTCTGACATGCGGAAAGAATGATGAAATTTCATGACTGCGTAAAGTAACTTGACGATAAATCCATTAAAGTCGGATGTTTCAACATGGATATTGTCATATTCTACAATAAAAATGCTTGTTTAATTTCGTTTTCTGGAGTCTCCAGCTCTCCGCCGCCGTGAATTAGAATCCCACGTGGTACCAGACAAATGTCACATGCGAAGAAGCTGTCCAGCCAGCTTACAGAATGATTGTGGTTCTCCTAAGTGTCCCTCCACCGTTAAAACTGGAAAAGTCGCCACATGGCCCTGGTTGTTGGTGCGACGTTAAATACCAGCCTTTTGTCCCAAATATTTTCTCTTAAAGCGGAAACAATTAAATTGAAAAACACTCTTCATAAACTTTTCGATGTCATTTTTCTATAGGGATCTAACTTTTTGTCATTTGATGCCACGGGCAAAAGAATACGTAGCATAGAAAATATAGAGAGTGGCGGTAGGAAGGAGCAGTTTACGGTTCTACAATTGTTCGGCGAGGTAATGTGTCCTTGTTTGTAAAAATAAATTTCGAATTAAAGTCAATAGAAAAAAATGCCAGGTATTCATGAGAATTTGCACACAGAATATAACCTGTGCACAAAACAAACAAAGGGCCATAATTCACTAAAAAATGATCGAATCACAAAACCTATATGCGCTGGGGTACTTGGTGATGTTAATTATATGAAAGTTTCATCAAATCCTATGAGAAATGCAGGAGTTGCGCGCAGAAAACATTGTGGACGCCACCCGCCGTTATTCGCCCATTTAATAACCGGGATTTTTCCATCGAGAAACCTAGTTAGAGATCATTACTCGACATACCGGTACATTGGTCATACCAAACAATCTATTATAAAAAATCCCTCTTGCAAATAACGTCCCCATCTTTTTGAGAAAAACCAACTGTATTGACCCACCATAATAGCAATCATTTTATGTCCTTCAAGTCACATTAAATGCGTCCATTATCATTCTAACAAAATTAGTTTATTATTCATACATCTTAGCCCCTCATGAAGGACATTTATTTTCGTAATGAAACAATGTGACTAACTGATCATCCTTATGGTAAATACATAGCTTAGATGTGGTGGCATATTTCTGCATCAGATATTTTGAATATTTTCGCGAAAATCTACCAGATTTCATGAAAAAACAAAGACAGTTTCACGAAAATCATTTACTTTTCATGATAAGATTCCTTCACCAGATAGTAAACGTACTTATTAAGTGGACGATAAAATATTTTCATAAAAATAAAAGAAATAACTCGCTAAGTGTATGCAGAAATATGCCACCATAATTACAATAACAATGATACATGATATCTTTCAGAATGTCCAGTACACCATCCAAAATACAACATGCACACGAGCAAAATTACCGGCATGGACAGACCCTAACTGCGTCCCTGGTAATTATTTAAGAACCATTGTTATACTCAGAATTATGAACTGCACTGTAAACGGCTGTGTCAAGCATTTAATTAAGTTTATATTGCGAAGATTTTGATAGAACGTACAATTAAAAGTGAAAGCCGTTCGTATGGAATGATGCTTATTCACTCTAGCGCTAGCGTAGGGGTTTTAGATATAATAATAAATGCGCTACAACGTATGACAAAAAAGAAACGGGGCACTGTTTGTTTTTCGATTACTGAGATAAACTGTGATGGGTGAACACTCGGGGTGATGCGCTTGAATAAGACCCGTGAATCCTGCGATTAGCGCATGAAGTCTTTCGGGGTTTTTTCCACACGTGGTATACATATTCTTTTTAAAAATAGCCTAACTTTATTTCTACACTCAGAATATAACCGATAAATAATTACTATTAAAAGATATAATACCCTAGGATGAGTTAAAGTGAGTTCTGATTTATTATTATCTGCTATTGACAATCTGTATTTACATTCGTTTGAAGTCAGATTTTATCTAAGTAAAGCATAAAATATAAAAATCAATTATTAATAGCGTTTTAGACGCTCAAACAATCTTTTCATTTCTATCAACTTCAGACAAGGCAACTGTAATTAACACTTACCGCTGGGGATTAAACCAGAGTATTAATGTGACGCAGTATGCATGGACAGAAGGCACAGTCCAGATAAACTCAGAAGTAACCGATGGCTGTGTGCCAGTTACCACAGGGTCATCAGGAGATCTGCAAGGAGGTACGTGAATAATGTTAACAGAATTTTTAAAATAGATGGTGCTCGAAATTGTTCTACGGTAAAACCTCGATAATGAGACCACCTTCAGGACCCGACAAATCGGTTGCAATGAGGTGATCTCGTTATCAAGTTGAATTATATAATAAGGAAGTTACTGGAAGCCGGACTGAAAATAACAGGTCATTATATCCAGGTGGTCGTAATATTGAGATTGTCGCTTAAAGAGTTTATACTGTATATGATGCTTATGCCAGTCATGATGAACACCACCCATTCAATCTACTCATATGTGCAACACTATACAGTAAAACCTCGTTATCTCGAGGAGTCATCGGAACAGACTAAATGCTCGAGACAACGTGGTGCTCGTAATAACGAGATATTTGTTGGTTGGTTGAAAATTATACACAACTAAGACCAAAAACTGACTGGACTTTAAAAACTCCTCGAGATAGGCCGGGTGCTCGTGATATTGATGCTCGTAATAACGAAGTTTTGCTGTATTATGTAATCTCTTCAATATCAAACTAGTCACTATACTGTACAAAGTTCACTGTTGTCTTTATGCATACAATAAACTAACGTAACAAAAATATATCCAACTGAACGAATGTTATAAGTTGTTTTTTTTTGTGTTCCTATGTGTTGGGTTGGAATTGGATTGAATAGTTTTAGGGGATGGTGGTATATTTGAAGAAAGTGGGATTTTTTTGTATGTGTTCTACCAAGGAATCCTTTACTTTCTGTATATCTATATTCATAGTTTATAGATTTCCATTGTTGTTTTAAGTGTTTTAAGATTATTCAATTACTGCATATTTTACCAATGTGGGATTATATACTGGGATTCGAACCCGGATCTCCGGGTTACCAGTCCAGCGCACTAACCACTGGACCACGGTCGCGGTTTTTTTCCATTGGTGGTTTTCGTTTCATCTTGTAAAGAATTATAGCAGTGTATTGATGCTCTCAAAGTGTAGCAATTCTTGTACAAAACGTAAATTTATCTTTCATCTATTCAATGTCTAGATTCTTATAAGAATGAACATCGCCCTGTTAAAATTTCCACAGACAGAAGCGCCATCTATGAACAGAATGAGCGGCATGTCAAACAGTTACTAGATTTGTGTTTGAATTTGTTTTTAAGTGTATTCAGTTCATATGTCGTAATTCATGTTTTTCTTGTTTTTCTCGTGTTTTTATGGCGGGAAGATGTACTGTATTCATCCATGCTTTTGAGGGAAAGGTTAAAAAAGGTAACAAAAAGAAAAAGTTTTGTTATTAAAACTACACGATACCGCATGCTGTAGTTGAAAATGCTGAATTTTATAGCGTTTACCATTTCATATGTTGGTTGAAAATCGTTGATTTCAGAGCCCTAAATTATAAATTGAAAGTTTCTTTTGTATATTTTAGTCAAGTTTTCAACCGGAGCCAGTTTCTTTAACGTTACAGTTGGCATCAGAGACCCCAGTGTGTTCGATGTTCCAGCAAGCTGTAAACAGGTACACTTCGAAAATTTCTCTTGAAAAAAATTCCAAATTTACGAAGGGACTGTTATATACTTCAAAAACTCCTGGAAATAATACGAGTGCTCGTCTTATCGATGCTCGTAATAACGACGTTTTACTGTATTAACTGACCGTAATATTATATACATGTATATTAATTTACACAAATCTACAAAACTGTCTTCAGTGGTCGTGTTGTTATAGTCTCTGACTTGTAATGTCCAGTTCGAACACCATCCGCATCAGAATTTCACATGTGAGGAAGCTGCCTAGCTAGCTTACGGAAGGTTAATGACTCCGCACAGGTGTATACCTGGGGTTTTTCCTCCAACGTTAAAGCTGGAAAAGTCGCCTAATGACCCTGACTGTTGGTGCGACGTTAAACTCCTGTGAAAAACGCAAGACTTTCACAGAACGTAATAACTTACACCAAAGTGATCGAAATGTGTGACTGCAAGATTAAATTAATTTAACGACAGTGTTTTCTAGAGGATATGGGGATGTTTATGAGAGCGCTAAACGCTGATGAGATAGGGATGTTTTGCATTGTAGAATAAAATCAAATACATGGAATTATGTTTATGTACCAAAAATGATGTTAAACATTCTTTAGAGCGCCAGTTTTATGCTGCTCCATATAGTCAAATTTCAATTAATTTCTGGATGAAAGGAAATCATGTTGTGTAGATGATAACATATTGTGAATTATGTCTTATTTCAAATGGATGCGGTGCATGTTCTCTATATAAATTTGGTTGATGACATTAAGTCGTCCTTCACCTCTGATTCGAGCGAATCGCGTAAAGGAGTTGACAGTTACTTGCGGAGAACAGGGTTACTATCGGTACAGAAATAAGTTCACTAGGTAGTTAACATGTTTAAAACTAAACTACTATTGAAAAATACTTTTTTCAGGCTGAAGTTGGAAATCCCCGGCAGACAGTATTCAATCGTCGATAAGGAGACCATGTTTCTCCACCTGCATTCGTATTGCAAACATTTTCAAAACCGCTTTTCTTTGTACAAGATTCATTTCAACACTTCACAGCTTTACTGAAACTTTGAGCAGATTTTGATATCGTTCTGTTTACAAGGCTAGACTGAAGATATTTTTCCATTAGATAAAGTTGGTTTATCTGTTTTGAAATAAATTGAGTAATAAACGAATATTTTTTTTATCTTATTGTTGAACTCGCCGATGGAATATAAGAGATTTTGGGCAACGCTACAAGTTCTTGTAAAAAAAACGCTATAACAATACGAACGACAATATATTAGTGTTTGCCATACAATTTAAGCCAGTCTGATAACATCAATTTTTAATTTTTCTCATTTTTAATCCACGAAGAAGCTTACTTATATATGATGTTTGTTTGTTTGTTTGTTTTTGTGAGACTTATTGTCACTGGGGCTTAACGCCGTTTTTCAACATTTTTCAGTTATATATGGTGATCGGTTCACCTTACCAGTTTTCTTGGACTGTATACTAACCAGTACTAACTTCGAAAATTGACATTGTTGTCAAATTTTTATAGAAAGGTATGTCCTCCGGGTTACAAGTCCAGCGCACTAACCACTGGACCACGGTCGCGGCCTACTTATTTATGAAGAAATTTCTTCACGATTAAGAAATGAGGTACAATTATGTGTGACTTAAGTAAACAGCTCCACTCCAGTCGCTTCTGTTATTTAATTCAAAAGATTTGTTTCTATATAAACTATAACTTTTAGTTAGACACGTGTTATTAATGGCTTAAAGTAGTGTTTTTTTTAAAGATGTAACTTTTACGTATTAGGTGCTCCTGTCAGATCATCACAGTGTCTATTCTATACTTTGACTCGTTTATCGCCGACATTTAATATACAGTGCAACCTCTCCAAAGCAGCTCACTCTTGAGCAACAGTCTCCCTTCAACACAGCATGATTTTTCTCACTGTACGATTAAGCAACTCATTCAACCTCTCTGGAGCATGAACCTCTCAACAACATAACTTTGCTTCTCTCAAAGGGTGTTGCTTTGGAGAGGTTGCTCTGTACTAGCATATTTTGCACTTATTTTGAAATTAAAAGGCATTTTTAACGAACGACTACCGGCTTTTTGCTAGCCAACATGAAGACACTTTCAAAGTTCACATGAATTGTTTTATTTTACCATATGCATGAATGACGCAAAGTAAATTAAATGGATTCTCCTTTTAAATTCAAAGTCGAAATATCGACTTACCACATAGAACATGTCGGTGTGATTCTAAATTAAACTCAGTTTGATGAATAGAGGAGACGCTGCAACCAATTTTATATTCTAAGAAAAGATTAAAATGTAGCGTTTCTCCATTAATATGCCTGGCTTTAAACGTATGTATAAGAGTGATGAAGTTACGTTAAAATAACCAGAGGACAGATCTTGAATAATAATCATCGTGTCCCCCCAAAGGATCAAGCTATAAAACAAAGTAAATTACTTGCTGCGAAATATTCTGACTGACACGGCTAACAAATAGACTATAGAAGAGAGCATATTGCCTTTTCATCTGAACAAAATAATAGCACACATTCAAACCTCAGTGAAATTTCTGAAAACAATGTCCTTATCTCCTTTTGATTCTTTGGACAGTAAAACCTCGATATTGAGACCAGCTTCGGGACCCGAAAATTCGGTCGTAGTAAAGAGGTGATCTCATTATCAAGTTGATATATCAAGGAGATTATTGAAAGCCGGTCTGAAATAAGTGATCGTTATAAGAAGTGGGGTCGTAATATTGAGGTGGCAGCTATATGAGGTTTCACTGTACTCAAGTCTATATCAGCAATGATATTTGTGGATATTCTCAAAGGTGAACCATGGAGTATTATAGAAAATTATCTGCCGTTCACTTTTTCCTGAAGGTTAGCAAAACTCGAGACAGAGATAATTGTAAAAGCATTACAAATAAAAAAATGATATTCAAGTAATGAAAATGTGTTCGTGATTTCATTTGCAATGGTAGGAAAGTATATCTTTTAATGGGTTTGAGACAATTCCTTATATGGAACAGTTAAGCAGTGAATAAAACCGGATATACACAAGGGAAATGGTTGAATGTGTCCCAGTGTGCGCCTATGTCGTATCACGTAATTTGGTACAGTACAGTAAGCGCTAGATGTTAAGACCATTCTTAGGCCAAAAAAAAACAGCGGTTTTATTACTGAAATGGACTCATGATCATATTAAGATAAACAGAAAATAATGAAAACCATTCCTAAAATTTGTGTTGTGGTAATATTGAGGTGGTTTGAGGTGCTGCTGATAGAATAAAGCACACTTTCTTTGATCAAATATCCTTCATGTAAATATTCAATATATTTCACCGAATATTTTTACAACTGAACTATTTTTGTGGAATTATTTAGATACGTGGATCTATATTGAGAAGTCACTGAACAAAAAGAATAAAAGCAGGGCATGCGTACATGGTGTTAACAATTCCACACGGAAACAAGGGATAATAGATATAGCATGATTTAATATGTATAGTTAGCACATACAGTAGGCCACTTATATACACCCAACCTGCCACGCAGTGGTCTCATTTCAGATGTATCAGAGATCTTTGCCATCACAAACTCTTTCGTAAGGAATTTTGCCCAAAATGTTTTTTTCGTCTTTATTTTTATGTTGCCAAAATCCCGTAATAATGGTTCTATTTCAAACATATAAAGTGTTCAATGGCAGACAAAAAAAACTAATGACAAAAAGAAAAATAATAATACTAATTAATGCACCCACAGGTTCACATGTTAACAAATCAATATCAAACGCAGTAATCTCTCCTTACTTTGAAATTTTGTCACTGAATTGATTTTTACCTAAACTAAAATTGTAATATCTATTTTTAAAACAAACTGAATAGTTTTCTTGAAGCTTCAATTTGGATGTATCTGTCATTTTTAACACTCACGTGATCCGAATATGGCCAGGCACCTGAAGATTCGTGATGGTCGTGGTAACTGTAGCGTAGTAAGCGAGAATTGCTACTTGCTATAAAACCCACAGTTTGTCACTGTTTCCTGTAGAAGTAAGTGTTGTTTGACATATACGGGACATGGATGTCATCCCGGTGTTTCCTTAGTGTCTGCTATAGACTGCTCGTAGCGCGTTTAATCGTCCTTTCTCTACTGACCTGTCTTAACAGATCAAACATAACGACATAACTTCTAGCTTTTATCGTAGATTCGATGACTCAACACTGCGACTTTGCATTCGGTGGATTTTATTTTTCTCTCATATTTTAAAACTATCTGAGTGAAACGGTACGATATAACAGCGCACTACATCGATTACTGGCATGTATCCATGTTTCTCTACTATTTCGCATTTACGAACACGAAATCACATGTCAATTAGTGAAAAGAGAACATAAAAATCCATGTACGGCTTAAAAGGTATACGGTGTAACCTCTCCAAAGCAACACACTTTAAGAGAAGCAAACATATGATGTTGTTTAGATGTTGTTGCTCTAAAAGGGTAATTAATATTAAATCATACAGCGGGAAAAATCATGCTATTGTTGAAGGGAGGTTATTACTCAAGAAAGGGACGCTCTTGAGAGGTTGCACTGTACAACTCTATTATGATTCAACATTTTCAAAAAACACGCAAAATGACGTATCTGATGAAAGCGACGAAGAAAAGAAGTATATGAGTATCTCATGATCACTTTGAAGTGTATGTGATACGCTAACATCGCTTAATTAGCCAAGTCTTATTTTAGTCAAACATTTGTGGCATGTCTTTCATTCAAGTGATGTTTGGAGACCAACACATTTGTAGGTAATATATCATCCACCAGTGTTGCATACCGTTTGCATATAACGGTCATGTGATTCACGGTTACATAATTGACAATTTACAAGTCAGCTTTAAGGTTTATAATTAAATTTACAGTATAATTAACTTCAGACGCACGTTCCATATCACTCAAGATTGATTTCTGTGTAGTATTTCTTGGCATTGCGATATCACTATCTATATCATCCTTATCTTAAACTCAATTTCAACGTTCTTTCATAGTACTTTCTTACAGACTTACATGCATTTTGAACGTATTGCGTAGAATTCAGTTTGGTCGATTTAATAAGCCTCTTTCAGCTAAAACTACCCGTTTTTATGCTTAAGTGTTTGATTATATGTATGTAAAAACAGTCATTTGTCTTTATCAACAGATATTGATGCGTATGGACATAGGAAATTGAAGATTTACAGTCTCTATTAACACTTAATCTGAATCGAAATGATTTTTCCATGACATTAACCGATATTAAAATTAATACATTAATCTCGCTCGAAAATCAATTATTCAGCATTAGACTTTTTCCATTGGGAGTGCTAATTCGACCCTGTTTTAGCAGTATTTCAGAGATAATTGTCACTTGATCCGTCTCATACAATCTTAGTTGCTTTTCGAAAAGATGTAGCCGTTTTGAACGACTTTCTCAATAACCATTTTCTAATTATCGACGCAATGAAAGTCCAGCATAATGGGAATTGCCATGAAAGCTTTGTCGGATGAACAAATTGTATAATTTACCCAATCTATCATAGTGTAGTGACCCGAACATTATACAGTAAAACCCTGTGATTTACGAGCATCGATATTACGAGCACCCGACTTATCTCGAGGATTTTTTAAAGTCCCGTCAATTTTTTTAGTTATTAGTTGTGAATCGTTTTCAACCAAAGAACAAATATCATGTTATTATAAGCACCATGTTTATCTCGAGCTTTCTGGCTGTTCAGATCTGTTCCGACTCCTCAAGATAACGAAGTTTTATTATTGTATTAGAAAGCAACACGGAAACGGTACACTTGAGACATTAGATTTTCTGATAAACGTTGTAAGAAGAATTTCTGAAAAATCACTCACAAAATGTTAATGATTCAATTGACACTTTATGGTTTGTTTTTATTTGACCTTGTCACTGGGCTTAACGCCATTTTTCAACAATTTTTCAGTTATATACGGCGACCGGTTCACCTAACCAGTTTACCTGGACGGTATTATAATCAGTACTAACATACCCTTCCACAAGGAACCGGCAACTGCTCCACATATGGAGGAAAATCGACATTTTTGTTAAATTGACTCTTTAAATGCTATGCTGGTCGTTTACATAAGATCCTTGACAAACATTGCTAATGGAACATTCTAAAACAACAAGTCGGGTGTTGGGTTGGTAATAAAATATTCGCTATGAAAATTAATGTCAATAGTGCAATGCATCATTAAGAAGTTAAATGTTACGTTTGAAGTGCAGGGTACATTCTAAGAGATAATGAAAGTGCCATTTTAATTATGACACATGAGATTTTAAGTATTTACACTTGTATCAGATATATTTGATCATTGACAAATAATAGTAGTCAACCACACTGAAGCTTGATGTTAACATAATCATCCAGTTTAAATGATAAATACAGAGCAACCCCTTTAGAACGGCCCTCTTTTGAGCAACAACCTTCCTCCAACAACGGCATGATTTTTCCTACTGCACGATTTAACTACCAATTCAACCTATCAAGAGCAGCAACATAATTTTGCTTCTTCCAGAGGGTGTTACTTTGAAGAGGTTGCACTGTATATCTAGGCTCTGTAAAACCACATACGTAACAGATCAAGCAATCAAGCACACGTGCAACATATTTTGTGACGAATGTGATTGATGCCGATTTTTTATTTTACCGTTCACGAATGTTATCACGTCCGTAATATACCTGATAATGATCGGAAGTGTATATTATGTGACACTCTAGAGGATGAATTTCATTTTTTTATTAGAATGCCCTCTGTATACTAAAATTAGAAAAGTATATATTTTGAAATATATTTTTGGAGGAATCCCAATATGATTAAGTTATTGAATTGTTGATATATGTAATATAAACATTATCAAAAATGTATCCATATATATTTTTAAAACATTTGAAAAGAAAAATGAGATTTTCTATGTAAACTAGAACATTTTCTCTATGTCTAATTATGTCTACATTGATCTTGGTCATTATATTATATAGATATATACAGGTATATTTTAATGTATTGTATTGCTATATATATGTATATATTCATGTGGTATGATAGGCATATTTTATTTTCCAATCGACCGACCGACCGACCTACCTGTTTAAAATGTGATCTGTCACGAATGTGGTCCTACAAGGCTTTGTCGACATACGACCAGTGGTGAGGCTGATGTTTCTTACTGATATTTTTATTAATTTAATACAAACGAACTTGTTTCAGACGGTACCCTTAGGAAATCATTCGATGGTTCTGTCTCGTCCCTTTTTATTTCTTTTTTTTTGATTGACTGTCTGGTTCTTCTTGTAATACAACGTCTTATTTGTATTATGCCACTGAAACAGCCCGTCTGTCTAATTCATGATTTCTGCCTTTCTTGGAGCTATCCGAATTTCTGATATCAATACAGATTAAATTTCTGTCGTCTCTTATTTCTGCATATATTTTCAGTTTTGCTAGATTTGATGTCTCTCGAGAGAAAGACACGCCAGATATTATCAAGGAATCCCTGCTGCTCTATATTTCACAACGAAAAATTAAACAAATTGATAGATATATTGCTCCTTTTTGCTTAGTAAAGGAGATATTCTTAAATTAGCATTTTAGGCGATTGCAAGTAAGTTTTTGGTTAAATTTGTCTAAAAATATTTTTCTATCAAGGTTTCTCGCACTGGATCTAAATAAGTTATTGACCAAATACAGTATAACCCTTGAAAACTGGACCCCTTCCGGTTTTCATAGAAATATTGTTTATAGAATAGAAAATAGGGTACTTAAAATATCTGATTTTCAGAGAAATCCGTTTTTCAGAGGGACCGGTTTTGAGGGATTTTACTGTAAAAAAAGTCTTTCAGGCTCTATTAATTAATATTAAACGTTTTTTGGGTGAAACTAACTATTTCCTGTAAATTAAAATATCACTGAATTACCATGAGTACCGTTTGTTGGAAATGGATGACAATGCACTTAATTTTATTCAAGGCATTTTCGAGAATGTCCAATTTATATCGAATTTTACGTTGAATATCGATTTTTATGTCGAAATTATGTCTAATGTCGAATTCATTGAAAGGTTCCGGGTTCAGTTAGAGTTCAGTTAAGCAACAAGTGAACAAATAGAATTTCTTTGAACGCCAAATGTCGCGCATCATTATAGCCTTGTGGAAATAATTTACCTTCATTTAATATTGAAGACGTTAATACCATACTAAATGACTATAAAGTACTATATCATGAGTCCTTGATTGGCTTAAATGTCATCAGCATCTAAAATCGAAGTCATAAATTCGTAACATAAAGATTTATTGTATATCCAGCGAATGTTAAACGAAAACAATTTTGTTTCGCTTATAGCTTCGTATTCCCAAATCATTCGTTATTTATCAAAATTATTTTTTCTATTCTAATTGCTTATTGTATGGATGACTGGCTGATGAATGAAAACTTATGTTTTATTAATGACTAAATTTATTCACCCATAAAAAACTACATTTTGTACATGCGTGCGAGACAAAACTGGACGCTAAATTTACTTCGGAATTGATTATTTTTGTCATTTCTTACATGTACAATTACAGTAAAACCTCACATAGCGACCACCTCAATATTACGACCATCTTGTTATAACGACATTACATTCGGGCCGGTTTCCAAAAACTCCCCTAAAATTCAGTTTGAATATGAGACCGCCTTATTATTACGACCGATTTTTTTGGGTCCGAAGGGAAAGTGGACTCATTATCGAGGTTTTACTGTATTGGATGTTTACAACATACAAACACGATGATAATTCCATTAGTCGGATTGATAATTGTTTAATAATGTTCCTTAATTGTGTTTTGAAATAACATACAAGCGGGTTTATTATATTTCTACCAGGGAGACATTCATTAAGTAAAAAAAATCTTTCCCAAGGCACACTGGCTGTGTTTTTGTTTATGATGTAAAAGAAACAATTTGTTTATTTAGTACTGGAAAGACATCTAGGATAGAAAATTAAAAAAAGATAACACGTAAGGAAGGAAAATACATTGTATAATCATGCACAAATATGAAATTTATAAATATTTCTAGATTGTCTGTATAATGCATTGATAATAATGTAAACAAAATGATTAGCATTTTCGTTGGATCGTAGGCGTGACATTTGTTAGCTAGAAGTTACACAGACATTGACAAATTCAAGGTTACAAGGACAGATGCAAGCAGAAAATCACACATTTATTCACATTCACAAGGTTACATAGACATCTACTATCAGACGGTTACGCTGATGTATGTAATCAACAGGTCACTCTGACTTTTTCAATCCGAAGGTTACGCAGACATCTGAAATCAGAAGGTTACTCACACAATTTTACACGCAAACGGTTACAGTAACTTTCAAAATTTAAGATTACATTGTCATTCAAAACAATACTGACGGATCAGAAAAAATCTATGTTTTCAAACGCAAAGTGGCTTCGTAATGAAATAATTAATCCTAAAAAAGCTTCATATTTGTGTGTTGCTGACATTGTAAAATGAGCTTCATTGTAAATGACTTGGTTGCAAATTTCAGCCACTTCTTGTATTTCAGATTACTTGATGATGCTATTACATTAACGATGTTCAACAGTCCTCAAAAAACTGTTCAATAATTTAGACGCTTAGGATTAATTTCATCATATTAGAGGTCAGAAATGCTTGACGTTTAACAACAAATTGGCAGGATATCATTTTAAGTTTAAAAAAATAAATAAAATGTCAATGAGTTATGTGAAATATTCATGTTCACAGCGTTGCGGTAATTATATCACCTCACTTAATGAATTCTTTTCACATCTGACGAACACATTCTAAACCGCTAGGAATTTTCGTCCTCAGGACGTTTAAAGGTATGATCCGCGGGATTTTCATTCGTGACGCACAGTTTCACTTTTTCCTTTGACGACATTTTGTTTACAATTGTATTGTTTTCAGCTAGCTCAGCATGGTACATTTACGAAATGAGATACATAAATACACATACTAGGCTGTATGATTAAAAAAAAAACAGCCAAAAAGCGAAAATAAAATGCATAATGTATACTTATTGTATTATTTTTATCACATGTTTTAAACCATTATCCTAGACTTATTTTTTGAATTTGCTAACGCTAAATTACAGATTTTTGTGTAATTTCAGTCTAGCTATTAGATATATTATGTTTTATACTTGTATCAGTAGGACCTCATTGGAAATAAGTCTTCGGACTTAATCGGCAATCCTGCCGATGCTCTAGTTTCATTCTCTGTGACAGTCAATTGTTATGTTAAGATACCACTATTATTGTAACCATAATTGAAAGCATCGCAAATAAATCTATATATCTTTCTAAAAATCACGGAAACCGCGTTATTCAAGATGCGTACACAGATGCAATTGTTACAACATCTTCAGCCAATTCTTTCGGAAAACATTACATGCATCGTCGTGGGTTCAGAATTAAGATATTTCGATCATCTGTCCAACACTTGAGCTCCCTAAGCTGGCTTATTGATTTGACACCATTATGAGGGCCCACTCTTTACTACAAATCTAATGAAACATCTAATGACCCTTCTAGCATGAATTTTGTTAACAGTTCTAATTGAATTTGATGTTTGATTGGGAATAGGCCCGCATGAGCATATTTTGGAAAGCAAGTTCATGGACATCGCGATAATTGTTTTGTTTTTTTACATGCATTACTACACAGTTTGTTAATGTTTCCCTCGTAGAGACAGATAAATTAAATTATTCAGTGCAACCTCTCCAAAGCAATGCCCTTTGAGAGAAGCTGAATTATGCTGTTGTTGAGAGGTTGTTGTCGAGAGAGAGGCTAAATTAATATTCATATCGTACTGTGGGAAAAAGGGAGGTTGCTTCTCAAAAGAGGACCGCCCAGGAGAGGTTGCACCGTATTATTTAATCTAATTGAATAAAATGCTCATCTTTTCAAAGTCTTTCTTTACAATTATTATGTATGTTTTTCGAAGGGTCGATTAGTTTGAATGTCTCGACAGTCCTTAAGTATTAAAGAACGGACCACACATTTAGGTCTATTAATTGGCGAATGTTGCTCAACAGTAACTACGTGGTCTTATCATAGCGGTGGTCGCTAAGTGAGTTCTGCTGTATTTCTTCTGACTAAAACTGAATGATATCATAGTCAATGACAGCCACGAAGACACACCTGCGTCCACTTGTATACACTTTGGTTAAATTTTACCATTGTGTTAAATTTAAGGTTAGGTTATAAAGTTAACCAAAAGTTACAAGATGACTCCCATTGAACAACTTCAACAATTTAGACCAGTAAACAGACAAACTGAGGATCTTGACGACTTCTTAACCACTATTAGAGTCTTGGGTTGAAACAAACCACAAATAATTTCTGGTCCTTTAATCAAACTGTTATACAATTGCTTTACCAAACTTTCACCCAAAATTAAACCACATCTCAAATTTAACCCAGTGGTTAGAATTAATCAATGTTTATACAAATGTTCGATGATATTTAATCTCAGGGTTATCATATATCGAGTCTAGCCTCGTTATTAAAATCATTTTCTCCTTCTTATAAAACACGGACCTTTGTTCGACCATGATCACTGTGGTGTTAGTAATGATACGGTCTTTAATTGAATTGTCTTTACCTGGATCAATTATGTTCGAGTGCTATGCTATCCTCTAGTTCCTTATTTCTTTTGACAATTAATTGAACGATACTTCATCAGTTTTTAC
The DNA here is from genome assembly GCA_008271625.1 of Lutraria rhynchaena. Classification (NCBI taxonomy): domain Eukaryota; kingdom Metazoa; phylum Mollusca; class Bivalvia; order Venerida; family Mactridae; genus Lutraria; species Lutraria rhynchaena. The sequence continues at coordinate 810,337 of VIBL01000092.1, forward strand.
TATTGATTGGTTGATCGTTGGTATGTCAACACCATCGGAACCATCGGAAATGTATATTTTCACAAGTTGTTGGAAAACTTCCCTCTACACTTCCGGCATTCTTTCGCGTTGAACTTTACGCCCCGTTTTAATTACTGATACAAGTTATGATCTAAAGAGCGTAATTATATGCGAGTTTATTATACATTATGACCGACGCAAAAATATCGCCAATTCAATAACCTAAATTGTTTGGAAAGAATAGACAAAATCACTAATCATAATATACGGTGGACAGGCCTTATCCGCTGCAGTGAAATGATTTTACTATCAATCAATTATTAAGCTCAATTGATAAGCGTAACGAGCGTTATAACAATGCTATTTAAAGAAATATCGTTACTTCAATTATAAGTTCCATAAATATTTACTTGAATACTGTTTTGGGAATTTATACCAAGAAGATACACTACAGATATATCATTAAATTTAAGCAGTCTTACTTCCATGGAACGTGTAAAGTCTAATAATAATCTTTGATAGACAATGACACAGCGCAGGGATTTGAAGTTAGTCTTTCATGTCGCATCGGACAATAGAGACAAGGAAATATTAATTCCAGATTGGAAGTTAAGTGCATGGCAATGTATAATGTGGTCTAACGTCTCTACATATTGCTTGGTAAATTCGTACTTATGTAATTACTAATGCAGTGTGAAGTTTTTAAAATATCTGGAACTAAATCCTATCTGAAGCCATTGGAATTAAAAATTAACACATTTAATGGATTTAATCATGTTTTGTAACCATTTACTGATGATATTACTGTGTGCTAGGGTTTGTTTTGTTACTGCTTGGAATGAGAGCGACACACAACTGAGAAAAAAGGGTGAGTACATTATTCTTCAAAATAAATATCTAGAGAATATGTTTGTAGATATTGTAGATTTTATGTGACTGCAGAAAATAGTTTAAAAGATTCATCGAACAGCTTTCTTATTTGTTAGCCCGCCCGTTTAACCCGATTTTAGGGTCTACGGACCTTGGGTTCGCGAGTTCGAACCTAAGTCGCGCACATAATATCTCCGTGACGATATTTTGAATCTACAATATACGCTTTAGATTTAATGGAGTAAGTAATGAGAGTCACATCGACGGTTGATCCTTGTTCCATCTCGAGTAAATTTTTTATCTGTTTTGCCTATTTCTAGGAAAAACTACTGTTTGCAAATATATTTTGAGAAACGTCAGTACAGCTTATTTTTTGCGATACTTTTTGCATGAAATGCTATTGCATTTGTACGAACCAACAAGCAATTACATAGTTACAAGAATTCCAGGCGCATATTCAATGATTTATATTTACAAAAAATGCACTACTTAATGACCTTTTAGGACATTTTGTATTGTTCTGAAAGCAATTAGTCTCGCCCCATAATATAAATGCAACAATAATTGCCTTGTATGGCGATGCCAATTCTCTTTCTAACATTATTAAGTATCGTTTTGTGTTTTCAAAACTGCGTTCTATTGAATGACATTAATCAAGATTTTGAATACAATTTGTCTCGTCCGACAGGCCCCGAGGTTATAAAACTTAAGAACAATCTCCGAGCTCAAATCGCAATTCCATTCTCAAAGTATTATGTTGAAAAGACAAAGCCGATTGTTTGAATACATTTCCAGGCCAATTACACAATCACCATAATATATCAATAATTTCATTGTTGTCTGATCATATTTAACTGAAAAGCAATAAGACACAAAAATGTGAGATTTGATCTCTGAGACCGATCTCAAGTTTTATAACCTCTAACCCAGTGCCACACATTGCCATATATGACGATGCCAAACTAACAAAGTTAAGAATCTAGATGATTTGTTTATATTCAATTACTACACAAACAGATGTTCAAGCGACAGAACTGAAACTAGAAACTGATCGTGAATTTGCTGACTCTGGGAATTTTGAGCCTAGTTTAGATTTTTACAGTGTTCAAGTGTTCGATTGACACAACGGCCACTTAGTTGCGGCATACAGTCAAACCTGTGGTCTTTGTTCACTCATTTTTTCTCTCGGGTTTAACGCCGCACAAAAAGCGAGGGTCAATTGGCTTTAACAATCGATGAAGGTCTTAGGCTTAAGCAGCTAGAGAGCTCTCCCCGCGGTATTTCCTGGTTCAAACTCACTGCAATGATGGTGTTTTGTCATCGTTTATGTAGCTTTTATGTTCATATGTACAATTTCAGACATATACAATGTGAATGACTTTTTATTAAATTCATTTTTATGCATTTTAAAAACATAATTGACCGCGACCATGGTCAAGAGGTTTGTGCGTTGAACCTGTATCCCAGCGATCCGGGTTCAAATCCCGGTCGTGGCAGGTCATACCGTTCTATGAAAATTTGACAAAAAAGTCGATTTTCCTCCTTATGTGGAGAAGTTGCCGGCTCCTTGTGGAAATATAAGTTAGTACTGGTTAGTATAAAGTTCAGGAAAACTGGTGAGGACAACCGGCTATATAACTGAAACAATGTTGAAAAACGGCATTAAACCCGATGAAAAAAAGAAAATAATTATATTTATGCTTTAACTAAAACATCAATCTTTCTATTTTTGGCAATACCAGATTGTAATAGCAACTAAAATGTAAACATGGAATAAACGATGGCTGTAAAAGGGCTGAATATTTGTAATACCGAAATACCTTACGTTAATACCTAACGTATTAACCCGTATTCATTCCGAAACGTAATTGAAGTACAGTTGAGAGAACATTAGACCACATAAATTTCAACCCACCTCTCAGTGCTACTTTAAAGACCATGTTTATAAAACTAATGCTCTTTTTCTGTAACTTTAAAATGCATGCAGGCCCAATATCGATAGATATTTCTGTCGTAATTAAGACAATAATTGTGTTTTATTAGCATTATCTATTTTTTTCAACACTACCAATTCATTCCTTTTAGCGCTAAAAGGTACTTGTACTTCTTTAATTAAGTTCTTTTGCATACGTTTAGTGTCTTGATTGATACTCTTAGCTAAGCATTTAAGCTTGAGTCTAACAACAAAATATAATTACGTTTTAAATATTGTATGAACGACATTCCCGTGCTCTATCTGTTCTATTGATCAAGTTTATTTGAGATATATTGGCTGTGATGCTTGTTCTAAACGTCGATGAAATAAGGCGAACTTCGAAATAAAAATAGATCCGCATTGTTTCGCGCAAGTAAAAAACAGGACCGGTTGGTATTAATGCATTACAGTGCAACCTCTCCAAAGCAACACCTTTTGGGAGAAGCTAATTATGTTGTTCTTGTTGAGAGGTTGTTGTTTTATAGAGGTTAAATTAATAGTCAATACAAGTTGTAAAACTTGATAACTGTCTAGGAGTTCAAATCTAAATTCCATTTTCAAAATATTATTGTTGAAAAGATAGAGCCGATTAATGTTTAAATACATATTTAACATAGGTCTGTTATGTAGTCAACATGATGTACCATTAATATCATTATTTTCGGATCATATCCAACTTAAAAACATTAAAATACATAGAGAGATTAGAGCTCGGAGACCTATCTCAAGTTTTATAACCTCGAACACCTAATATAAAAGTTTTATACTTCGGCACTGCATATCATTTTTCAATGTAACAATTTGAAATATTTTTTCTTTAAAGAAATGTGAATAATAATATTATCTATTACCAATAATATACTTATAATTGTGTCTGAATTATTCACCCAGTCTCAAGTAAATCAAGTTATGAATGCATGTACTTATATAAAAAATTAATATAATATTTATAGTAATTATAAATCTCATTGATAATCTTCCTGGATATAAGAACATGGTTATTGATTAAAACCTTGTAAGACATACATTTCAACGGAGATTGCCAATTTTTCAATAACCAGATTCCCTTATGAATGAAGATTATCCAAATAACAAACTACAATTTTGTGTAGATATGAGTTAAGACTTTTTATGTAATCACACAATGAATGAAGCGTTGATTGGTGTATATCTTAACTTTCTATGTTCGAAATCGCGGGAAAAAAATACGTTCCAAAATTCGACTCGGTATAATTGTTTACAATTTATGTGTTTGTCTATTGCTTAACGACTTGCTTCTTACGTTCTTGTGCGAACACGTTATACTTATGTTATTAACAGTAAGTGTGGTACTTAATTTAGAAGAATGAATATTATCGCAGTAACAGAGATAGTACAGTATAACCCCTGAAAACCAGACTCTCTGAAAACCGGAATTCTCTGAAAATCGTACGATTTCTCAAGTAGTCAGTAGTTCTCAGTAGATAATCAGTAGTTCTCCGAAAGCCGGAATTCTCAGAAAACCGGACTTTTGGCCCAGTCAGGAAAGGGTCCGGTTTGTAGGGGTTTTATTGTAACTCATAATTACTTTGAGTGATGTGTATTAGAGTTGATTTATGGCCGATATGTTATCTTTATTATGTTGTACAATGAAACTTATGGCGGTAACATTATACTGTATGAATTAGGATCGTATTCTATTCAGTATTTACGCATTTTCTCATTGAATTAATAACAAAACTGAATGTTTGTTTAATTACACGGGTCACATTGTAACGGGATGAATGTTAAATAATCCCGCAAGCGCCGTCACATTAATTGAATGAACGAATGTCTACAACAAGACGAACTATACAAATATACCCATATTAGTTAATCGTGGCAGCGCTCTATAGTATACTAATTAAAAAGCACATCTGTATTTGTGATTAACAATTCTCCATTGGATTAATATAACTAGACGATAACATGGATTGTTGACATTCTAATTGAAACTCTCAGATCAGACATGATGAATTGGTTCTATGTTTGTGAAAGCGAATGTAAAGATGTGAATACCCAGTCTCCGTTATACAAAACACTCCAACGACGAAAATCATTTGTTTAGATGCAATATTTCTATCAATAATTTTAGCCGTACGGACTCGTTTTTCGCTTTTCTCATGACCATACAAGGCTTTTTTTCTCAATTAGAAATAAATTTATATTTCAGTAAAACCTTCATTATCTAGAAGAGTCATCGGAACAGACAAAATGTTCTATATAAATGTGTTGCTCGTAAAAAATAAGATATTTGTTTGTTGGTTGAAAATTATACACAACTAAGAACAAAAAATGACGTTATAACGAAGTTTTACTGTATTTTGTGTTTTAAGCTTATTTTCATCAGTATTTCAGTTAAATACCGGCTGAAGTTAACCTCACCGGTTTCCCTGGACCAGTACCAGTGTTTACCGCAATATTCATAATAAATATCTTCATGTAAATCGTCACAGAGAACTTGTGCCGCGCCAAGGGTTCTAACTCTGTCTAATGAACTAGACAGATGGGCTCTTCCTACGCAAAAAATCAAGCGTTCTTGTATATGTGTCTCTTTGCACTTATATATTTCTATTTTACGATTATCCAAACTACCCATTGAATCATCATCATTATCCTTTTCCTTTCAAACGTCTCTTTTGATGTATATGTCCCTCAACTCCTTTCTGTCTAATACATTTTTCTTTAGACTTAAAAAATGTTTGTCCGGTTACCCGACCTACCTAATTTTCCTGGACTTTTTATTAGGCCAGAGGATCGTTATATCCACTGTGTCACTTTTTACCTTTCGGCACAAAGATAATCTTAATAGCAGCTTTCAAAAAAATAATAATAAAGAAGGACAGAAAAAAAGAAAGAAAAGTCTTTTCCTGCCTACCCAATTTTTAATGAGCATGTAACCAGAAACAAACATTTTTTACGCCTGATAATAAATATTTCATCGCAACTGTAAGATTTTACATTGATTGAAGAAATTATTAACCGTGTCCTTATGTTATTTCGTGAAAGAAACATGGTCTATTGCTCAAGTATATATATGGTAAAAAACTATGACCGTAACGAACTTAACGCAGGAATAACGGCCGTTGAAAATGTATACAGTGCAACCTCTCCGATGGAACACACTTTGGAAGAAGCAAAATTATGTTGTTGTTGAGAGGTTGTTGCTCTAGAGAGGTTAAATTAATTGTTAAATCGTACAGTGGGAAAGGTCATGCTGTTGTTGAAGGGAAGTTGTTGTTCAAGAGAGGGTCGCTCTGGAAAGGTTACACTGTACTATTATATTACATAAATTAAAGAAATAAGGCCACCCATATCTATTCCACAAGTCTTGTTGAAAATATTGTATTTACTTATATGTGAGTGAGACGGATTAGTAATCAAACATGAGACCGAAGCACTGGTCATGTCAATATTTTGTGAAGCTACTGTATTATTGATATATTCTAAAAAAAATGACCGCTGTAAAAATCACAAGCAACCTTCATAATTTTGAAGTTATGTCATGCATGAGGTGTTCTGTATATTACATTATAACATTTTCCCTTTTAAGTCAAATGGACCAAGGTTATATTCAATTATTTTAAGTATGTTGACAGTTTTCATTAATTTTCTTCTTATAATATTGTTATAAATATGAAAACAGTGGTACAATGGTGGAATTTACGAAAGTGTGAAGTTAACTCGTTCATCAATTATCTTAAATCAACACATTAAATTTATCTGGATTAAGTGGAGAATTGAATTGTTGTATTATATGATAGACAGATAGTTTATTTCTGTATGAATAAGACAAAAGGCCCATGTGAACATAGATAACATAGATACATATAATACTAAACCTGACGAAGGTATTGATCCCAATATGCATACATTATTTAACAATTGAACAAAACGGAATGAAAATAGGTAATAAAACAAAATAAATAAATGTTAATTGTTTACAAAGCGAACAGTTCGGAAATACGCTCGTAGTATAAGCAGGATAGAGGAAAAAAACGACAGAAGAAACATATTATATTATATGTATTTCCAGCTGAAATTTCAACAGTACCCTATAAATGAACTGAACGCCCAATTTCAAATGATTTCCCAAGCGTGAACGACTTAAATACTAAAAGTTTAATCATTTATGAATGCACGAGAGTTGATAATCACTTGCACATTGGAGTATTAAATCAACTTTCATCGGAAACAATACAACAAAATACTTTTAATCTCGCATGAAAATTTAATATAGAACGCCGTGAATATAATTAAGAAAAAACATTTTCTTCTGAAACCAACATTAGAATCAGATACCGCAGTTCGCACGCATTCACGGTATAAGATATTGAAAACAATGTATATTGTGGATTTCCGACGTAATTACAGTCAAACCTGTTTTTTGCAGCCACCCCCGAGTAGGGATCACCTTGTGAAAAAGGACATTCTTTGAAAAACCGTCGCTGATTATTTAGAATAAACTGACCTCCAAATAAAATCAATCTGTCAATAAAGGTCACATTTTCTTTCCCAAGGGTGGCCTTTGTTCACAGGTGTGACTATAATACTTTGACATTTCACATGCCTTGAAACAGAAAATTTATTATATTAGTTAACCCATCTTACTTAGCCCATGTTACACCTCACAACAATTCTAATGTATTTGAGAATGAACCAAAGCCCTCACAAAAAGAAAAAAAAACATTTTATTTTATCCTTATCAATGAATTTAGCATCTAATTTGGGGCTCATCCCATCATCGTTCAAGGCGAGCTAACTCATCGGCAAATCATTGTAAAATTACTTTAAGTGTACGTATTGATCACATTATTTGCCGTGTCCGAGTTTTCATGATTGCTCAATAAAACTCCATTATTGACTCGGTCTTCATATCAACCAGAAATTCAACTTTTACTGAAAGGAAACCAGGTATAGTAACATACGTTCCATTTCGTAGGAACCATAAATCAATTCTCTTTTTATTAATAAACAATTGCACCAAATTCAATCAGATACTTGACTCCACATTAATTCGTTTTGATGTAAACACAAGCGCCATATGTCTGCTTGAACGAAGTTGTTTAAAACTCATTCCTCAAAGTTTGATGCGTTTATTTCACATTTATTACCGCCAGATCATAAAGAAGTTGCTTTTTAGGTGACGATTCCTTATTATACTTGAGATTGTTCTCCAAGCTCAAATCTCATATCTTATCTTTCAATGTTTCAAATTTAAACATGATCAGAGAATAATGATATTATTAGTACATGATTCTGATATCATAATTGACCTGAATATGTGTTTAAACATTAGTTATCTTCATCTTTTCAACCATAATACATTGAGAGTGAAATTGAGGTTTGAGCTTGGGGACTGTTCTCAAGTTTTATAACCTCGGGGTACGGCCTTTAACTTGAAAACGTGTATGAATTTCAACGAAAAAAAAGAGTAGGCAACATGTTATTTGTGTGTATGGGCCAATTGACCTAATGGATTTAAAAAAAACTTACAGAATAATATTGCTGGAATATTGGACACCGGCATAAAACCTGAAACATTTACAAATTATATATTTTTCCTTCAAAGTTGAGAATAGTGCGATAGATAAGAGCACCCACGTTTAGTCTTCCTGTGATATCAAACATAAACCAATGATATAGAAAAAGAAAAAAAAACTTTGATTAATCACTTGTGAAAGCACGTGCATATTTTAAGGATCAAATCAAGTTAAGTTATAATTTCATGAGAAAATATGCGACCCACACTGATATTTTACGTTTTCGGAAATCCCTATCAAACATATGGAAGTGTGTATCCTGAATGCTATAAATTCAAACATCTAAATAAATAGATAACAAAATCTGGTTTTCGTGACTTGGGGAGTTTCCTAACAGCTTTTTTGTCTTGAAACTACTGTTAAAATATTGGCATGAAGGATGGAGTTTGTCTTTCAATTCTAGTTTGATTATTTAGGTAGAACGTAATAATTCACGTACGCAATCATTTTACTGACACGCTGGTCACACCACACACGAGCATTCATTCCGTCGTTTTTTATAAATATTAACTTAGGGTAATGAAAAAAGCCAGATTATGTAAGCAATTTGAATTTGTTATATAACATGACATAGTTTATATGTTGTATCAATGCCAATATACATCCCAACGTATTTTTAAATGTTAACAAATTGTTAATACATGATGAAATTTGATTATAAAAACTGGGTGGTTTCTCGGCCAGGCCAGGTTTGTTTATCACTTCTTGTGCGGGTAGAGTTGTAAATAGTGGTTCTTCATCGTTTATAAGAGATTAGGACAAACAGTATTTGTGAGTCTAAAACCATGTTCAGTCTAACCTGTGTTTGCGGCCACCTCCGAATAATGACCACCCCTTGAATAAGGGCCGATCTTTTAAAAGCCAACAATGATTATTTAAAACAAACCGACCTCCGAATAAAGGCCACCTGTAAAGACCACATTTTGTTTTTCTCAAGCGTGGCCTTTGTTCACAGGTTTAACTGTATATATTATCTCACAGAATAAAGTCACTGTTGTTCATTTCGTTTTACATATTCTGCTATCTCTGAAATTCGTTATCCATACACTTTTGTTTAAAAAATCGTGTGCAGGAGACGCATTTGTGGTCTTGATGGCTGAGTATTGTAACTATAAACAAATCAATACAGATAACTGAGCATTAGAATTTGCTTTTGGACAGAAACAAAATATATTGGCCAGCGCGGATTGAGTTCAATATTCGTTCTTTATTCCTTCGATATCGTTGAATATTCGATCTTTTTTCCGTCAATATCGTTGAATATTCGTCCTCTTTTCGTTTGAGATCACCTTATATAGCACACTTCAAATATTCATGTTTGCTGTACTAAATAATCGGTAGAATCCATGGTTCCATGAGGCAAATTTTATTTGTCAGGATTGCGTTATTAAATTATATTTTTAGTTTTAGGTCGCACAAACAGCCAGATTCATTTGGCAACATTAACGGTGGATGAGGTCACCCGGCGTAAACGTAACCAGAACCACCGACCTTCCGTAAGCCAGCTAGATAGCTTCCAAGCTCGCTTGAGTCTTTTCTGGTCCCTGATTGGATTCGAAGAGACCATAACCACTCGACCACGGAGGCTCCATATGCATTTGTTTAATGTATTCATGAATTTAGATCAGTGTTGCACTACGAGAACAACATTATGTTGGAATATTAATTCAAACCAGCACATGGCCATAAAGCTGTCAGTTTACTAAACTGAAACTGACGCATTAGATACAATGATATAACAAAGTGAGCGTTTGCACATCTCTTGTAAACCTTTTTCGTGAAAGTACATTAAAACATACTTCGATTAAGATTTCAATGCACGTTTACTTGTAATTAATCATATATTTTATCTAAATACCAATTTAACAGCAAAACATGATATTTGCTTGGATAACTATTAACTTCAATTTACTTTCATGTTGCTGTAATTAATTCTACGATTTGATTCGTGTTTTTTTACAATTTAAGACTACAACAAAATGATGTGTTAGAGTGTTTGCAATTCGTTCAGACCTTTAGGGACAAAAAAGCTTTCCCTTACATACATTTATTTATGGCAGAGTTTTGTGGCAATTGTTCCAACTGACAACACTCAGTCACACAGTCAAACCTGTGTTTGGGACCACCCAAAATAAAAACCATCCTTTGAATAAAGGTCATTCTTTGAAAAACCGTCACTGATTATTTTGAACAAACTGACTTCTGAATGAAGTCCATTGGTCAATAAAAAGACCACATTTTGTCTTTTCGAAGGGTGGCATTTGATGACAAGTTTGACTATATGATATTTAAAAACTGTACTAATAACAATATGCTCTTGCCTATTCGTCCAGCTTTAAAAATTAAAGTTGTTAGCGTATGTATTGGATATATTATGTTTCTGTGTGTCGTACTTACGCATTAAATATATATCATTAATAGAAAATTATGATTTTATCAAAACAATTATGATAAGAATATAACATTTTGTAGGTAACAGTTACATGCAAAATATGTCTATTTTTTTTGTCGTTCGTTATCCCTCACAAACTTCTCTGTCAACGTCTCAGCTTTTTAAAAGATTCTTGTAAAACAAGAATTAAAGCCACAAACGGAACAAAATTCACTGCTACATGAAGCACTTTCTTTTGCGCAATACATTTGAGACAAAAGATGTTATAATTTACCAAAAAATAAGAGAAATTATTTCATTTATCAAACGCACTATTTTCCGACGGAGAGTGTTTTTTTTTTTTTTGCTTTCGGTTATTTGGTCACAGAGTTAAATTGTTTAAATGGAAACGAAACGTAGAAGTCGAAGTAAAATAAACTAAATAAAGTAAAATTAAGTAAAATTAAGTAAAATTAAGTAAAATTATGACAACAAATGTACATTTAGAGAAAGCAAAAGCGTTATTTTGCGTGTCAGATGGAAACTAAAGGAGACCAGGACACGTGTTTTTGAACTACTTTCCAGACGTTGACAAAGATGTATGTGATGTTTAACGAACGACAACTCTGGGTAGAGATTGTGTCAATAACTTGTCTAGAATATGTCTGCCATTTCAGTGGTGAACGATGGAGACTGACAGTCATAAATTCCGGGTTCGGTTAAAGTTCAAAACATTAGCATTTCTAAAAAAATTATCATTCATCACACGATACGCTCATTCGATATTGTCATACTCTTGATGTATGAGGTCGGAAATCGTTCATTTTATTCTCAATATGTTGTAGATCATTTGTAAAAAAACAATGCTTGTACAGTATAACCCCTGAAAACCGGACCCTTTCCGGACTGAGCCAAAAGTCCGGTTTTATGAGAATTCCGGTTTTCAGAGAACTATTGCTTATAGAAGAGAAAATCTGGGTTTTAAAAAATCATCAGATTTTCATGGAATTCCGGTTTTCAGGGAGTCCGGTTTAAAGGGGTTTTACTGTACAATTGTCTGTGCTGTATGAGGGAAATGTTGAATAAGGAAAATGTTGAATATTACTGTTTTTCCTTTAAAAGGCAACAATTTAAATAGTTTCCACATTCAATTTCTATGGAACGCAACAATAATGTATTGCTAGGTCAGACAATTACCGTATTATTGAATATTTCATATGTTGAATTTTATTACTTCAAACTACTAAAAATCTCAAAGGAAACCATTCGCCAACAGATGAACAAACTTCTCATGAAAGCATATCGTTCATTTTGTTTTATATCATTATATAACATCACAAGTATAATTTGTTTGTTAGCTGTCTAAAAAAGTATGATCATGTAATTAAGCCTGTCTCAAAGTGATATTTGAATATACAGTAAAACCTCGATATTGAGACCACCTTCGGGACCCGAAAAGTCTGTGTGATGAGGTGGTCTCTTTATCGAGTTGAATTATGGGTGAGTTATTGGAAGCCGGTTCGAAAATAAGTGGTCGTTATAACAAAGTGGTCGATATATGGAAGTGGTCGTTATGTGAGATTATACTGTAATTGAATCATGCAATAGTGACTGAATCCATTGAATCAGACATTTGATAACAAAATTGTAAGAAACCAAGAGATTTTTAGGCGAATTTTGAAGATAGTATTTCTTAGATTTTAAAGATTTGAAATTGAAAACAAAACGTGTGTGAAGATAGAATAGCAAGAATTTATCTCACCAAATCATGATAACTTTTTAGAGATTGATGTTGCCTTTACATAACGAATGTTTCAAACCGTAAACATGTCACTTTTTTCCTTATCGACTGAATTAATGTACTTGCTGATAGAAACATTTGATTATTTTCTTTTCATAAAGTGTTAACTTTTCATTTTTGTTTTTGTAGCCGACGCACTTTCAAAAAAATCTATTAAAATGCATTAACTAGATTGTAAATTGAAACGAGGATAAAGTTCTGAAAGCATCATGCGACTTATCTTCTCCTAACATTATTGTAATCTATGACAGTGGTTGCCAGCAAGAATATAATAAAGATTTTCAGATGTCTGTATTATACCTTGATTAAGCGCTGTTTTCTATCAAATGTGAACGGTCAATTCAAATTTCCTAAAGGGCTTGTGGGTGATATTTCGTTCAATCACGTTTTAATCAGTCTTTGCAAAGGGGCAATACTCTTTCTAAATGTTTTTAAATATCGCAATAACTTCCCTCCGCTATGTGTCAAACGGATGGTGATACATGGACTTCGTTCGATCACATTTTAATACCATTCATGTCCATATTAAAGACAATGTGGGTACACTTATATTTATAACAAATATTCAAAGTCTGGAGAACTGGAAATAATATAATAAACCACTCATTGTTTTTATCATTGTGTGTACAAGTATCAAGTCTAGATTGGTTTAAAAGTCTGGTCGCCATTTGTTTAGTCTGTTGATACAACATTGAAGTAATGAAATTCAATTATTCTTTCACATATACTCAAACAGACTAGTCAGATGGAAAACGACTTTGTATATAACCAATAAACAAAAAAAAAGACCAATAAACGGTGCAATATCTAAATATGAGAATGCTATGTTACCACATTATGTATATTTAGGAATACTCTCATATTCCGAATCGCCCATAGGTCTAGCTATGTCAAATTCCACTGTTATTTTTGTCAAAAGGCTCATAATGGTACAGTTGTACAGCGAAATGTTCTTCCATAAATGACAAATTATCAATAAATCACTCATCTTCGTAAAAAATACACTTGCAACGTTGTTGACAGTTGTATTAACGATAGGTTTTATTACATATAAAGCTAGTTGTTCCAATGGGGAAGTAACCGTGTTGATATTTTCGGTGGGTGTGATATTTGTCAGTTTTTTATTTCGATTTATGGGGCCAATTTTTATTTTCGAGATGTAAAATTTTGTGTACGTATGTAAAATTGAGTATATTCAAGCTCTCCTAAAGCGATGAATATGATCTTTAAATGACATACAGTGGGCGCTACTGTGTTTAGTGCGATTCGGGTTCAAATCTCTTGAATGATAATTTGACAAAAATGCCGATTGTTTTTCATATGTGGGGAGGTTGCTGGCTCCTTGTGGAAAGGTAAATTAGAACTGGTTAGTATACAGTCCAGGAAAACTGGTTAAGTGAACCGGTCGCCCTATATAACTGAAAAATTGTTGAAAAACAGCTTTAAACCAAATGACAATGTCACATAAAACAAAACAACGATAAATACATGACATACAATAACGTCTAAGAAAGTGCAGTTGAATTAGACCCGTTAATTTTACCATAAATCTTATCACCCGATTTATTACATATTTGCACAACTGAATTCTGATTGAAAATAGTATCTGTATTTTGTTAACGATTAACGCTAATTGTATTCCATTATGATATCATTAAAGTTCGAAAAACTAGGAGTCTGAAGATGTGATAGTATATGCTTCACATACTTACCATTATGCGATTTAATTAAGATTCTAATAAATGTTAGGGGTATTATCTAATTCCATCTTTAAACAGTCTAACTTGTGTTTGCTGCCACCTCCGAATAAAGGCCACCCTGTAAATAAAGGCCATTCTTTGAAAAATAATCATTAAATGATTAGAACTTCCGAATAAAGGTCCTCTGTCGATAAAGGCCACATATTGTCTTTCCCAAGGGTAGCCTTTGTTCGCAGGTTTGACTGTACACCAAAGTAAACTCTAGTTAACACAACAATACCATGAGAATGAGAAAAAATGAAGTCGTATTTGAGCACACAACTTGCGTGAAATTTATACGAGAATTTCGCTTATTCCCTTCGGGATCAAGTGGTGAAGTGGTGATGGCTATAATAATAATAATAAAGAAAACCGATCGTTCTGTCTTACAGATGGTCTTAATATCGTGGATTATTGTGTTTAATTGCCAATGCTATACATAGTAGACGAAAAATGTCATTGGGGATGCGACGCAATCCATTTTTCAATATTAAACATTTGCAAACTTTAAACAAGCTGTTATGCAGTTTCCAAGCGCGTTTGTAGCTGAAATTTAACATTCCATAAATACTTACCGGAATATTGGCCAGGGAATTTGTACTTACGATGAAAAACAGATGTATCAACGGAATTAGTGTTACATAGCCTGGATTGAATTGTTACTATCGTATTATAATACATACTATCTCACGGACCAGAAACAAAGAATTAAATGATCTTATTATCATGGAAAAGAACGGAGAAAGTGATATTTTATTTTGCTTGTAGGCTTCGTGTTAAATCATCTTAGAGGCACGCATTTCATGCGATTAAACTGTCATTGAGCATAGTGTATTAATTCTGTTTCATGGCTTTGAACTAAGTAATGAATTGCTTTAGTCTGCGGCTGTGAACAGACTTTGAATCATATAAACGGTATAAATATATTGAAGTCAGGACCGTGATTTTAATGATGCTGTCTTACGCTTTACTTATAGTTACAATAAGCGCAGATTTATCTTATATAAGCGCATGGAATGAGAGTGAAACATTGCTCCGAACACCAGGTAAGTTGATTAAATAATTATAATGTACTTAGATAATATTTTTAGTTACAGTAAAACCTCGTTATCGAGGAGTCATCGGAACGGACTAAATGCTCGATATAAACGTTGTGCTCATAATAAAGAGGTTTTTGTTGGTGGTTGTAAATTATACACTACTAAGAATAAAAATTGACGGGACTGTAATAACTATTCGTGATAAGGCGAGTGCTCGTGATATCACGGCTCGTAATAACGAAGTTTTACTGTATGCTAATACAGTTTACGAAAATCAATTCAATGAATATCTTGAATACATAAAAATAAAGAGTAGTATCTTCACTGTGATAGATTAAAACATTTGGACAACGTATTCGGTTATTCAGTTTTCGCAAATGAAAGGAGATTATTTAATACTTGTTACTTTTATTAAGGCGCCGCTTTTTTTTCACAGGTACACAAAATATCTCATGATTGGCTTCAATTTATCCGACAAGTTACCTACTATCAAATATCCAATAAATCGTTGTTCTATGTTTGTTTTTGTCTGTAACCCGTAAACAAAAAGGCCAATAAACAATTTCAAGTGAAAAGACCATTAAAAAAGAAGGAAAAATCCGCTCTGTTAAAAATGCCCGTATTAGCGGGGTGGTCTTAATTTCGGGGAGATCGTAAGGCGGGGTTCTGGTGTATCCATAAAAACGCCTATACCCAATTAATGGTCGCCGATTAGGTTTCTAAACGCCCAGCATGGTAGCAAGTGTTTTGGCAGTAGATATTTCGAATTAAAACTTATTCTGAGGCGCGACCGTGGTCCACTGGTTGGTGGACTTGAAACCTGGCGATCCAGGTTCAAATCCCGGTTCGGCAGGTCATCCCCTTCAATGAAAATTTGAAAAAAATGTCGATTTTCCTCCATTGTGGAGAGGTTGCCGGCTCCTTGTAGAAGGGTAAGTTAGTATTAATTAGTATACAGTCCAGGAGAACTAGTTAGGTGAACCGGCCGCCGTATATACCTGAAAATTGTTGAAAAACGGCGTTTAACCAAGTGAAAACAGTTTACTCTGAAACCATGGTTTCAATGTGTTCTAGAACATACATCGATTTGTCCATGTCTCGGTAATAATTAAATATGCAAAAAATTCAATACAAAACATGCTGTTAATTGTTAAACTGATTGCAAAACGAATGATTGAATGATTTGTCCGCACAGCTGTGATCGTATAATTTTTCCATGTATTTCTAAATAGACTTTTAACCATTATCCCAGTTTTTTATACAAGTGGGGAGCCTCCGTTGTCGAGTGGTTATTGTTCCTGACTAGGAATCACTAGTCTTCACCACTGTGAGTTCGAATCCCACCTGGGACCGAAAAAATCACATGTGAGGAAGATGTCTAGCTGGCTTACAGAGGATCGATGGTTCTACCCAGGTTTACGCATGAGGTCTCCGTCCAACATTAAAGTCGCCAAAATGACCCTGACCGTCGTAAAAATGCATTAGTGAATCCTATTCGGTGCGCATATCTTACAGTTAATTCTTTGTTTAAAATAAGATATATACTTTACCTCCTCCTATTCAATTCTGTCTAATTCTGTAAATGAGTTTCGATTTTTCAAATGATATATTGTGGCTTTATACTGTCGGACACAGACAAAAGGCGCAGTTTAACTTCAAAATGATTAAAATTGTAATAGAACAAGCGCCAAAAATTTAGTGTATTCTAATCATGTTACTATATCAGTTGTAGAGCGATTTAGATTCAGAATTTGGATTAAATCCGCGAATACTTTCATACTTTAATTTCATATTGATAATGAAATAAAAAATGTTTGGAACAAGTGAGAAATAAATGTAGAGTACTTTAATATTACTATTTCAGATGTGAAGCAAACCTGATTCAGAGATTTCAATCTAGGAATGTTATACAACTTCATCGTAGTATTTATTTTCATAATTACAATAAAAATGAAATAAAAGCTTTTGATAGAGCAACCAACTCCGATAAATATGTAGTACATAAGATGTATCTAACTGCCTCAAATAAAATTATGGAGAATAACAACAGCATGACCTTGATATTAAGACCACATTTGGGACCCCCAAAATAAGTAGGCCTACATGCGCCGGTGATTTCATTATCAAGTTGAAATACAAAGAAAATATTGAAAACCAGTCCGAAAATATGGGCCGTTATATTATCTCTTTTTTTTCATTGGGGTTAACCCCATTTTTTAAAGATTATTTCAGTTATATACCGGACTTGTAACCCGGAGACCTGGGTTCAAATCCCGGTCGCGGCAGGTAACACCATTCTATAAAATTTTGAAAAAATGGTCGTTTTTCTTCCAGTGGAAAAAGTTGTCGGCTCCTTGTGGGAGGGTAAGTTAGTACTGGTTAGTATACAGTCCAGGAAAACTGGTTAGGTGAACCTGTCGCCGTATATAACCGAAAAATTGTTGAAAAATGGCGTTAAACTCAATAAAAAAAGTATTTATGGAGTGACTAGAATAATTGTGTGTATGTGAGGGTGTGTGGTACCGAAATTGTTGTGTGTATGTGAGGGTGTGTGGTACCGAAATGGTTGTGTGTATGTGAGGGTGTGTGGTACCGAAATGGTTGTAATAAAGAGATGATTACTTCAAAGACAATACAAACTCATGTTTTTCTCCGAGGAAATAAAAAAAACTTACATTAATCTTACACCAGTTCTACATTAATCAAATCATCAACAAATTGAAAAATTGCAATCAACACAGAAACACACGTGTGTTAACTATCAATGTAATATTTATGAACCTTTTGTAGATAGTATTTTACATTTTAAATTAAAAGCTACGATGCTGTTGTGAGTTAGTTCGGAGAATATTTGTTCAAAAACCATTGGGACGTGTAATTCGGTAATTAAACATCCAAATATGTATTTTCTCCATGATTGACTCGCTTAATTTGTCTATGGAACTCCGATCTGATAAGAAAAATATAATTAAGATATAAATATTTCATGAATATGTTTTTCTGCTTCCTTTTGTTTAGATACAAAAGATGCTTTGCACGCTGTAGTAAATTAATTGACTGCGCGATGATGCTCGCATGATAAACTGAATGTAAATGTGATTCGTGTGCTATTAGCATGATTACCATTCTTTCCTGGACCAAAGAATTCTAAATACAGTGCATCTCGATTATGAGACCACGTTCCGGATCCGAAAAATCGGTCGTAATAATAAGGTGGTCTCATTATCACGTTGAATTATAGGGGAGTTATTTGAAGCTAATAAATAACTGAAATTTTAAAGAAAACTGACGTGAGTACAGAAACATTCACCTTCTTTTTCTAAAAAAATATTATGTTTTGTTCAAAAACTTGGGTCCTGGTCAATTGCCTGCAGTATATGTCACTTAGCGGAATATAAGCGTACCAAAAGGAAATAAGATGACTTAAGTAGGGACATTACAGTGTTTCCACTCAGAACTGGTTTTGTACATGTCGTGTTGTGCGTTGCTTGTGAATATGGTAGTCTTAGAGAAGATTGTTTAACGTTGTGTTGGTGACTCTGAACTTTCCTGTGAACTGTATTGGTCCCGCACTACAGCTTAACCTGTGTTTTCTGCCATCTGAGAATAAAGACCACCCATTATATATATATATTCGCTATTCAATATTGTTTAGGTCTATTATTTTTATATATTACACATAAATAATAGACCTGAACAGTATTGAATAGCGAATGTCGATCTTTACGTTTAGAAACCAGCCAGTCCAAAAATATTTTGATAAGTGTCCGGATAATGACATCATTTCATTCCTTGTTTCATAATGTTTGCATTTTTATGAAATTTAATTGTCTTTGTACAGTTAAACCTGTGCCTGCGACCGCCCCCGAATAAAGGCCATCCTGTGAATAAAGGTCATTCTTTAAAAAAAACCATCATTGATTATTTAGAACAATCTGAACTCCGAATAAAACCACCTGTCAACAAAGGACATTTTTTGACTTTCCCAAGGGTGGCCTATGTTCACAGGTTTGACTGTACATACAAATGATAGAAAGATAATATAATTTTGTGAAATGATGAAAACAAAACCATTACAACGGACGTTTTTAATTGTGTTTAAATTGTCCACTGAATTCAATGGCTTCTGTGAGGTTAACCTGAAAGTTTTCCTTCTCCAAACATACTTGACTCATATTGACATATTGTAAATCTTAACAAAGTATAGGCTGGTGATGTACATGTATATTCCCTTTGATATCAATAATAGCAGACAATGGGTTTCTAATGGAAGCAAATGTTGTAATGAGATTGATCATGGCAAGTAAATAACTTCAATTATTCCTTTTTTGTTCATGTTCAGAATTGGTTACTGAGTTGATTTGTTTGTCTGCGTGGAAATGACGATTTGATTGCGTGCGGCATGTCTTTTCTGATGTCTAATGTATTAGAGAAAAGACACGTGCTAGATATTTTAATGTATCATATTTGCTGGTCTCGATTCCGCAACAAAAGCACCGTGATGCCAGTCTACAAGGGTGATGTCGAGAGACTAAAGTGGCCCTCATTTAAAGGACACCGTCGATAGACTAAAATTGACCCTTAATTGAATTTAATAGCACAAAATTTTACTGATTTTCAAATATGGCCACTGGTTTCAAAGTCAGACTGTCTCATTTCACAAATCAAACGCTTGACGTGTTTTTGCTATGCCACGTTTACGTCTATATCGGATGCATGCTTAATTGAATTATACCATTCATTTAGAATCATATGGATGAAATACAATCAAGACAAATCACTTCGTTAATTACCATGAATTGATGTTTATTATCAGATGGTGTAAACAGAAATATCAAATGTCTAAATCTCTTTATCGAGACAGAACGATCTTTTACTATAATTTCATAAGCACATCAGCATTTGATTGTAATTACATTCACTGTTGTCACTCCAACTTTTTACTGCAGTCAAACCTGTGTTTGCGACCACCTCAGAATATAGACCATCCTGTGAATTAAGCCCACTCTTTGAAAAACCGTGACTGATTATTTAGAACAAACTGACCTCCGAATAAAGGCCATATGTCAATAAAAGTCACATTTTGTCTATCCCAAAGGTGACCTTTGTTCACAGGTTTGGCTATTATTCATGGAATACCATGAGTATAGATTTATGTTTGAAAAGACGACATTAAACATAAAGTACATTTATTATAGGTATCGTATCATACAAGCCAAACATGCTACACCCTGCAAAACGCAATGTCAGCCATGACAAATTTGTTATCTTAGTTGGTTACCAGTGATACAATAATGTACATATAATAGTTCAGTTGATATATTTTCACTGGGATTAAAGACGTTTTTCAACTATTTTTCAATTATCTACGAGGGCCGGTTAACTTAACCAGTTTTCCCGGACAGTATATTAACCGGTACTAACCCTTCCACAAAGAGCCAGCAACTTCTCCACATATGGAGGATAATCGACATTTGTTCAAATTTTTATAGAATGGTATTTGAACCCAGATCGCCGGGCTACGAGTCCAGCGCACTAACCAAGATTGTCGCTTTCGTAACAATAAAAATACATAGGAAATCCAACCATTCCTTATACTACGATAAAACATGGAATATACATAAAATGATTATAGTTACACTACGCTAAAATATACAACTAGATGTTACTCAGTTTAGTGTAAAACTCGGCATACACGCCAACTACATTAGTTCTTTGATGAACACTATACGATAAGTGTTCCATGAAACGTTTTGTCTTTCATCAAGTGAATGGTTTAGCCTATAACTAGCAAAATCATAATTACATAATGCCTGTAGAATTACACAGTGGAAACCCTGTAAACCGGTTCCTCTATAAACCAGTTTCCCCTCTAAATCGGCCAATTGTTCTTGTCCCGACTTCATTAAATTTATAATTAAAAAATCCCCTCTAAACTGGCATCCCCTTCAAACCGGCCAAATGACCTGGTCCCGGACCAGTTTAGAGGGGTTCCACTGTATATGATATCCAAACTTTATTATATTTCGCATTTTGTATAATGTTACCACATAATCAATTATGCTTGATCTATTCTTCACATTAGTCCAACATGATACAGTGTCTAATGCTAATCTAGATTTACAGATTCTTATCAAACATATGTTGCGTTCACCCTTTCACCCCCTCTTAGAAATGGACCCATCTAACCATTTTATCATTATTACTAGATATTTACAGCACCGTCGTATAATATTATATAATTAATATATAAATCAAAATTATAAAACAGGCATAATTGATTTATGCAATAAAAGTAAATACGAAGATACAATAAGATTATGTTTTCTTACTGGCTTGTAGCAAGTAAGTCTTGTTTATAACATAATGTACCTATGTTATTTAATATTTAATGTTTCGTAGGAGTTTCGGATAGACCATCTGCGGCCACCTAGTCAGTTGAAATAAGTGAATTAATTAGTCAGTCTGCACATTTTTCATTGATTTCATGTATCACATAAACTTTGTTACCTTAATGTATACAGGAGAACACGGTTATAGTGAACTCCGTGGGAGCCGAATATTTTCTTCACTATACTCATAATTCACCTTTACTCCGTAGCAATGAAATAAGGATGATTGTATTTAGCGGGGGACAAAATGAATAATAAATTCTTCACTGTTAACACTGGAATGTCGCTAAATGGCCCTGACTGTTGGTGCAACTTTAATCACCAGTATCATTATCGGTATATCCTAGTTCACTGTTGTCGTGTTTTACTGTATTTATTCAAAGCTAACTTCATAGAGGGAAACGATGTACTTCATCACTTTGATAAAACAAACAAAAATGATTTTATTACATCATTTGTTTATACGTGTTTTATTAAGTGTATAAATACGTACGTAACAATAAATTTGTGTCAAGTTGGAAATAACATTTCCTGTAAAATGATCAATGTGTTCTGAGTCTGTTACAAACACGAGTGCATTGGCTTGTTGCGTTAGTTCTGTTTTCTTTATGCGTAAGACGGAGAGTGATGTGTACTTTTACTTGAATGCATAAATAGATACTATGATAAATATTAATTTAAAACGATGTACTCGTAGTGTGAACTATTTGTGTAACGACGAGCAATTGAAGACTGTATGCCAACAATCTAGTTTCAATGCAGAGTCCATTAGAAGTGGTTTATGTTATTGTAGAGCCATTAAAATGAACTCCAATTAAGATTTCATGACATTCTAAATATGTACACATGTACGCTAGTGAATTGAAGTGCGTCGGAGTAAAGTTTAGATTAAATTTATAAAACTTGTCAATCGAGAGAGTTATGAATGCTTTTAAATCTTAAAATTTTCAGCATCATAATCAAAGTGAAATATCTGAAAAATGAATCTAGTAGTTTTTCCATCTAAACAAAACCCTTGTGGTAGTTTTTCCATCTAAACAAAACCCTTGTCGTAGTTTTTTACATCTAGACAAAACCCTTGTCATAGTTTTTTTTACATCTGGACAAAACCCTTGTCGAAGTTTTTTTTCCATCTGGACAAAACCCTTGTGGTAGTTTTTCCATCTAAACAAAACCCTTGTCGTAGTTTTTTACATCTAGACAAAACCCTTGTCGTAGTTTTTTACATCTAGACAAAACCCTTGTCGAAGTTTTTTTTCCATCTGGACAAAACCCTTGTCGTAGTTTTTTACATCTAGACAAAACCCTTGTCGTAGTTTTTTACATTTAGACAAAACCCTTGTCGTAGTTTTTTTACATCTAGACAAAAAACCTTGCACTGCCCTTCTTAGCAGATTTCAATAATTGCAAAATATGCTTCTACCGCTAGTAAGCTGTTTGTTCTTAAGTACTTTTTGATAATGGCATCTATCCTCATATAGAAGAATAGAATGATATTAGAAATTATATTCATACTTAATAGAGACTTTCTTTACAACATTTACGAATAATAAAAATTATTGTATAATTGTTACGTGCATTGACTTTAATGTATCGAAGCAGACTTTATGATAATTTAGGGTATTAAAAGATAATTCCTTTTTAACGGGACTAGTCCTCAATTTTAACATTACAAAATCTGCTAATTTGCTAAATTAGTTAAAACAATAAAAGTAAATTCAATTTTGAGCAAGGATTATAGCGCTGGAAAGCAAAAATCAACAAAATCGAAAACAAACAACAAACAGCAGCAACAAACACAACAACAGGAAACAACAACAAAAATAATAGTAAGTCTCCAGTTACTTAGGGAACAGACTACGAAGTAAGAAACGCAGTAGAAATGTATAATGATTACGGTAATTAAAGTTTTAATTTTAATGTACAGTAAAACCTAGATAATGCGACCTAGATAATGGAACCCGAAAAATTGATCGAACTAATGAGGTGATCTCATTATTAAATTCAATTATAAGGTAGCTATTGAAAGCCGGTCCGAAAATAAATGGTCATTACAACAAGGTGGTCGTAATATTGAGGTGGGCGCTGGGTGTGGTTTCTATATTTATGAATTATGAAAAAAAGATCTTTTAACTAATTTTGTAATTTTCAGCATTATGACTTTTGGATGCTACTCTGGAATCATTTGATGTTATACATATTTATGTAATAAGCTTGAGGATTTTGTTCTCAAAATTTCGACTTTTCTGGTCTTCCTCATCTTACATAACGTCCATCTTGTTATGCAAAACTAGATGAACTCTAGTTACTGCAAAGATGTTTAGGCTATTTATTCTGCAGATGATCTGGAGGGTCGAAAACCTGTTGAACTAATTTATGTTTAATTAAATTATTTTTATGTATACATGTATACACTTGCAGTATATTTTAATACCAATAGTGATTATATGTATCATAATACAGTCAAACCTGTGAAGAAAGGCCACCCTTGGGAACGACAAAATGTAGCCTTCATTGACATGAGGTCTTTTTCGGAGGGTCCGTTTGTTCTATATAATCAATGACGGTTTTTCAAAGAATGGCCTTTATTCTCAGGGTGGTCATTATTCGGAGACGGCCGCAATCACATGTTTGACTGTAATCGTAAATGAACTTGTTACAGCAAAAGAAAAATGGACACAATCAGAAATGTAATCATAAAATTAATTCGCCAGACCTGCCGGTAAGTGATAATTCTGTTACAAGCGAACATGTTACAGAATTACGTTTCACATAAATATTTACTTAAAGATTGGCCAGAGAACTTACATCGACTAAGATTCGTGGCTTCAGTGCATTTAGAAATAGTGTTAAATAGTCTAAATTGAATCGGTGTAATTTCTCGGGCATAATGTGAAGTTTGTTGTTGCTCCATGGCGCGTTAAACAATAGAGAATGTGATATATCATGATTGTATGCAAGCTACGTGTTAAATGTCTGCTGGGAGCCATGCGTTGAATATAATTTGCTTAAACGAACCAGCTAAATCACTTGTTCAACACGTTTGTACTAAGTAATGGATTAATTTCTCCAGTCTATGCGCACGGGTACTAAATTAGAAATAACTTGAATAATTGGAATTTGCCATAAACGGTACCATGGATTTCATAATGTTAGGTCTATATGCACTGATGGTGACAATGTTTGCCAATAGTTGCTTCGCTACAACTTTGAATTAGCGCAAAACGCAGCTTCGAAAATCAGTGAGCATGATTTATTGTTGCCCGTAAATAAATGAGTTTGAAGTAGTCTTCCTGTTAATGATTATATTTTGCTATCATTAATGGGTAGAATAACGGTAATATGGTCCTGGGCTTTACTGCGCAACAAATTAAACAGATCGGTACTACACATATTTTTTTCACTGGGCTTAAAGCCGTTTCTAAACATTTTTTTTTCGGTTATATACGGCAGCTGGTTCACCTAACCAGTTTTCCTGGACTGTATTCTAACCAGTAATCACTTACCCTTCCACACGGAGCCGCCAACTTCTCCATATATGGAGGAATATCGACATTTTTGTCAAATTTCCATAGAAGGGTATGATCTGCATTACAAAAAAAGTTTTTTGTTCTTTATTCCACTTTTACATTTTCAGTACATGTAAGACTAACAAAAATATTCCTCTACCTACCCAACTTTAAAAGTTTGGATCGCGTACTGCAAACCATTTTTAACTCGTCTGTTTCGAAGTCAGGGGGGTTGAGCTATTATGATCGCTGGGCCGTTGTTGTTGTCGTCGTCGTCGTTGTCGTGCAACAAATACAATGTAGCCCATCACTCAAAATTTTTTTAAAGATATCAACATGACACTTAGAATACTTGATTATCATGACTAGGCACAGTTGCAAGACAAAGGGCATTGTTCTAAAGCTATATTTTTGGAGTTATGTGCATTTTTAACTTAGAATTTTTGTCACAATTTATACCTTATCGAAGTCGAAATCTCAAATGTGGTCCCCGTTGCCGACATGCAAAACAGACGAGCATTAATGCCGCTCTGTGGAGCTCTAGTTTAACGCTTTGCTTCATAATACCGCATTTCCCCGAAGACGACTTTTGAAAACATTGTGGAAAAATAAACCATTCCTTGTAATGAGTTGTGGCTTCTTTTGCCACAATGTTTTCCACTCTGCAAAACAGAAATAACCCTATATTCTTACATAAATTGATGTTTTGATTAATTATTAGCTTTGAATTTGGAAGATTCCAAAATATGCTTTTGAGGCAAAGGGTTAAGGATGGTCTAATAACTAGGACTCATACTGTTGCTATTGGAAACCATCCAGATGGTTCCCGAGGTCTTTATTCTGTATGTTACCATTTTTTGTCTGTAGTTTATGTATGTGGTCCCTTGAGCAGTGTATTTGGTAGTACTAATTCAAATGGGGAACTCATACTCATTGTCAAAGGAAGCCCATTATTTTACCCATACATTAAAAAAGTGTATTTAGTCAAAACCCAGAGTACCACCCACGTATTGAAAACTATTTAAGAAGGCAATCATCAATAATTACGTACCCTAGTCTTCATTAATTCCTTATCTTTCAAATGATTGCTTACAACATTGCATCTTTTATGCGTTAGATATGCAATGTCCTCATGCGGTGAAGATTGCATAACTAATGATAAAAATATCGAAGTATGTTTCATACTTCAAGTACTAACATAGAAGCGACTATTTCCTTAATGTATTTATTATTATTTTCATAATTATTCGCTAAGCATATGTTTTATCCTTCTATCCAGAAAAAAAAACACGCTCTCGAGATCGGTAATTATTCATTCATTTACAGCCAAATGTAACAACTACAAATTAATAATATAATGTTCACTATTTTATGTACAGTGAACTCCCGATATGACTACCACCTTTGGAGCAAAAACAGCGATCGCAATACGTTGAGGAGACTGGTTGCAATAGAGAATAAAATACAGTCAAATCTGTGAACGAATGCCATCCTTCGGGGAACACAAAATATAGCCTTTATTGACAGATAGCCTTTATTCAGGTTGACTGTTCTAAAATAAATGACGATTTTCAAAGAATGGTCTTTATTCAAAGGGTGGTCTGTATTCGGATGTGGCTGCAAACACAGGCTTGACTAGATGTATGTACACATTGGGTCCGAGAATGAGTTGTCTTTACAGTGGGGTGATCTGAATATTGGCATTTTAATGCGAATTGATACAATTGAGGGTATTTCATGAAAATACTATAATTATTACCGAACAGAGCAGAACAAAATAGAACAGCACAGAGCAGTGCTGAACAGAACAGAAAAAACTTTATTTAGACTTAAGCATCGCAGCTCATTGTCATAAACACATGCATATATACATACATTTATAAGCACATGAGTGTAATATAAATTAATAAATGTGTAACGAATTAATAAAAAATCCATTGAATAAATGGACAATAGAGAACTGATGAGTACAAATTGTATTCAGCAAATTGACGTAAAGTCAGTAAGAGTGTTTTTAAAGTATGAACGTATCAACATTGTACATAGGCAATAAGTACATCATACATTTGGTCCATCTCGTGGCGGAAAAGCCTTAATACAAAAAATAATTTATTAATTATAGCATTCGTTTTGCCAGATCTATGAGTCAGTTCATTTTACAAAGTGGATCTCAACTCTTATTCAAAACTGCACTGATAAATTGGATGTAATTGAGAACACTATGTACAACACGGGGTATCACAGAAAACTGTATATAGTATATACACAACATTCCGTGTTATTTGAATAAAGATCTTGATGTAAAATAAAATAAATAGCACACCATTGATTTGACTTTCATATGTATAAGAATCGCGTATTGTGCAAGGATATTATAATTGCAAGTATATTTACGATCAATATATTACATACATTTTATTAGCAACTGGTAGTGCTTAAATGCATTCCTCTAGTCTATAATCCTGCCTCCAAATTCAAATTTTCATGATAAAACACGGATCTTTAATCAAGTCCTTGCATGAGCGATGTATTTAGTACCGTAGTTTCATTTATTTTCGTTGGATTCAATTTTCGTGCTTTTTTACTAAATTGATTGTTTCGTGTCGACGTAAATTCGTGGATTTTGATTTTTTGAAAACAAAATTGCCTTATCGTTTTCTGGTGCTTTACTGACACCTCTGAAAACAATAATAGATCGTCGGAGCTTGCTATTTTCCGGTTGTAGTGACACAATTTCAATTAAACCCCAATTTTCGAATGGTTGACGGATGTCATGGCGTTTATATTCGTGGGGATTTCATTTCGTGACAATCCTATCCACGAAATCCACAAAATTAAATCCCCAACGAAAATTAATGACACCACAGTGTAGCGATATGAAATTGTAATAAAAAAATTATAAAGTTTGATAACAATGTGCGCTAAATTATTCTCTTTCATAATCACGATCATTATGTAATATGCATATAAAATCTAACTGAATCATAAGACCCTTTTTAATATATCGTAAACTGTACAAATATTTTAATCACCTATCCCATGATGTGAATACATATGGTGGTAGTACTTTGAAAACATACCAATATAAAGTGAATAATTATTCACAGTGTCACGTGTTAAATATGTATGACTTATCACAGTAAACACCGTGTTTTAAACAACATTTTTGAAAGTGCATTAAAGCCTCGTCAATATTACTACCACAGTGTTATAACAATGTTATATTGTCGGGTCCCGTAGGCGGTTCCATTACCGAGGTCTTACTGTATTTATCTGTCTATTCAGCAAATTAATCTAAACAGCAAGTGCAACATTATATTTCTGACGATAACTAATAGATATGATATTCATTTGTAGACTTGGACAAGTTACAAAATGTTATATTTAATTGTCTTGCCCATTTCTTTTACGCATTTCTCAAAGAAATGTCTGTGCATAGATGGTAAAGAAATCATGGATAGATCACATGATACCACATCGTCTAAGATCAAAAGAAACGTCAAATACCGCAGATTTATCATCATTCTCGTATAGCATGTGCTTAATGACATGTCTCTGACGTCTTTTCGTCCAATTCATCTCTCAGTACCATTTCTACATCGTCGATCTATTGTCCTTAGCGTTCAGACGAAATAACTGACGGGACTTGTCTATAATGTAGACCCATGTTGTATAAGTATAAAATGATATGTCTACTTGCTTCCAATGGTAATTACATTTCTTTCAATTTTGTTAAAGATATACCACCATTGTGCGTTTAATGAAGACTTTTTTCCTAGCTTTTGACGCATAAGGAAATAGATGTTAATATATTGCCATATTCAGCGAGTTGTAGCTAAGTACCGATAGGTCACATTTAGATCATCAATTATTCATTATGTTGATTCTTATTCTACAAACAATGAACTAATCAAACAAAAAAATCCACGGACGGATGATTTATGATATGCAACAAACTATGTTATAGGCGGAAAACAGGTTTTGAAGACCATACATTATTAGCATTGAAACTTTGTAAGACCACATTGTGTTCACATATGTAGCGAAAATCATGTATATATGTAACATATTTTCAGACGAATGTGATCGATGCCGATTTTGGATGTTAATTGTTACAAATGTGGTCCTACAGAGCCAGTAATGTGATAATACCCATATCAGCGCGAAAACTGTAGCAACACAACTATCTTTAAAGAATCTTCAAGCAGGAGTGCAACTACAAAGTCATTTTCATACAGCGAGATGGTCTAAATATTGCAATGATGTCAAACCTGGTTTGTCCAGTCCAGCACATTATTGTATTTTTAAATTGATTTGTCGCGAGCGTGGTTTATCTATTTTATGTTAGATGATTCGTTTGTTACTAATCAGAGACTGGACCTTACTCACGCGGTTAGGATATACTAATATACAGAATGTAGCTAACATCTATAAAAAAGTCTGAATATACAGTAAAACTTCGCTCGACATCACGAACACCCGACTTATCTCGAGGAATCTTTAATGTCCCGTCATTTTGATTTTAGTAATTAGTTGTGAATAATTTTCAACCAACAAACAAATACATCGTTATTAAGAGTGCCACGTTTATCTCGAGCGTATAGTCAGATAAAGAGGTTGTACTGTAATTACGTATTTTTGATTGATTAAGCTTAATGTAGGACTATGTTATCTTGCTAAGTGTATATTTATTCAATTACTTCCACTTGTACTGAATTTTCTATGACAGGACGTGGTACACAACATTGAACATGCTACAATCATGTTCGTATTAGACCCTAAAGCCAAACTACAGCTAAACTACAAGCCATGTAAATGTCTAAGATAGCGCTAATATAATATGCTTGCTCGAGTGAGAACTCTGCTCTTGGGAATATTGGAATCAGTGTAGTTTGATATTCTAATACAAATGAATGCAAATAGCACTAGTTGAACATATTGTGGATTCCACGTAATTGGCCTTCCGTCTTATAAATATGAAAACAAAAGCTATACAATCTATGGTGATCGGGAAATGTTTAGTTAACATAAGTAAATGGCATAAACTTGAGGCTGAATGTCGAGAATAAAAGCTTGCCCATGTTAATTGGTTTGGACATAAAAAGCTTCGGTGATTAATCGATGTTTATTTCATTGCTGATATTCTTAACTTATTCTGTGTTTTTTATTTATCATGAATAATTATTGGAACGTTGGTAGATCTTCATCATTAAGTGGAATACTTATAAAGTGTTTAGTGTAATATGTTCGGGAATGATTCTAATGTACCAAATGATAAAAAGGCTACTAATTCTTTGTTTACTTTCGTGCCAGCGATTTCGTTTGATTCATCATTCAGCATCTTGAAAAATGAAATCAATTATGATAATCATCTAACTTATGGTCGGTGATGGGGACTAATTGGAGTGTAATAAAGGGAACTGAAAATTCAATTTGCTAATGTATTAGTGAATTAAATACCGCCACATTGGGCATCATTATTGGTCTTTATCTAACAACACTAATGGATATGCAGTTACAAATTAGCATTGTATTGTTGTCAATAGCTCTAGGCTTATCAGCGGCATGGGAGGAGGACGATACCTTGCTGAGAAAATCTCGTAAGTTGTACATTTTATTTTTTATTAGAAATGAATGCATTAAATAGTGTTAATGTTGCATTTTTTTAAAATGGAGCTTAGACAAAGCACACACAAAAATTACTTTCATGATGTGATATGGGCTTAATGTATAACTACGATAAATAATGGTGAAATAGTAATATAACCCCTTCTAGTAGCAACAAAACTGTGATAATTAAAAAAAGACACTAATAAATCATTTTATTGAAGTTCTGTCAAACATATAATTAAGCCAACAGACTGGAGACAAAACATTTGAATATTTACACTCTGTTACATTTTATTCATTAATTAATTTTGTCCATTATCCCAACAAAGTGTGCGTAAGAGTGACTTATGTTAACAATATGACTCTTTACCCGGGTATGATTGTTTTCTTTGAATGTATGACTATTGAGTAAAATAGGATTCCTGGAAACCAACTCAGGCAAAAAAATCCAATTTCCCCCAAAGTACCACTTGAGTCATAACCAACAGATACAAAATCCATCCAACACATAGAATAATAAAAAAACATTGTGGACATAACCCGAGGGGTCCCGCCTTAGAGCGATCTGCTGAAGTTCAAACTAGTTTAATGGGCCCTACCTCCCAATTACCTCCGGTGAAACAAAAGCAAACTCAAGTGACAGACAGTACAATTGACAATAAAAATAAGTAACCAATTAATTGCTCATAGTCACCATATTACGATCATTCAGGCGCGGTGAAATCGCAATGCGGACAGTGAGTGAGCACCGTGCTTAACCATACCCGTATCATCTTCAATACAAATGTCAAGTGATTTATTGATTTCCCGTGATTTTAACATTACAGGAATTCTTATTGATTTGAAGTATATACAGTGATATATATATATAACTATATACAGTACTCCCTGAAAACCTGAATTTTCTGAAAATCGGACGATTTTTTCAAGTTCCATCGTTTTTCTTTTCTATAATCAATAGTTCTCTTGAATTCTCAGAAAACCGGACTTTTGAAATAGTCTGGAAGGGATCCGATTTTCAGGGGTTATACTGAATAATTCTAAAGGTTTTATGTCAATAATTATATTCTACGATGGTCGTCGTTTCTATTTAAGATCGTTTTGGCAGAATACTCCTCGTATTGCAATTGATTCTGCTTGTGCGTGTCTTTCAAGAATTGTTGACCGTTCCGCAATCTCTTTTAACAGTGTGCCCACACCACGTGACTTTTACGTCATGTTTTGTCCGAAAGCAGGAAAATGTATTTCGCAAAATAAAATTTTGCCGAAAAATACAGTTTTCCGTTAAATTAAATTAATTAAACACATTAAATTGCGCTCATAGTTCACACTTTTGGCCTTAGCCTCCGCTGTTTGGTTAAATTTGATAAAGAAACAAATAACTTAGTACGTGAAGTTGAAGATTTCGAATCGAACTGAGCTTGTCGTATTACCAAACAATCACGTGGTATGGACACACCGTAAAACAGTCTGTTCGATGAAATCACAGATAAAGGATGGAACACGACCGCTGAGCTGGACATACGACCAAAGTATACAGACATACAACGCCAAGTACAAAAGACTTAATTACTTTAGGCTATTCCAAATTAAGTATTCGTGTAGATCCCCATACAGACAATATGGATTATATTTTAATATTGTGCGAAAGTCATTTTTTACATCTGTTTCATACTTTGATAGCATTTGAAAGCAATGTCAAACCTGTGAACAAAGGCCACCTTTGGGAAAGATAAAATGTGGCCTGTATTGACATGTGGTATTTATTCGGAAGTCAGTTTGATCTAAAAATCAGTGACGGTGTTTCAAAGAATGGTCTTTATTCACAGGGTGGTCTTTATTCGGATGTGGCCGCAAACACAGGTTTGACTGTACAAATATATGCACAAAAAGGGTTGAATTATTAAATAAATTAGGAAACAAAGAACATTATGGGACAAATATCTAGATCGACCATGAATCTTCTCCCTAAAATACCGACATATCGGGTGCAGCTATTTTAGACGACCATTTTCTGTGTTTTATTTAACATCCCCAAATCTACCCTTGGACATTAAAAGAGGGTACAATTACACATGGGCTAATGGCTGCTTGTTTGAATATGGAATTTCCATACGTTATTATGCGCAATCACATACATCTAACTATTACCAGTGTATCTTTAGTATAATATTTCAAGTTAAGAGAATGCTTTTAAATAATTAACGCGCTTTAGATATATTAATGAATAGCAATTCTGTTCAATTAAAATTAATGCCTATTGGTACTTAGCCCAAGAAATTGACAACATTTCAGCGAACGTATATAGCAACGATTCACTGACTGCCAGACGTACTTCGGAAACTTGTTACTTGAATTCTGTTAGTAAACTTTCGGTCAATCTGTGCAGACCTGCCAATACAATAGACTACCAATTTCCTGCTTCAGCGAACATCAGCAGTTCGTTTATTGATTGATCGAAACTGGTAAACATAATCTTGTTATTTTCCTAATGAAATGAAAAAAATTAAATTGAAAATCTCCACTTCACGCCCGTACCTATGTTTACAGGAATCACGCGATACTTTACCTTAGAATCACGCTGTAAATGAATTCATTTGATATAGTCTGCCTTGTTTATAAATATTTAGAAGCGTATGGTTCCCTTGGGGCATTCTACGGTGATTTACGTAAAGCAAAAGTATTCCGCAGTAAGGACTTAGAGATTTCAATGTGTTTTGAAGCTCTGTTATAGGAATGTATCAGCTCTTTGTCTCCTTGTAACAGCCGACGGTCAAGTACTAAACATATTTGTATAGCGATGTTTGTCTATCTAATTTTAGGAATAAATCTAATAAAAATAATGTAATGTTTATACTTTGATAATGCTTTACTTCTTATGTTATATTGTGCAAAATTGTATATACGTAATACTTATTGAAATAAGTATTGTTTAAACTGATGTTAAGACTAAACATTGTAAGTTGAATTGAGGAACGATTTAATTTAATCGGATAAAACCAGATGAGTAGTTGTCATAGTTACTGACGTATCCCAACCATCGGAACTTGTACTTCCAATATCTTGAAATAATTCTAGATACGCAATAATACAAACTTAAGACAATTCGCTGAGTTAACCCCTAAACCTCTGATAATTATATTTTAAAGTCAATTCCAAACTAGAAAGTACGTCCTAGTGTCCCCTCCACCCTACCGGGCAGTCTGAATTCGCCCCTGACGTAAAAGTATAAATTAATGCAATAAATCCGGAAGTAAAAATTAATTACACTATCTGATGATACAACAGGTTTCGATTATAGTGGTATAATGGACAATTTGGCAAACATCTTTGTTTGAAATATCCTACTAATAACGGATTGGAAGGCATATCATTGGCTGAAAGCAAATCTGCACGTGCTCAGTCCTTCCGGTACTTGCTGGTCTAATATCTTGAACAAAAAAATTGATCTACCAATTACTTCATTGAAAACATGTTTAAATTTAACAGTAGGCTTGTGTCCATTAGTGTTAAACGACCTCATGCTTAAATCATATAAATTATTTGTTGAACGGAAGACGAATGTCGTTGTCATGTCAACGGATTAAATATACGTTTTAGGAATCGCAGACAAAGTACCTAGTCATTCCTGAATGGTGAATAGTTTTATTTTCGAGCAGGAAAAGATAATTACCATGTCTGTGAAAAAAATACAGTATGGTTTGAAACTCCGAATTAATAACAAACGGGGAATTGGGTATTTAAGATCAATTATCCTGTTAAACAAATTAAAAGATACATTTTCGTATTCAAAGGTTGTGTTAATTACAAACTGATTTTTTCACTAGAAGTTAGATCGCACCAACAGCCAATATTATTTGGCGACCTATCCAGTCTTAACGGTAGAGTTTGACACCGGGCGTGCACCTGTTTAAAATCACCGACCCTCCGTAGGCGAGCTGGACAGCTTCCTCACATGTGATATTCAAACTCACAGTGTAGAAAGGTTAGTGATTACTAGTCAGAGACCATAGCCACTCAGCCACGGAATCTCCTTCAAAATCGTTTTACGAAGACAGCCTTGATGTTGATGATCAACAACAAGTTGTCCGACTTTCAGTTTGTAGTCCTGTCAAAATACAACTATTGAATTAACGTCACAGTTCGAAGAGCTCTATTTTATTCCATTAGTTTCCAGAAATTTAAATGTTTTGTTGAAATATTTGAACACTTGTCACTTAAAAACACATTAAATTCACAATTGATGCTGTCTCTCGAGGGAACTATTCTTTTTTTCGGCTTAAACGCATTAAATTCTCGCCGGTCGTACATTTCTCGGAATGTAAGATGGCGTTTATTGCTTTGAAGCGGTGCAAAAGTTTAAGCGAAGACAGAAAATAACATGGAGTAAGAACTTTATAAATTCAGTTAAACCACACATAGCGACCATCCCAATATTACGACTACCTTGTTATAACGACCAATTATTTTCGGTATGGCTTACAATAACACCACTATAATTCAACTCGATTATGAGACCACCTCATAATCACAACCGGTTTTTCGGATCCATAGGTAGTTTCATTATCGAGGTTTTACTGTAGTTTCTTTCCGCTCTTTTTTACAAAATTACACTAACCTCAACTTTGGTATAAACTGATAATTTCACGATATGGCTTCGAAACTGACTGCGGACGCAAATTTATGTCGGCAAGTTTAAGGTTTTTTTATATTACTAGAGAAAAAAGTTCTTGTAATGAAATCATTTAAGGCCTCGAAAATCATTTATGATAGTCATAAACTCTTCCATTGCATTAAAATATCTCTCACATGAAAATTTGTTTTTTTATAGTTTCTTTTTTTTCACTTTTCGCCTTCCATCGGAGCTAAATAGATAAATGATCATTAATTTTAATGACATGCAAGTGTAGACAACTAGCTCCTATTTTCCCCAGTCCTCGTAAACACAAGTGCTAAGCTACGTACCAATGTTTCTCTATTAATTACTTGTCAAGTGTTAATAAAGTTTGCCATTGGTAGTGTTGTGCTGTGCGCACGGTGTGATAAAAAATACAGCAAAACCTCGATAATTAGACCACCTTCGGGTCTCGAAAAATTGGTCGCAATAATGAAGAGCTGTCGTTACCGAGTTGAATTATAAGGAGTTATTGAAAGCCGGTCCGAAAATAAGTAACCGTTATAACTAGGTGGTCGTAATATTGAGGCGGTCGCTATGTGAGGTTTTACTGTACCGTAAAATCTCAATAAGACAATTTTTGCTGCACTAGCAAGGTCTTAATTGTTATCACACCATTAAATAGAAATACAGTGGAAAGGTTGTTAAATGCTCAGACAATGGGGTCATTGTAATGAGATGGTCCTAAATTTTATTGAAATGGTCACTGAATGAGCTTTTATTGTGGTAATGTATTCTAATGACAACCTCAGAGTCAGCAAAAAAAAAAAAAAAAAAAAAAAAACAATCACGATAAAAGCAAATACATTATTCTCATGAGAATTACAAATCTACGTAGTTATGGTTAATGAAATGTCCATACCACTCATTATGGGTACACTAGTCTCGTTTTGGGTGCACTTTGTTCATTTACCCTCACCACCCGGAAGCTCTTACATCAGTGAACGATTCAGTTCATCGTCTTTATCATTCATTTATTACTAGTGATTGTATGTTAAGAGTGAATAGGCTGATTTTACGTCATTGTTACTGCATGTTTAACATTTTTATTCTAAGTGCGCTGTTCGCTAATGTATTATAACAGGTGCTCTTTGTTTATTTATACATAAAATATCTATTTGGCTCAATAAATACACTGATAACATTGAATGCTGTAAATACAGCTATAGCTACATACGAGTAACCTGCTCATCTTTGAGCTCCAAAAACTGGCTTTCAATCATAGATAACAAAAACACAAATTAAAACTAATTTAAGTGCAATTATGTATATTATTCATTAGTCTTTTATATTTCTATCAAACATGAATTGAAATACAGTCAGCATAATTGTGGATTTTTCAATTGAATCGTAACATTCACCCGTGATACAATTTAATTAGCTTTTAGAATCTTTGCGTACTTTCTGTATTGCTTTAGTGCAACATGTCACACTTCATGACAACTTGATTGGAAAAATTGTTACATTCAACATCAGGACGATCTACTATGTCGAATGAAATATTAATAGCGCAAGCAAACCTTAACACAGTATTGTTTTGATAAGTCTTTATAATGTAAGTTGACTGGGTACTTTCCATGCGGAGCCCCGGGGTCAGTTTGCTCAAAATAATCAGTGGCGGTGTTTTAGAGAATGCCCTTTATTCACAGGGTGGTTTTTATTCTGATGTGGCCGCAAACACAGGTTTGGCTGTATACGTATTATTAAATGATTAAGCTGTTTCTTTTTGCTATCACCGAAACAACAAACTTTCAGTATTTTTGTATTTATTCGCTAGTACTGTAACGTTTAACTTTTTCAAAAGTGTGAATCCGGCAGTGAACTGTGAACATAATGCATCTGAAAGTTGATTAATATCTCGTCTGCGAGATGTTAAGACTAATTTATTGCTATGATACCACACAACTACAAACCATGTAAGAGAATCATCGCCGATCTCTCCAATAGTTTTATGAATGGAACTTTTGTGTGGATGAATTCTGAATTAATATTGTTAGTTTTTCAATTTGAATTGGGCTGCGACCGTGGTCAGTGGTTAGTGTACTGGACTTGTTACCCGTCGATTTGGGTTCAAATTCCGGTCGCGGCAGGTCATACTCTTCCATTTTCCTCCATATAGGGAAAGGTTGCCGGCTCCTTGTGGAAGGGTAAGTTAGTACTGGTTTGAATACAGTCCAGGAAAACTGGTTAGGTGAACCATCGCCGTGTACAACTGAACCATTGTTGAAAAACGGCATTAAACCCCAGTAACAATAAGTCACATAAATACAAACAAATACAGTTTGAATTGCAAAAGAAATGTAATTATACTCATGCTTTCAAAACCAACAAAATCCTCCAATATATCATAGTTTTATCAAAAGTGCAATTTTAAAAGTGTATATTTATACAACTAGCGGAACTATTTTTCAACGTGATTGTGTGAAAAAGAGGCGGCCATGTGATTGTAAATATAAAATCTACTGTCTGACTTCAGAAGGTTTTAATTCGCTTCTAATAAAAACACGCCGAAAAGTAACGCAACTCAAACAGCAATACCTACACTGTTTAACAGTGACTATCTTTCTTGGATAAACAAATTACAGTCCTAATGACAACAAAATCTTTCTTCAGACATATCCTTCTTCCGTCATGATGGATGTCAGTTTGTTGGGAAAAACACTCATGATGATATTGTGGTACTTTCGTGACATGCTTTATTAACCTTTTAAACTCGTTTTAATTTACTACATTGCTTTGTTCATTTGACATTTCGTGGAAACTTAATTCCGTTCGTATTTCCCATGATGTTTCTAACTGTCCGTTAAAGGGTTTATTTTCATATTTTTATATTTTCAAACTGATATTTTTATGCTCCTTGGACAATGTTTAACAATTTGTGGATTTAACGATACTTGTTTTTTTATCCTATTTCTTTGCGTCTTCAGAGCGACTCATTTCAGCTGATATTTAACCACGTTTTCATGAGTCCCTTACGTTTAACAATTTGTAGCAAGAACAACATCAACCATGGCACATTAAATAGAATATTGTTTGAGGAAGTTTAATAACATCGTAGTTAATGAAATTGCTCTTAGAAACGGGCATAATTATAATGGAATACGTCCGTAATCGACCACACCGAATAAAGGATTTGGCTGTGTTTTAAGAATCATAAAAGCCACTCTTTCCGGAGCGCCAAATATTCTGGAATTTAGACTCAGAGGGTATTAACAAAGCCAGTGTTCAGAAATGAACGTTTCATGAAGTATGAAATAATGGATTTTTTTAATTTATACAAAGCACTATGAAATTTGTGCCTGAACTAAACTCCTAATGCACACTGTTAACAAAATCACACATTAAACTATTTATT
Source organism: Lutraria rhynchaena (assembly GCA_008271625.1). Classification (NCBI taxonomy): domain Eukaryota; kingdom Metazoa; phylum Mollusca; class Bivalvia; order Venerida; family Mactridae; genus Lutraria; species Lutraria rhynchaena. The sequence goes on from VIBL01000092.1 coordinate 849,235, forward strand.
GTTTTCATGACAAAACCATTTACTATATCAATTAGTATATTCTTCATTTCTAAAATCTTACAATTTTTGCATATATGCAAATAGGAGATTTAGATTTAAATTTATTTCATAGATATGGGTAATAGATAATTCTAATAATAATGATTCGAAAGCCATATGTATGTATAAAGCAGTGTAAAAGCTCTTCATGGTATTTATTTGATTGCTCATCGATGGCCAAAAAATACTTTTAACACTTCACCAATGTACTGCAAATAAACTGTAACTGGTTAACATCTAGTGTTACAAGTTTATTAGACTTATTGCTTTCCCATTCAGTTACTAATTGCGTAGCCGCAACCGTGGTTCAAATCCCCGAGTTTAAATCTCGGTCGGGGCAGGTCATACCCTTTTATGAACATTTGACAAAAAATGTCGATATTCCTCTATATGCAAAGACGTTGTCGGCACAATTTATGAGTAATTCATGTATAATATGGTAGTTTTTGTCACTGTTACAGAATCGATTAATTAGTACTGATACAAATCTGTGATCATAAAGCAGCTACTAATGTTGGCATTGGCACCTAAGACAAGATTGCTTTGAAATTGGCATTTTTCTGCGCAGTGCCACCTTTGAGGCAAATGTAGGGGAAAAAGTCTATATACATGGATAAGTTTTGTAGAGTTTTGTATCTAAGCTCTGATGAAACAAAACGGTAATTGAATATCAAGTTTTAACGCTTTCCAGATACTGTTTATCAGCTTGGGTAGTTCAGGTGTTCGTATCTATGTAAAATCATGTTACGACATCGCTTCAACGAATATTGTTGGATATTGTACATAAAATGTATCCAACAGCTTCATTCAAATTATGCGCACTTTTATAAGCACTGTTTCTACAATCTAATTAAATTTGCTATGTAACTAGATCTACATGACCGAGGCACCAACATTTTACCATTATATGCATTTCATGCAGTTCTCTATTTTGTGCAATTTTTATATATATTTCTGCATAGTTTGAAACTGCTTCTAAAGAGTACAATAATTACTGCATAATTTTGTTTTTAAAAATAAGCATGCCTAAAGAAAGAGTGTGTTGTTACTCGGCGTCAAATGACACGGACACCACACTCAAACATTGCAATCTTAAGTCTAGGATATTTGAGATAAACATCGTTACATAGCATTCGTGGTCTAGTGGCTATGATCTCTGACTATTAATCACTGGCCCCTGTCCAGCTAGCTTACGGATGGTCAAATGTTCTATTCAAGGGTACCCTCGGGGTCTTCCTCCATCGTCAACGCCAGAAAGGTTTCCAAATGACCCAGGCTTTTGGTGGGACGTTCAACTAAAGTGAACAAACTGTAATTGAGACAACTTGGAATTATTGAAGGATCCATTGAGGGATGGAATCACATGATGTTCGTTCTAGTGTTTACCTAGTATCAATTGTTTTACTTCTAATACAAACGATTCATCAATTGTGCAGTAATCATTTAAATTATATAAACAGAATCGTATGTGGTAATTTCTTTCAGCAATGTTGTTTTAGCTTCTACTATACCAATGGTGTTTCACTCGCTACGTAAACATGTGAAAGCTAAGACCATACAAAATTGTCGTGTTCACGGTTATCCGACTGATCCTACATTTTGGCACCGACCATAAAGTTCTAACTGCAAATTCCAAAGTACGAAAATATTTGGACAGGAATCGTACCTCCAATATACAACAGAAATAGGTGTTCGGTGGTTGGCGGTTTGTTACTCTCTCGGAATCCAAGAGTTCTTGAGAATAGCTGTTTGCTGGTCGACATTTAATTCTAATGAAGTTGTTTTAGTTAACAATGATATTTGTATGCTTCTTATTGAATTTTTCATACCTAAATTTAAGCCGTTGGCAGTTAATCACCTTCAAGACGAAGTCAATAATGACAATAATTCATTCCTCGCTATTCAATTTTTTTTCAAATAATACTAGTGATTGTTTCGGGAAATAAAAACACTTTTTTCGGGAAAATAAAAACATTTTTTGGACATTTGTTGTTGCAGGATGCCAAGTGGTAATCAAAAGATTTAATGTTTTGTAAAATTTGTAAAACAACGACTCTGCTTAATGAAATCCGATCGGCGTCTTGCCATTTGGCCATGCATGAGAATTCAGATTGGATTTCAAAAGTAAATTTCAAAGTAAATGTAGTTTAAGTCTACGCACTTTCCCTATTTTACCAGAGCATGACAATACATTAATTTTCCCGGTCGCGGAAGCTCACACCCTTCCATGACAATTTGACAAAAACGTCGATTTTCCTCCATATGTGGAGAAGTTGCAGGGTAAGTTAGTAATTGGTTAGTATACAGTACAGGAAAACTGGTTAGGTGAACCGGCAGCCGTATGTAACTGAAAAATAATATTAAAATACAAATCTAAACAGATATAGTACCGATCTGGTTCATTTGTTGCGTTGTGAAGTTTGTAGTCCAGGAAAACTGACTAGGGGACCCTCGCCGTTTATATATGATACCAAAGTATGTTAAAATGAACGGAACGTTTAGCCGGTTAGTTTAGCCGATAGAACACAAAACATGCTAGATTCATCTAGTGGTTAAAGATTTTATTCTTCAAATCAACATAAAATATTATGTTCTAATTAATTTCATTACTCGCTTGTCACTCGAGGTTAGTAGCTGCTTCTTGTATGACTGGTAAGTTCTCGTGAATGTAAATTTGAAGGACTCGTGTGACCATCTAGCCGCAACAAAATGTGAAGCGAATATTTTCAAAAAGGGAGTTTTCTTTGAACGTAGTTATGCGTGTACTGGATGCTTCAAACGACCGTCTAAATATTTCTTTAAATGTACAAATCAATTCGAATAATTCAAGCGTGCGACGCTACATGTTGTAACGGTGTTCGCAGAGGTGGCAATTCCCTGGATGATTAGAGACATTTCGATGTCTTATCTTAGATTGCTTCCATGTCACACAAGGTTTTCATCACTATAAGATGTTGTCTCATGGATTCATTTTGCCGTTAATGCTAAAGGAAAACATAGACAGATAACCATTGTGTGCGTTGCACAGCGAATTGTTCGTAATTCCTTTTGAGAGGTTAGCTGTCAGACGCAGATTTCGTTTACGGTTTTTGTTAGCATCAATTATCACAATTTTATTGAAACGGAATCATCGCTCAGCATCGTCTAGACAACATATGTCTTGCGTTGGTTTCAGAAAATCTGAATAATTTCTTAATGGGAATGGGGGTGTTCAGAATCCAATGAATATATTGACACCCAATGTTATCCGAACCAGGCAGTATTCGGTTTATATGGAAATCATTTTCGTAAATAAATGCTTGTACCGTGTAATCGTTTATCGAATGCAAAGATGTTAAGATGGAAAACCGTCATAAATGATACTTGATTCATATTTTGACAGTCTTTGTTCAACCTATAACAGATTGTTGCAATTATATTTCATGTTGCTTCGTAGGACATTTTCATTGACGACCAAGAAGATAAGTATGTTGAGTTCAATACATAGTCTAAATATGCAACAATAGTGTGTTAATTTGCAAACATTTAAATCAATTATTCAAAGGGTAATGTCTGCCTTTTTATTTTTTCTACACTATGTGGGCCACTGGGGATTTATTGTTTTGTTGAACGGGACTAAAATGTAGAACTACCGTATTTGTTTATGCTACTAAATTGCTGATACTTACTAGTAGCTAAGTAAGTGTTCCATAAAAAACTAATAAGCAATTCTCCTTTTCCGATTTAGTGACGATTAGCCTAAGCTAAGAGTGATCCTTGTCATTGAAACGCTCATGCATTAAACCCATATAGGTTACACACAATTAAATTGAAGAGGCGAATTTTCAAGTTGAATTGATCTTGCGTTGTTTCGTCCGAATAACGAACTTGACGATTTAGGTACACGTTCACATTTCAACCCCATTGCCTTTAATTAAATGCAATACTTATATTTTTTGCGAATTGCAATGTCTGAACTGCCTTGGTGTAATTACACTCTCAATGTTTTGTTTGTGTTTGTCCGTGATGAGCCGAGCGGGCTAGAAATAGTTATACCTTGTTTAGTTAGTTTGTGCGGCGCATTATTTAATGTCAGTTTTTTTTGGAAGATCTCTAATAATTTATCGAAAGAAAAATCACTGGAGGCTTGTAATTACTTGGTACTTTAGGGTGCCAAATTGCTTAATGATTTCTTTGTTTTTGCCACTGCAGTTTCTTTGGGGAAACTGAAAGAGAATTTCGGGCAAGGAGATAAAGGACTTTCCGTCATTCAGTCAAACTAATGGCTTGCATAATATTATACATTTTACATTACATCAAAAAATATTTTGTCCATATTTAATGCCTGATTTATTCCAAAGATGTCATTATTATAGAAACTACTTGGTTTATGGCATTTTTTTTCAAAAATAAAAAAATAATAAATATTCATTGATAATAAAAAACCAACGTCTGAAAATTCATTTTATTATTCGAATTCACCTCACATGTGTGATGATTTGTAATCAAGGGAACTACGCTATTGTCAAACAAGACATAATCTGGGTTATATTTTTTGACAATCTATTAAGTATCGAAATAATGCATACGCGTAAACTATCGATATACAATACTACTGAATTGGAAACGTAAAGTAAATTTTACGTTTAATATTCTACCACCATAAGTTGGTTTCAATTATCGAGACACTTTCCATTTTTTGAAATGCCCTTTGACTAATATCGCCGTGAAACAGGTGTCATACTAAACTATATCTCTAATACTAATCACTAATACGGACCTACCTATCTACCTACCCTTACTTTTGGTTCTAGTAACCCTATTTTGTTTGACTATTTTTCTTGCCTAATAGTTATTTCTGAATAATGAAACAGTTCTCTTCCTAATATAATGAAAATCATGGTTTAATGTATAAGTTACAATTCAACTACAAAAGCTTAAGCAGTTCTGAGATATAACTTTTTCTTTCAAGTATCTCACAATTTCTCAGAGAATACAGGATTATCCTGCCCCGCATTTTCACTTTCTGACGTTTCTTTGGGTTTTGTTACGGCAGGGATGGTGGGTATTGTAATGTAGGTTCTGTGTGGTTTGCTTGCGGGTACATCTACGGGTGTGGAGTCCGCTGGGTTAGCGGGTTTGGTGAACGCTGCGTTTACCGGAGTATCAAAATCATCAGAATACGAAGACTTCTTTGTGACAGTCTTCGGTGTGAATAGGATAGAAGCGGTGCTGATGTCGGAGAATAACAGCAGCATTGCTGAGCCCACGAGCATTGCAATACAATATGGGAACCCTACGTAGGTATGGGCCCGCAGATCATCCATAGATTGTAAGTCTAATCTGTAGGAATTGTTGACGATCTCGTACGAGGAAACTGCTAGTACTAATCCAGCTGAAATAGAAAAAAATGGTCAGATAATGATAATGTCATCGGTACAGATAAGTTAGATATAGATAAAGCTATATATACAAATCGTCTCGTTATATCTACTACCACGTTTGTCAATTTTTCCCATTTTGAAAAAAATTGCATTTGAAGATTTGAACTGCAATAACTTTAAGCGAGTTACGGCTTTGTGGAATTGGGATTAACCCTATTTAGGATAGATATACATGCAAGTAAGTATGATTATTGTAAAGAGCTGATCGAGACGAAAAATTCGAAAAATAATGATATTGCCAAAATTTAGTGACGGGGTTGTAGAAATAAGCCCACGATTTGATTTGGTGAACCATCGACAGTATTGATAAAGTGCTTGCAGTAGAGTTATACATATAGTAGCATCGAACAAAATATAACAATATAAAACAAGGACGGTCACGAACAGTATGCATAATTGAAACAGAACAAAAACTTATTTCTAAGAAAAAATAGTACAGTAAAACCACAAATATCGATGACCTCAATATTACGACCAACTTGTTATAATGACGACTTCTTTGTGGACCGGCTTCCATTAACTCCCTTATAATTGAACTTGTTAATTCTGACCGATTTGTCGGGTCTCATTATCGAGGTTTTGATGTACATGGGGGAGTTATTGAAAGCCGGTCCGAATATAAGTGGTCGCTAAAACAAGGTGGTCTCAATACCGAGGTTTTACTGTAGTGTAACCACTATTTCAGACGCTGTCTTTTTATACTGGAAAAATGCATTAAAACCTCTGAGCGAGGAGACAATGCATTTATCGAAAGTACAAAAATTCACATTATACTGTTCAATACATCATTGACAGGAATGCACTGTATTATTTAATTATTAGTGCAGAGCTCCGAAATGTACAACTAGCTTGTGTTCAACAAACAGCAAAAAAGAGGCGAGTGCACTAATTAAATTCGATAATGTTTTAACTGCCGGGTATATAAACGTTTTGTCTAAATCAATATTTCATTGTGTCGCAAGTAAAAAAAAACAATCACTGTAATTAATTACAAATTCACTTTTTTATTGAAGATAAATTTAATCAGAAAATTGTAATTTGTCGGTAAATTAACAAACGATTTATTAAGAGTTCATATAAACAATAGTTTTTTTTTGTGTGATTGTGTTGAAACAATAGCCGACATACGCAAAAAGGGGTCGCTGCTGTGAAAATTAAAGAACGATTTGTTTGGAATTAGGCTGTGAACTCGACTTGACTTTGTTTTTATTCAAAATGTACAGCGCCATAAGAAATTGTCTATTTTGTTAGGCGATATGTAAAACATTTAACGATGTTTATACTTATTAAGACAACATTGTTGATCTACAGTCCGTAACCGCCACACCTACGTTACATTTGAATAAATTACATTTTAATTGCACGCGGGCCAAATGAGTTGCGTTTGACACTTGATACAAACGCAATTCGTTTACCGCATACAAGTTTAATCATATCACCTACATCTAACAATGAAATAAATTATGATTTATGCACGAGTATCATTATAATGCATCAGAAAAAGCATTGACTGCGTCGTACGACTAGGTCGTAAATTTATTACCTACTCCCATGTTATGGAGGTAACATTATACAGTAAAACCTCAATGATTATTATTAAGACCTTCATTGGGAAAAGGACATTGGTCATAATATATATCTAATCATCAAGTTGAATCATGGAGAAATGTTGAAAACATGTCAGGAAACAAGCGGTTGTCATAATGAGGTAGTCTTAATAGTGATGTAGGACACAAAGTAAGGTTTTACTATATTTGATATTTACAGTACTTAGCTGGCAATATATCGCGTTATTCTATTTGTACTGTCAATCAAGAAACTAACAGGGAGTTTCTATATATCGTTAGTTCAGATGATGTCATAATACAGAGAAAAAAAACAAGAATATTAATTGTTAATTGTTAAGAAAACAGAACATAAAATACAATGCAACCTTCGTTGAGCGGCCCGTCCTTGAACAACAGCCTCCCTTCAACAACCGCATGATTTTCCCTACTGTACGATTTAACTATATAAGATTTTTAACCTCTCTAGAGCAACAATCTGTCAACAACAACATATTTTTGCTTCTCCCATAGGGTGTTGCTTTGAAGAGGTTGCACTGTATTTTATGTATTATATTGCATCCGTATTTCACCATAAAAACCACTGGACATTCCAAGTTTCGCAATAAAAGACACACGCGGTTCTTAATAAAATGGTTATAAGCAGTATTATATAAAGTAATAAAATAGTATGATGTATAAAGTAAAGGATTTTTCTTCACCTGACACTGCAGCTAGGACGGCAGAGAGCACTATTAACCTGACATTGCTTTTCTTACGCCTTACAAACAACGCTATCTGCACCATTGTTGCAAAGAAGGACAGAGCCGCAGCAAACATAGTCAGTGCTTGCTTGCATACCCGCATGTGATAGAAGAAGTCTGAAAATAAAAAAGTAAAAACGAGAGTAAAGCTTATATTGTCTAATAATGTTGTTTTTTGTGCTTTTATGTGACTTATTGTCACTGGGGTTTAACGCCGTTTTTCAACAATTTTCCAGTTATATACGGCGACCAGTTAACCGAACCAGTTTTCCTTGATTGTGTACTAACCAGTACTAGCTTACCCTTCCACAAAGAGCCGGCAACTTCTCCACATGTGGCGGAAAATCGACATTTTTGTCAAATTTTCCTAGAAGGGTATGACCTGCCGCGACCGGGATTCGAACTCGGATCTCCGGGTTACAAGTCCAGCGCAACTAACCACTAGACTATTGTTCTAACTCCGAGGTTATAAAACTTAATATCGGCATCCAAGCTCAAATCTCATATCTTGCCTTTTAATGTTTCTGCGTTAATTATGATTAGACAATAATATTATTACTACTAATACATGACTCCATCAGCAAAATTCACCTGAATATGTACTTAAACATTAATCAGCCCTATCATTCTAACCATAATTCGTTGAGAATTTAATTGAGATTTGAGCTCGTAGATCTTTCTCAAGTTTCATAACATTGGGGCTTGGTTTTCTCATTCTTGATCAACGTTTTGTGGAGACGAGCAAGCTGGTTGTTCTAGAGAGTTAGTTGTTTTGGAGAGTGGAAGGTGAATAAGGAATAATGTATCATCATTGTGAATATTCTCTCTCTCTCTCTCTCTCATTCGCTGTTGTCATGTTTTGTTACTAGTCGTGAATTGATGTGTATATGTCACTTGGGCTTATGGCCTATTGATAAAACAGAAATAAATAAACTTAAACATAAAAAAACTTTATTTTGTAGACTTGTTAATTGCTGAAACTATCTCATTGGGGATGAATTAGAAATTCGAGTAACGTTTAGACACAGAAATGGAAAACTGAATTTTGTGTTGCAAGATTTGGGGGTTGAGATATGAACACTGAGTTTTTATTATAGGTATTTTAGAACTGAGATATGAATATAATCTGTAATATATGTCTGATTTTTATAAACAACTGACATGAGAATCAGGAATATAGCAATAATAATTAACATGCATTAGATAGTTTAACTCAAGTCTTGTCACCAGGAAAAGTGAATAAGGTCCTTTTGAAACACATCAATATAAAATTCATTTTGCCCGTGCATTGTATTTTCATTATATCTATTGAATGGCCCTCGTATAACAACAAGCCAAACAATATTTGGTACGCAATCTTTATAAAATGTCTATCTCTTCTGTTAAAGAGTTGATACTAAGATATCTGAACAAGGCGTTTACAACGTTTGTGTTTACATTCATTTGCATTCCTTAGATATGTAAAGATGTTAATTTTATTTAACAACAAGACAAAACATCATATACGTACAACATGCAGATAATTCTCGAAGCTAGTTCGCTCTAAATGTTCTGCTCTGTTTTAGGACATAACTACTTTTTTGTATAACAAGCGCTGTAACGCTATTTGCCACACTTGAAAGAAAACTTGTTTGAAAAACGGCGTTAAACCCCGGTGACAATAAGTCACATGAAAACAAACAAACATGACGGGATATCTTGAAGTTCATAGATGTACCTAAAGAAACACTAGTTGAAACAGTGTACATGTATTTTATATAATATACATGTATCACGCTTTCTAGAAAGTTTCTCAACGATTGCCAATCCGTACAAAAAATTCAAATCAGTGAGAAATGCAACTCGTCTATACGCTCTCGAAATTGACCCAATAACCTCATTGACTTGCATGCATGACAAAAGCACTTTTTGTTAATTACCAATAAAGTGCAGATCTCAAAAGCAAAATCCAGTAATTGCTGTGAATAACACTTTTCTGTTATGTACGGCGACCAGTTCACCTAACCAGTTTTCCTGGACTGTATACTAACCAGTACAAACTAACCCTTCCACAAGGAGCCGGCAACTTCTCCACATATGGTGTAAAATGGACATTTTTATCAAATTTTCCTAGAAGGGTATGACCTGCCGCAACCGGGATTCGAACCCGGATCTCTGGGTTACAAGTCCAGCTCACTAACTACTGCACCACCGTCGCGGCCTATATCCCGTCATAATTGACAGGATGTGTGCATGGAGGGCCAAATGAGATAGGTACCCTATTGCACTGAACCCTTCGATCTATATAGAACGATATATTAACTGATATGTAACTGAGTCACTTGAGGTTTTTTGTGTGTAAATAACAATAAAAATAATAGTGCCAGCGCCGTCTCCTTATCTATTGTTAAACTGACATACCAATTACAATAAGATATTATAATAAATATTATCATAACGACTGTTACGTCGCTTGTACCATCGGCTGATTATCATGATGGTCTATAGGTAGAGCGTCCGACATCTGATCCGAAGGTCCTGAGTTCGAATTCCGGCATCAACGGGTTTCGTTCATGAACTTCACAATCCCATGTATCGGACGCAGTACTGGTGTTGTGTTCATTAAGCGGACTCGAGCGTAATTAATATAAGCAAAATTGCTTGTTTCGCAATCGAGCTAAAATATATTAATATAAACTTATGCATATTGCCTTTTCGTGCATTTCATCATTCGTTAAATTTTATGGTTGAATGTACTAATTAGCTTAAAAATCCTGGAGTAGTTTGTCTTACTAGCAAAAAGCAACCCGTGTATCAAAGGATTCACACATGAATAACAATGTCATTATTCAGGTTAACATATAAAGTATCATATTTTCTTACAATTCAGTTAAATGTGGTAATTAGTGATAAATCAGATAACATGACATTATAAAACACTTTTGTTGTTTATTTTATCATTTTTGCAGGTTTATAAGCATGTTTGCAATACGATGTACACAAACTAGTCTTTAATTTAGAAATTAAACAAAATCTGTTCTTGATTCTTTTCGTCCATTTTTAATTAATAAGAACGTCCTGAAAACAGCTAACAAAATTATGAGTTTAAAGTTCTATGCACCCTTGGTGTAATAAAATAGAATTGTCTTTATATCAAGGACACGGCCAATGTCATTTCAAGGTGCGTAATCATAGCATATATAAATTAACGATTTCAGATGTCACTAGCCTCTGTTAATGGCTTATTTATAGCATTATCATTGAAATGAGACAAACGCTTCGCTGCACATGCGCATTGGATGTACCTTAGTTTGTGGAATATTCCGATTGTATTACCAAGAATAAGGTTCACATGTTTGTGAAGATGAAGGTCGCTGGAAACTTTTTTTACATAATTTTGTGCACCTTATAACTTTAATTTATATAAAACAGTTAAATGACTTTTTATATTTTATGCTACTCGAAATAACATATGAATGGAAATATCACACTCAAACTACTTTATTAAAGAAAATACATTACTTTTCTATGTATGCCCTGCGATGTATTGATTGAAATGTGTTGACTTAAGGACGATTTTACAAGTCCAAAAGTCCAAAAATAACAAATTTAGTAACTTACTACCTTACTTACTATGTAATTATTATGATTATGAAAATATTATAATGATTATAAAGACTGGGAACGTATGCCACAGATAACGACTTCATAAGCAGTTGTCTGTATTAAGAAACTGTTCAAACCAGACAACGAAATTAAGTTGGATCATATAATATGCTTAAGTATTCCATATAGAAATAATTAACATTCTTACCAACTTCTGCAACAGTTTCTCTGCTAACTCTGGCGCGTACAAGACCTTCTCTTTTCGTGTTATAGATGTCCCTGAAGGACTCGCAAGCACACTCGCTGTGGTCACCTAGAACGTAGCACCCCGTCTTATAAAAAAGACTTTCGCCTATTTCCATGTTGCCGCTAACTTCAATAAACCACCCTGGTGCTGCTATAGACGCCACTTGTAACAAAAAAGCCACTATCACAAATCCTGCCGTAAATTTTCGTAACAAAGTTTTCCCCATGATTTGATATAGAACTAAATGTTACCGAAATTATCCAATAACTTCTCGTTAATATCTATCCGATTTGCCCTTGAGTACAAGAGAGACGAAAAAAGACAACTAGACGTCCTTCTAATGAACCAGATGAATTTATGTAACGGTATTCTTTTTTGGATTTTTTTGTATTTCCTTAGACTTAAATTTGCATTTAAAATTAAACATTCGTTTTATGTTGCTCGTCTCGCATTGCGTCGCCGCAGGCAAATGAACGCACTTTAGTTTAAAGTTGCCAAGGTTTAAATGAATCACGTTCACTAGTAACATGAAACGTTGGACATTTCAACGCATCGCCTAATATGTACAAAATCTTTCCGTTACCAAGCATATCATTTATCATATTACGCGGCTTTATGTACTTAAATCGTAAGTGTTGTTTAACGAATTGTTATTTAGCCTTCACAAAACAAGGTCCAATTGATTCGTACTTATATACCGTCAAGCCATATAGTCACTGTGTTAGCTTTTTTTTCGCTGGGCTTTAACGTCGCCCTAACAGTCAGTGCCATTCGGCGACTTTTTAGGCAGTACAATTGGCTAGAACCACCGATCTCCCATTAGCTAGCTGGACAGTGCGATGGTTTAGACAATAATGACTTTGAAATGTCCATGAATATTATGTTGAATAAACTGGGTGTGGCAGCATAATTTGCCCCTTATATCGTCTGGTTTGTAAACTTTCTAATTTGGTTTATTCTAGTCGGAATAATGCCACAAATGTTGAGGTTATACATTGACCTAACAGCAGACGAACAATGATATATCTGTAATAGAATATTTGACACTTGAAGTGTTTGGTAAGATGCAATATGAAGTCGTGTGGAAGATATAGTAGGTAACTTTAACATAATAGACTTATGTTGTGATATTGCACAATGGGGCGAAGACATCAATTATAAATTTAAAAATCTACAAAATGTTTGTAACTTTACGACTTCTTACAATATGTTTGGGAACGTTGGTGCATTCGGTATTTCGAGCTTGCCGGAGAGTGTCGAAATTTGTCGGAATGTTACGAGATTTCTCAGACTGTATCCGAATTTGTCAGAATAATACGCGATTTGACGAGATGTTACGCAGTTACGAGATGAACGGAATACGTCGAAATTTGTCATAATATTACTAGATTGGTCGGAATGTTGCGAGATTTCTCGGAATTTTTACGAGATACGTGAAACGATTAGGATTAGTTGGTCTATTCTGAACTCTATTAAGGATAATGTCAACAAATCTGAATGTATTTAATTTTCTTTCAGCCTAGATGTTTCGATTTGTTTCCATTTCATTCAATTTGAAACTGCAACGTGTTATCTTAGCATACCACTTGACTTGACTGGGTACTGAAATGAATGCTAACTCCGAAAGTCCTTTTCCGTTTGAAATCTGTGTGCCAGTCTAGGTTTGTTCGTCCTTGGCTTTCGAGTTTGACACTATGAATATGTAAATATGTACGGTTTTTTGTCTCAGTCAGCAGCTAATATACATAACATTTTGCAAAAAAACAACAATTTCTGTCGACGTTATTTACTGTGGTGCGGAGCATTTAGAACAGACAATAGCCTTCATACGGTAATATATAGATATATAGCTAGTAATTAAAGTAACTTGTCCAATTAAGATATACATACATAATGAGATTAGTTTAAGTTTGTACGAATACACTCGGCTGTCGGAAGTTAATTAGTATCAAGTCTTAATTTAACCTGTCTAATATAATCAGCTGTATTAAGTTATTTCATTTAGATAAATTTACGAGTCATATGATAAATTAAACATGCATTATTACAGGTGTAGTTATCTTTTAGTCTCAAAATAAGATATATAACACTCCAAATAAAACTCGATCGGACAAGTTGTTTTGTTAGACATGGGTGCTATGCATAATGATAGTGGTGTTGTAACGAGTATCCAAATACGCAGATAACCTCGATTTAACCCTATGCCTCATAAGCATATTTTGGACTCTTCTAAATTCAAAGCTAATATACAAGATATCAATGTATTTAAGATTATTTCCCTCAGACAGAGTGGAAAACAGTATGGCAAAAGAAGCCATTACTTATTACAAGCAAAGGCTGCTTTTGCCACAATGGTTTCGAAAGTTGTCAAAAGTCGTCTGAGTCAGATGCGGGGAAATGTGGTATTATGAGGCAAAGGGTTAAACCTGAAAATCGAGTACGAATACTCGCCACCTCTGAGATCGTATGATATTGATCTTATTAAAGAAAAGTCACGTGAGGTTGATATTAATTTTTGTTAGGGGGCTTGATATATAATCTTGCCAGCTTTCTCTAGTCAGTCTAACATGTACCTCTATTCAATATTTTTTACTATTCGTAGTTAAAATGTTGTTGTGTCTTGTGTTCCCATGTCCTGTTCATTGTCTTAGTTATAAAAATGAAGCATTAGTACAGAGTGACCCCTGAAAAATGGACTCCCTGAAAACCGGAATTCTCTGAAATGAGGACGATTTTTCAAGTCCCATTTTTTCCCTTTCTATAATCAATAGTTCTTTAAAAACCGAAATTATTGGAAAACCGGACTTTTTTCCAGAAGTTATGCTGTATTTGTAACTAATCATACGTGTGATGTTGTAATACTCAGTTTCATTAGCATTCTAAGGTGAACAACTCAAACTGAGTAGTATGTTATATATATACATAAGAGAAACATGGTTTGATCTGAGAATCGTAGGCTCTGATTCATGGATCGAACTGGATCGCCACATGTCTGGCAATCTAAACCTAAGCATACTGGGTATTCGAATAATGTCATTATTAAGGGCCACTTGGAAAGTTTTTGATTTGTTCACTATTTTTATATAATTCATGTGTGGTTTTGGCAAATTAATATTGATATCCTTTTATCTCAAGAAAACACCATATAATCAACCTTTGGTACACATTAGGTTATTTAAAAAATACATTAAAAACCATTGTGATGTTTATTAATGTTGAACCTCGAACTATTACGTTATATAACTTCACTAAGCGTGTACTTGTTTTAAGACAATAGAATGACATTAAATTTTACAGTCAATAATTAATGTCAGTATGACACAATCGTGTCCCACATTACTGAAGAGGCTTGCTGAATTTTAATTCTTCTTTAATATAATTAATGGACAAATATAGAGTTCAATGGATTCGGTTTATTCAGTGTTACAAATCAGTGCATGAAGTGAGTCGGGGTGATGATGAACTATCCAGAGTCTGTCAGTTAGCAACGCTGACCAATCATTGTTTTCTTTCCATTTTGTCCTGTCGTTTATCATCAAATATATGAAAATGTATCATATTGTTTGTCTAGCTACTCTTTTTCTCTGAGATTTAACGGCGCACAAATAGCCAAAGAAATTTTGAAAATTTTCAGCTTTAATAGTGGAGGAAGACCACATGCGTACACTTAGGTGAAACTATCAACTTTCCGTACGCTAGCCGGACAATTTTTATAGGTAGATGAGGGCAAGACCAAGAAATAAGAATAATTTTGTTCAGTCAAACCTGATTTAGTAGTCTTCTCATAGTAAAGGTCATCCTGTGAATAAAGGCCATTCTTTGAAAAACCGTCATTGATAATTAAGAACAAACTAACCTCTGAATTAAGGCCATCTGTCAATGAAGGTCGCATTTTGTCTTTCTCAAGGATGGCCTTTGTTCACAGGTTTACTGTATATGTTCCATAACGTCCAGAGATTGACGGAGAAAATTACTGGGAATCTCCATCAGCGTACCTGCTACAATAAAGTCTTTAATATCATCATTATTTCACCGGAATATTCTAAATGACTTAAACTTTTGCATAAACAGTAAAACCTCAATATTAATACCACCATGGAGACCAAGGAAATAAGCCACAATATTGATGTGGTCTGATAATCAAGTTGAATTTTAGAGGTAATAGCGAAAACTGGTCTGGAAACTACTGAGATGGTATTAATATCGAGATAGTCACAAAGTTAAGTTTCACTGTATCGCGTGTATTGTGACATATGAATACTGTTACACCCTACCGGGCTACTGAACTCATGTGATTATGCATCATACGCTAAGGCCATCCCATAAACCGACCCATAAACATCACCGCAACTTTTTTAACCCTCCCAGTAAAAATATTTTTTTTAACTTTTTGTTATTAATAATTGCTTTCCGGAAAAATTCCTACTTACCTATACTCACTGAAAAAAGTGTTGGGTCGTGTTAGAATAAACAAACAATTATTTTAAGGATGTCCTAATTTACACACATCGTCATTTATTTTATTATTTAGCAGACTAGTAATTATGCATCATTTCAATAATAGATGCACTAAATTATCTATTCAAACATACCGTCAGACAATTATGTATTGTTGTCCCGCATTCGCCGCACGTAATTGTAACAAAACACCATTTAATATTCATGTCGTATTTTTATTCGTACTCTAACCTGTTGAGGCCATGGTCCAGTGGTTAGTGCGCTTGACTTGTAACCCGGAGATCCGGGTTCAAATCCCGGTCGCGGCAGGTCACACCCTCCTATGAAAATTTGACAAAGATGTCGATTTTCCTCCATATGTGGAGAAGTTGCCGGCTCCTTGTGGAAAGGTAAGTTAGTATTGATTAATATACAATCCAGGTTAACTGGTTAAGTGAATCGGTCGGCGTATATAACTAAACATTGTTGAAAAAAACAATAAGTCACAAACAAACAAACAGACGTCGTGCTCTAACTGGCTTGTTTAGGTCAATAGGTAAGGTGTAAGGTCTTTCGACCTTGGATGCAAAAGTCTGAACCTTGGCCACTGCTGGGTTGTTCGAAGTACAGAATCCAGAAAAGTTATGTAACTGAAATAATATTGTAAACGGACGCACCCCTTATCCCCAACAAACAAGCTTAAAAGATGAACTTTATCGGTATTCTGTTGCAAAAAATATTTTTTACATATTTTATGTGATCGAGTCAGACCCTGTAAGACCGCATTGTAACATATCATATTTGTAACGAATGTGTTACGAATGTGATAACACATGTGACAGGTATCACACACGTGGTCATATAATTATGTAGCGGAAATCAGTCACATATGTGATCACGTGTGATTTGGGTGAATGTGATCGATGCCGATTTTTTTTATTTCCATGTAGAACAATATCGCTTATCAGATTAGTGATTTACGCTTAAATCGACGCTATAAAAATAGAAGGAATACTAGACATTTCGTTCAATATCTTTTTAATAATCATTTTACAAACAATGTCCCATCATATTCATTAACTTTAATCATTCAGCTTTATTTTTATACAAAAATGTTTATTTTATTTTGATATTTAGGCAGGGGTAGCACTTAAAGACAATTACCCTACCAAATGATTTGTGATCACATTAGTGAAAAGTCTATTATAACCTTGATCTGTAACGAATGTGGTCCTACAAGGTCCAAATGAAGTGTGATATCGGTGTTGCATTCCCAACATTAGAATAAGTTTTGTCATAAGAATATTCATAGTTGTATACAAAATACGGTCGGTTCACTGAGCCAGTTGTCCTGGAATGTATTCTAACCACTACTAACTTATCCTTCCACAAAGAGCCGGAAAATGGAGGAAAATGGGCATTTTTTGTCAAATTTTCATAGAATGGTATGACCTGCTGCTACGCTACTGGAATTTTAACCCGGATTGTCAGGTTACAAGTCTAGCGCAGTAACCACATGACCAAGGCCGCAGCTTCAATATTACAGATGAAACACTCAAAGTTTAACCTGAAAACGCGCAGCTTCGGGAAATAAATTCTATTCAATATTTGTTTTCATCTCAACATCATGAAAAACAAATGACCAAATTTAATAGAAAAAAGCGTGAACTCGTCTGTACAGTAGAAGAAAAATGACAAAAAACGCAAAGCGGCTGACGAGTTTATCACCTTTTTTAAGTGTAAAATGGTTGTCAGTCATGTAATTAATTGTTCCCGTATATATTCTTGTTCATGATAAGTTTGACTTGACGACAGACGTGAAGATATTTTATTGTTATAATTGGACTCAAGGTTGGTGTGAATAAACTTATATGTTTAGTTCACATGTTTCCTTGGTAACTGAACTTTTTGATGGTTTATGTGCGAGGAAAAAATACGTTAGTGTTTTAACACGATATGATGTAACTGATAACTATGGTTTACAGGGGAGAGAATATTTTTCACAGAATGAATTCTTCGTGTATAAGGGTATTGGTATAATTTAAATTAGTATCTTTATGATAATTTCTGTTTAAACACCAGTTTTCAAATGTACATGTATTTCAACTAAGTGCAGGCGAGACGTTAACACAACCGGTTTTCCTGGATTTCTGAACCGGTACTAACCATTTTCCTCTTAAGTATTATTAGTATCATTATTATTATCATAATCATTATAATTATTATTGGTATTTTATAGCGCTTCGACAACTAATAGTCGTGTAGCGCGTATCAAAAAAGGGGTAACAATGATAAGTTATTTAATTAAATAATATAAAATATAGTTAAAAATTGGACCCCCCGCGAGTAACTTCAACATTTGCACATTAATGATGGGCGATCAAGGATGAACGGCCATAGTCGCAATGTAATCAACAAAATTAAAATCAGAACAGAGGACAAGTTCCTCGCCTAGGGATAGACCTCGAGAATCCGAACCTTCCGTTATACCCATTGAGCTGAACGGTGAAATTATTGTTTCATACCAAATCTCCTTTACAGAGAGGTATCGAGCTAACTTTTTTATATTTTAAGAAAACCTGTTACCCGCTAGCTTAGCCCAAATACGTAGAGTATTATAGATCCATGAATTACGAGTTCAACCCTCGGCGCGACAAGTATTGTCTTTGAAGCATTTTGTTGGAAATCTGTCAATAGTTTAATGGTACATTTGGTGATTATGTTGTAAGAACTGTTTTGGGCATTTATTCATATTATCTTTCCTCTTGCACTGAACCAGTACTTATGTACTTTTGCGCGTGTTTTATCTGCATGAATTCATTTGATTGATTGTAACTGATAGGTGTATAGGAGTATTCAATACATAAACATGATGGATTTATATATTTAAACGCCAATCAGATTGCTGTTTGGATAACATTTGGGAGTTGCCGTATAATTGCGCCAATCATAGTTTTTATTGTCTTAAACTCTACTTGCTTTTGGCCGTTTTAATCCTTTGCCTCATATGCATATTTTGGACTCTTCAAAATTCAAGGCTAGTATACAAAACATAAAATTATTTAAGAAAATTGGATTATTTCTCTCGGACAGAGTGGAAAACGTTGTGTCAAAAGACGCCATTACTCATTGCAAGCTATGGCTTGTTCTGCCACAATATTTTCAAATGTTGTCTGCTTCAGATGCGGGGAAATGCGGTATTATGAGGCAAAAGGTTGGTTTCATTGCGATCATTGTGCGCTGAATTTAAGCTATATTATTAATTCACCACGTGGTAGGTATGGCTGATGTCATGTGACCGGAGCATATTTGCAAACAGCTCAATTGCTTATTGTGGTTGGTACCTCAATTATGTATCGAAAGTGTTTATTTAGTGAACATTTCTGTCTCTTGATGAAGTCTCCATTGATGTTGTTACCAAAGACTCATTTCAAAATTAGTGTACTTAACTTTAAAGCATAATTCTATGGTCCAATATAAACGACATATGACTCAGTAATATGTAACCTAACTTTGTACTAAATTATGCGACATTCTTTTTCTCACTAATATGTAACACAACTTTGTACTAAACTATACATTTTTTCTCATCTAGTCAAGCCAATTAACCAATCAAAATAGCGTATATCAAATCAATAGCGTAAAATACATGTTTGTACAGACCAACTTCAAAGGCACAAATGGAATGATTCTCACTGCGTAATAAACAATATTTGTGAAACTGAGAGAAAAAAAATCACATCCCAGCGTATCATCAATATGAACGTGATTGGTTTACACTCAATGCTTAAGTTTTGATTGCTTTTACAGCGTACAAATGTCCCAAGACAGGCTATCGAACATACGTGACTCTCTTTGATCATGGTTCACTGAGCTTTTGTTATGCCTTAAACATCCTGCTCAACTTCCTCACTGCGATTTATCAAGCATTCGCTACAACAAAACTGATCAAAGAATGTGTATTCTATTTCAAGTGCATGATGTATTCATCAGAAATTGCGTTTTTTTTTCAATTTCTGCACGGTTATTTTTCAGTATGGCACATTAACGCTGGCGCGCTGTATTTGAATTAGATTTTTTTTATTGCAATCACCCGTTTTATGTATAAAGGTCGTGTAAATTATTCCCTTGATGTGGTGATAACTACTTTTTCACAATTTTCCTTTATCGAAATATACTTCGTTTGTTTGTTTTTATGTGACTTATTGTCACTTGGGTTTAACGCCGTTTTTCAACATTTTTTTCAGTCATATTCGGCGACCGGTTCACCTAACCGGTTTCCAGGATTGTATACTAACTAGTACTAACTTACCCTTCCACAAGGAGCCGGCAACTTCTCCACATATGGAGGAAAATAGATATTTTGTAAAATATTCATAGAAGGATATGACTTGCCGCGACCGGTATTCGAACCCAGATCTCTGGGTTACAAGTCTAGCGCACTAAGCACTGGACCACGACCGACTTTGTAGGAGACTAGGTATAAATTGTGGTATGCTTGCTTCTATCTCATAAAATTTTAAATTGACATTCAACATATGCGCATTTCGGTACACTGAATATGAATTTTAGATTTGTATTACATTTCTGGTAGACGGGCCTCCTCTTATCACTACACAGAGCATAATTTCTAATGGCCCCTTTTGAATTTTTTCAGCCGATTGAAAAATCATTAAGATTATATATTTGCTTTAGATGTATTTTATTTTAATACATTCAATCCAACATTTAATTCGAACACTTGATTTCTTTGTGTTGATCAATTGTAATCATCGTTGGATTTGAAAATCTGTAAAAGGAGAATCATTCGTATCTCCGTCTCATTTACAGCAGTCAATTTGCAATAAATGTATGTACGCAAATCGCGCAATGCGTATTACGAAATAATTTATCAATTCTATTTTAAGATTTTATGTATGAACCTGGCCACGATAAACATATTATGCTAAACATGCGGTTAAATGTTAAATAATGTTGTATTTAGTGGTTTTAAGTAATGACTGTTAAAAAATGACTGATATGACAATAAGAGTCGGCATGTGGTCACATGCAGAACACGATTCCAGTATAATTATATGTCATTCTTTTTAACACAATCTACATGACTGTATGTATACTAATGGCAACTCACGATGACGATAATGATGCAAAACGAGAAAACATCAGGGGGGACCTCCGCAGTCGAGTGGTTATGGTCTCTGGCTAGTTATCACTAACCCCCACCCCACCGTTGTGAGTTCGAATCTCACCCGGAGCCAGAGAAACATGTCCAGCCAGCTTACGGAAGGTCAATGGTTCCATGGTGTAAGCCTAGGATCTTACACCATCGTTAAAGCTGGGAAAGTCACCAAATGAGCTTGGCTGTTAGTGCAACTTTAAAACCTCAGTAAATAAAAAGAAAAGGGAAAACTTCAATTTTCAACCAACAAACAAATACATTATCACGAGCATCCGGTTTGTAAAGAACTTTTCGTTCACTTTCCCGGCGGTTCCTCGATATAACGGAGTTTTATTGAATTTAAACAACTTTCAAAATAGGCAATAAAAATGGATTCTTACAAGAAGCACAATACAAAATGTTATCCATTCAATATTCTGTAGTGTATTGTAACACTTTGATAGTATAAATCCAATAGATTTGTCTGCGTGTGTAATTATTTGTTTAATAATACAATACAGCTAACGATTAGCTATTGTATGTTTCACCAACAAGTGAAATAAGAGTCTGCGTGCTGTCAATTTGGACAAACAAATTCACGAATTTGGAATTCTTAACAATATCCTAATTGAATTCGTAAAAAATACGCTGATACTTAATTTGACTTCCAGTCACCAGAGGTAATTTTGAAGCTAGCACGAATGTTGTTTACATTTGTAGTACATTCTTATCTTATATGTTATCAGCAAACGTATTGAGTATCTCCTTAAGTCATAATTACTATTACTTTTACAACTAGTCTTCGGCTTGGGACAACAGAATTGCGCCCCCCTTGAATGGTCGTTTTGGTTCATGGGGCATCAGACATAATTTTTTTCCCTAATGCAATAATTATTTACTTTTCATTGAATATTCATAAAAAACTTAAATCAAGTTGTTTTTGGTGTGTAAATACATATAATCTTCGGCTTGGGACAACGAAACTACCGACCGTCTTGCATTCCTTTCTTGGTTCTTGGAGCAAAAGAATATAGCTTTTCTCTAATGCAATTATTATCCATTTCTCATTTAACATTCATAAACATTTGAACCATTTTTTTAGTGTAGATACAAATTATCTTCGTCTTGGGGCAACATAATTACGTCCCCCTTGCGTTTCCGTCATGGTTCATGGAACGTCAGAAATCAGTTGGTCCCTAATGCAATCATTATCCACCCTTCATTAAACATTTATAAAAATTTGAATACTTTATTTTTGGAGGGTAGATAAGGCACAAACATTGATTCTAACACCATGACGGCATAAGCAAAGTCAACAGATGTATCGACTGTTAAATGTACCATGTAAGTTGACGTTACATAGTTCCTTTGATTAATGAACTCAATATTTCTTCCTTATGTAAGAAAAAGAATAATACATTCATGTTACAGTCAAACCTGTGAACAAAGACCACTCTCGGGAAAGATATATTAACAAATACGAGTATTTAAACATTAATGTGGTGGTTCTATAGAATGAATTTTATTATAAATGACTATTTATATTCAATTTTATAATGCACATGGGAACAAATATTTCATTGGTATGTAACACATTATATTTTCTCAAATAAAATAAAAATAATTCAGTTGTTTTACTGCATTATAGTGAACAGCTCATTGACGATGTTTGGGGGTCTGTTAAATCATTGATTCATCTTGTCTTTCATTGTATCAATTGTACAGTTATTGTAGTATAAACGAATCTATACAGTGGAAACCCTCAAAACCGGTTCCTTTGTAAACCGGTTTCCCCTCTAAATCGGCCAATTGTTCTAGTCCCGACTTTATTACAATTAATAATTCAATAATCCCCTCTAAACTGGCATACCCCTTAAGCCGGCCAAATGACTCGACCGGTTTAGAGGGGTTCCACTGTATAAATATTTCTCTCACAAACAATAACATAAGCCTCTTAGGAAGAATGCTTAGCTTGTTGTCATGAATAGAAATAGACACAATTATGCTACAAATTGATACATCCTTGGCCGATGAAAACCAGTTTTCTAAGTGCGTTCAGCCAATGGCATATGCCCAGTTCAAGAGTTCACGAACCGTCTTCACGTTATAAAAACATTCACATTCAGTAATGGGGAAGTACATTTTTATTACGATATTAATTTGACACCCATCTCTGTATAAGCATTTAGCATGACGTCAAAAAATTAACATTTTTCTACGGTGGGTATATCAGATGTAATGAAAAAACCTATTATCAGTAATTTGGAACATAAACTCGTACATAAATATGTATCAATGCCCCTTGAGAATCCCAGCTTGTGATAATTAATATTTCCATCTCAGAATCTGAGCATTTACGAATTCATTTCTTCCAATTCGATGACAAATAATGATTATAGCCGATAGCCAGAATATCTGCAACTCAATAAACGTATAAATATAGTCTACCTACATGCACTAAGCATATTTTGGTTGGTTGGTTGGTTGGTTGGTTGGTCGCACTACATTTGCAATTTTTATTTTATGAAATTCGAACTTTTTAGGAGACAATGTTTGTTTCGGAGAATTTCGAGCTTTCGAATCAATATCAAGCATTGTTTGTAAAATTTTGTTTTGTAAATTCACCATACTCATTTGAGAAACATCGTACCGGTAGATCGGGACCAAAGTAAATGTTTACCACTAACAGAAGTGAAAAATCAGTTCCGCAAGTTTTATCAATGATGTTTTACATAAAGTCATTAAAATTGTTACACTTTTATTCTGTCTCCTTCGTCCTAGAAACTCATCCACTATTTCAATAGGTCAGACATATAGTCAGCCAGACTCTTGCTGCCTATTATCTTTGCTCAAGCACCCTTTATTAACGCTTGATGCACGTGAAAACAAAATTGGAGTGTAGGTTTATAACAAAAAAAAACACGAGTATGATTTATATTCTATGTGTCTAGCACTAAAAACAACATTAAAGCATAGGAAGATAGGAAAAAACAATACTAATTATGCAACTCATTGTTTTATTGTTTTTGTTTTTGCTTAATGAAATACTTAGGATAAGTTTTAATAATCGTTAATTGTTATTGCATTAAGTTGTCGCATGTTGATTTTGCGATAGTGTATCAAGGGAAGCAACTCTTGCAAATTATGAAATTCTTTCATAAGTTACAAGAACTATCATTCCCATATCTTTATATTTATATACAGTAAAACCTCGCTATTAAGACCACCTTATGTGCCTGAAAAAATGGTCTTGCTAAGATGAGATAGTCTCATTATCAAGTTCAAATATAAATAAGATATCTGGTCGTATAATGAGGTGGCCGTTATATAGAATCGGTCGTTAAGCGAGGTTTCACTGAACATGATCAGTCGTACAAATTCGAATTATCCAAATGCGATAGTCATGCATAATGTGGCATATTTCTGCATACACATAGCGAGTTAATTTTCGCAAAAGCTTTCGAAGTTTTCATGAAAATATTCTATCGTCCACTTAATAAGTGTATTTACTATCTAGTAAAGAAATCTTATTATGAAAAGTTATTAAATTTTCGCGAAAATGCCTTCGTTTTTCATGATAATGTGGTAGATTTTCGCAGAAATTTTCTGATTATCTTATGCAGAAATATGTCACCATACATACCAAAATATCATGCCATAAATATTCTGCTTTTATTACCAATAATTAAAATTGTCTTATTCAAGACGGTTTACGTCGCTGTTTCAGATGTGAGATAATGTTTTCTAATTATGAGAGCAATAAAACTGGACTCATCTTCAACAAAATGTGTCGTTAGACGCCAATTTCTGCCAAGCTATGACCAAATATTCATATGGAAGATCATTCATAACAAACATATTGGTTTAGATTTCCCATGAATATCGTCGGTAAAATGGCGAATTTATCAGAGTTGATAAATTATACATGCACCAAGGAGTCCCGCTACATCAAACATGAAATGTATGGTTGAACCTAGGTGACATTATGTATGGAATTCCAACACAAAGAGGTTTAATGTAATAATTACTGTTTACGAAGTCTTGTTTTGTTTATGATGATTGCTTGTGACACTTTGGTATTATTAAACTTTGTTACGTACAGTTCGATTTATATTTTGCCTCGCTACACGTAAAATGAGGCCAAAGGCGCTACTCGTATACTATCTGAAATGTTGTAGAAATCCCCAAAAAGTATCAGTTTTCAAAATGAAATATTTGAACGAAATAAACCTGTCATGAATGTATATGATATGAGTGAATAATTAGTATTTGACTTGACTTGATACGTTGACTGTAATTAACTTACAGTACCTATTGTTAAAGGCAGTAGATTATTGGTGTGTTTTATTTTTGAACAACACTTCGGGCTTTGTTTAAGCAAAGAGGGAGATATGGTTTTCAGTAAAACATGTATGCTTCGGTGGTTTGTTTGTTTTTAAGTGATACTGTCACTGGGTTTTTCAACAATTTTCACTTTATCCGTTTTCCTGGACTGTATACTAACCAGTACCAACTTATCATTCCACAAGGAGCCGGCAACTTCACCACATATGGAGGAAAACTGACATTTTTGTCAAATTTTCATAGAAGGGTATGACCTGCCGCGACCCGCATTTGAACCCAGATTGTCGGGTTACAAGTCCAGCGCATTAACCATTGAACCACGGTCGCGGCCTGAGTCTCGTTATAGTCTCGCTCATGAAATATTCAGGACAGACTACGCTGGCCGATTTTAAAAGCTGATTCGCGTATTCCGTACCCTATTTCTATCTTTGAAATATCGCATTTAATTTGTTCGCCCAGACTGATATTTTTTTCATGATTCTGTCCAATGTGTGCTATCGATCCTTCACGTTCTAAAAGTCTGTATCTTTCTGATTAGATTAAGACGCACGGATCATAAACTAGCTATTTTGTCTGTTATATAATCCTTCTTTCACATTTAATTAGATACAACCGTCGAAGTTTGTTGAAACGTTATTTATCGCGTAATCAACGCACTCGCAATTTTAAAAAAGTCTCAAAAAGTGCTTCAGTAGCATTGAGACAAGGAACTATGTTCACATTACCACAATCAAACACCCTTACACGGATAATTAAGGACAAAAAGGGTGGCGCCGTAAGGTTACTTAGCCTTCCGTATGGTAATACAGTAAAACCTCGCATGACAATCATCTCAGTATTACGACCACCTTGTTATAACGACCACTTATTTTTGGACCGGCTTTCAATAACTCCCCTATATAATTAAACTTGATAATGAGACCATCTCATTACTATGAGGGATTTTTCTGGTCTCAATATTAGGGTTTCACTGTATTTCCACGCCGTATCTTAGGTTCAATGAGTACAATAAACAAATTAGTGTAACAATAACAAAATTCCTGAATAGAAAAAGAAACAAATGTTTATTCGAGTTCACTAATTAGATAATTGGGATCTCAGAATAGAAACTAAGTATACAGGCTTACAAAAAACCTAAAGCATCAAAATAATCTATCACATTTTAAGCAGTAAACTTCAGTTTTCCTTCAGTCAAAGAGATTAGTACATAAGTATTGTGAATACTTTGGAATCGCGATAAAATTCATGCGTCTGCGGTTATAAAACTTTAGACCGGTCTAAAGGCTTGCTCAATTCCGATATTTTGTCGATTATTTTTTCAAGTTTATTATCACAGATCAATATGATGAAACTAATAGTGAATTATTCTAATTGCATAATTGAGCCGAATACATACATACAGAAATGCAAGTAATAAACAGGTATATCTTTTTCACACCAGAATGCATTGAGAATGATATTAAGATTTGAGCTAAACGACTGTTCTGAAGACTTAAAACCTCGGGGCCTAGTAACTGCAAGTCTCCATGTGCACTTAAAATTATGAAAAAAATATTGGTCGTAGTATGGATTCAGTGTTTTGATTGAACACAGCACGGCTCGCTCAGTCGGCAGGGCGCTGAAAATGTCATTTTTTTTCTTTTTTTTGTTATTTTTATGTGACTTATTGTCACCGGGGTTTAACGCCGTTTTTCAACAATTTTTCAGTTATACAGGGCGACCGGTTCACTTAAGCAGTTTACCTGAACTATATACTAACCAGTACTAACTTACCCTTCCACAAGGAGCCGGCAACTTCTCCACATATGGAGGAAAATCTACATTATTGTCAACTTTTCCTAGTAGGGTATGACCTCCCGCGACCGGGATTCGAACACGGATTTCCGGGTAATAAATCCAACGCACTAACCCCTGGACCACAGCCGCGGCTCAAATGTTCATTGATAGGACCCAGGACCAATACCGCTGTTACCTAGGTCCGTCATATTGAACTGAACATATTGTAGTCAAAGTCTTTTTCTCGCTCCTCCTTCATCTACGTTCTGTTTGATAGCAGGCAGTTATTCAATGAATCAGGAAGGAACATACTGGTGCTTTGTTGTTGTCGAGTGACACATAATTGACTGGAATTAAAATATTTCTTTACCAGATAGTAAAAGTACTTATTTAGTGGACGAAGATATTTTTTATGAAAATAAAACTTTTATTTTCACAAAAACCTTACTCGCTAAGTGTATGCAGAAATATGCCACCATTCTTATAAATTCTGCATGTTTTCCTTATTTTATAACTAAAAATATTTTTCGTTAAAAATGTCTTAAAACATACAAAAGTCTTAAAATTGGTAAGCACGGTATACTTATGATATTATTGCAATACGTTAATTAAGTCACCGTATGGCTTATACAATACATTATCTGTATTCCCGATATGTGACACGTTTTATATCACTAGATTTGCTGAATCTGTTAGAATATAATGGCTCCCTCAGGGGTAAAACCACCTCATTCATTTGACTATCGTTTCTCTCTATGATACTATCAAATAACGCTATATTTACCACATAGTACCAAAACCCAGACATCAAGATCATTAGAGCGTTAGTTCGGTGTTATTAATTGTGCCTGTCCTCCTATCAGATTTTGGCTCCGTGGAAGTGCTTGGTGTTAAGGCAACCTTAATTAAAATGTGAGACTATTTTAGCATCTATTACATTGTACAGAAAAGCACCATACAATAAGTGTCATTAGGATAATGCATAACTATTAAGAAGGTAAGAAACGGATTCGAGAGTCAAGTACGGTACCAGTTCACTTTGCTAGTTAACTTAATTACAGTAAAATGAAACCACCCAAACATCGGTCATAATAATGAGGTGGTTTCATTATCAAGTTGAATTATAGGGGGATTTATTGAAAGGCAGTCCGAAAATAAGTGGTCGCTATATCAAGGTGGTCGTAATATTGAGTTGGTCGCTGTTTGAGTTTTACTGTAATGTTATATTAATATATTACAGTTCAAACTTTCCAGTGCGGCCATCCGTTGCGCAACAACCTCCCAGCATGATTTCCCCACTGTACGATTTAACTATTAATTTAACCTCTCAACAACAACGTAATTTTGCATCAACCAAAGGGTGTTGCTTTGGAGAGGTTGCACTGTATGCAGCTGGAGAAGTATTTCTTATAGATAATGTAGTTGTTTTATTTCTTGAATTTATCATATTTGTTTTTCAAAAACGCCTTCTTGTATACTTATATCATACGGAACCTGTTGCTGAAATTGCGTAGATCTTTTGTAGTCCACTGGGAAACTTTCTTCATCTTTTTTGACAATTACAATGTAATGGATTTCTGTTAGTTACCCACAAATGTATAATTAAACCTTTGGTTGTGGGTTCAATGACACTTTTTTCTGTGTAATTTCGAGTTAATGATGAAAACATCGGATTCATTTTTAGTACTAGTTTCCAACGGAAAAGAAAACAATATGATGTTACTTATGAAAATGTTGTCAGCACTTGCAAATTAATGTCACGTGATCGAATGGGATAAAAAACAGTTATTTCCCGTACTTTCAGTCATAATATCTACTCTAACATCATTATGTAAATTCTTATTCCGTCATTTTAACCCATTTGTGTTTGTTTCCGACAACTTTGTTGTATCACTTAAGTTAACGATCTGTTTTTTAGTACACCGGAACAATTTGTCATAGAACATTTTATTGCAAATCCGGACCAGATTATAATGCTGTACGCATTATTCTCTTTGTTTCATTGTATGCCTCTTTCCTTGCTTCTACGGGCAGAGTATTACAACTAAAAGCGTAAAGGCTTTGATGGTGGTTCAGGTCCAGTACGCTGCACGAATAACCCAGCGATCCGAGTTCAAATCCCGGTCGCGGCAGGTCATACCCTTCTATGAAAATTTGACAAAAATGTCGATTTTCCTCTATATGTGGAGAAGTTACCGGCTCCTAGTAGAAGGTTTAGTTAGTACTGGTTAGTATACACTGTGTATACCCCATGTATAATTAAAAAAATGTTGGAAAGGGCAGTCATGTTTGTTTCTGGAAAGTTTTGGCAAACTTCTTTATCTAAACTTAAATTTAACCCACTGGTTAAATTTAACCAATGATCGTATAATTCGGTGCTGGTGATTATGAAATTGGGGTATTTTTGTATATCTGACCGCTATATTTGACTATGATTTTAGAGTTTGCAGAATTCCTTCATATCAAATCGTCGTTAACACGATTTTATGCATTGAATTTTTAGCGTCGCCTATTTAGTTCGCTCGCTTAGAGATGTCAATCTTGAGTCACAGAGGGCTTAACATCGAAATTTTACTGTAATTGTTAACCACTGTTAGTCTGTTACCCTATAGAAGCGCATCTTTCATTAACATTCTCTTATAAATAGCATTATTATCGAGTTTAATAAAGTTGGAGGGCAGTTCGCGATTCGAATTGCGAACTGCAAACTGCGTTCTGGAACACAGTTCACGATTCGAATTGCGAACTGCGAACTGCGTTCCAACTTTATGCAACTTAATTACTGACTTATTAAAACATGAAACTTCCAAGGTCGTTTTTTGGATTCAACAAAATTACAAAACAAAATTAAAAAGCATAAAAAAGTAAAATCTATTACGGAATTGATAAACTAAATGATGTTATAATGTTATAATATAAGTGATGTTGGCTCTTTATTGTTCAGATGCTGTTTTACAATAAACGATTTGCAAAGTGGCTATCACTTATCTGTATATAAACAAATTCTTAGATCTAAGCGTTGTAGCATTTTGCTAATGAGTATAAACATGTGGTACTTGCAATGAACAAAACATTTTACACAATCGTAAAACATGCGCAATAGTCAAATAAGAAACAGAACTTATATTACATTTTTCTTGGAATATATCATTCAAGCTACAATTCTTCGTAGCAGCCTATACCATTCATTCCTTTGTACTTTTGTATGAGATAGGATCTTTCACAGTCATAAGTTTTGTTAGACTTTTCAAAGCGGTTGCTTTCGTCCTATGAATTCAGTTAAAATATGCCTTTTTGATAAAAAGAATGGTCGAAGACTCTAGCCCTGAATGTGGCGCATGTATTTCCTCGAAAGTCTCACTGTGTTTGACACACCAAATGGTATGTGTCAGCCACTAATTCATGTAAGGAATGTATTCGTTACTTGTGATTTGGAAGAAGTAGCCAGCTATTACTGTTTGTAACATTGTGAGGCTTTTGTTTGTCAACATATCGTCATACTTAACTTGCTTATGGTGTAAAATCGTACATGAGGGGAAACAATTTATAACTGTGGGAAACATTATATGATTAGCCGCATTCGTGTTACCCAATGATAATGCAGTAGATTGTTTGATAAACTTTGGTGTCTGCATACATCTAAATTAATGTCTCATGTTATGTATGACTTGGATTTTTGAGAATTTCAAGTGTTGTTGACGCTGTAATTTCAATGCTTACTAACTCAGTTTTTGTCCAAAGCAATCTGATTCACCCAAAACCTAATTCACAGTCCTCATTTTAATGACTCCCCGGATAATAACTAAATATTTCAGTTCTCTGTAATTGATTTATATACCTCCCGACTCATCTTTGATAGCGAACAGCATAGTGAAGATATGGTTTCAGCTATCCTGTGTCAGATGTGCGTATTATGTATAGCGTGAATATACTGAATCTTTCAAATTGTCAAATACAACATTAATTAAGTGTCTTAAAGCACTAATAGCACGTTCATTTGCATAAATGTTAAAAAACCGACCCGCTAAGACCAAACGCTTAGCTCTATAAATTAAGCGTTTTGGCCTACGGACTTCGATTTTATGAGTTCGAACCCCCTTGGAGTTGCTCATGTTCTCTGTGATGATTTAGTAGAAAACATTCTGTCTAAAGGCTTACGTCGTCCACCACTGATCTGCTTTATTCATATGGAGAAAATTTTACATTCGGAGAACAAGGTTACTTATGTATTGGGACAAAATCCAGAAAGTTTCCGCCGGTGTATAACTAAAAGATTGTAGTATATAAGCGTAATCCAAAAAGTACTTGTATCAAATAAAAGAGCACACAGACTAAAGAGACTCGATTATATTTCAGCAATGAAATACTTGGAAACCCTGTAAACAGGTTCCTCTATAAACCGGTTTCCCCTCTAAATCGGCCAAATGTTCTGGTCCCGACTTCATTACATTTATACTTCAATAATTCCCTCAAAACTGGCATCCCCTCTAAACCGGCCAAATGACCTGGTCCAGACTCGACCGGTTTAGAGGTGTTTAGAGAGAACCACTGTATTTCGTACAATTTAAACGTGTACTCTACAGGTAATAGACGATTTCATCGCAAAGATACTACGAGCCGTTCGCAACAACGTGGTAAGGATTCGGGAATTATGCAAAAGTATACTGATAAAGGCTATTTTTGTTCCATTGCTCGCGTCTAAATTGTATGCATATTATCTGGGCTAGCAGGCAGTTAGCATATAAGAAACATCGTAACACCAGACGATCATAACCATGTTTTTGATTTTACGGATTTCAAGTTTCGAAAGTAGACTCAAAAGTTAGTATTTCCTCCCCCGGTGGCTTGTTTTCCGATGAAACTATTTTGTAAAAAGAAACTGTGGTTTGCTGCATTTGACAATTCATTACAGTCTGTTTTTATCTCATTTGTAGGACATCAGTTGTCGAAATAATCCCTTTCGCATACAAAAATAAGTATTTATGAGTTTGCACGTTCATTCGGTCATTTTAATCTTGAAATGAATCTTGAATTAAATGTAGGATTTCAGTCCAACTTGAATAGCTAAGCAATAGTGTTTAAAATATAAAACAAACACGAAAACAAGTGAGGATAGTACGGAGCACCTAAAGTGACATCCTACGCATATGTTTTAACTAGTACCATTCTCTTTTATTTCGTTTTTACGAAATAACAATACGTAATTTCGAATTAGTATTTCGTTTATACAAAATATTATTTCGTATTTGTGAAATATCATTTCGTTTTTACGAATTAGTATTTCGTAATTACGAATCAGTATTTCGTAAAAACGAAATATCTTTAATTAGTAAGTACGAAATAAAAAAAGAATGCCACAAGTTAAAATATAAGTGTAGAATGTCACATTAGGGGCTCCGTAGGATAGAATATCATAAATTTGAATAGCAACAACTCTTGGCTAACACTTTTAATGAAGTAATTTTAAATTGGGCAGAGTTTGAGACATAAAGCGTTTGTCGATATTTTTTGCATACTGTTGAAAAATGTGAAATGCCGGAAAAAAAAATAATCAGATTTAAGCTGGAAAAACAAAACAAAATGGAATAGGCCACTTATAGTCAATATCATATGCTGGTAGTAGCCGCAGCTCTTAAATGAAACGGCGGGATTAAAGCTACGCTAGAAGCATTACCAAATTAAATACTGTATACTTCTAAATATTGGCGCCCGTTTTACGATTTTAGCGGTCGACAAAGGAACCGCCAAATCTAGATCACATGTATCTAGCCATTGAAAACATCACCAAAAAACAGACAGCAACTGTAACTCTTGCAATCCAGAAACAAACCATTACTATAGTACTTGTTTATGAAAGCAGGATATGGGTTTGTTTCGGCAGTTGGCAATGAAACCGACCATTCTATAAAACGCCAATTCAATACCATCTTAGAAATGGCAAATTTTGCATCGGCAGAAATAAAGAAATATATAGTAAAATAACTTGGTTAATTAACAAAGCTCGGGAAACCAAACTATCTGATGTGCATGACCGTCGGGCATGTTAATGTTCAATTTCATCAAATATTACGGAAGTAATCAAACATGTTTTTTTTCTCTTCACACATTTATGCTATAATTATGGTAAGGCAATCAGTATTTTGTTTGAGGCTTGTATCTTAAATAGAAACTAGTCATTGGATAAATCATGCAAAAAAAACTATCGGCAAGCATATTCACGGGAAAAAGATAATAACCGGTGTGCATTAAGGATTCACAAAATTTTGCTAAAGTTTGGAAGTAATATAATTGAACAGTAAGTACAGTCGTACCTGTGAACAAAGACTACCCTTGGGGACGACAAAATGTGGTCTTTAATGTCAGATGGCTTTTATTCGGAGGTCAGTTTGTTCTAAATAATCAATGGCAGTTTTTCAAAGAATGGCCTTTATTCGCAAAGTAGTCTTTATTCGAAGGTGGCCGCAAACACAGGTTAGACTGTATACGTTCCCTGTAGGAATTTCCTTCTTCTATGTTTTAGAGAATATACTTATATTTAGAACTCCATTAAATGCTTTTAGACAAATTTGTCAAAAGAATTGAATTTATTTCTGGAAACTGCTACTACATACGCCACCTAATTTAATCGACGAGTGTAGTGCAATACAAATTGTTCTATTCCATAACACACACTGTGAGATGGATTGTTTTACTTGCTATTCAATAAACTTATATTCAAACCCAAAGACAGTCCTTAATTATATTTATTCGTTAAGCCTGAATTCTTTTTCCAATTGCATTTCTATAAGATGATGACTCACTGGATGGACATGAAGCAACTAGGTATTTAATCGGGCACCAAGCGACCCACCGCAAATACGAGCAAAATAATTGCATCAGCTCCGGAAAAGATGTCTGACAAAACGTATGACAAAAGCTTTGCTCTTAATATAGTAAGGGATTTCACGCAATGTGTGGCCCTTTCATATTTTTTTGATGCTATACAAAGAGTCAGCGCCAAAAAGTACCCATATTCGTTTTCGTTTAAATAGACTTTTGCACTCACCCCATCAATTCAGGTCTGTCGTTGTCCCAACTTGGTTCCATTTTTTTATGTTGAAAACTGGATAGATTACTCCGCTTACTCTTGTGTGTCTTTCACTCTTTTGTTATGAGGCATTTTGCGTCTTCCTTGCCCGATTGGTCCTCGTCTTTTCAATGCTTTGAAAGGGTCGACATGAGTGTGGCATAACCATTTTCATTTTTACACGCGACATGCAAAAAAAACATCGCGAAATTTAGTCTCACTTAATACTACAAGTACGAGTACAAACGGCTTTACGGTTTTATCTGCTCGGCAGTTGGCTTCAAGTCTTCCTATTTGTTTTCATCATCTTTAATAAGCTAACCATGGGAGTTATATTAAGTTACTTGATGACATGATAAATGTTGGTATAAGACCTATTAATCGACTCAATGTAATTATGATTGTTCACCTTATAATACAGAAAGATATTGTCCTTGTAAGGAATAAGTTCGTGAACTTTTGAACCGAATATTTGTCATTGGTGGAAATCTGTTGCTGAAAACATTTTAATCATTACCGATATAACAAATTGTTATAATGCCAGCTTCATGTACATTCATTTTAATGTAACATTTTAACCAGAGGGATCATATTCTTTGTATGGAGTGTGTATATGTTTTGTATTCCATATTAACTTAGAAAGACCCCATTTGAAAAAAAAAGTTCCATTAAGCTATCCTATGGACTGTCTTTGTTCTGACTTCGCAACATGCAGTTCTTACTTTCGTTGAAATAAGGCAGCGATATATGATACGTATTTAGTAAGATTTTGAAGAACAGTAATATAATCCGATAAAAGCAGTGCATTTTCTTCGGAACGGTTTTAAATATTTCTTCAATATATTCACACTTGGTAGACCAATAAAACCAAAATAATGGTTATAAAACCTATTTTTGTTACCAAATGTGGTCTTAGCATCAAGGTTTTACTGTATAAATATAGTAAATACTATAAGTACTTAATACTGGATGTCTAACCATGTCTATATATGTACAGTACAACCTCTCAAAAGCAACATCCTTTGGGAGAAGCAAAATTATGCTGTTGTTTAGAGGTTGTTGCTCTAAGAGATTAAATCAGTAATTATATCGTACAGAGGGAAAAATAATGCTGTTGTTGCTCAAGAGGGCCACTCTGGAGAGGTTGCACTGTATAATGTTCATAATGATTGTAAAGTCAAACCTGTGTCATACGATTTTATCATTCAATCAAGATCAAAGTCTGTAATACTTGTTTATTATAAGATACTAAAGTTGTAGAACATTCAACAGATCTGAAACATGAAGTTGTTCAATTATAAAACCTCACATATCGACCATTTCAATATTACGAACACCTTGTTATAACGACCCCTTATTTTCGGGCAGGCCTTCTTCAATAACTCCCATATAATTTAATTTGATAATGAGACCACGTTATTATAACGATCGTTTTTTCGGGTACAGAAGATTGTCTTAATATCAGGGTTTTATGGTATATTTATTTTCTATGTTAACGATTACTTGTTACATCAATGTGAACCGCTTACACTAACATCTTGTTGTGGTACAATGCCAAGATGTTCCATTTCTGTAAGAGAGTGTTTGAAAGCATTTCAAAAATTACAGGATTCTGTAACTACAGTTTATTGCTCAATCTCCGTTCATATTAAGATTGATTGTAATCAAGTCATAAACAGGATGTTTTCACGCAACACCGTTCATTAAATGTAGCTCTACCAAAACTTACAGTTGGTTTATATCATAAAAGCCACTTTTTGCTTGTTAGTTTTTCTATGTCTTCATTAGCGACCATTACTCGATGTATGCCATGAAGCTTAAAAGTACCGTACACATACGTCAAAGTTGAACATTTTCAAAACAGAAACCAGAAATCTTAACCGTGCCGTGAAAACAATAAAAACCAGTACGATCTGGACCTGGGAAAAACGGAGGTTCCGGAAAATTCCGGAAAACTTTTAACCATGCGTACAGAGATGGTTTTGTAACATTTATTTCAGAACTTCTGATCCGTTGATGTTTGGCCCAATGTACGGCATGTTTTGAATTGACGTAATATGTTTATTGGGAGTCAAAACCGCATCATTCATAAATCTATTCATGCACATTAAATCATATTTTTAAAGTGTTCTGTGGAACCTTACGTGGTTGTCATAACAACTACTTGTATCAATGATGCTTTGTAATTATGATCATGTTATAACAAACAAAGAGTGCACGTATACCTGCGTATTCTACGATTTAGATAAATATTGAAAATGATACACGTCCAGTCTCAAAACTCTACAAACAATCCTCGTTTATCGTTGTTTTCCTTGTCCACATTCTGTTTTCTTCTAGATTTCTACTTCTGCTCATTTGCTGACTGGTGTACCTCGTCATTTTATGTTGTAAATAGGTCCTGAATAAAGTTTTCCAGATCAACCACTCGATTTTTTATCACAAGTCTTTGAATACGGCAGTCATATTCTTAGTCCACAAATTAATGACTCCCTCGAGAACAGCCCCCATTTCATTTGTCTTTCGTTCCTGTCTTTCAAAGCTACCAAATATTGTTATGTTTACATATGCCTAATCCGAGGCATCAAGAATTCTAGAGTTTTTTTTTTGGTGTTATTTACTAGGTCTTGTCGATATCAGAATGTGCTGTAAAAATGTGGCAGTTGAAATTCTTTTTTATGATTCTAATCACAGGAACCCATATCACGACTGCTGTGCAAGATCATTTGCATATTATGCAATGTGCACTTAGACCAAATGTAAATTGACAGTCGGCGGGAACATTGCCGTCGAGCTAAAAAATATTCAGGAAGCAAAGTTCTTATGTACTTTCATAATAACTTAGAGAATTTTCATCTACAAGCAGGCGCTATAACGGAAGAAATGTTATATTTATGGTAAGTGCTGCACGCTATCAGGCCTTGTAATCGTGATAAATATACACATTTGAAGAACAGCTTCAAGTGTAAACAGATCAATGGAATAAATGACACTGCTATGTTGTGTTGTTGTTGTTCCACAGAAGTTTTGTGTTTTCTTACTTTTCCCTTCTGAGAACAGCCGGCCAAGCTCAACAGGGCGAGCATTTGGACAACGGACCTCGGGTTCTTGACCTCGAAAACTACGCGTGGCATAATTATGTTTTCTGTGCCGAATTTCACCAAGACATTACATCTAAAGCCATTTGTTCTCCACCGCTGATTTATCATGTGGGGACTTGGTCGTTACTTGTGGATAAGCAGGTCAGTACTGGCACAGAATCCAGGAGAACGAGCTTGGTTAACCGCCTAACAGTACAGAGATATTCTTAAAACCCAACAAATTCACATTAATTTTTATTCCCTTCTGGTGGTCTAGTAGCTTGCTTAATAGTGTCAAAACTGTCGTTTCGTTTTTATATTCTTTTAAATGAAGCCATCCATTAATGTCAATATCCTAAGAACTCAACAAGCCAATTCAAATTATTCTCTTACCTTTCGTCTGCTTTTTATCTGTGGAATATTTCTCTATACTTTACTAGATTAATTGATTACTGTTGGCCAGTACACTCAACGATTTAAAAAACAACTGAAGAACCAGTTCGGAACATAGGGTTGACATTGCTTGGAAAGATAAATGTAATTTGTATCTATACGATGTCACTAAAACTTGAGTCATTAGAATATAAGAGTGACATAACAAACTATGACGTAACTATGACGTAACATAGTTGGATTATATTCAAATTTGGAATACAATACAGCCTTATGACAGCAATTTACTTACTTTAATGTCTTCCGATTCT
Source organism: Lutraria rhynchaena (assembly GCA_008271625.1). Taxonomy (NCBI): domain Eukaryota; kingdom Metazoa; phylum Mollusca; class Bivalvia; order Venerida; family Mactridae; genus Lutraria; species Lutraria rhynchaena. The sequence continues at coordinate 887,402 of VIBL01000092.1, forward strand.
TTATGGATAAAATACACTGAAATATTCCTGCTCTGGGTATGATTTCAATATGCCGTTCTTCTATCACATACACCCGAATTGCAGATCTTGTAGTTTGAAGGGAAGGTACCAACACAATGAAGATATGGGACTTTTTTCTACGCCCCTCTAATGCTCAAACCATCATTAAAAGTGGGGCTTTGCGAATACGTGACTGGTTAATGCAAAATCTACCGTCCCAAAATTTGTTTCAGCGAGTTTGATACTGTTAAGGCATAAAACAAAAAATGCCCACCTACCTACCTACCTTTTGCAAACGAATACATTTTAAGTTTGGCCTTATGCACGTAGTTTACCATGTTGAATAAACTTATCTGCTTCTCCTAACTAGGGCATTGGTTCTACAGATCCAAGGTCGCGGAGCATGTTCTCTGTGAGGATTTGGTATAATACATTGGGTCAAAAGCCATTGGTCTCCTCCGCTGCAAATCCATGTGGAGCATTAAGCAGTCACTTGCTGGTTCAGAAAATTATAAAAGTTTACATTTTAAATGTTGTGAATTAGACAATATGTTGTTATTCTCGAATTGCATTGCCTTCCTATTTGATCAAATAAATTTTCCTTGACTGATAAAGTTGGAGCGAAGATATTGTGATAAGAAATTACAAATACTTCGCAAACGAAATTCGAACCACAATGTGAGTGTCTATGTTTAAGCAAAGCGGCTCTTTGAGGTGTTACTGAGAAGAGAATACTGTATAACCTCTCTAAAACAACACCTTTTGGAAGACGAAATATTATGTTATTATTGTTGTTGAGAGGTTGTTGCCCTAGAGAGGTTAAATTAATAGTTGAATCGTACAGTGAGACAAAATCATGCTGTTGTTTAAGGGAGGCTGTTGTTCAAGAGAGGGCCGCTCTGGAGAGGTTGCACTGTAATCTGTTCTAGATCGATGCTTGAATGACAGTTTTATACCTTCTAATCATCTGTATTCTCTGCATGTTATATAATATCCGGATGATAGAAGATCTAAAGTGTTCTGCTGACTGAAGCCGATTTCTATCAGCAATCTCTATACAGAAGTGTTACAATTTGCAAGAAAAATCACAGAAAACATTTTATTTATTACGCGCATATTTCATGACGGAGAGTGTTTGTTTATTTTCGGTAGTAAGGTTACAAAGTCTTATCGCTTAAATAGTAACAAAACTCAGAATTTAAACGTAATCGCGAGATAAAAATGACAACGAAATGCACATTAAGAGAAAAACAAAAGCATTAATTTTTTTGCATGGCAGATGGAAACTAAAGGAGACTCAGGCATATGAAATACTTTTCAAACATTGACAGTGATGGATAACGAACGACAACTCTGGATAGAGGTTGTATGATCAGTGTAAATAAATTTTCATTCCCCGTTCGTTTGAACACTCATCAATGTAATTATGATTAAGCTCATATCAAATTAATGACTTTCAAATTTGACAACTTGTCAAAAACGTACTCTTTAGTTGGAGAATAGAAGAGTGTACATTTTATTATTTAATTTCCGTTTAGTTCACGAATTCTTTCACACTGGTCTTCAACAATTTGAGATGAGGAAATAGATGAAGATTTCGTTTCCTTTGATGAATTACATAATTACGAATAAAACATTTTAATGAACTCACAATGGTAATTTTTCTATTCTGTTTTATTTGGAATACAATATATCCACAACACTAAGACTTTAATTGGGCGTCTTAACCCTCACGTATAAAGACCACAACGTTTTAAGGCTGTATTGATACAGTGAAGCAGAGTTTTACGACCATCTCAATATTACGACCTTCTCATTGTTTTAATGACCATGTGCTTGGACTTGTTTTCAATACAGTGGAACCCCTCTAAACCGGTCGAGTCCGGGACCAGGTCATTTGGCCGGTTTACAGGGAATGCCAGTTTAGAGGGGATTTTTGAATTATAAATGTAATGAAGTCCGGACCAGAAAATTTGGCCGATTTAGAGGGAAAATGGTTTATAGAGGAACCGGTTTACAGAGTTTCCACTGTGTTTACTTGATATTTTAAATAACTAGACCAATGGGGTCTTAGGGGTTGTAAATATCGAGGTTATACCGTACTTTACATTGAAGCATTAGCTATGTAGTCTACAGTCAAGACATAAAACTGTCAGTGTGATGCATCACTTCAAAATACATCTATCATACATTTTGTATCAGATACAAATATTATAAAGGCGAATAAATAACAACTTGAAACAGGTTCAATTCTCGTAGAACCTTTGATTCGTTCCGATAATAAAGATTGTATCATCAAGTTTGAATGGTTTAATTGTATTTCGATCTTTTGCATCAGACAATAGTAGAAGATAAAGCTCTTGGATTCTCCAATTTAAACGTATCTATGAAACAAGCAGTAGGTCTGATTTAGATGGCATTCAAATAGTGTTCATATAACATAAATGAATCAGTTGTTGGATGGTTGATAATAGTTCGGTCTGCATGATTGTGCGATTGCCTTGTACTGCACTGCATAAACATGACTGAATATAAGTCATCTGTCTTTACATCAGCCTCGACCATGGTCCAGTGCTTAGTGCGCTGGACTTGTAACCTGGAGATCAAACAAATAAACCGTCTTATTATCGAGTGTTTCCGAGGAAAAGGTAAATATCGAAGATAATACGGAAGAAGTACGTTAAGCGACAGTCTCAAACACACAATACAGCCTAACTGATAACTTCCGTGAACACCAGCATGTGTCTAATAAAAAATATGGTTGCTGTAACAATAAATCTAGAAATTGCTCGGTCTGTTTCCGCCCATTTCCGTATTTTGTACGGTCTGTGGTGGAAATCGTCCTGTTCACGGTGTTTAATTCAGTGGAATTAATTCAGGAGACATTGGGTTTCTTGGTGAAGTGTAGCGACAATAAAATCGTTGTTTTATCCACCTATTGCGGTTGGAAATCTTAACTAACGATTTCTCGTGTCTTAACACTGATGAGTAGTTGTAATTTGCATTTGCTTTCTTTCGCTTCTGAAAATAATTAATTGGTAAAAAATCCTTTAATCCATTTCGCTGGCTTTCTCCAAACACATTTTAAGAAGCAATTGGACGGTGTACGAACTCACAGTTCTGTATTCAAAAGGCTGGTCCAATTGTAACATCCTTAAAACTAGTGATTCAAACATTGAACTTCTTTTGGAAAAGATGAACTAATATCAAACAGAATATTTATCTTACTTATCAACTCACGAATTATCAGAAAGTTTCTGCACGATAAAAGTTTTTGTTTCAATTGTTTTTGGTGTAATTTAGAGCGATGAATCGACGCGCAAATCAAATTGTCAACCGTTTAGAGTGGAACCCATCTAAACAGGTCGAGTTCAGGACCAGGTCATATGGCCAGTTTAGAGGGGATTTTTGAATTACGTATATTTTCTTTGAATTCGTATAAATATAATTAAGTCAGAACCAGAACGTTTGGCCGATTTACGAGTAGAGGGGAAACCGGTTTATAGAGTAACCGGTTTAGAGGGTTTCCACTGTATTTGTGAAATAAACTAAAGGCATGCATGATACTCTGAACTCTGTAGATTGGTATCAAGGTAAACGACAATGCGGTTGGTGCAATGTTTAATTTTTCGTTTTGGGAACATACAGATATTGCTTTATAAATTAAATGGGTAAGCTGACGAAGTAAAAAAGCAACACCTGGAGAAGAGGTTAGGTATAGACTATGAAAAGATACCATGAGAAACATTATGAAAAAAGTGACAGAATTAAAAGGAATTTGAATGTTTGGTAGCTTCTATACGTATATATTTTGATTATTAAAACTGGTACAAAAAGACGGCAAAATAAAACCAAACAACATAATGACGAAGAGTTTTGTTTTTGCATCAAGCGTACTACACTGCACACGTGACTGATCCGTAGCTATTGGTGCCAAAGAATTTTCCAAAGAAATATGCACGGAATATCTCGTTTATGCCTTAAAATGACAGTTTGGCAAAACTCCTCATATCAAATAAATCATTCACGCGAAAGGCATTTATTGAATTGAATCGTATTCCAACGAATTGAAGCATTTCAATATGATCCTTCCCTCAGACATATTGAACAAAAATTTAGCATCACATCAACAGACATGAGACTTGTGGACGGAATCTTATACTTTTTGCTTTGACATAAGTCTGATGGGCAATCCATTCTTTCATTTATCTGCATCGTATTCTAAACGAAACGTTCAAACTGGTAATCCCAGCCCCAATCTCATTATACAGTAGAACTTTTCTAATCCGAACTTGCTCGGACAGACAAAAATGTTTGGATTAAAGAGGTTTTCGGAATACAAAGGTCCCTGATTCCAAAAAAAGACTTTTAGCAATGGTGATTTTTTTTAAAATACGTATTAATAAAAAATCGGGACCAGCTGATGTGTTCGGTTTTGAGAAGAGTCCGGTTCGGATTGGAGAGGTCCGGATATACAGCTTACAAAAACAGAAAGACCTTCAATATGGTTCGTTCCATTTCATATAAAATATTAAAAACTTACCATCTGCGCTAATCATTACTTAATGTTTATATAATAACTTGCCAATGATAAGTCATGCTTTGTCAGTTATTAGATTAATCATATTTTGATTACAAGCACTTACTCCACAGAGTAATGATTCTCATGGGGTCAATCAGCTATAGCTTTCTAGATTTGATTTGTTTTCTGATATCTTATGACGTGATGTTAATAAAAAAACCAACAATACACTCACCATCCCAATTATAACAATATAATATCATATTGTCTTGATTTGTTCACGTCTCGACGGCACATACAGTGCAACCTCTACGAAGCAACACATTTTGGGAGAAGCAAACTTATGTTGTTGTTGTTTTTGTTGAGAGGTTGTTGATCTAGAGAGGTTTAATTAATACTTTAATCGTACAGAAGACAAAATTATGGTGTTGTTGAATGGAGGTTGTTGCTCATCAGAGGGCCGCATTGGAGAGGTTACACTGTGTATGGTTCTTTTCTTCCAATGATATATGTCGACGTATGTTTGTAGCGTCTGGTCAAAGGTTACAGGCCTCTATTTAGTTCTGTTCTGTGAGTTATGGTAATTATGTTCTGTTATCGTGGGAGTTGGTAGTAAAAATTAATTCCCTTGGATGTCAAATACAACAAGATCAACCACTCGACCTAGACTACCAGTTACGCACAGATTTTACACGATACGTTAAAAAACGGGACGCCTCCTTTGAATAGTCTGCTGAAAATAACCCACGAGATGGAGAGTAAATAAATACAGTGCTCCCTCCCGTAACGACACCTCCAAAACCGATTCCCTCTATGAAACGACAGTAAAAGGCACACATACACATAATAAAAAACACCGAATGTATCAATTTCCTCCGAACAACAACTCTCTCCAGAGAGCAAACTTGTCGGAGTCGCAAAAAAGTGTTGCTCTTTGGAGGAAGTTGTTGTTCGGAGGGAGCACTGTATTATGCTAAATTAATTGGTTCAACATGATTAAGCCTTTGGTTACTTAAAGCATAATAATAATAATAATAATGATAAAAACATACAATCTTTGTGTTATGACAGAAATATGATGTTCAAGCGTATACACGTGTTAAACGTCAACTATACAATACGGCACATGGCAGTCTAGTTGCACAATAAAACCCTTGAAAACCGGACCCCTTCCCGACTAGGACAAAAGTTTTTAAATAACTATTGATTATAAAAGAGTAAAAAAGGACTTGAAAAGGCGTCCGATTTTCAGGGGATTCCGGTTTTGATGGAGTCCGGTTTTGAGGCGTTATTCTGTATTCTTTTTCTCAGGGGGCGTTGTTTGTTAATGTGATTTTCCCATGTTCCTTGACCTACTTTTACGTTCATCACAACAGACGAATGACACTGTTTATGCATTTTTTCGCAATACTTGTAACATGTTTTAATGTATTATCAAATCACGAGTGTTTAGAAAAACAAGCTCCGAAATAGATTAATGTTTAGATGGAATAACAAAGTAGAAATAAGGAAAGTAACTTATTTTCAGCATTTAAAAACAGGTCTTGAAGCCACAATTACACAAACTATATTTGGTTCGAGACTATTGATTTAAATTGAGTCAAATCTTCATAATGTGACTATGATGAAATGTTGTATTATAAAGTAAACAAATATTTTATCGAATTAATTGAATTTTACACTATATGGATACCCAATTCCATAGGGCGTCGTAAGTGTCAAACTTGAATAGACATTCTGCCTTTATATATGCACGCTGTCTAAAAACAAATTGCAAAACCTAAAAGGTATTATATTTCTATCCCTGAAAATATGCACAAGGTGAATTATGCAACTTGTATGATTATTTTGGGAAACAAGTTACTTTGAAAGGTTAAACTAATGCATACAAATGAACATTCCTCTTGATCACGTGACTACAAACAGCATTCAGCGAAGAAATTCACTAGCAGTACTAAAAAGCTGTTGTTTTAAATAAATTGGAATTGCACTTCAATCCTAGAAATGTTTAATGAGTGACATTGGGCTATTTCAGTTTGGAATATAAGAATACACAATCGGGTAATTACGTGCAATCACTTTACGGTGTAAAATGTTACTGAGGTAATCACAGAGTCCAATTAACTTGTAATGTTATCTTATGTAGTGCAATATTATAAATTACGTCGATTCTATACAAACAAAACAGTAATTAGATTGGGAGTATTCGCAATCTTTAAAAATATCTAAAAAGTCCAGACAATTATCTGTTGGGATTCGTTCTCTGACATGAAACAGAAATGACATTTATTTGGCTTTTTCGTGTATTTGAAAATATATTAAGTTAAGTTCATAAGTCCAAATGTTTTTTTTTTCTAATCGATTCAAATGGTATATTGTATGGTAACAATGTAAAATATTGGTGACTACGGTTCAACTTCTCCAAAGCAACGCTCTTTGGGAGAAGCAAAATCATGTTGTTGTTCAGAGGTTGTTGCTCTAGTGAGGTTAAATTAATAGCTAAATCCTACAGTGGGAAAAAATCGTGCTGTTGTTGAAAAGAGGTTGTTGTTCCAGAGAGGGCCGCTCTGGGGAGGTTGCACTGTATGTTTAAGTTTGGTAATCATATCATGACTTATGAAACGGATGTCTAGTCGGGAGGTCGTTGAGAGTGAAGAAAGATAGAATCTTTTACTTTATGTATAAAACAATCAAGCAAAGTGACTGTATTGTTTCCGAATAATAAGTTAATGAATATTACATAAATTCACATTCAAGTATTGTCTATGTACTAATCGTTATTCCCGGAACGTCTATAAAATATTCAACTCCTCTAATGGCATTTCAATTTAAATTATTATTTGAAAAATGAAAGCAATTTATCATGTCATCTATGAAACATGAATATACATTGTATATCTTACTAATTGCAATAGTCCTGAACAGTACGGCCATACGTATTCACGGCAATTTTGTGTGCAGTGTTAGTCAAGTTTGAAAAGGCGTCGATCCTTTTCTGCATAGATCAGAATAGAACACAATATTTATTTTTTTTATTTGAACTATCATCCAATAAGGTAAATACATACATTTCATGTAACATTTAAATATCAATTATGAATAATATTACTTGCAAACTAAATTATAATTATCAGACAATTCAAATAATTCGCAATACATAGATTCAGACATACACTATGAGGTCAATTCTGCGGTAAATTCTATCAAATAGGGTATAATGAAATAAGTAAAAAGTTTTAACGTGGTATAAACAGAATGATTTAAAGCTAAGTAAATAATGTATGAAATAAAACAAACAAAATAAAAGATTCACATTTACCTTGTTAGTCTTGTTAGTCTTCTACAAGAAAATGTTAAAAGAAAATCAAACATATATACTAATAGAAATGCCTGACGCCCCACACTTATTTTCAAAGAAATCAGATTCGCCCATTTGGCCGGCTTAGAGGGGATGCCAGTTTAGAGAAGATTTTTAATTATAAATGTAATGAAGTTGGGACCAGAACAATTGGCCGATTTAGAGGGGAAACCGGTTTATAGAGGAACCTGTTTACAGGGTTTCCGCTGTACTTTGTTTCTACCTCTTCCAAACCGTTGCACATCAAATATTTTTTTAAATATCATTATAAATATATTTGATGTATATCTTAAGCTAATGTATGTAAAGTTCAACACTGTTATTTCTAATTTAAAACATTCAGCATGGAACTAGGAAGCGTTAGATGTTTCGTTGAGTATGAATGCCTGTTTGTTCTACATTTTGTGAACCTTGATCAATAAGCTTAGGCTAAGAGCTGACACGTGCAATCGTTCCTATCAATAATTAGTGTCATGTATTACCCATAGGAAGTTTAAAGCATTTTTATTCTCCTGAATAATCGTTTTTCCCTTGTAACACAGATAAAGCCTACAAATTGTCGCCGAAGTCTTTCCACAGACCTGCTGTAATGCTCAAAGACAAACTGTGTCTCTTAAATAACGTTTTGTAACATAGTTTCACGTTATAATAATTTTAATAATGCCTTTATTTTGCGTGGATAACATACTTGGTTGAAAAACAATATTCTGTATGGTGATTCACATAGCAAAATTACAAATATAGTTACAAACATCATAGTTCCTGACTGAGAGTTTATACTACCACCACCACCACCACCACCACTACTACTGCTACTACTACTACTAATAATAATAACTTCCGTAATTACAGTCAAACCTGTGTTTGCAGTCGCAGTCATCCCCGAATAAACGCCATTCTGCGAATAAAGGCCATTCTTTGAAAAACCGTCATTGATTATTTAGAACACACAGACCTCCGAAAAAAAAGGTCATTTGTTTATACAAGCCACATTCTGTCTATCCCAAGGGTGGCCTTTGTTCACAATTTTAACTGTATCTGTCTACTGGAAAACATTGCAACTGTTTTCTATCAAGAACATGTTAGAATGCAGATCAAAAAGATCTCTTATGTTCTACGAAATGAATATATTGTGTTTAAATACGTACAACATAGTTGTTCAAGGCACGAATGTAGGAACATGATGCATGTAGTGGTTTAAATAACTTGCACGTGATCATGCATACTGTACTTATTCCGATCATTTGTTTGTTATTAACCGTATTTTAATATATGAACATTGTTTACAGTAGAACCCCTTTAAACCGGTCGAGCCCGGCACCAGATCACTTCGCCGGTTTAGAGGGGATGCCAGTTTAGAGGGGATTATTGAATTATGTAGTAATGAAGTCGGGACCAGAACAATTGGCCGATTTAGAGGTGGAACCGATTTCGGCCATTTTCTTGAATTGATTACTTAAGAATTCTACATCGATGTTTTAAACGAACCGAGCATTTAAACACACAAAAATAGGTACCTCCTTTACAAAGGACTGAACATTAGGAAATGCACTTCGTGTTGGACCGATATTTTGTAGAAAATAATATTACGAAAGTAACCTAGGAACATTTCTTCCCTTTTATTACCAATCTGGTAAAAGTTTTGAAAGAAATCATTACCCAAATATCGATGTATTTAAATACCATGCCTTCGAAACATTTGGATTTGCATGCTGAAATTAGTTCTCTCTCCCCTTCATATTCAATCACTTGAACGCAAGAAATCATTCAAAATCATTGTGTTGTTCTATGTGCTTAAAAACAATGTTGTGAGGCACTGCACTTATGGCTGGACAAGGTACATTGCGAATAGCTTCCTCAATATCTCACTTTTTTAATTCTAAAATGTTGTAAAGCGTAATTAAACATATCTGAAAGTAAATGAAGTACATTTTTTTTAAGTTCCCACTACGCGAGTTTTCATTGCAACAATCGTACAGAAAATTATAGCTTATGTCCAATGTACACACAACAGCACTTAGACATTGCTGTGGAACAATTAAAGAACAATCAAAGCTTTTATGCGCATCGCATCGATATCTCGTATTTGATTGCCAATCTCTGTGTGTTGTTCTTGCGTTTTGTAAACGTTTCTTTGTCATTTTTAATGTTAATTGCTCTCGTTATTTGGACCATATAAAACATATTCAGTTTGTTGACTTTTGAAATGAGTTGATGATGTCAAATGGTCCTAGATTTACAGAGAAGCAATTGCATTTGTACAGTGGAACACCTGCAAATCGGTCGAGTCCGGGACCAGATCATTTGGCCGGTTTAGAGGGGATTTTTTATTTATACATGTAATGAAGTCGGAACCAGAACATTTGGCCGATTTAGAGGGGATTTTTGAATTATATAGTAATGAATTCGGAACCAGAACATTTGGCTTTTAACGGGGAAACCGGTTTATAGAGGAACCGGTTCATAGGGTTTCCAATGTACGTAAAAATTGGTTCTCTCTTACCATCTCAGTAGTTCTTATAAAAACTTGTCATAAAGTACAATTATTCAATTCATAGTCTGAATTGTTAGTGTGTAATCATGGTTGTAATACTGGATGAAAATAACGCAATAAGACCCTTTCATCTCTGCTCATTGTCACATTAAAATAGTAATGTGATGAAAAAAATTAATCCCAATACCAGTTTCTAATCATGGTCAATGTTCTACACGACAGATGTCCGTATTAGTGGAGCGGTCGTAATATCATAGTTGTCGTACAGAGGATTGTTACTGTATTGTCCTACAAGTGAGCTAGTACATGGAATCATTACATCTAAGTGAGAAGTCTTTTCAATAAGAAACCATTTTATTAAGACAAATCATTTCGAACGAATACTTTTATAGCCATACAGGATCACATTATAGTCGCCATCTGTTATTAAATTAGTGAAATTAATACTAATAAATACTATATATACCCCTTAGCTTCTATGCTATCGGTCGTGTATCGGATTGTATAACTTTAGATGATTTTAATGATACTGGAATCTCATCCTATAAATTCTTAAAATCAGAATACAATGATTTCATTATGAATTAAATGTTGTCTTTGACATATACAGTGCGACCTCACTAAAGCAACACCCTTTGGGAGAAGCAAAATTATTTTGTTGTTGAGAGGTTGTTGATCTAGGAGGTCAAATTAATAGTTCAATCATGCAGTGGGAAAATTCATGTTGTTGTTGATGGGAGGTTGTTGCTCAAGAGGGGGCCGCTTTGGAGAGGTTGCACTGTATAAATAATTTGATTCTTCAGAAGGTTTGATTTTAAGAATGAGAAAATATTGACTGATCTTTAAAGAAAATACTTGTAGTGTTTTGAAATTCTTCGCAAAAACTTTAATCAAGATCACCGAATAGCATTCGCTTCGGAATATTATAATTTAGATATTTCGACAGGCAAGAGTGGAAGTTGCGCTGAGATCAGAATTAGATTACATAGCAACATTCACGACAGTGGAATGCTTTTTAGTTGCCTTCAATTATTGGGTCGTTATTTAAAAGAAAAACAACTTTCTATCAAATAGAAATTTCTCCGTGTATTTAAACGAAAGAAATACTTAAACACGAAGTACAATGACACTAGATTTGAACTCTATTTCTTATAATGTAATACGGTCAAACCTGTGAACAAAGGCCACCCTTAGGAAAGACAAACTGAGGCCTTTATTGACAGGTGGTCTTTATTCGGAGGTCAGTTTATTCTTAATAATCAATGATGGTTTTTCAAAGAAAGGCCTTTATTCACAGGGAAGTCTTTATTCCGAGGTGTCCGCAAACACAGGTTTGACTGTAATTGAAAGTAATACTTAGTTGTCTTTTTCCTGTCTGGTTGTAGGATCTGTCTTGTCATGGTAACAGATGATTAGCGTGTGACTTCTATCCAATGACTTGATAAATCCCGATACCACGCTGGAAATGACATCAGACAATTATGTATTCACTGGAACCGCACTTGTCTGTCAGATTTGATATTTCAGTCGTTTGTATTGAAGTATGTGATTAACACATATTCGGTTCGTTGCTCCGGACATATCTCATGTACAGGGTGTCTCATAATATCTGTAACCAATTCAAGTTATTGCTATTGCATTGTATTTTGTTAATAACAAATGAATTATACATCGAATGAACAGGGATAGAGTTAAGTTTTCTGATTCATACTGTGGTATCACGAATTTCGTGGGACAGATAATTTCGTGGATTTCATGGGTGAGTTTATCCACGAATTTAAGTACCCACGAATTCAAAAATGGTTCAGTTTCGAAAGTAGCCGAAAATGCATTATCCGAAATTACCACAAATTTACGTACCCACGGAAGTACCGATTATGGTAAATCCACGAAATCTGATATTAACGAAATTAAATGAAACCACAGTATTATACTGTCTTTACATAATTTTACATGACATTAACATTAAACAAGACATACAAGTAATAAAAATGGTAACAGACATTATAAGACACACTGTATGTAAATTGGACTCCTTAAATCTTCGAATTGATGTAATATACGTTTTATTTCTGAATTGGTTAAACAATAATGCGCCGTATTGTATTTTGATTTCTCATACTTTTAATAATAAAATCTATATCAAAAGCATGACTGGCGATCATGTAAATAAAATAGAAAAAAATCCAGAAAGATCCTGACGGTAACAAATAAAAAAATAGAAATCAATACAGGGTCTGCAGTGACTTGTGGGTAATGAGAATTATATATATTCAAACCTGTGAACAAAGGCCAACCTTGGAAAAGACAGAATGCGGCCTTTATTGACAGATGACCTTTATTCGGAGGTCAGTTTGTTCTAACTAATCAGTTGCGGTTTTTCAAAGAGTGGCCGTTATTTACAGGGTGGTCTTTATTCGGAGATAGTCGCAAACATAGGTTTGACTGTATAGACAACTGAACATTTATACACAGACCTGGCAAACAAAGTATCATGAGAAATGAAGAGAAACGCAAATAGTACGAATAGTACGAATAGGACGAATAAAACCTGGAAGAAATAGTAAATTTGACATACTTTTAATGTACCCTTTATTAGTGATAATAGCTCACTTTTGTGTCATCATACTTGATGTGAGTGCCTACTCTTAAAAAATAGGAGCAAACTCGATAATTGAAAGCAACACATTGAAAAGCTTTGTCCCAAAAGTAGCACAAACAGACACAAACTCTTTAAATGTATTTCTCATCAATTTTATTCCATCAATTCCATCAAGGAATGTTATTGTCTTGAAATAACAATCGTTGTAAAGTAATCATGTTTAACAGCTTCAGCGTATTATGCGGAATAATGAATAGCATTAACGCAATTTCTGGAATTAATAATATATTACATCCTTAAGTGTTCGTTAGTATTATATAATCCCCCAAAATTAATGCACTCACATTAATTAAATTATCCTTAATTATTTGACATTTCTAATCGAGACAGTTGAATTAAAAGTGTTGAAAGTGATGAAGTTATTACAGAATCTATTTGTACTGACCCAATCTCGTATGAGGATCTCGCTGGAACAGTGGATAACGTCCGTAGTGAAAATAAGAGTAAGCCAGTCGTGAGAGAGAGAGGCGAAGAGAGAGAGATATAGAGAAATGTTCCATTTTCTGATCAGACTCGCTTCATTTCCTGGTATTGAACGGATCTTACGCACATCGACAGTGTTTCTCTACTCAGTAAATAGACAGACGGTGTAAAAGCTGTAGTTATGAAATAAAAATTCAAATAATTTAACGCACTAATTATGCACTGCAATAGTTAGTTGAAATACAGTTGCGGTAGCGGGTGTTTATACATTGGCGAAATGGTATAAAGGATATTTTTGGAATTGGAATCTGCATGCACCTTTCAATTCGTTCGCTACAGTTCTTCAAAAACTTAAAATTTGGAAATTAAACCCACGAAAAAAATGGAAGGAAGCAATATTATTGTATGTTGTATTATTTATACTGTTATGTTTTCCGTAGTATCGTCGGCTGGTGTCATGGATACAGACAATACAACGGAACTTCACAGAAAAGGTGAGTTATTTCAATTTTTTTAAGAAATTAAAAACATTAGCAAATCAACTAACAACCAAACATTCAGAACTAAAAGTGTGTTAGGGTCGATAGCATTTTAATTCATTCTATTCTGAAACGGTAAAAAATTATAAATGTTTTACTGCACTCTTTATACATACATTTTGAGATTTATTCAAAACTAAATGATACTTTAAAAACTACTATATTGCACATATTTTATTTCATTATACTTTGCAGTTCCGTCTTGTCACAAAACATATTTTCTTTATTACATTGTTAAAAGTTTACCGGAATTTTCCGGAACCTCCGGTTTTTCCCAGGTCTGGGCCCTACTGTTTTGTTTTTTTTTTTTGGTTTCCGCGGCACTGAGGTTATCATTTCCGTTTTTTTTTAATTTTTCAGCTTTCACCCATGTTATTGTGATAAGTATTTTATCAATATTTCGACTGATGGATTATTAAAAAATAATTGCAATGAATAAAAATAATACTAGGAAATGACAAAATTAAAGTATTGAAATTTCTTAAATATGTAAATGGTCTTTTTTTCATTATTTGGTGTCTAAAATTGCTTCTATTTATGTATTAAGTTGTTTTTTATCTTTTCTGATGAATACCCGAGGATGTATTATCTCATAATCTTGTCTAGACCCCATCCCTTGCTTAACGCAACATCACATTTTCAATCATAAGAAAAAAAGGTAATCATAGCCAAGACCAATTTCATTTACCACCACCTTAGGCAACGCTTACTTTTGTCTTATGCGTAAGCACGGATGAATGATTATAATGCCATCACTATCAATCTTCCGAATTAAATTCCTGGCTAAATTTTCTCCTTTACCAATTAAGTATCATCGTAGAGTATTAAAACGTATAAAAGTACTTTGCTTCAAAAGTCTTGTCAGAATCGAAATCATTGATTTGGGACACTATCAGTGCATGGATTTTTTAATCAAGTTCATCTTCATCGTATAACCGCTTTGCTTGTATTTTTTTACCTTTATTCTCATTGCACACTTTTTGATGACCACTCAATGTATTGTACGATATATCGTCGGGTTATATGTACAAAACCGTATGCAATTTTTTCCCATTTTGAGAAAATAGCATTTGAAATTTTGAACTGCAATAACTTTAAGCGAGTTAACCCTATTTAAGATAGATCTATGAGCAGGTAAGTATGATCATTGTAAATACCTCATCGAAACGAAAACAAATGATACCAATATCTCAATATTGCCAAAAAAGTGAGTTACGGGGTTGTAGAAATAAGCTATCGATATAGAAAAAAACTAATTACCTTAAATATGTCGTAACTCATATTAGAGATATTCATTTGTAAATGATTAATTACCAAAAGCATACACCGTAATTCTTGTCCTTGAGTTTCTCTACAAGAGTCAAAGTTGAAATAATGTATAGGAAATAAAAAAATTTTTTTACTCATTTCAATCGTGTATGTTTTCAGCAGTTTTTCGATCCATCGTAAATATACATGTGTGTGGGGTTTTTTTTAATTTAACCAAAGACAAAACTATGTTGTCATGTACACTTCTTTGCCACAAAAAAACAAAAACAAATGGATTAATTATTAGGAAAACCAAAAGAAAAATGCCGGGAAAATGTGTTTTAACCTCATCTGACAAGATGATTAATTTGTATACTAAACTGGAATTGAGATTTATTATTTCTAGACTCCATAATGTTCTTATTGCGTAATGTTCCGAATCTAAAACACGCCTCTTCTATCAAAGCAGAAAACAAATCGCTTGATGCCTTAAATGTGCAAAACATTATAACTTCGGTCTCTCAGAGTTAAGACCATTAATATATCTTCGGGGCATTAGATGTAAAAGAAATTCAATTTACCCAACTGCAGAATGATGAGAAACGCTTCAGTTAGAGGGTTAAAGACATTAAATTGAACGCCGAAATAATAAATACCAACGCATTAGATCAAAGGTTAAAATTATGAATTATTCCCAGAAGCAAATCTCCAATGGATGTCTAATTTAAAATGAAACACCGTCACCGATGTTTTGCAGAAGTTTCATCAATGTAATGCTTTGCGGCGTATAAAGTCGTCGAATCTACAAGGAGTTTCGGAAGTTGGTCATTTGTCACTTGTACGCAGCATATACATATTCGCAAGATAATATTTGATCTATTTATTCCGGCTGATTTACCAAAACCGGAGTGAAAGCGAAGCGAGGAATTCTATAAGACTTTGTCTTTCGTTCTAATCCTTTCCTTATAAATGTATTGTTTTATTATGTACATGTGAATGTTTGATGACTTGGAATAAATATGCTTAAACTAAAGCCAAGTTTGACCAACTGAAATCCTCTTGAACCCTAATAAGGAGTGAATATTGCTTCATTCAGTCCCAGAACGGTCCGCTACAAAGTTTTCAAGTTGTGTGTGTATACATCTCGTCAATACTGTAAAGATTGTATTGATATGAATAGGGCGTTCTGATAGGATCGCAAATGTGCTTGTCTGCGTTGAATGGTTAAAATGAGATTGCGATATCCCGGAACCCGTTTTCGCTTTCGACTCGATAAGTATTGCTTGCATAATGCTAAACTAGTTTTACTGCCATGCATCTAAGTGCGACATTTGTTAGTACAGTGCAACCTCTCCAGAGTAACCTACTCTTGAGCAACAACGTCCCTTCAACAACAGCACGATTTGTACTTTTCATCCTGTAAAAATTGTCTTAACTACAGAGGAACATATAATAAATACGTACCCACAATATCGGACATTATTAATTAACTATTCAATATATATTGCACGTTTTCTACGTCAAATGCGGGGCCGATATGAAGTTCACCACGACATTATGAAAAAAAAAACACGGCCTTTACTACAAGATTCTAATTGGCTGTCCAGCTCGACAATTATGAAACTACTGCAAGTATTGTATAGTTAATTAATAAAATTGTCATTAATTAATTGTTTTCATAACAGCATTGTTATTGTCTTCAGACAGTCATATTGACATTATAATATAGGTTTTCAGTATTACCGTTCATGGAACAATCGCCGATGTGTACGCGGATATAGGGGTTTGGATTTTCTTACCAATCCCTTCAAGTACATTTAGGTTTACACATTCTTTTAAACCATCGTTAAGACAAGGTAGCAAGTAGGCATTTTCAACAATGACGTATATACTGTTTCAGTGTTCTGTCCATGATGGTCAATTTTTGTTCTGTTCTGTGATATTTTATAATGCGATCATTGATTGCTAGATCCGACCGCAGTTTCACGAAATAAACTGTTATTACATATGAGAAATTATAGTCTGCAAGTAAAATTCTTATTTATAGATTATGGCATTTCCTGGGAAGCGATGTTTTATTCTCAAAATTATGATGAAATAGTATAGTTTATACGCTCTGTACCACATGTGTTTATATTGTTATATGTATGTTGTACGCTGATCCGCGTCATTTATCATCAAAAGTTTTCGCTAACTGGCTGATCTCTGTTCTATGCTCAATACAGTTTTCTGGATAATGGGAAGGGGCTTTGCCTTTCAATTTTGGAAATTAAGCACGCAAAATTAACCATTTTGGGGGCAAAATTCATTAAAAAATGTTCATGAGTTGTTGAATTACATAGTATTCTATTTGACATTGGCACAACATTTTTACTCATTTCAATCGTGCATGTATTGAAATGCCCAAAATAAAGCATATCTGAGCGCCTTTTAAATGACAAATTCGAAATTTTACTTGTTTTGGGGAAGTTTCTGTGCCATCATTGGGGAATTTTATGTTATTCTTCAATTGAGAAGGAGCCTGTTATGGGAGTCTGTAACAGAAGAAAAAAAAAGTCGTGTTGCTAACTTGACACACACACACACACACGCAAGCACACACAGATACTCAAGCAATGATTTTATGATAGCTAGTCTACGGACATAATTGATAAAACGATCAAACAAAACGTTTTAACGTCAGGTTTAGAACCGTATGTGTTTTATGACTATTCAAATATTTGCATTACTGAGGGTGACATTATTTTTCGAAGTGCTGGCTTTCAAATCAATTTTTGTCATATTTTTAAAGTGCATTACCATTGTTTGAAATAAAATGTCTCGGGACTAATAACAAATAAACGCAATTAGTTCATCATCCGGATTGGTGAATGGAAATATAGTTAGTTAATTTAACTGCTTATATTATTAAATATAAAATGTTTTATTATTACCCGTATGAAGAAAACTTTGTTTTCAGATTTCCGCTGTGTGTTTCTTCATCGTTTGATGATAACTTTCGAACAACGCATTGGCGATAAATTGACATGTAAATTAATTGCTATGTCTAATAGAATATTTATATGATTTATCAAAGGACGAAGGCATACAGGCATAAAACTATCTTTTTATTAATTATCAAAAGTGTTAACAATCATAAAAACTTACCAATTTATGAACAGAGAAACTAGCGCATAGAAACAATACTCTAAATTAAGGTAATATTAATGCAAATGTACTGAAAAACTTCAAATTGCAACCACCTCAATATTGCGACCACCTTTTTAAAGTGACCACTTATTTTACGACTGGCTTCCAATAACTCCCTATTATTCAACTTGATAATGAGACCACCTCATTATTAGTACAAATTTACGAAGGTTATCTCATTATCGAGGTTTTACTGTATATATAAGAAAAACACGTAGCATGAAAAGCAGGGAACAAGTGTATATCACGTTTAACAATTTATCAACACTCTTGTGTATAAAGATCAAAGAAGAGTATGTTTACGAGAAAAAATAAATTCAAATTTTTCCTAACATTAAGCCCACTTTTCTTTGAAGAAAAGGGAAATCAGTGTGACATAACTGGGAAAGGTTTTATTCACATCGCAGATTCACATCGTTCCTGTATTTATGACTATAGGTATGACAAATATAATGAGGTAATCTGCTCTCTGCGTCCAGTCTATGAAAGTATTTTTATATATTTTGCGAGGTAAATATATACATATATACGCAGGGTATATTTTTTTCTGAAATCAACAATTGTTAATGTATGTATAAATATGCGAATAGTGATACGAACCATGCACGGTAAGCACGTGCGCATAAACCAATGCTCGCATCTAGAATCCCCCCTAATTGCAATAATAACAGACTATGCCTTAAACAGATGCCAGATGTATTCACAAACACCTATTTATTGTTCCCATTTATTCGCTGTCTCTTACAGTCACAAACAAACGCATTAAATGTTTAAATATGCATTGGCTTTAACGCCATTGCGCTTTGTTGCGTCGATTTGTTTCTATTCATTAGACATTTTAGAGCATGTAACAAAATTGCTGATCGTCATTCATACATAAAATATTAATTACCGGATAATTATCTATCTTTGGTTCGTTAAATATTCAAGAAGTCGTTCACAGAGGGTAAAGCATTGTAGAAACAAAGCACACATTCTCGAACACAGTTCATTTAGATAAAAAAGGTCGTCACATGAGCAACGATTGCTCTTTAGCACATATAGATGGATATATTTATTATAGTGATATAATTATGTGTCATCCGCGGCAGGTCATAACCCTTCAATGAAAATTTTACAAACATATTGATTTTCCACCATATGTGGAGAAGTTGCAGGCTCCTTGTGAAAGGGTAGTATTTAGTACTGGTTAGTATACAGTCAAGGAAAACTGGTAAGGTGAACTTGTCGCCGTATATAACTGAAGCATTGTTGAAAAACGGTGCTGAACCCACTGAAAAAAAATGTAAAGAATATTATGTGTGACTACAATAAATATATCACACCGGTCGCATTAGGCCTGTGAGTCACTTCTGCGAAAAGAAATGTTCTTAACAGAATGACATTTCAGATAAACTTATGAAAAAGGCCAAATGCGTCTTCTGAAGGAATGTTTTCCCAACCACAGGTAAGGCCATCATTAAAAAATATTGTTTGCTGTAACGCGACCTACTCATAAAAATCGCCGCGACTCAACTTTTTTTACCCTCCAATTAAAAACAAACAAAAATTGTTTTTATCCCTTCGTTATTTATAACTGCTTTCCGGAACTGTCCCTTCCTACTTACCCACTGAAAAAATTACAGCAAACAAACAATTTTTAGTATGGCCTAACTTTTTTTGCAGGTTTGACTGATCATAACTTTAACCCAGGTCATGTAATGTTGTTTTTCATTTTCTTATATCGATTCTAATAAAATTAGCATGGATGAGTAACTGCGATGATTGTGGCGAAACTTTCCGCAATCTGACTTTAGTGGCACCATACATTAATATTTGATAATTTTGTTTATTCTGGATTAAATGTTGCAAATATTGTTATCACAAATTTAACCACAATTACTTCTCCTAATATAAACTATATTTAACTCACTTTGGTATCCGTTAATATATAATAACATAATATATTTGTCATAAATAATTTCAGGCTCCTATGTTATTGCTAAATATTTAGCGCCCGTTAGCATTGTCATAATGAATAATTTATCCAATCCATTCTTTGATAGAATTGTTTACGGTAGAGAACTTTGTGCTCTTACTAAAAAACAACATTGACACCAACGATAGAACAATATATTAATAACGGACTTAGTATGGTCATACCTTATCAGCATAAATGTCTTGTGTCGTTTTTCTTACCAAGTTAGATCAATTTTTTTTGGAAGGCGATTTATCGCATTCCTATGTCGCCATTTCTACCTGCCCAAGAACAGCAAATGCATACACACATCAATATAGTTCTATGACGCTCAAGAAAATCAGACCAAGAATATATGGAAACAAATGGAAACAAAAAAATCTGCAAAATCTTGATCGCAATAATCAATATTTCGAAAAAAATATTGTTTTGACGTTTCATACAAATTTGTGTTTGTTCGCTATATATTTTTTTCAATGCTAACTAATCTATGTCCTGACCAAAATGTAGATTAAACTGGTTCCCGTTGATTCTGTCGCACTGCAACATGGAACGGGAATCACTTGAAATGTAGATCTAAGTAAATATCGAGAACAATTTAGATTGACGTCATCAGACCTATGTTTCGCTAATTCCCCTAAAGAAATAGTTCTCTGCGTGAGAAGTAATATGATTGATATATATTCTTATTAAGATACATAAGTTGTGAAACCTGTTTTTGATTGTATGCATTTTATTTTGTAATTATAACAGTAATGTTCAATACATGAATTGTTGCATGACTCCGTTCTTTTTTTACATATTCATACGCGCCAGGCGGTTACACAACCGACGCAATTTAGATAACAACAATAATACAAAGAATTAACAATATCGCCGTCCTGCGGCATTACTTTACATTTCTGAAACCGCTTTCCTTCGGTACTTCAAGTACTTTGATTGTCTATTGCATCTTATTTAAATATTTATATTAAGAATATTTGATAGTTCGCTGTACATGCATGTGCAGTGTAAAAACGTCATTCTAAGCTAAAAATGCCAATCAATATCTATTACGGTGATATGACACTGTTTGTGCTCGTCAAAGACGCTCGTTTGACAATATCACCGAACTAAGTTATTTTCATGATGTGTAGGTTCTAATTTTATTGATTCAGCTATATTGTATTACATTTAAGTAAATAATGAATTAGTTTTCTGATATTTTTGCACCAGTACACAAGAGAAAATCATTACAAATGGCTATGATTGAATGGCAGCGTCAGACACAGTTTAGAAAATAATCCTTGTGGGAAAAATACGCCAAATTGAAATACTGGCCAATCATTTCACGTCACAGATGGGTAATTGATAAAGATTGAGAAAGTATATCTTTACTTATACAGTATTATCCTGCTTCAGAATTACGCGAGTAAATATGTCAATTGTAGTCAAACCTGTGAACAAAGGCCAATCCCGGTCGCGGCAGGTCATACCCTTTCATGAAAATTTGACAAAATGTCATTTTTCTTTTATATGTGGATAAGTTACCGGCTGCACATATGGAAGGGTAAGTTAGTACTGGTTAGTATGTATACAGTCCAGGAAAACTGGTTAGTGTGAACCGATCGCCGTATATAACTGAAAACTGTTTACTGAAAACGGCGTTAAACCCAGTGATTATGTCACATAAAAACAAAGAACCGGGCACAAAGTAGGAATCAGCGTGCTGCTAATGTATATTATGACATACTAATATTTTATTCAATTAGTTCTACTGTCTCTCAACTGCCACAATGATCTACTATTGAATTATTGAGCTCATCGTGCGATATATCATCATGGGACCACAATTTGTCAATCGCAATTTTAGACACTCGGTGTTCTGTTGACAGGAAAATTAATGTTGGGACGTATTTCTTAACAAAATGTCATTTCGATATCTTCCATTGTTTTGGTGTTTACACCCTTCTTATTATTAGTTAAGTGGAACCCCTCTAAACCGGTCGAACCCGGACCAGATCATTTGGCCGGTTCAGTGTGGATGCCAGCTTAGGGGTGATTTTGGAATTATAAATATAATGAAGTCGGGACCAGAACATTTGACCGACTCATATGGGAAACCGGTTTATAGAGGAACCGGATTAGAGGGTTTCCACTGTATTTAAAATTCATCTGTGTGCAAACTGTTGGATGAATGGTGGAAATTCAAAGTGTCTGCAGTACTTCATACGCTTAAACATCTAAGGATACAAATAAGTTCAAAAGTGGCTCATTACTTTGCGTTCAAACGAGATGATTACAAAATATAAAGATTATTTAATATCAATAAAATCTATATTCACAAGAATGTAATAAGCTGAAAGTCTACGTCTGTATCTGAAATTTGATTATTAATTGCCGATCTCAAAAGGAAGAGCGTCTGGTCTAACGACCTCGAGTACGTAAGTTCGAACTATGGGCGCGGCACGTGTACTCTTGAACTGTTTGGTTTTTGACGTAATGTCTATGGCTGTTTACCTTCCAATGTTGATGATTCATACGAAGGAGTTGGCAGTTTCTTGCGGAGAACAAATTTAGTGTTAACATATAATCGGGGAAACTGTTTAGGTTAACTGCCCATGGGGAACATTTTGAAAAAAGACTGTTGAAAACAAGCATAAAAAATGCAAAATACAAATGAAAATTGAATAATCTTCTCTGTTTACATAATGCGATGTTCGGAGAGGTTCCTAAATTGTTAAACATTCGTGCATGAACTAATTATTGTGTGTTCTCGAAGAATTTGTTTTGATCATGATGGTTGAGATATGTTGTATGAATCATAGCTTGCCCTTGTACATTATTGTTTGTTTACTGCATCATTAAAACAATTTCTGCGTCAGAAAAACAAATCAACTTGTGACTACTACTATTCAAACTTATGACAAACAGTTTTGCTCAATTCTGTATATTGTTTTTACATTCCAAACATGTTCGTTCTTTTGAACGCAAAATACGTCAGACCACAGGGAGCTAGCACGTTGAAAGGATGGTGTATAATGGTGTGTTAGGCTTAAAATAGCCACACGGACCAAAAACACTTATATTACATATATACATATACAAGGGTTACAACTTCCGAAATGACAGTTTATGCACCAAGTTTGTTTAACACTACGTAACTTTTTAAGGAATCGCTCAAATTTCTAATAACTGGTGTCTACAGATAGCTAATACATTATACTACACATAACCAGTAAACATTTTGTCCAATTCAAAACTATGAAGCAAGTATTTCAACTTTTTCCTTCGAAAATTCGTCAATTTCGTTTAGTCGAACGCGACCTCGCAACACCAAATTGATCAGAATTACCATACTAAATACACCTTAAAACAACAGGTACAGTAATGACAACGCATGCTTACTATAAATATTACTAAAATACACTGATTCAGCGCAAAAATGTAGGAAGCTTTCCAGCTAGCATATTGAAGGTCCAAGGTTTTGTTCAGAGTGCCTGGGGGTCTATGTAACATGTGATGAGCATTTTTTGCTGTTATTGTCACATGATGATATCTAAATGACTGATAAAGTGGTTACAAGTGAATTACTTACAGTTTGTTTAATGATCGCTTGTCTCATTACTTCCACGTTAACAAGTGAGATGAGGAAACAATCTGCATTTTTATATACTCTTAACAGTTCTTTAAAAGAAACGCCGTTGAAGACACATAACACACATTACACCTAAAGCAAACACTTACGGATGATGAAGATTTGAAAGGAGAAAAAAATCAACCCATTTAGCGATCATTGCTCTTGCTTGCTAACACATAACAAACAGTAAACAGCCCGTACAACATCACGTTTTGGTTATAATGAACAATAGTAAAGAACTAACATGAAGTTGAAGATTTTGAACCGGGCGGTTTGTTGATAAACTTTGCTTGCCGAAATATGATCAAACAATGACGTCAAAGTCACGTCATACGGCCCCGTTTGTATTGTTACGTCACATTTTTTGGCGAGCGACGACTTACCGAAAGGTTACTAAAAGCGTGATTCAACAGAAAAAAATTGTTAAAAAACGGCGTTAAACCCAGTGAAAAGGCGCGATGTCCTTTGGGACAAAACATTACAGGATTGATGTTTAGGATTATTCTCGCATGTTATCCTGAAATAATGAATGCGAACATGCGCCGGCGACCTCAACAGTGTAATAAACATGAACTGGCCATTTTCATAGGTGTTAATTAAATGCGACTGATCGTTGTACGAACAAGCACTGATACAATGACTAGATAATCAACTTCAAAGTAAACGTGAATTATAACAACAATATTTCATTACTCCACCCAGCACCACATCGACAGGTATTTTGGAATCAGCATACTAATTGAACATTATATATTATGTTTGGTTACCAGGAATGGATATAAATGCAGCCAGGCTCGCATTTAATGACTAAATATACTGTTAACGAGGCCTATTGATGATTAGTTTGTGTGTTGTTATTTCATATTCATAATTAAAGACTCCCTTGTGTTTCGTTTTATTTTCGGTTCGGAATGTTCTTAAATCATTTTCGATAACTGCACATTATAATTTCATGTCGTCTTTGTACTAGAGTGTTTCGAACAGACCTCTTACGAGAATCATTAATATTTCAAATTTTTATTGTCCAATTATTGCATATCGCATGAAGCGCTCGCGTAACAACACGACCACTACACTATACTATACAAAAGTAAATATTTAATCATAAGTGCGCAGGAAAAAGAAACTATTTTTCGTATGATGAAGATTATGAATCAATTTAAATAATGAAACATGCGATGTAGCCGTTAGGTTAAAGGAGAGACACTTTGTTGCAATGAAGTTGTTTTATTTCAGGGCCTGTGGATATAAGTATGCTGTTAATTTAAATTACTCACAACTCCGGGCCTTTAATGCATTTCCAAATTTACTCTGTCATTATTCATGGTAACAAAAATGAACTAAAAAGGGAGCATACACTTGGCTGTGTTAACCGCTTAATACATTTATGATTATTTAAGGTATTAAAATTAACCATAACCATATGGTCGCTTAGTGAAGTTTTACTGTATTTTTCTTCTAAACTTTCTTTCTTCTCCGGGTTGTTACATGACAACTAACTGAATAATTATATTTATTCCGAAAAAATGAGCAAGTGTTCCCCAGTACTTTATTGGGTTATCCGAGGTAATTGGTTTTTCTCTGCAGTAATAATGGCATGCCTTTATTCACCGATGCTAAAATGTGAACATATATCTTTATATCAGGAAAATACGTTCTACATAAAAAATCTATTAGGTTACTATCATAAATCAAACACAATCATACTCCCGTTCTCGCAAAATTAGGACACGTCCGATATTGCGTCGAAGGGGCTTTAGTAAAAATTTTGGACAAGGCTGCTAACATATTACTTTCAATAAATCATTAGTAATTTGGTTTTGGGAAATATACGTCACAACGACAAACATATTTAATGATTTAATAACATGCCATATTCTCTTCCAAGTACACACGAGTGATAAACATTGATATTATACCTGTTACACAACACATTCATACACATAAACAAAAACCTGTACAAGTAGAAAACGCTTTAACATCATATTTCCTATATGACGCCACCATAAGATTCGTTTGTCACGTGACTAATATTACATAATGTTCTTTCAAAATTAGGACACGTCCGATATTGTGGCGATGGACTTTAGTAAAATTTTGTCCAAAACTGTCATTAAGGCGATTTAGAAAAAGAAGTTACACAGAGACACTGAAATAAGAAATGTGGTTTGGAAAACAGAAACTTTATTTAGAAGTTATATTAAGTTGGAACGCGGTTCGCATTTCGAGACTCGAATCTCGAAATACGTTCCAGCATGCAGTCCGCGAATCGTGTTGTGAACTGCATTGCATTTTAGAACTGTGTTGCAACTTTATACAACGTATTTAGAAACATTTAACTGAACCGCTGCCCATCAACGGAGAAAAATTAAATATTCTTTATAAGAAGGGCCGAATTTGATTATTTTCTCGTGTACTAAGTATTAGCAACCTATTGACAGTTGTGACGGCATATCATCTCAACGGACACATTGAAGACAACATTAAATGTCTGTGATTACAGAATAATGGACACAGTATCACTATTACTTGCCAGACAATGTGGAACCCTGCTTTGACTCCAAAGAGGCTTAATGAAATCATTCTTGTTAGCAAACTGCTCCGGGATTTTTTTTAAGAAATTACAAATCTCTGATTGTTGCGTATGAAAAAAAAAACATATTGATTTATTTGTTTCCCGAAACAGTGTTCAGACTATTTAACCAGAGTAAAAATAATTACACAATTTTATCACATGAACGTGTTGTTTTAACTTTCTTAAATAATTGAGATATATATCAATGTCAGTTAAACAATCTTTTACACTTTTTTGAGAACATGTATTTCATTATTTACTTGATCATGATCGATGGGGTTAGACTTTTACAATGAAAGCGTATTTCTGGAAATAATTACGACAAATTAAGGTAATAAGTGTTACAATGCCAATCACACACGCCTTACTTATATCCTGTAAGTGTTCAACCATGAATCAAAGGTGCCTTGTAAATCCACTTCCTTTGAAAGTAATTGCATTATGAATTCTTTTGGGTTTAACAATTCCATACGAAGTAGCCTCTTCAAAGAACTACTGCGTAAGCAATTGTTGCCCTAATTTAATTACGTAGCTGTCCCGTCAGCTGTTGTCACTTTAACAAGACTTTTTACTTGAAATAAATGTCAATACCTACCGGCTATATTTGGTTTACTTAATGTCAACATTAAGTGTTCTAAATTCGCGTTCTTAAGTATTTAGTCTTGTATATACTTACTTACAAACTAAACTATTTTGCCCTTGCAAAATTAGAATTTTACAGATGTAGCTTTTTTCAGAGAGGCCTTCGTGATGGAATGGTTATGATCTATGACTAGCAATCACTAGCCCCTCATCTCTGTTAATTCGAATCCCACCTGTGACCTAAATTCACATAGGAAGTTGTCCACATAGCTTAAGGAAGCACAGTGGTTTTACCCAGTTGTAAGCCCAGGGTTTCTAGCGCCGTTGAATCTAGAAAGTCGCCAAATGACAATGACTGTTGGTGCGACATTAAACTCTAGTGAAAAAAAACGTTTATTTTTTCAAAGTTTTGACACACATGTATTCACATTTCCAAACTTACTACGTCAAGCGCTTTAAAGCGCTAAAATGCGTCAAATCATTTAAAGTTAAACCTTCGCACAATGTTAATTTCATGACGCAAAAGCGTTCGGAGAGCAACTCATACGATAAGAATATAATTCAAAATAAGTAAATAAACATCGTTATAACAAGGCAGTCGTAATACTGAGGGTTAAGAATATTTGGGGGTTTACTGTAATTCTGAAATTACTTCGATATTATGGGTAACACATTTATTTTATCTGATGATGGGCCTGGAATACTTTCATAACAAATGTCTCCGCTCGTTCAAAGAGTAGGTCATAGCATTGCGCTTTCTTATGTCAATTTACGACGCCTAGAAACGTATTGAAATAATTCTTCATTCAGAAGCAAGCTATTGATACTTCAAAGACAAACTCTTTACAGTGTAATTGTGATGTATGTTTATGCATTCGTCGGGGGCATATATAATTCAAGAGCACTTGTCTTTTAGTAATATACAGTGAAACCCTTGAAAAGTCCCATTTTTTGTCTTCGATAATAAATAGTTCTTTGAATACCGGAATTCTAAAAAAAACGGACTTTTGGCCCAGTCCAGAAGGGGTCCGGTTTTCAGGGGTTTTAATGTGCTAGTTCCTCTTGTATTACAGTACAGTGAAAATTCGATATTAAAATTACTTTTTTAGGGTGAAGACAGAATAATCGTTCTCATTATTAAGATGAACATATAACATGTTGAAATCTAAGGAATGTGTAAACAACTGCCTAATAATAAGTGACCTTTTCATCGAGATGGTCTCTTTATAGAGATTTATAGAGATAGTCGTTTTATTGAGATCGTTGTTTAACTAAGATGATCTTTTCATTGCGATTGTCGCTTATTTGATATGGTCGTTTTATTGAAATTGTCGTTTTATTGAGATGGTCGTAATAATGGGATGATCGAGAAATAAGATTTACTGTATCGTATATAAAGTAAACTAACAATCTCTATCCGGAGTTGTCGTTACTTGTCATTCACATACATCTCTGCCAACGTCTGAAAAGTAGTCCTATACATATAGCCGAGTCTCCTTTAGAATCCATCTGATACTCAAATGCATGTTTTTTTCTCATTATATTCTCATGAAATTCTCATATGTTGTCATTATTTTTCACGATTATGTTCAACTTCCGCTTTTGTTTCCATTTAAGCGATTGGACTTTGCAACCTAACTACCGAATTCGCACAAAGACTTTCCGTCAAGAAATAGTGCGTTTAATAAATAAAATATTTTCAGCGATTTTCTTGCGAAGTATCCCGTCTTTTGTCTCAAACGCATTGTACAAAAGAAATTGCCTCACTTAATTGCAGAGCATATACCATTTGTGGCTTTGCTCTTTGTTTTAAAAGAATCTTGTAAAAGCTGAGAGGTTGAAGATGTGTGTGAGGGATGACGAACGACAACTCTGGATAGAGATTGGTGAACTGCATGGGGCCATTCTGTTTTATAATTTTGTTAAGCGTGCGCTTAGATTTTGAGCCTCGTCACCCCCGCCTCCCCCCTCCAAAAAATAAATTTAAATTTACGGTTTCTTGATTGAATTCTACAGCTTCCAAAATTAATGGCTATAGTTTGATAGACGTTTTAAGCAGACTTTTAAATTGTTAAATTGTTGTTTAGTATTGTAATGTAGGATACAGTGACTCGCAAAATCAGGATCAGATGTGATAGATTCCTATTTTCTGAGTTTTAACTAGTCAGTTGACTGTTGTTCTTTTTAATGTTTAATATGGTGTTTCTGTTACAGTCAAGAAAAATTGATTTTTTTTTAAATATGAGTTTGTGTGTTTCTTGAATAGGTAGCTAGGTTTTGCAAAATGTGGCTGGCGCTTAACAAAATAAAAAATAACAGAATGGTACAAGGTACTGATTCCTTTACATCCTGAACATGAAAAAGAAGCGACTCCGAATCATGCAGTCTCCGAAGAGTAAACATATCAAACTCCTTATATGACATCCATTAACGAATGGCTTAAATTGTCTCCGAGTTTCAAATTAGATTATACAATTAATGCGCGTTCAATTTCCTCAAATTTGCATTTAACCATCAATTCTCGATTTCACCGGAATGGTGATCACTCGCGTAAAGATACCACTTTGTCGTTTGTGTCTGTAGGTCTTATTTCATGCAATTATTGCATGTTCTTTAAGTGATGTTTTGTACAACTGTTTATTGAGATGCTTTTAGATTTTTTTTGCAAACCTAATTTGATATCTAAGAATGATCGTTTAAGGCACTTAACAGTGTGATGAATCATTTATTATCTGCGCATTTTCTGTACAAAATTTTGGTACTTGTATTAAACTTCGGAAGGATACGGTTATAATGAATTCCTGTGAACCCGAATAATTACTTCATTATCCATTATCATTATTTCTATGTAATCATAACAATGAAATAGAGAAGGGCAAAATAAATGCTTCATTGTATCTAGTTCTTCACTAAATCTTAGTTCACATTACCCGTGTTTTACTGATTTTTTTAAAATCTCTTGTTTATTTTTTTCGAAGTAACTTATCAATAACAATTATCAAAGAACTATAATGATGTAGAAAACATGTCAGAATATTCTAATTGCGCAAACAAGTCCAAAATGCGCACAAAAACTAGGCAGTTTCTAGAATTTTAAAACGATATAACAGGTATCAGAATATTCAACTATTTAGCATTGATAAAAATGTCTTTGAACAAGGAATTGTGCACATATACAGATTTAGGTCAGTATAAAAAATATGAGGCTGAAAACTCCTAACAAAAATAGAATACAAGCATACATTGGAAACCCTCTAAAGCGGTTCCTCAATAAACCGCTATTTCTCTAATTCGGCAAAATGTTCTGGTCCTGAATTCATTACTATATCTTTCAAATCCCCTCTAAACTGGCATCTCCTCTAAACCGGCCAAATGACCTGGTCCCGGGCTCGGCTGGTTTAGAGTGGTTCTACTGTACTTATTCAAGGGATATCTATCATGAATATGATTGATTATTTAACATAAATTTGACAATTTCGAATGAAATTAAAACTAATTTAACTGTAGTGTACGAACTCGATGGGTATTTAATTCAACACCTATAGATTAAATTATTGAATGCACAACGTTAAAAATCAGTCGTAATAATGAAGTGGTTTTATTATCAAGTTCAATTATAGGAGAGTTACTGGAAGACGGTTAGTAAATTAATGGTTGTTATAACAAACAGGTCGTAATATTGAGGTGGTCGCTATTTGAGGTGTTACTGTATCCTCGATTAGAGGAAATACCTGGCGCCAATCATACTGTAAGGGATTAATAACTGGAGACGCTCGACTGCGCCAAATGAAATATTTACTTTTTACAATACGATAAATCCTAACATACAAACGGAATAATGAACATAGATTTTTATTATTAATTACTACTGTCGTAATTGCATGCATACATAATTAAATGATGTTTACGAATCAACTGTAATTTATTACGTTATAATGATGCGCTTTAGTCATCTTTTACTTCACAAATATAGCAGCATTTGTCAGGAAGATAAGTTAATAGGTTTCTTTGATATTTTTCGTCTGTCTTGGAAAAAGGCTACAAAAAAGCCTTTTTATGTCTTTTACATCTAGTTTCTAGTTTTTACTCGTTTGTTCAAGTAAATAACATTAGGGCACTCTTAGAAAAGTAATCTCCACCGACATGACAATAAACCAGAGGCCTCCCTTAGGTTTGTGATTACTAGCCCCTCGCCACTGTGAGTTTGAATCCCATCCATAATTCGCATGTAAGGAAGGTCGTTAGTTTTACCCAGGTGCCTGCCTGGGGGCTCCCCGGTAGTTGGTGCTACGTTAAACCCCCAGAGAAAAAAATCTACTGATCTCGCGAATGGATCTGGCGTAATAATGAACCAACCAATATATGATTACATCTACTCGTACTTGAATAGTTGGTTTGTTTTTATTCTTCTCATGACGTAATTCTATTGCTCAATCGAGTAAAACATAGATTATAACATTATAGTATAAAGAATAATGATACAGTCAAACCTATGGATAAAGGCCACCCTTGGAAAAGATAAAATGTGGCCTTAATTGTCAGGTGGCAATTATTCAGAAGGCGGTTTGTTCTAAATAATAAGTAATGTTTTTTTCAAAGACTGGCCTTTATTCACAGAGTGATCTTTATTCGGAGGTGGTCTAAACAGGTTTGACGTACTTTAGACCGCTTTCAGTACGAACTATATTTTAATATCGAATAGGACACATAATCAAGTTGAAATACATAGTAAACATTATAAGTTAGGCGTCGTCAGAATGAGTGGGTCCGAAATATTGAAGTGATCACTATATGAGTTTTATCGTAATACTGTAAAACCTCAAATAGCGACCACTTCAATATTACGAGCACCTTGTTATAACGATCACTTATTTTCGGTCCGGCTTCCAATAATTCCACTATAATTCAACTTGATCACGAAATCACCACATTATGACCGATTGTTTGGATTCCAAAGCGGGTTTCATTATCGAGGTTTTAATGTACGTGTTCTTGTGGTGAGTAAACTTTTTGTTTATTATTTACATCATCGTGACGGACGTTGATAAAACCCGACCCAATCAGCCAAGTTTGGAACAAACTTTCAACAAGTTACTGCTAATTTTGTAATTTTTCCAATCAAGAGACATATACAAATTGAGAAGGTTTGAATCTAGAACGTAAAGTAAATTCTCTTCTTTGTTTCGTAATTGTATCATCTCACCCCGAGGACATCACTTCCCGTAAATGTATCTTTTTTTAATGTACTACATTGTAAGCGACAATTGTGGCTAGGTAATTTGATTACTAATTTGTCACGTTATCTAAATAAAATGTCTTTACAATTCTCCTTGAACAGAACGAACATAATTCTCGTATACGCAAGAGTCTATTGAAGTATCAACTAAGTATTTGTTTTAAAATCTTACAGTCCAGTCAATCAGTTAGCCTGTAATTAATCATGCCTATTTGAGGTCACGGGTAATAATAGTGTAATACGAAACACAAACAAGTAATGTTACTCACAGACGTGTAATATGACACACAGGCGAAAAATTTAACTCACAGGTAAGTAATGTGATATGCAGACGAATAATATGACACACGGACGAGTAATGGTAGATAGAAAAGTAATATGATATACGGATGAGTGATAGGACAAACATGCGAGTAATATGACATACAGACAGGTACTATGGCCCACAGATGAGTTCGCTGACAAACAGACGAGTAATACGTACTATTTTTCAGGAATAATAGGGGTAATAAGTTCTATTTTAGCAATTATTGCGGGCAATCATACGATACAGTAGACTGAGAACTCCCCGACCCAACCTTTAAAGGCGCATACAAAAAAAAATAAACAAAGGTCGAGTAAATGTCGATGAAATTTACACTTATTGGTATGGTGAAACTGTAATACATTTATCAATACAAGTTGATATTTACAAATTTGGAATTAAAGTCTGCACTAAATGCCTCTGAGAATGCATGCACAGCTGTATTAACATGAAGACACCTTTGGGATTCAGTATTTTTAGTGAGATTTGTAATGAAGTAATGGACTTTGAACAAATTCTTTTTGTTTACTTAAGTCGACAAATGAATACATTATCTATGCATGACTCGGCTAGGCGATCTGGGTTGAATTGCCGGTCGTGGCATACCCTTCTATGAAGGAGATGTGGAGAGGTTGCCGGCTCCTTGTGGAAGGATAAATTAGTACCGGTTAGTATAGAGTCCAGGAAGACTGGTAAGATGAACCGGTCGCCGTATATAAAAACGGTGTTAAACCCAGTGAAAAGAACATTGATGCAAACTGTTCTGTTTGTCTATTATATACATTACATTGGAACTGAAATGACGTGGTCATATTTTTTTCGTAGATTCCCGCAGATGTTCATGTAATCGTTTGTTAACGGTCGTACATGTCTCTAAGTGAATGACGCCATCCGTTGTTCGATGACGTCATTGTGATAAAGATCTTGCATACAGCTTCGTATTCCTTAATACCAAATGGTCAACTTGATACACCAATCATGTAATTCGATTTTAATTAAGATATATGCTAGTTTCCTTCATTGCGTAAGTCAGTGTCGGTAACAGTGAAAATCATTCCATTACAGTATAGTTTTACTCACTGTATTATGCTTTTTCGGGAACGGCATGTAAAACAACTGTCGCATTGTCACAAACAACATCGTTATTATAATAAACTCGATCTCCAGTCGATTTATAACTGAATTCCATTTCAACTCTTTAAGTATGCATGTGATTCACGCTTTGGAAAATTTATTAATAACAAGCACGTGAAGTTTAATCTAATTAGCACCAAAACCATTTCCCGACTTCCCACACCATTTCATCGACACTAAATGATGATTATTACATTAATACGTGGGTGGTATGCCTTGAGCAATGGTCTTGTTAGGACGAATACTGAATTTAATCGGTTCTTTAATGATTTATAGTAAAACGTCAGGGGCCGCGACCCTAGTCCAGTGGTTAGTGCGCTAGATCCGGGTTCAAATTTTGGTCGCGGCATGTCACACCCTTCTACAAAAATGTCGATTTTCCACCAGCTGTGGAGAAGTTGCCGGCTCCATGTAGAAAGGTAAGTTAGTACTGATTAGAAGTCTAGGAAAACTGGTTAGGTGAACCGTCCACCGTACATGAACTGAAAAATTGTTGAAAAACGGCATTAAACCAAACGACAATGTCAAGTAAAAACAAACAAAAAACCTTCAAGTAAAACTCCACTTAACCACCAACGTTTTCAATATTTCTTCAGTTATGTACTTGATAATGAGACCAACTCAGTTTTAAACTAAGTGCTATAAAAATGGTGGTCGAAAAACGGACACAGTTGTTCATACGAAGCATCAGTGTAATATAGTTATGGAATATTTTAAACAAAAGCAATCACCAACATATTTGTACGTTAAACATCTTGAATATAACAAGAAAGATTCCCCAGGAAATGACACATCCATTAAAATCAAGTCAAATCCACAAGTCTGTTATATAAGAGTCACCCAAGTGACTTCAAAAACAGCATTCTCTGCGTACAGTACGATTTTGTGTCAAGCTGTGTCGTTATGTAACATTTTTTTCTACTTGGAATCAAGGCAAAACGATGAAATCGCGAAAGGTATACGGTATGGTTGTAAAGAACAGGAAAAAAACAAAGCCACCTCTCCTATGTATTTTCCCGACACATGATAACAATTTAGGTTAAAATACCGACGTGGTTAATAAATATTAAATGCTTTAAGGAAGATATCGTCTAAACAAATACTAGACACATGTGAACATGAAATCAATCTAAATTAAATGGGTGTTCTAATTTGCTTCAGTTAATTACTTGTCAAAAAATGTGTTTATTCCAAGTTTACATATGAGAGCTTATTTTAGTATTTTATTCAGACAATTTTATTGTTATCGCAATGGAACTTCCACGAAATGGCCCATGGGTGTAGTTAAGACCTGTATCGTCGAAAGTTCTCATTTGATAGATGGCGTGTCACTAATAACAAGCCAATCGATTGGAACTCAAATGGCCAAATTCACAGAAACATATTCTATCCATATTGTATTCGATAGTGCTGTTTTTTCAGAATATGTTATTGCTGGCTGTTAAAGCACTTGGTAAATCATTCAATTGCGTTGGCTGGATTGTGGCTTTAATGGAATTCGTGTTTCCTTTCAGATCAATGCGGAAAAAATCATTTCTACAAAATTGTCCAATTTCTGCTATTCATACATTTTAACGGCCCATCTGTATACTTTATTCATCAAATATCATTCATATCATACGATATGCACTTAATTTGAACTTGGTCGTTCTGGCAATGAATTTCCTGAGATCGTAGATCAATGATGGTAATATCCAATATGATATGCGTGCCTTATTAGTATATGAGAGTGTCTCAAACAGCGTGATTTGTCTATTGAGATTAAAACAAGTAAACACTAATCGTGTACTTAGCCGCGACCGTGGTTAGTACATTGGACTTATAAACCGGCGAGCCGGGTTCAAAGCCCGGTCGCGGTAGGCCATACCCTTCTAAGAAAATTTGACAAAAATTTCGATTTTTACTACATATAAGAGAAGTTGCCGGCTCCTTGTGGAAGGGTAAGTTAGTACTGGTTAGAATACAGTACAGGATAACTGGTTAGGTGAACCGTCCGCCGTATATCACTGAAAAATTGTTGTAAAATAGCGTTAAACCCATTAAAATAAAACATGCACTCGTCGCTTCTAATTATTAAACATTTTAGTACAGCATTGAATTTGAACTGAAGTGATTGTAATCATTATATTAAAGGTGTAGTATTCAATAATAATTAAATAAACCTCTGAGGGATATTAGCACGGAAAACATAGCGAATAATTTGTACGATTAGCAACAGTTTCATTAATAAAGATTAATTTAACAAACATGCACTTTAAAAGATTATATCTGCGCATTAATGTATTACAATGAACTAACTAATTATGATGTATCCTAGCGCCTCGTATGACCTTTTGTCTTAACACGTTACAGAGTGAACTAAACCCTCTCTCAGAAACAGGTGAGAAATTATTTACAGAAGTTGATTGCTGTGAGTTCAACAGCTGATGTTTATTTGTATATTTCCATTTTTATAAGAAATATGTAAACATTGGATGAAAAGACTATTTACAAAAACAACAAATATGACGTGTGTTGAATAAGCTTTAGATAAGCTACTAATTTTAGCTAACCCCGCTTCTGTAAAAACTAATACAATAAAACTTGACGATGCAATCACTTCAATATTACGACCACCATGTTATAACGACCATTTATTTCCGGACCGGCTTTCAGAAACTCCCCCATAATTCGACTTGATCATGTTTAAGTTCACTTCACTATTACGACTGATTTTTTAGGTCCCGAAAGTGGTCTTATTATCGAGGTTTTGCTGTACTAATTCAATTTTGAGAAAGATGAAGTTTGCTATATATTTTCTGTTTGCTTTCTTTATGAATCTGTCTATGTACAAACGCTTGTCTTTTTCTGTTTGTATAGTTTTATATATTTTCTGTCTGTGTAGTTGTGTCAAAAATTGTATCTTTCTGTCTTTGAAGATATGTATAAAAAATGTCTCTCTGTGTCTCTCTGTGTCTGTGAGATGTGTCTAAAAATTTCTGTTTGTACAGTTGTGTTTATAAATTAGTGTATTACAGTTTTGTTTTATGTGACTTATTGTCACTGGGACTTAACGTCGTTTTCTTTTCAACTTTCTTTTCAGTTATATACGGCGACCGGTTCACCTAACCAGACTATATACTAACCAGTACTAACTTACCCTTCCACAAGGAGCCGACAACTTCTCCATATATGGAGGAAAATCGACCTTTTGTCAAATTTTCATAGAGTATTACTGCCTGTGTGGTTTCGTATAAAACTTGTCTCTATCTTTATATATGTGTAAAAAAATGTCTCACTGTGTCTGTGTAGTTGTGTTTATAAATTAGACTATTTCTGCCTGTGTAGTTGTGTTTATAAATTAGATTATTTCTGCCTGTGTAGTTTCGTATAAAAATTGTCTCACTGTGTCTGTATAGTTGTATTTATAAAGTAGATTTTTTCTGCCTGTGTAGTTTCGTATAAAAATTGTCTCACTGTGTCTGTATAGTTGTATTTATAAGGTAGATGTTTTCTGTCTACGTAGTCATAATTTTGTGTCTTCAGTGCAAAGAACAGAGAACCTAGAACAATAAACAGTTCGCTTTTTCAGGGTTTAAAATTTATCAACATTTCGTCGTTTTAATAAAAATGCAATATCCAATTAAATGGTATCCAATTAAATGTGAAGAGTGGTGGTACTATTATGGATTCAATTGTTGTTTTACAACTATGACGAGTTCTCTTGGCGACAGAATTTGTAGCT
Source organism: Lutraria rhynchaena (assembly GCA_008271625.1). Lineage (NCBI taxonomy): Eukaryota > Metazoa > Mollusca > Bivalvia > Venerida > Mactridae > Lutraria > Lutraria rhynchaena. Next base: position 924,968 of record VIBL01000092.1, read on the forward strand.
ATTAAAAAAACACGAAATTCGCGTGGCAATGTACCCTTTTCTAACGGCATCCTCGAAACAGCATAAAAATCCATAGCTTCCAACGATATGGCACTCGGGAGAATATGGCACAAAAGTCGTGAATTCAACATAATGTTTGTGATGTTGGATTCATTTAATTGACCCGTTTTCTTAAAACAATGCGATAATATGCTGATGAAAATATGCTCGTGTCCAGGAGTCCTGGATGATACAAGCTAGAACAACCAAATTAATGTTTCAATTGAAGTGATTACTCTAGAGTTTTTTTTTTTTAAAAAAAACTGATTTTCTTCCACTAAACTCGTACTTTTTATCTCGATTAGTAAAGTGGTTCGGTCGTAATTGGTTGCACAAATTATGAAGCAATCTAATTTACGCCTTAACACCAGATGCCAATTCAATTCTGAACTTTTTTTTCTTTTTTGTTTCTGGACACAATCTTGAGACTAATTGTGTCCAAAAATGTATCGTTTTTTTACAATATTACTATTCAAGTGGATGTATTTTCTTGTAAAAGTGGAGTTGTTTGAACATTAAATTTATAATAGGATCGTAAAATCTAAAAAAAAGAAACCCCATACAGTACATAGCCTGAACAATTTCTTTAATTTAGAATTTCGACGATTTATAAGTACATTCAAACCTGTGAACAAAGGCCACCCTTGGGAAAGTGAAAATGTGGCTTTTATTAACAGTTAACAGGCCATTAACCGGATGTCAGTTTGTTCTAAATAAGTGACGGTTGTTCATACAATGGGCTTTATTCACAGGGTGACATTCGGAGGTGGCCGCAAACACAGGTTTGACTGTATAAACAATCGTAAGGCTGTGGATTATTGAAATACTCTTTCTATACACTTAAGATTTAACTATTTCGCAGCTGAACCTATAGCCTATACTTTATTAATGGATAAAACATGAGACCATATATATTATTTTTTAAATACTAGGATGATTATACAACGAACTAATTTCTCTTTACAATAAATAGTTCGTTTAAATATATCATGATGTTCTGTGCATCTATCAAATTACGCGTGACAGTTGACAATGTGTGACTGATTTCATTTTCGCAATATCCGACACGTACCTGCAGACAACATAGACTAGCAAATTACGAAACATTAAGTGATGTTGTGAATACATCCATCAATGGTTACCTATCAACGTTTAACGTCAATTCACGCAACAGGACAAGTCAATCAATGTGTGGTTACTTTTGTACACCAGAACCAATCTGGCTGGTTCTGACTCGCACTTCGCATGTCAAAAATGATTTACATATTATTTTTTTCGAAATGAATAGTGCAACCATTCCAAAGCAACACCCTTTGGGAGAAGCAAAATATTGTTGTTGAGAGTATGTTGCTCTAGAGAGATTAATTTAATAGCTAAATCGTACCATGGGAAAAATCATGCTGTTGCTTAAGGGAGGTTGTCTCTAGACAGGATGCACTGTATTGGTAAAATTTTTCCTAAGAATTGTAAAATATCAAATGATATTTATCCTTGCGTTCATTCAGTCTTAAGAAATTGCTCACGACTAAGAAGGAATAAGAGATCCAATATCATTAAAAACATGTGTTTCATTAAATACGATTAAAATTATAGAATTCATAATGTGCATAGGTGTGAGAATGCCAAAAGCACAACCTGTAATGAGTTTTAAAAACCTTTGACACACTGACTTTGATATTAAGTTCTGAAAAAAATATATTGTTCAAATCATTATCAAACCTAAAAGAAGTCAGTCCTAGAAAAAGTGTAACCAGATTAAGAAAAAAAATCGTTTCGAATCATCTTGTGGGGGCTGTTTAATTGATCAGGCAAATTGTTCTGTCATTCTCTTTCGAATTCAATAACATATGCTTAATACATTAAGTGAGTTAAAAAATAATTTTGCTTCTTCTGTTCAAATCAATCTCAAATGTGTAATCAATCTGGTGGTAGTGCCGAAATCAAAACATTCATTTTTTGGTAGGGAGGGTCTTCAATACAGAATATATGTTCAATTTTTTATATTCAATAACGTAATTTCCATTAACTTGTCAATAAATGATATTTCACACGTGCTCTGTAAGTAGGAATCTTGATGCACATTCATTATGTTCATTTTATGACACGCTTCAGGCGCTTCTGTTCGAGCCTATTGCTAGATTAATTCAATTAGAAATGTTTACTACCTGTATTTGTGGAAAAAACAATGTTTAGAAGATTATAAATCACGATTATCGTTGATAACATCCGATGATAAACAATTCTGAAGCAGTAATGACAGAATGACGCTCAATCGTTAGGTACGGAATCGTATAGCGTCCATGTTAAATTTCGCTTGTACCACGTGATAATTATTGTTTTAAAGGCGATAATTATCGCCTGATTTAAAAATTAGAAACACTTATATCTGCCCTAACCCAGCCCATCAGGCGATTATTATCGCCTGTAAAACGATAATTATCGCGTGGTACTAGCGAAGTTTAATGTGGACGATATAGGATTCCGTAGTTAGGAGCTTGATTTTAATGGTGTATTTATGGTTTAAAATATCCACTGACGCTTTTAATGGGTTCTCTAAGTATACCCATGCTATTTCAATTCCAGATTCAATAAATTGTACGCATTATTAGGAAGGAGATCATCAGCATCTTGGGTAATTTGATGGGTTCAAGTCAGTGAGTTTCCCTCATAACAGTGTCCCTTATAAGCAATATTTTCATTTGATAATTTTAATCAAATGATGGGAACGCATGTTCGTGCGCCGCAACATGCTGTGGTAATTAATCTTTTATAATAATCGAGACACTTGGTTTATTAAACGTTACAGAACAGCAACAAAGTGTTGCTGGTCGATGAGGAATTTATTATCCAATATAAGATTGCATATTAAACAAACCATTTTTCCCATTGGAGCGGTATACTGATATATTCCTCCTAAAATGTATAAAAAACGTTCTGATGATTGATCTAAATACGCAGAACAGTTTGCGAGACTCCAGTGATTTTATTTTCTCTCTTTTCGTCACGTCTCTGCGGACAGACAACACACAACATTACAGATGCACTACAGGACGTTATTCAACACTGTGAAGACAATCATCAAAGGCTATGAACTATGTTTTTAACTCACAAATCACGCCACAGGTTATGCTAATCAAAGCGTTATTGCATGTTTTACCTATAAATTAAAGTCGGCACTGATTGATGGGTTGTTCATGAAATGGGTATCAAAAGGATCTTCGTTATTTAGTTCGTTCTAAATCCAAATAAAAAAACCAATTGCGCTCAATATGTCTTATTAGATATCCTACATGTGGTAAGGATTATAGGCTTCAAAACTTGTCAAATTCAATACGAAATAATGGATAACACTGTGTTCACAAAAACTTTCATAAGGTGCGTCATCGTTTTAATCATGAGGAAAAAATACAATACAACCTCTCTAGAGCGGCCCTCTCTTCAGCAACAATCTCCCTTCAACACCAGCATGATTTTTCCACTGTACGCTTTAACAATCATTTTAACCTCTCAAAAAAAAACAACAACAACATAATTTTGCTTCTCCCAAAGGATGTTGCTTTGGAGAGGTTGCGCTGTGTAGAATACTATAACATCTCGATTAAAACACAAATACATTTTTTTTTAATTCTATGAACTGTTCTGTAATACTAAGTTATTTGCCTCTCAGTTATAGCCGTAACAACAACAACAGATAATATTTGATTTTTTACCTATATTTCAGAAATGTAGACTATTTAATAATATGCAGCTGTATTTCTTACTATGTTAGTATCATATTAGTTGTTATGGAAACAGAATAAATATTTTTGGTAAAACTATATACATGTATCTTATGTAAGAGGAAAAGCTTATGTATAATTGTATTTATATGTAGTGGCATGTCATTTTTTTCAGTTATTTAATAAAGATTTAAAAAATACAGCAAATATTATCACTTTGGTATAAATTATTATTTTATTGGCGATTCTTGGGACAATCTACCTCTGCGTGTATACACGCGGAAGCATATAGCCCGCATCTATTGATATCTCATATTTTCGATTATTCATTTAATTTGAAACAAGTTAATCAAATCAAATACAGCGGTGTTGGAAAATGAAAGTATGCTTTCAGACATTTTGCTGAAGGAGAGGTGTGTATCAATCCTGCTTTTATCATTCACAGCACGGCTAACCCCCCTCAGCTGTTATCCGAAGTAATCAAACATAGCAGATGTTATCGCAGGTGTATCAACAAACACTGTAGTGATATCTCTAGATATTTCTCATAATGCTTCTCTTTCATCTACCACCGTAATTTGAAAATGATTTAGCTTAATCTTTTGAGCAGTACGTCAGTTTATCAGTAATGGAACCTGATCTCTCAGATTACAGTTTTAAATACACTTCAAGATCTTAGTTATGAGATATCTTATTATCTAAATCCAAGTTCTGTGAGTAGCGAAGTATTTAAAAAGCGATATAAGATCATCATAATTCATACACAATCGCGTTTGAAATGACGCGCATTTGATAGACTTAGTGTTAATTAGAAGCGCCCGCTATTTCCCCATCTAAGAAGTTGATTATCGTGTCATTATGTCAGCTTTTATGAATCTGATTACTGACTATCAAAATCTGTCCATATGATTGTTTGTGTCTTACATCAATCATTTTAGACTTCAATTGGACAAAAATGAATATAAAATAAAACTGATTTCCCCCGATAATGCCCCATACGAAGTAATCCACCTGTCCACACCCTGACTACAGCCACAAACTCGCTGACGCGGCTCACAACCTAAGTCTTGTGTCTAGAACTTCATAAAATTTCAATTATTTCCATTTGATAAATTAAATTGTCTGCAAAGGACATTTTCATATTAATTTAATGTGATTTTATTGGTAATTAGTTATGCATGCGTTGAATACTTTTCTTTCCTATTTTACAACAAATAGTTTTATCAAGCGCACAAAGTGATTCCACTAGTTTATGAAACGAATGTTTACATTTGGTTTTCATAATAATATTATCTTATTTAATACTGACAACGCTGTCTGAAATACAAGCTGTGGAGACACACTTGACATGTATGGGAACTTCGATGAACAATTGCCGTAGTTATTGTCTACATTCTGTCTTTATTATCAACACAATATGATTATCCCAAGATAGATCATACTTTTCCGTACCGTTAAATATTTGTCCTATGAAATATTGTTGCATTAACTTAGAAACTATTTTTCATTCGAAATGCTTTAAGCTCTTGCTTTATGCAGCAATGCCTAAAACGAATGAACAAACAAACCAATTATTTCCGTTTTGAAATACATTTCAAGCTGTTATAAACACGAAGCAGATAGTAATAATATTTTACATCGACAAGCAATAATACCATTTCCCAATGAAACGTAATAAGTATTCGGCGTATTAGGAAAAGCTCCTTGCATTCTAAGTCTGTGCTTTTCGGTAATCATTTACTTCATCACGTGAAGAACTAAATACGTTAAATAGCGATCTGCATACCGGAGAAGAATGTTTCGAAACAAGACAACAATGTACGAAATATCCCGATCACTTAAATCACACAAATACCTATAGGATTACTGTAGACAAAGCAAATGGGTGTTCGCACTGTTTGTCATTGATCATATATTTGTAAAATTTCCCAAAGGCTTACACAGCCTTGTGGTGTTAGCCAAAATTGCGAAAATAAAGATGAAAAGAGGGGAGGTGAAAAGGGAACAAAAATCGCATTCACGAAATAACACGTCCCTAAAATCACATTCACGAAATAACACGTCCCTATTTAGATCCATGGAAACCAAAAATTGCTAGAAAGGGAAGTGGCTCGATGTAAACCTAAAACATCGTTTGATTTCGTCAACAAATGCTTTTATATGATTTAAACACGTATTAAACAAATACATATCATGACACAATGATGTTCTTTTATACAGCATCATAATAAGGGCAGGATAGTGTTCGTATTGTTGCCATTTCCTTCAATTAGTTATCCCATTAAAATACAAAAAAACTTGTCCCGAGCGTCTTTTCATGTCATTCTAATTGCCTGGTTTTACATGATGCGGTGCTCCCTCCAGTAACGTCACCTCCAAAGACCGATTCCCTCCAAGAAACGACAGTAAAAGGCATACATACACATAATAAAAAAATACACCTGTCGCAAATGTATCTTCCCCCCCCCCGGACAACAACTCCCTCCAAAGAACAATACATTTTTGTGACTCCGACAAGTGTTGCTCTTTGGAGGGAGCACTGTATTATACATGCATAGTTCACACCCTCCATACATTCTTTCTTATACTTCCATCTCTTATGGTGTTCATTTATAATTCAAGATGTTTACAACAATACTTTATCTTAAGAGTCATGACTTGCCAATGATTATATTAATCTTAGTTCCCAAATATGGAAGAATCGGAGACGTATTGTCATGAAGATGTAACAGACATTCCTGATCAAAATAATGCAAATCTGTCCAATGGTATAAAAAAAAACTCAGGCAAAAGTTATACCTACCACATTAATGCACATTATTTGGTTTTCTACCGCTTTTATTATATCAACAGACTCGGGGTTCGGAGACCTTTTAACTTAAATATAAAATGTAAAGCCATTATATCGTTAAAACAAAGACAGACCACATCAGTTGATGCTCCTAAGCTTTTAGCCGTTAACGCATTTAGTCATTTATTAAAGACATTTCTATTAATTGTAATTGTAATGAAATTTTAATGTATATACTGAATAGAGGGAGGCAAGGAGATTGTGCAGTATAACCCCTAAAAACCGGACCATGTCCGGACTGGACCGAAAGTCTGGGTTTCTGGGAATTCCGGTTTTCAGAGAACTATTGATTATGGATGAGAAAAATAATACTGGAAAAATCGTCTGTTTTCAGAGAATTCCGGTTTTCAGAGAATCTGGTTTTCAGGGGTTTATCTGTGTATCGATGGAAGACACTTAACGTATTCTCAGACTTTTCTGCTGTAATATACTCCTAACGCATGGTGGGCCTTGAAACCTGCAAGCTTATAATAATGAGACATACCTGCTATTCATACGCGAATATCTTACAGCTTAATGCATTTTCCATTATCGAAAAATCATGATCATTAAATGCATTATCATGCGATATGATTGGGATAAATACATCCGCACGCGGAAGTAGGATTTATCCACCAATTTAGTGCCAAGCTGAAAGTGCTTGTAAATTGAAATATTGTCTTTAAGATGACCGGTATTATGCTCTTAATAATTGATAAACTATGAATAAAATATGAACAAAACGTTGAAATAATTAAAACACCAGAATTCTTTACATTCAATTACAAATTTTAAGAAAGAAAAAAAAACACAACTTTATTTTGTTACTTGAAATCAATTTTAACCAATTTATATCAGTTATCTCTCGTTCTTATTAATTTCTTATCACTGTACACGGTTAATACTTGTTTCCTTTGACTTTTATTTAAATGTGCGCTACATGACCGCTAGTTTTCGATGCGCCATAAAACGCCATTAAACCAAAAAAGAAGAAAAAAATATAATTGAAGTATTGTCATTGAAATGTGTACATAATAAAGCGGCAAGACTCCAATTCCTAGTTACTTCAAGCGTGTAAAATAACGATTATCAAAAGCAGGTTTTTGCCCGAAATGTTCATTCATCAAATTGAATGCAAAACTAACAACAATGATTTGAAACCAATTTGAAATGAAATCACCAAATGAAACGATGGTGTTTCTATCTGTCAATTTTGCACTTTTCATGTTCCTTTAGGTATCAGTTATAACGTATAGTTAACTGTGATACTTATGCTGCTAACATTAGATAGAATTAGTAAGACTTTAATCCTTTGCTTCATAATACCGCATTTCCCCGCATCTGAAGCACACGACTTTTGAAAACATTGTGTCAAAGGAAGCCATCGCTTGTAACACGCCAAAACGCCATACAACGTTTGCGTAACATCTAAGGACGTCATCAATGACGTCATAGGGAAAGTTGTTTACTTGAAAATGGCATTAGCATTGATTGTTTAGTTTTGATTATGTAAGTGGAGATGATCTGTATGAATATGGCTTTTATCTAGAGAATGTGTTTTCACTCTTCATATGGATTGTAAAAATGTGTTTGTTGTGTGATAGGATACAGAAAAAAAGTTCCTGATGCGGGGCTCGAACCCAGGACGTTCTGCTTGCTAGCCAGCTGCTCTACCAACTGAGCTAATCGGACAAACGGCACACAGATTACTATAAACACGTATATTATATATACAACACTGTTATCGTGCTTTTAACTATTTATATGATTTTTGCATAACGATGAAGAAATTCGTCTTCATATGTTTATATTTCATTAAGTCATGAGCTTTTCCAGCTACCAGTATAATTACAGTGTTATTAGCTAAATTGTTTTATAAGCGTTTTGTATAAAACCTATTGGATACATTGCAACTAATTATATGGACAAAAATGCTTACTTCAATTAAGAATCCGATTTAAGTGACAAAAATAATTAATGAACAGTAATTATACCGCTTAATGTTCAAAGCGACTTTGATGTGTTATGTTTACAGTTTGTATTTTTATTGGGGAGGGGGGGGGGCGTTTTGGCGATCGATATTCGGTCGCGTTCCCGATGGCAGAAAGTTTTTTTCGCCAATTGCCTGGCGAAAATTCCAAATTTAAATGAGAAAAAAAAACGAAAAAAAAGAAATTTTAATTTACATCAGTTTAAATGTTCATTGAATTTCCGAACCATTCAAATATCAAAATTATCAATATCTAAAAACAAAAATAATCATAATATTTCTTATTTTTTAGTTTTATTTGATTATTTTATGTTATTTTATACTGTGTGACTTTGTCCAAAATGTCGTGAAAATTCTCAATTCTGGGGGTTGGTCATGTTCCCAAAACGTTGTAAAAAACTGGTGTAGAAGTGTTAGTTGTTAGAAATCGATTAGTGAACATGAATCCATGCAAAATAGTGCATGGCATGAGAAGCGCGGTAGAAGATGTAATGAGAGTTTTAAACTGGCATTAAATTCTTGTTTCAAAGTACATCATCAAATAAATGTCATTGTTATTATTAATAAAACATATGTTAACCGCCAATGTACTATGAAGTTTTTATTCTAAAAAAAACACTATAACAGAAATGTGAATTGACAGAAAGCATTCACCGATCAATCATGTTGAAATTTAATTTAGCCACAACAAGAAAAATGGCAATTTGTGTCATTTGTTGGAGATTAACTAAACTTTAGGAGCTTGTTATAATGTTGTCAACATCATTTTTATGTGCCTGCATTGTTACGTATATGGAACATTGCTCGGATGATTGGTTGTCAACATTTTTATAAGGCAGAAAATTGGTTCATGACAGATAATGATCTTCCCCTTCTTGCTCATCCTCTAAAAAATTAATTCGACTATCGCGATGAAGAATACGGCCTCTTTAATCGTTGTACATCGACACACACACAACTTTGTTAAGCAAGGTATGGTACGACACATTAAATAGCATGAGCATTGATGACAATGCAGAAAGAAGGAAAATGTTGTTAAAAATAGTCAGAATTGTCGGAATGGATCACCATGTATTTAATAGGGGTAGGGAGAATATCAAAAATTATATTCGAATATTCAATTGAGATATTCGAACATTCGTGCTTAGTCCATTCTCGAATCTGTCCGAATATGTTGCATCCGAAAACAAGTACAGTTTTTTTGTTTTTTGACTGCGTTTTCGTATTTGTTTATATTCTTTTTACGACTTTTACCTATTATTTATGATAAATGGATGTTCGGTTAGTAGAAGCTTTTCGATGATAACGATTTACTGATGATATGTTTTATGATCATATGTTTATCAGAGACTACATATTGATATTCAGTGCGGGAAGCATTGCTAGGGCAAACATAATATAGCGAGCGAATCAAACTGCATTTTGATACTCATAGTGCGGGAAGCATTGCTGGAGAAAACGGACAAAGACAATATACCGTGTGAAACAAGCTACATTTTGATACTTATAGCGCGGGAAGCATTGCTGGGGAAAACACATATAGCAAGACAGTCAAGTCTGTTATACGTCGAGAGTTTCGTGAGAATCCTTCATAATTCATTTCAAATTGCATGGTTGAAGTTATTGTAAAGTATGTAAAACAAACGCGAATATATTGTAAAACAAAACTGATTGACAAACTACATGGCGGCATTGAACATTACCTTTTTGGCTGCTTTAACTCAAATAGTGAAATAAATTCTGGTACAGAAAAAGTTAAATATGGAGATTTGAAACGTGATGATAATGAATCGATAAGAGTTGTACTACTGTCAAGTCTGTTTACAAAAGCTATCTTTATGAAAGACAAAATGTGGCCTTTATTGACGGGAGGTCTTCATTCGGAGGTCAATTTGTTCTAAAAGATTCATGACGGTTTTTTCAAAAAATGGCCTTTATTCACATGCTTTATTCGGAGGTGGTTGCAAACACAGGCTTGACTGTAATTGGTGGTCACGGCGTACGGCTTTTTGCGTCTAATTCTTCCGCAACAACTAAATTAGGGATTTGCTTTGTATACATTTTCTGGCCAGTAACATAACAAATAGTGTCACCCCTTGACTATAAAATAGGTATGTGTATTCTACGACATGTTTGGTTCGTATTAATAGCTGTCGATGGTGGATGGCTGATACGTGCACCATTTGCAAGGTGTAAGCAGCGAAACATATATGATTTACTGATGAATTATTTGGAAAAGGTGGCTATTCGTATAAACTATGTCCCAATACAAATGAAACAGTTTATGAATTATGTAATGGAGATATACGCCAAACCTATCTATGGTATGTATATGTAGTATGTTATGTTTAAATAAATGCAATCATAAATGTAGAAAGTGTTTAGTGTAGGAGAGTTATATTTTTATGCTTCATCTAGAAGATGAAATATTGCACATATACTTTATATCTACATATTGAGAGACATTGTACTTTAAGTGATTTTAGAAAAATACCAGGATAAGTAATGTTTGGTTCTGGAATTCATCAACAATCCTAAGTTAAACAAGCAATTAGCGTCTGAGCATATTTCAATAATGTCGACACACCTCTTTTATCTAAGTTATATAAGAACTTGGGAATGTAAATATCTGTGCAAACATTGTCTAAATACAGTCAAACATGTGAACGAAGGTCATCCTTGGAAAAGACAGAATGTGGCTTTTATATTGACATGTGGCCGCAAACGCAGGTTTGACTGCAATTCAAAATTTAAAACAAGATATAGTAAAACCTCAATTTACAATCACCTCAATATAACGACCTCCTCATTATAACGAACACTCAATATTGGACCAGTTGTTTACATATCGTCAATATTAAACTTAAAAATCAGACCATATCAATATTAAGACCGATCTTTTCGGGTCAAAAATGGTGATCTTAATATCGAGATTTTACTGTATGATAGATTTAAAGTCATGTTGCGTGTTTTTCGCTTGTTTATCTTATTTCTTTCAGTAAGTTTATCTTATTTCTTTCAGTAAGTATATACTTATTTCTTGATCAACCCTCGTACACGGTTGACACTAGAGCTCTAGCTCTCTCGGTCCGAGAATAGGCAATAAAAATAATACGAATTTAACCACGAACAATATGGCCCGAGGTAATAAAACTTGAGATTGGTCTCAACGTTTTTCGTATATTAGGAATTGACAAAATCCTGATGTAACATATGTAGAAGGCCATCTGTTAAAGAATAAAGAATGCTGCTTAGACAAGTTCTCTTTAAAAGTGAACTGTAAATACTTGTATATTACATGTACAAAAATATATTAAACTTTTCGGAATTTGCCATATTCATACAACCAGTCTTTGACACACAGACCGCTTTGGTACTGATCTGTAAGTTGACATAAAATAAAATATGGACGTATTGATTTAACATGCAATGGTCAACCGCTTGTATGTAAATGGAACATATAATTCACCAGAGCTACGAGACAATCTCGGAATAAATAATGGTAATTCAGCGTCCCTGTCTTTTATTTTGTGCTAATTCATTTAGCATCTCATTGTCCATTCTCCATATTGCTCGCATATCAAATGTAATAGCATTAGGGGGAGCATATAAGTCACGATGATTGTAAAGCTATCGATGAGCATTGACATTATATTGACCTAAACTTCATAACACAGTTTATCAATGATCAATTTTTTAATACTATTTGCCTTAATTCATTTGGAAAACATTGTGCGGAATTGTTTTTATAAGATGCCTTAATCTGATTTGTATAACCCTTTGCCTCATAATATCGCATTTCCCCGCATCTGAAGCAGACGACTTTTGAAAACATTGTGGCAAAAGAAGCTATTGCTTGTATTGAGTAATGGCTACTATTTTATTTTGTTATTTATTTTACGACACATTTTGAAAGTTTTGTAAGAGTTGTTGCTCTTGTTAAAAAAATACAAGAAAAATAAAGATGAAGACTTATGCTCTGGTATAAGACCTTGGTACAAATAATTGTCTTATAATGACAATATGTCTTGAACATCGGATAACTGATACAAGTTTGCTAACCTCGGGTCGTGATTTCTTGTAAAGAGGAGATGTATTCAACATGTTAACAAGATTACAGCCGTGTTATACAATGTATATTGCGGGGAATGGTGGCCTAATGACATTTATAGGATAATTCTCTGATATAAGATAGCGAAAATTGGAAATTTCTTATTTCTGGTGTAATAAAAAACGTGGTCAGCATGAATAATGAGATTGGAAGTAAGAAGTATGACCTCGGGAAAAATCAGTTATAGTCAAAACTGTGAACAAAGGTCACCCATAGGAAAGACAAAATGTGGCTTTATTGACAGATGACCTTTATTCGGAGGTCATTTGTTCTAAATAATCAATGATGGCTTTTCAAAGTATTGCCTTTATTCACATGGTGACCTTTATTCGGAGATGGTCGCAAACACAGACTGCAAAGCAAAACGAATATGGAAGTATGTACAGTAACACTTCGAAAATGCGACCACCTTCGTGACCTGAAAAATCGGTCGTAATAATGAGATTGTCTCATTATCAAGTTGAATTATAGGGGAGTTATTCAAAGCCGGACCGGAAATAAATGGTCGTTTTAACAAGGTGGTCTTAATATTGAGACAGTCTTTATTTGAGGTTTTGCTGTATATCTAAGCTAATATATGGTTTAGATTCGTTGGCTGGTAATGTAATTATAGTACTCATCGTAGAACTTTCAAAATCTTAATAAAGTATCATTTAGAGCAATTGAGTTTAACACGAACGGTACTTCATTGTTATTCACGAACGTTGTGAATGCGTAAATTCTGAGTACTTACTTTCAAATATAATTATTTTGCGAAATTGCTGGCGTGAAATTGAAATTTGTTACAACGCCTGTCGAATAAAAAGCATGATTCAAGTAGTTAATTAAATCTATAAATAAAGGATTTCATACATACTTTAGAATAATGGCACTAATGAAATCAGTTTCAGTTTAATTATACTGAAAATTATTGTAATAAGCAATTCATGCGTCCCGAATTTTGTATCAAAGATGCAGATCTACGCAAAACTACCTGACTAATTGAACAAATTCCTCGTCGAGCTAGACATCAGTTCTAATTTCCAAAATAATTATAATTCATTGTGTTCGTCTTAATAGAATATTACTTCATAACACTAAGTCGCAAACGTTTAGGCGCATAAAAATAATTTCAATACAGTCAAGCCTAAGAATAGACGCTACCCTTGGGACAAAACGTTGTCTTTATTGACAGATGACGTTTATTCGGAGGTCAGTTTGTTGTAATCATTGACGGCTTTTCAAAGAATGACATTATTCACAGGGTGGTCTTTACTCTGAGGTGGCCTTAATCACATATTTGACTGTACACGCATTTCTCGTCATTTTTATCGTCTCGGCTTTCGGTATTTGATTAAATTGAACGTAGATGATAGATAATGGGTGCCCTTACAAATCTAACCACACGCGTGAAGAATTGCGTTTAAGACATAATTTTACTCTCCCAGTAACAAATCATGGATGAAGTGTTGTATGTATATCTTTCTGCATACACTTAGCGAGTTAATTTTCGCGGAGGTTTTCGTGATTTTTTTTATCAAAATATTTTATCGTCCACTTAATAAGTACGTTTACTATCTGGTGAAGAAATCTCATCATGAAAAGTTATTGACTTTCCATGAAATTGTCTTTGTTTTTCAGGAAAACCTGATAGATTTTTGCCAAAATGTTCTGATTATTTCATGCAGAAATATGTCACCACAATTCTACAATAAAACACTCAGGTGTACATATTATAGTCTAGCTATTGTAAATTCGCGATATGAAGACTACGAAGACAAAAATAAAAACAAATATTACTGTAGCCTTTTCACAAAATCAGGGAAATGTTCAAGCGAATGTTATGTTAAGGTGGTCATAATATTAGGGTGATCGTTAACTGAGGTTTTACTGTATTGACATCCATAGGCCAATCATGACTTCATGAAAGTTACATTCATTCTACACGTCTTAAATATTCTGTTTGACAAATTTTGGACATGCTTAAAAAATTGAATTTCTTATGTGCTGCTGTTGTTGTTATTGCTAATGGTTTATATATATATATATATAAATTATTGCTAATCATTATAAATATTAAGTATTTCCTGTGATAAGAAGTCATCCTTAAAAGTTCGTTTTTTGCTGTTACGCGACCGACTCATGAAAAAATCCCTCGAACCAAAATTTATGTTTAACGATTTCGACAATTATTTTTGTTCTTTATTCTAGCTTTTCGTTTTCAGTACTAGCATAATAAACAAAAATATTTTGATCAGTACAAACAAAAATTTAAAAAATGACTTCCTATTTAATGCCCTGTTGAAAGTTTTATCTTTTCGTAAGGATGGTATTTTTATTTATCTAAATTTGCTTCTTTGGAGTGAGCGGCAGGTTTGATCCGACCCGTCTTTAAGGAATTCAATATATAGATAACAAGTAATACAAGACAACGAAAAGGGGAGAAAAGTATATACATTATGATAGGAAATCTGAGGTACATGTATTTAAAATCAAAGGGTTAGACTATATAAAAGTAATTCAATTATAACGAATGACGCTCACCCTGTTTATTTAAATACAAATATTTGTTTTGGCAGTTGTTCCAATCATCTGTTAGTGTGGTCGCCTCCGGCGTTGAATCCTCAGTGTAGGATCGTGCATATTGGCGAATTAATTTATTTTCCCGAAGCAAACCAAGGTTACGAAATTGAGTAGAAATTATTTTCGCGTGAAGACTGAAATACGAACATGTTCCAGCAAAAATATTCCGACATGGTTAAAAGTTGAAAATTTTCCAAAAAAAAAAAGAAACGGTAATCTTATCCTCTGTGCCGCGGAAACAAGGGTCCGGACCTGGGAAAAAACGGAGGTTCTGAAATATTACAGGAAACGTTTAACCATGTATTCAGAAAGTGTTTAATAGAGATAAATGAAATAAGTGCACAATAGCTGACAAAGAAACAAATATGCAATGCAAGTAGAAAATTAAAAACTAAGCATTCAAGCTCGAACGAAACTTTCGTTAATATGTATCTATATAATTATTCATAATGTTGAAACGTAAGTCGCCACTGCGCATATGCAAAATGGCTGAATGCGAATTCAAGAAAATTGATTAATAATCGTGAATTTAATAAGGATAAAATGGATAAAGACTGATATTTTATTATTAGCCCCAAGCTTAACACTCAGCATGCATAATGTATATAGTGTTATCTATCAAATTGATTGATTTTCAGAATTAAAACTATAGCACGGAGCTCTCATTATCATGAATCCTGACTATCAGTCGTTCTACATCGTCTTAAACTTTTGCTTTACAATATCACATTTCCCCGCATCTTAGGTGGACAACATTTGAAAGTATTGTGGCAAAAAAGCTATTGGTTGCTATGAGCAATGACTTCTTTTGTCACAATGTTTTCCACTCTGTCAGAGAGAAATAACCCAATTTTCTTAATTAAAGTGATGTTTTGTATATTTGTTTTGGATTTGGAGTCCAAAATGTGCTTATGAGGCAAATGGTTAACATATGTTTCCAATACGATTCTCAAATTAAACAGTAATTTCTAAAATATCGGCGATAACAATGAATTCATAGGATACGTGTTTGTTAGTGTGGCGTCTTTGTATTCATTTTACCAGGACCACAATGGATTTAAGGAAACAATTATTCCTTTTTCGTGTTATCCTAGTCATACGATCTAATGTCTTAGTACGATATCAAAATTCTTGATATTTAATTATTTTAAGTTTAATATAGTAAATAGTTTAGTCCAAGCTATTTATATGAATTTGTTATTAACTGCGGGTTAATGTCGATCTGCCGCCAGGGTTATATGGCGACTTTCCAGCTTTAACAGTAGAGGAAAATCCCATGGTGAGCTAAGAACCACCGTACATCCGTAAACTAGCTGGACAGCTTCTCCTCACATGCGAAGTTTGGTTCCAATAGGATCTCGAACTCACGAGGATGAGGAGTCAGTGATTTACTAGTCTGGGGTCATAATCACCTTGTCCAGGAGCTCCCATACAAACTTGTAACATTGGTATAACGCTATTTCATATGCTTAACAAATAGTAGTACATTTGTATAAAATTTATGTAAGGTTATTTAAGATTATAGCATCAAGTACATCGTTATGTTGATAAAGTATGTAAAACATCATATTAAGCTATTAATTCATAATCATTATCTTTCTTTTATTGATATTAATTTAGTTAACATTAATAATGGAGAAACATGCATTCCCCTGCTTCGACAGATGTTGCGAGTAAGAAAAATATATTAGTTAACAACACATCTGTTATCAATCTAAAATCATTCAAAAAACCATCATATTGGAACTTTAAACACAATGTATACTATGTCCTTCCGAACAATTCAATGTTTTCCAGTGTTCCAGAAAAATACTTTTTATACAACCCCCTACTTTTTTCATGGGGGGTGAACGTCACACCAACAGCCAGGGTCATTTGGCGACTTTTCCGGCTTTTTACGGTGAGGGAATACCTCAGGCGTATATCTGGTTAAAACTGTCAACCTTCTCTGAGCTAGATGGACAGTTTCCTCACATGTGAAACTTGTCTTGTCCCGAGTCGGATTCAAACTCATAGCGGCGAGGTACTAGTGATTACTAGTAGAACCACTAGACCCTGAATGCCTCTATTTGTTTTCTTTTAGAATCTGTCACCTGTTACATTCAGTACCAGTATGTTAAACCACCAGAATATACACCAGACAATTCTTCACCCATTATAACAACACAAGTCCAACCTTTCCAACCTGAACCTTTCCGATCCGGAATCCTCTCTAAACCGAACACGTCAGATTGTCCCGACTTTTTACTATGTATTTAATGCTAAAAATCTTTGTGATTCGGAACCTTTGTACATATATTCCGAAAACCTCTCTAATCCGAACATTTTGCCTCTCCGAACAAGTTCGAATTGGAAAGACTACTGTTCACCACTCGATTATTGGAGTCACAAATTATTTAAATTTATGAGTTTCTGTCAATTCTAAAAGCTACTTAGGTGTTGATTGGGAGTGTAAGCGACCACCTCCGAATAAAGGCTACCCTGTGAATAAAGGCCATTCTTCGAAAACCGTCATGGATTATTTAAAACAAACTGACCTCCGAATAAAGGCCACGTATCAATAAAGGCTAAGTATTTTCTTTCCCAAGGGTGGCCTTTGTTCACAGGTTTGACTGTATTTGATATGCAGCTTGTAGTCTAGGCGATTCAGTTTTCAACGCAAGATGATTCCAAGAGATGATTCGGTACATTTAAAGATATTTAATCATGTTCGGCCTACGCTTTAATTTAATACTTACAAAGAAATTGCATTTCATTATGCGTTCAGCGTGTGAACTTAATCTAACTGCATAATAGTAAACGGCAGATTTATATATATAGATCAAGATTTAAACGCAATTACAAGACGGTAGCATCTCATCATATATTTCAATATCGTATTCCATTTTAGGACCGGATTAATTTGTAATGAGTGTGAACTGGGTTTTGTTGCCGCACTAAATCACATTTCGTTTCGTCCGTTCAAACAAACAATGGAGCGATTTTTTTTAGTTAGTTGTGTATCATTCGGTTTATCCCTTTGCCTCATAACACCGCATTTCCCCGCATTTGATGCAGACTACTTTGAAAAACATTGTGGCAAAAGAAGCCATCGCTTGTAATGAGTATTGGGTTCTTTTTGCACTATATTTTCCTCCCTGTCTGAGAGAAATTACCCAATTTTTTAAATAAGTTGATGATTAGTATATTAACTTTGAAAATGGAAGCGTCCCACATATGGTCATGCGGCAAAGGAATAAACGCGAAGAGAATGAGTCACATTAAGAAATAAGAAACAGCAATTCGTCCGTTCAAGGCTAACACGACGGTAGACCGTAAGTTTGCCCGTTGCTATGCCATTGGGTCAAGATATGCAATGTCGAAGCATATTTGTGTCAATATACGAATACATTAACTATCCCAGTAAATAATTTGTTCATCATTCCAATTTGTCTATAAAGATGAAAATCGGCGGAGAGAATATCTTTCTTAGCAGATTATTGTTAATAAGAAAATAATTAAGATATTACAATAGTAAGATACATTTAGTCAAACTTGTGAATAAAGGCCACCTCTGAGAAAGACTAAATATGTCCTTTATTGACAGATGGCTTTTATTCGGAGGTCAGTATATTTTAAATAATCATTGACGTTCTTCAAAGAGTGGCCTTTATTCGGAGGCGGTCTCTAATTCGGAGGTGATCTCTAACACAGGATTGACTGTAAATAGAACACTTCGGTCCTCAAAGAATCGAATGCAAAAAAATGTAGCTCATGTCATACATAAACTTGGATACAGATAAACCTCGAATAGCGACCACCTCATTATTACGACCACTTGTTATAACGGCCACTTATTTTTGGACTGGCTTCCGAGAACTCCCCTATAATTCTACTTGATAATGAAACCACTCCATTTTACGACCGATTTTCGGGTCCCGAAGGTGGTCTCATTATCAATATTTTTACTGTACTTTAAATTCAAATAATATAGCTTTATATTTCAATGATAATGTTATTTTCCCAGCACAGTAAAACCTCATTCAAGCTTTATCACACCCACGGAGATGGCTATAAGTAAACATACTACGTGAGAAGTTATTTTTTAATATTTCTCAATAGATTCTCACCGATTTGAACCCAAAATATAAAACGTATGTAGACAGAGGAAGAGTAGAAAATAATGGTTATATAATCAAATGAGAAACATTATGAAGCAATTCAATTCAACGAAATGACGTCCGCTGTTTATGAAAACTTCAAATATTTGTATTGGCAACCGTTCCCTCCTTCAGCTGGTGTGGTAGCCCCGAGCTTTGTTGGTTTCAAATAAAACGTAAATATGGATAGTTGCAAACTGCGTCTTGTTGTTCGTGATGGATACGAACTTGAAGAGATTTTGCACCTTGTGCTCCGTTTGTTGTTTGTTGTGTGTTGGGCGGGTTTTGTTGTGTGTTGGGCGGGTTTTGTTGTATGTTGAGCGGGTTTTGTGTGTGTTGGGTGGGTTTTGGGTTGACAGGCTTTCAGGAAGGTTGTAATTTTGGGGATGCTATGTTTTTCTTTTCTCTAGAAATCATTTTCATATCTCTATAGCCACTAATAGAAGTAAGATGTAATTTTATTTCGAACATACATTATTCATTTTGTTCTAACAAACACGTATGATCTGTTCTTAGACTTAAAACTTCCCACTCGACCCCCGACACAAGTAAACGCTATGCATATAACACTAGAATATAAAAATTGTAGCAATCAGGCTTTTTTAAAATTTGAAGTCTTACTCTGACATATATACGCATTTGTATATTGGAAATAAATTCCCTATCGTCTTTAACATGAAAAAGTGCCAATCAAAGTGCAAGAAATGAAATCAATTGCTTATAAAAACAAAGAGGAGAAAGTTTAGACCTAGACATGAGCAAAGTTATAGAAGGGTAACTTCATCGTAATATCAAGGCTGCGACTGTGGTCCGGTGGTTAATGTGCTGGACCTCAAATCCAGGTCGCGACAGGTCATACACTTCTATTAAAATTTGACAAAAATGTCGATTTTCTTCTATATGTCGGTAAGTGGCCAGCTCCGTGTGGAAGGGTAGGTCAGTACTGGTTACAATACAGTCCAGGAAAACTGGTAAGGTGAATCAGCCGCCATGTATAACTGAGAAATTATTGAAAAACGGCGTTAAATCCAGTAAAAAGATATTCATTAATATTATAGACTGACATGTGACCTTACCTTACCTTACCTTAGACATCAATTAGATTCAATTAATTTTCCCCTTCGGTAAAATATACTATGAACGGAACACTACGCTTAGGTGTAATGCCAATGACTCCCAGAGTGTGTTAGCTGTCAATTATATACTAATATGTATTGTTTGATTATGAATATGCCAGCTACATAATGCGTTTTCAAATGTTTTAAATTGTAAGTCTGATATTCCGTATGTAATCGTGTTTTTTTGAAGTATGTACCTTCAGTTCTATGCAATGGCACGCTCTCTGTGTCATTGATTTTTTTAGATTAGTTACTTTTTGTTTAATATGAGCCTATGCGCCCCGCCCTCACTAATGAAAATAAAAATTCAAGTTATTTACAAACCATGAACTGTGCTACACTGAAGAGACGATATTTATGTAAATCCAGACCTTTCCACGCCTTAGAACAATCAGAACAGTTTATCAGTAGAAACTGAACGGCCAGGACCCAATATTACTTATTTTAATTTGTTTTGTTCCCGGGATTATGATCATATAAATCAGTAATGATTTTTATACAGTCAAACATGTGAACAAATGCCGCCCTTGGGAAAGACAAAATGTGGCATTTATTGACAGGCGGCCTTTAATTGGTGGTCACTTTGCTCTAAATAATCAGTGACGTTTTTTTTTTCAAAGAATGGCCTTTATTCACATGGCGGTCTTTATTCGGAGACGGCCGCAAACACAGATGTGACTGTAATTGTTTATCAATATCTTATATTCTAAGAAGCTATTGTTTTAATTTTCACTTGTTTGCATTTTGTTGTTTAATTAAAGGTCATGTTGTTATGTACATCATTGTATGTGTCTGCATATATATGTGTGTCAATACATGTGACCTTCGGTAAATTAAGAATGTATTATCATTGTTGTTGTTGTTATCGTAATTTAGTCTTCTTTCCGTCAATGACATCACTTGGCCACATATCAATATCAGCCTCACTTTTATTGCGACTTCACGAATGCACTGAAACACCGTTTTGCGGTTCATATCTTACCGTAAGACGTCTGTTCTCCATAATTATTCTCCACAACATGTGCTACTCATCAATATAGTTTAATAAGTGAAATTACAGGCCTGTGTGCTTTGTTCATTGTTAGTTACAAAGTAATTAAAAGTTGGAAGAAATTGTTCACGATAAATGCTCCTCGAGTCGATGTGAGTTTGTCTGAAGTTGTATGTTCCATAGAGCTGCCATTATACTTGTTCTGATTGCTTTGTTCTACGTTGCCTGGTTTATTAAGTGGCTTTGTGTTCATTGCGTCCACATTTGAGCATATTTCGGGTAAGCATAGAATAGGAAAGTCTTTGTTACTGCAAGCGACATTTATGGTTGTTTATGGTTTGTTTTGCTATTTAGAACATAATATATTTCAACAATAATATTATTACAGTGCAACTTCTCCAAAGCGACTCTCTCACAACAACCTCCTTTCAACAACAGCATGATTTTCCCACTGTATGCTTTAACTATTAATTTAACCTCTAGAATAACAGTCTCCCAAAAGGTGTTGCTTTGGAGAGGTTAATGCACTGTATGAATTATCTATAGCGTATTCATTCGGTAGTTTTCTAAATTGACAGATAATATAAATAAACATTAATCTTTAAGTTAATCTGTTTTCTTTTTAACTGGTGTTTGATGTTACGCCAAACTGCAAGGGTCATTTGGCGACTTTCCCAGCTTTAACAGTGGAGGAAGATAAATAAAAAACAGACTTTTAAAATCTGAAGTCTAACGCTGATGTACATGTATATACATTTGCTTTAACAATGGAGGAAGAGCCCAGGCTTACACATGGGTAGAACCACCGACTTTCCATAAAATAGCCGGAAAAATAAAGTATTCTACAACAGCAGGAATATACTATTGATGTAATACAACTTGGTGCTGAAAATGGATTAAGTGCATACTGGGATTGGTTTTAAGTAGTCGATCTCAATTAATGTTCATTGATTGTGTTGTAAAAGTAAATTGATTCAAGAATTCCATTCTTTACACCCAGGTTCATCTATTCGGGATTGCTTTTTCGTTTTCAATCACTTAATTGTCGATAGTGTTTTACTTCGTTGGCTGTTACGAGTGCAACTATTTATTTCGGCATAAATACATTTCTCTAGGGCCTTACATGGTTGGGTAGATGCTGCCATGGTTCGATAATGCTTATTTTTCATTTACCCGAATTTCAAATATTTGATAATGCAATACAATACGTGAAAGGAGTAATTTTATGTCAAGATGAATGTTATTCTTGTGATTTTTAATCACGTGTATGGTGCTATGGTTTAGTGCACTTATGCATAAGGCATGAGTTCATCTTGATATAGGCGAAAGATTCGTGTAACAATATGCATCAATTAATGGGTAAATTTATTATAGAATTGTAAAAGTAATAAAAAATGAAACCTGGAAACGAATTGCTTCTAACAATCAAATTATTTCCTATACAATGCCTGCATATTGGATCCTAAGTTTGATTGATATAATATCAAATTGACCCAAATACAAACTGGCATCCGAGAGTCATAATTACAAAATGTCGCTTTAACAAGTTTAGTGGAAAGATTATTTTGTTCACATCTCATGAATATGAACATGAAGAAGGGATAATTAACGCTTAATTATCTTAATTGTTGGGCATTTCTACTGTGTTTCTTACAATGTAGTCTGTTTTCTAAGTAGCTGGAGACTTACTATTTTATGTTGTTGTTTTTTGTTATTGTTTTGTTGATGTTCTATTCTTGTCGTTTGTTGTTGTGTTGCTGTTTTGTTGTTGTTGTTTTTTGTTGTTGTTTGTTTTTGTTAGTGTTGTTGTTTGTTGCTATTTTTGTTTTAGTTGCTGTTGTTTGATTTTTTTTTGCTTCAGGCGCTCTAAACCTTGCTCAAAATTGAATTTACTTTAATTTATTGTCTTCACAATTTTACTGGACTTTGTAATCTTAACATTGGAGACTAATCCCTTTAAAATGTATTATATTGTATTTCCTAATACCAAGGATTATCATAGGCAGTCTGCTTCTATACATCAAAGTCATTACGCGTTCCATTTATAGTCAAACTTGTGAACAAAGGACATCCTAGCAAAAGACATAATGTGGCCTTAATTGACAGGTGAACTTTATTCGGACGGCAGTTTTGTTCTAAATAATCAATGATAGTTTTTCAAAAAATGGCCTTTGTTCACAGGGTGACCTGTATTCGGAAGTGTCCGTAAACACGGGCTGTATACAATAAGCTGTTGGTGTTTTTTCTCATTTCTCAAAAATGATGTAAAGATTTTATCCATCAAAGACAACATGTTTTCCGTGTTTTCGGGATTTATCTTGAAAACTGATAAAAGTGAAAAATATTTAAATTCAAGTGCGTGTGTAATCAGGTAGAAGGAATAAAGACAATGTTATTTCCTAATGGATTACACGAGTTCACCAATCATGCAGTGTGTGCTCGCACAACTAACATTCGGTGCATTATTGTGTGTCGCATTTTACGCTCCAAATAAGGCGTCATTCCGTGCAAAATGGACTCTTAAGTTGATATGCAGGTCAGGGGCTAAAACAAGGGTATTATAAAAGTCAATTGGGTCCGGACGTATAGCGTGGATCAAATAATCAGTTCATATGACATTAATTGTACGTTAATTTAATGATATGTTCAACTGTTAAGATGAATATATTAAGAAATAAACACTTTATCTTGCAACAAATATTAGGAAACAATTTCAGAACTGGAAATAAACTGTAAGTCCAGATAATGTAATATAATAGACAGTCCAGAGCAGAACAATCAAATCTGCAATTCAACCGAACTGACTACAGTCGAACCTTTCTAATACGAACCTTTCCAGTCCGGAACCTCTCTAAACTGAACACGTCAGCTGGACCCGATTCTTATTATGTATTTAATACTAAACAATCTTGGTAATTAAGGAACTCCTTTATTCCGAAAACCTCTCTAATCCGAACATTTTTGTCAGTCCGAACATGATCAGTCTAGACAGGTTCTACTGTAAAATCTAGGTTTTCACTAGACCTAAAAGTTGAGGGTCAAAAATGACCCTAGATAGATGATAATTTGAAGAGTCAACAAAATTTCCTTTAAGTTTATTATACATTTGACCTATTGGTACAAATTCTCACGAGTTAAAAGCTTTATTTAACTGATTTCAAGGGCCAACATGCTGTTTTAGGGATCAAATGAAAGCTCTAACAAGGCCCTATGCGTTCAGATTAGACAACAGGCCAGAGGTTATAAAAGTTGAAAACAGTCTCCGAGCTCAAATCTCAATTCCGTTCTCAAAGTATTATGGTTGAAAAGATAGAGCTGATTAATGCTTTAACACATATTCACGTCAATTATGCTGTTACAATAATGTATTAATAATATCAGTATTGTATGACTACAAATAACTTTGAAAAACTAAAATGATGTGAGATTTGAGCCTGTTTGATTTGATTTATATTTCAATTATTTTTTAAATCTTTATTTTTATGCATCTACGTTTTACTTTTCAGGCTATCTTGAAACATCAATGGAGAAAAAACTAATTCGTACATTACTAAGCGAATACGAAAAACGTGGTAAAATGGGAAGACCAATAGCTGAAGAGAATGATACATTAAATGTATACTACGGCCTAACGCTTATACAAATACTTGATCTAGATGAAAGAAATCAAGTTCTAGCAACTAATGTATGGGCTTCATTTGTAAGTATTCAAAACGTATAGTTTCTTCGATAATCGTCCTGGGTCCCAGGTTATAAAACTTGAGATTGGTCTCCGAGCTCAAATCTCATATCTTGTCTTTTAATGTTTCATTAACTAATTATGATCAGACAATAATGATATTAGGGCCTATTGATAAAATATTCTGACAGCTTTATTGAGCTGAATATGTATTTGAACATTGATCAGCTCTATCTTTCAACCATAATTCAGAGAACAATCTCTGCGCTAAAATCTCAATTCCATTTTCAAAGTATTATGGCTAGAACGATAGAGCTGATTAATGTTTAAATTCATATTCAAGTCTGTTGCGCTGATGGCATCATGTATTTATAACATTATTGTCTGATCATAATTAATTTAGAAACATGAAAAGATGTGAGATTCCTGCTTGGATGCCAGTCTCAAGTTTTATAACCTCAGACCCTGAACAAGTAATTTCTGTGCTTGTTTATATTTGTTTTCGTCGCCAAAGTTTCACCTATTTTCGTGCAGTATTTTTCAATTCAGGGATAATTGATACAGATTCCCCAACTCCGACCTAGTCTGTAATTCACACGAAATTATGTCACATATATAACATATAAGCTCCAGATAATCGTCAATATAATGTTGCAAATATTTAGTCTGTACCTTAATGCACATGTCTTGAAACAATAAACAGAACGAATGAGGCAAATAGTGAAACACAATAACCTAGAGCATAGATAAATCCTGATAAAATTAATGTTTTTTCAGGGATGGTCCGATGTTTATCTCAGCTGGGATCCGGGGTTGTTTCCAAACATTATGAAGGTCCGGGTGCCAATATTGATAGAATTGTCTTTCAGAGATGGTCCGCTATTTATATCAGCTTGGATCCGGAGTTGTTTTCAAACATTTCGAAAGTCTGAGTACCAATATTGATAAAATTAATGTTTTTCAGGGATGGTCCGATATTTGCTTCAGCTGTGATCCGGGCTTGTTTTCAAACATTACGAAGGTCCGGGTACCAATACTGATAAAATTAATGTTTTTCAGGGATGGTCTGATATTTATCTCAGCTGGGATCCGGAGTTGTTTTCAAACATTACAAAGGTCCGGGTACCAGCAGAAAGAATATGGATTCCAGACATCAAATTATATAACTAGTAAGTGAAAGTACTCATGTAACTTAAATCTATATTTATTTTGCATTAAAGGAAACCATACATTCACTTCTATAAAATACGTTTATACTGTCAAATGAGCCATTCATAGTATTAATTGATTCATGTGAAATGTCATACACAAGGAAACCGATTTTTCCGCAAAGGGTAATACAGTAAAGCCTCGCAATGCAACCACTTCAATGTTACGATCTCCTTGTCACAACGACCACATATTTTCGGACCGGCTGTCAATAACTCCCCTGTAATTCAACTTGATAATGTGGACACTTCACTATTACAACTGATTTCTCTCGTTCCTAAAATGGTCTCATTATTAAGGTTTTACTGTATTATATCCAATATTCAACCATTTAAACTACATGTAGTCTAATACTCATTGAATTGAAATCAGCACGGACACCAGAAACAATACTCCGTATAGGATATACACAAACAATAACAAGCAAGTTCATCGTTTAGTCAAAGCATTGATATCAACAATATTAAAATCCTCTAAGGTTTGCCTTAGTTGTTATTAATACCATGATTTAATGACGTCTTGTTTGTTTTACTTCGCAAATACTTCCATTAATCAATCTCAAATTACAAGCCTATGTAGCACACATATGATGCATAAGTCAATGAGGAGTTTCATGTTTGTAATCCTAGTGTACCCCTACAGACTAAACAAATGCCTCGCTTACTTTTAAATTGAACCCATTAATGTCGGTATTGAATATAATAATAGTCAACATATAACAACATTAAAGCAGATTAAAAACCAAACTACAGTAAAACCTCACATTGCGACCTTTCAAATATTACGACCACTTTCTTATATCAACCATTTATTTTTAACCGGCTTTTAATAACTCCCCTATAATTCAACTTGATATTACCTCATTATCAAGACCGATTTTAGAGTCCCGAAGTTGGTCTCATTATCGAGGTTTTAATACATTTTCTCTAAAAGATATTTTACTATTCTCTTGAGACATTTATAAAATAAACGTAGAATTAGAAAAATCATTCACTCATCTTTAATAACTGAAACTAAATACAGTAGTGAAAAACTTCATTTTTAATGTTTCTATCGAAATGCTTACTTCTTCTTGGCGTGTAACTCGTCTTTACGAGGCAGCAAATCATTTAATAACGCTCACAAGTTTTGAACATAAATGTCTACCTTCCTGTCAATCAAATATGACGTCATGACTTTGTAAGACTGGCATTTTTTCATCTCTTCTCTGTTTAATAAAACGTCATCATTACGACTTAACCCATTACCTAATAATACCGCATTTCCCCACTTCTGAAGCAGAAAACTTTTGACGACTTTTGAAAACATTGTGGCAAAAGAAGCCATTGCTTGTAATGAGTAATGGCTTCTTTTGCCACAATGATTTCCACTCTGTCAGAGAGAAATGACCTAATTTTCTTACAAAAAATGATGTTTAGTATATTTGCTTTGAATTTTGAAGAGTCAAAATTATTCTTATGAGGGAAAGGATTAAAAGAAACGATTGCCACGTGAAATGTGATTATTTTATGGTAGATGAATTCAAATGAACACAAGCTATTAACTAACACAACCATTCGCGACATAACACGCAAAAAAGCGCATAACGTCAACATTAATAAATAAAGATTAAATTATGTGTTGAAATCCGACAGTAATTAGTAATGACATTATGGTCTGATTTGTTGATCAAGGGAATAGACTGACCACAACTTGTCCATCAAATGGAATGCCAAACAACACAGAACGGCTGAGCACTGGTGAAATGAATGTCAGAAATGATTGTGGAATAATTACTATAGATCAGATAATCACAAAGAGTATAACAAACATTGGGAATTTCATGAAAATGATCATCCGTTCCGTTCATGTGATAAAGTCATCATGGTTTATCGTAGGTTGATCTGCCTGATTTTGTTCGAAACATCTGAGCTATGCATACAGCGATTTCCCATCTTAGGCGAACTAGTAAATAAGCTTAATAATGATATTCCAGATGGCAGATAAATTAGTTTTTATGTTTATTTATTGCGATATTTTGTACTGTTAACCCTTTGCCACATAAACATATTCCAAACTCTTCCACATTCAAAACTAATATACAAAGCATCAATTTATTTAAGAAATTTGGGTTATTTCTCTCTGACAAAGGGGCAAACATTGTGGCAAAAGAACCCATTACTCATTGCAAGCAATGGCTTCTTTTGCCACAATGTTTTTAAAAGTCGTCTGCTTCAGATGCCGGGAAATGCGGTACTATGAGGTAAAGGGTTAAATAGTATTTGAGATGCTTCAGTTAATTAAACCCGTTTTATTACAAAACAACTTTTACAAAGCAATAATCGTTTGTACTAATGAATTATATTAAAACCACTTACAAACTAAATGATTTCATGAGCATTTTATGTTAATGATCTAGAATAAGATACCATTTTTGTTCAATTACTGGGCATGGAACGAGTGAATAAAATGTAACAAAAAAAAACGGAAATACATCCAAATCATCTAAGCCACACATACATATCCCAACAGGTTTGAAAACTTGAAAAGTGATTCATAAGATTACATAATAATAATAACCTAAAAAGCTAGTAAGAATGTATCGTGCAGTACTCGATATTATGACCAACGTTTGGACCCGAAAAGAGTGGTCATAACATTGAGGTGGTCTAATTATCAAGTTCAAATTTGGAAGAAATATAGACATCTGGTTCAAATTTTAGTGGTCATTATAATAAGGTGGTCGTTATACTGAGATAGTAGCAAATTAAGGTTTTACTGTATTTATCAATGTTTGTTTTAAGCCATTTCAACAATACAATTATCCTCGACTTAGGAGAACATCCTGACGAAGTAATGATTGATGCGTTTCATTATGTATTGGATCAAGATCTTCAAAAGAAAACAAAACGTAAATGTAGTGATCAAATAACAGTTCAGTGTTAAGATACTTTACATAACATCAATCAACTTTGTCAGTTATATTAGGATTCACTGAAAAACACTGATTTCGGCTCTTTGTTTGTCTATCAAATTCAAGTTTGGAACGTTATTGGAAAATTAATGATATATCTAATATTAAGAATACAAATAGTATTTTATTTATAATTCTTATCAGGGATGATTTCAAAATAATAATAGTAGTATGTGGAAGGAGGACAGTCTCAAAATAATTATTATATTTACTCATGGGTGACTAAAACGTTATGACTGTTTTAAATATTTTCATGTCTTATTTTGTTATCCATTTACATGTACAACGTATTGCCGTCTTTTTCGAATGCCATATGTAATTCTGACCACGTCAGACAATATTCACTTATTTTCAGTACTAATATGTAATTTAATATATTGTTGGATTATGAAAGACAGAATGGAGCGTGAGAAATATCGGTATTAGTTGTAAGTTGCAGACATAACTCGTGTTATATGATTATCGACAATAAGAACAGTTTGAAATTATAGAGTCGGTCCACAAAATATCTCTCGAACTTTAAACGATAAATGTAGCGCTATATAACAATTGTTAAATATAGGCATTCGCAATCCATTAGAGATTTGTTTTATGATAGGTCTGAAAATTCCTGGCAGCAATGCCTTCAATATCGAAAATGAAATTTGTGCCTCGGTGCGAGTATAACCAGCTTTCTATGTCATCATGAATTTAAGATAGACTTTCATCAATAATAATATCCTTGAATGTAATTTCCACTCCAGCAAAATGTCAAACTGCGAGATATCGTATAAATCTAACTGAATTGTTCGTAAAATCTTATTTCCATTCGTGATAGGCAATTTTATACATACTAGCGTGTGTAATCAACCCGCATCTTTAAAAAATTCCGAAGCAATCCAAATGTAAAATATGTAACCAAACCAGTAACAATCAGAGAAGTAAAATTAGGGGAAATGTTTTGTTTATTTCATACTGTGTCTGCTTGTAGTTGTCAAAGTAATCTTTCAATTATATCTACCGCTTCTCTCCCAGATAACTTTGAGGCCAGACATTTGGTGAACAGTCGCGATATTACAGCAATTAATCAAATTACGCTTTAGAGATTGCGAAGTGGCTCTGAAATTCTTACCATGCGTTTGGATATTACATTTTACATCAACATCCCAGACATTAAAGGTTTAACAACAAAGGGATTAGTTATCAATAACTTTTGACATACATTTTCATGTTAACACATGATATTGTCCAGTCACTATACATATATACTTATAAATCAATTTGATATACACATCGAACAAACAGGTTGATTTTTCTCTATCACATTGATATTAGTAAAACACCGACAGTACGACGAAGAAAAAGTTGATCCCATCACATATATTTAACCCTTTGCCTCATAAGCATATTTTGGAATCTTCCAAATTCAAAGCAAATATACAAAATATCAATTTATTTCAGAAAAGTCGATTATTTCTCTCTGACCGAGTGGAAAACATTGTGACCAAAGAAGCTATTGCTTGGTACGAGCAATGGCATCTTTTGTCACAGTGTTATCGACTGTCGTCTGCTTCAGATGCAGGGGCAGCGATGTTATGAGGAAAAGAGTTAAATAAAAGAAAAAACTTTGGATTCCCAAGCAATGCCATAATTATGACAGAAATCCTCTCGTTCACATAGCAATACATCTACCTTTTCACACTAACATGAACAAAGCCAAAATAAGTACAACGCAAGTGATACAAAACATCAAAACAACACACATACCCTCTTACACCGTCCACGTCACAAAGACATTGTTTAAAGACAAATGGAGCATCTTCAATCTGGGAAAGGTAATTTACGGGAAGACTGCTATTCTCATGCATATTTACACATAATGTTCGAGTATATATATATCAAACTCACAGGGTGGTGGGGCTAGTGGTTACTAGTCAGAGACTAGTGACCATGGCCACTCGACCTCTTACAACATGGTATATATATATATATATATGTATATTTCCCAAGGGTGGCCTTTGTTCAAAGGCTAGACTGTAAATCTATATCTATGATTACGCTACAGATTATTCACACAAATGACATATTCCATGATTTGACACAAATACAAAATGTTATATATTGTTCAAATTAAGATGATATTCCAATCTTAAGTTTTCTTACTCTTAATAATCTCATTTATGATGAAATTCAAAGAACGCTGAAATGAACAAATATAAGTTTCAATGGAGCATGATAGATCGACATTGTTAAAAAGGCAGACATCAATGTTACAAGAATTAATGGACATGTCATCTTAGATTCCTGAAACCTCTTCAAGAAATCCGTCCATATAATGCCTAGACATATATCCAGCATAGCAATCATTTGCTTGATCAAATTACAAGTAATATTTAAAAGAAGTCTTACGAACAGAATATCTCAAAGTAAAAATTTTTTATCCCTAAAATTGAACATAGAATGGATCTCAGCATCACTATAAGTGACTATCTTATTATAAGGGGCTTCATAGGTCGAGTGGTTATGGTCCCTGACTAGTAATCACTAGTTCGAATCCCACCCGGCACTAGACAAATGTGAAATGATGTGGACCAATTATGTATTACAACAGGTTTGACTGTACGTGTATAATGCATGTTGTTATTGATATTCGTACCAATGCCAAACTAGTAGTTCTGTTCCTATCATTAACAACACTCCTATTTAAACACAAACCCCCTTTTAAATTGATTTCTTTTATCTATTTATGTAGTTTACTTTTCATTGCTTCCCCTTGGCATTGAGAGGTTGAGCCTATTACATTTGGTGAACATTTCTTCCCGCTTGTAGCTGTATTACAGACTGTTTCAATGCAGTACCCATCTGCACCCAATTGTATAAACATTGGTTAACTTTAACCACTGGGCTAAATCAGAGTTTTGGTTAAAATTTTGGTTAAATGTTCGGTTAGCTGTTGTAGAAAATTTTGTTCAAATTTAATCAAATTTTGTTTTTGTTAACGCTGAAATAAATCTTACCCAAGTCTACGATGCTGGTTTAATCTTATCATAAATGGTAACCAGTACCAAATGGCAGCCTTTTTTAAATGTTTAAATGATTTTAATGGTTAGTAAACCAAACTGGTTAAATTTAACCTTGGGTTAAATTAAACATTCGGTTATAGTTAGCCAATGTTTATACAATTGGGTCCTGGAAGTCTTGTTCTTTTGTCCTACATCTTTCCATGTGTTGGATGTACTTGGTTTTGTTGTTTTTCTATGAATCATGTTTTATTATTATCCATTCCAAATGTTGTGTTGCCTTCATTCTGCCCTTCTACTATATAGTCTAGTGATATGCATCCGCGGATAATGTAGCTTCGTTAAGAGTGGAGCGAAGCCATGCCAACATATCAACACGCGAAGACGAACTGCATTTAATATGAAAGAAAAAATCCATAGCCTAATTCAAACATCGTTCGTTCGTTCGTTTATAACATTTTAACAGTTCGTAACAACAGTTTTTCAGTTATGTATGACAACCGGTTCACTTAACTTTTTTGTCGAATTTTGATAGACGGGTATGACCTGTCACGTGCAGTTGGCTGTTTTAGTCATTCTCTCTTCTTGTTGAGCATGAAAAAAATTTTCCTGTGATTATTAAGATGTTGAAATTGTATGTGGACATTAAACGAAGTGGATTCAATCACTGCAAATAAAACAACGATAAAAATTTCTGTACATAGACACATTACAATAATAGGTACGACAAATCACCAGTCTAGCTAATACACTTGCGTTGAATTCGTCTTCAGATTCGTTAAATGTCAATTCAATAGTCATGTGGACAATGTTGATTCTAGCACTCGAGGCCGTCGTAAATTTTTTTATGATGTTATATAACCCTGAACCTGTCTGTTAAACATCGTTTAACAAATAAAACGCCAATTTAATTTACCAGACTCACTTACAGTAAACATTTAGGAGGGTTCGGCAAATATATTTCACTGCTTTCTGTCTTGTTTTCAATCTAAACCTGTTTCATTCTTGAAAATAAGTGCGGTTTCTAATGATCCCACAGTCTACGACTGTTTATTGTTTACAGATAATGTAATACAATTCATTGGATTTATGTCCCCTTTGAAAAAGTAATACAGCTCAACCTCTCTAGAGCAGTCCTCTCTACAGCAACAACCTCCCTTCAACAACAGCATGACTTTGCCACTGTGCGATTTGAATATTGCTTTAATCTCTCCAAAGCAACAACCTCTCAACAACAACAAACTGTTGCTTCTCCCAAAGGGTGTTGCTTTAGAAAGGTTGCACTGTATTGCCATGAGCTAGATATTGTTAGACTTGTTAATAAGTAGACTAAGTTGTCTTAGCGTCAGATCACTGTTTGATCTCATCATTAAACTGTTTTCAATTTCAGTGCCGATATTAGACTGGAAGAGAAAAGAGAAACATTAGTTGTTGTTCAACATGATGGAACAATACAGTGGCTTCCACAGGCGATTTACAAAAGTTCATGTTCCGTAAACATTCAGTATTTTCCATTTGATACACAAACTTGTAAGATGAAATTCGGTTCTTGGACATACGACGGTAGTAAAATAAACCTTGACTTATTAGACAAAAAGGGACTTGATTTATCCGAATACATCAAAAATAATGAATGGATGATCGTGTCAACATCAGCTACAAGAAATGTTATCCGATACGCATGTTGCCCCGGAGAACCGTTTATAGATGTGACATTTCAGATAAAGATTCGTAGACAACCAGCATTTTACAACTACATTCTAATACTACCATGTATATTACTGTCATCACTTACTCTTGTTTTGTTCTGGCTTCCCCCGGAGTCGCCGGCCAAAATGCAGCTTGGTAAGTATTTGCATTGTTTAAATTCTCTGAGCATACTTTTATATACAAGTTCATATGGATGTTTTTACTTCGATTGTATACTAGCAGACTGATTGAAGTTAGGTCAAGCCTGTGTTTGCAGCTACGTCCGAATAAAGACCGCCCTGTGAATAAAGTCCATTATTTGAAAACCGTGTATGATTATTTTGAACAAACGGACCTCTGAATAAAGGCCGTCTGTCTATAAAGGCTACAGTTTGTCTTTCACAAGGGTGGTCTTTGTTCTCAGGTTTGACTGTTAGTGTCATTAAATCATTTTTCTTAATATTACAGCCCCCAGTTTCTAACATTGCGATTCAAATAACAAAGTGTAGCAACTGAAAAAAATACATGACGACAGTCGCGCGTTTAACCTGACGCATTATGGTCCTTAACATTGCCACGTTTTCACTGAATGAATAATTCATACGTACCCGTAAATGCCAACTATAAACAATATTCCTAATGCACACAGCCTGACCGGAAATGGCAATCGGTTAAGCGCAGACCTGAACAATTTCTACATGATAATTTTGATGAAGTTATTTCATCCATCCGAAGTTAACATCTCCTCGTCATGATCCCGACTATGATAACGGACAAAAAAGATTTAAGGCAACAAAAAAAAACCACTAAAAAAATCCTCTCTCCCCAAAATACTACCTTCCCCTATAATTTTTAATATATATTCTCAATGAGTTTCAAACTTTGTCAGACATGGTATTAAATCCTTCATTGATAATATACAAAACGGATGTTCACTGTAATAGGTCATTATTACTAGTCATTATGTTTATCGAGATATTTTAAAAATATTATTTCAATTTGAAAAAAGACATTGACGTTTTAAGAGATTTGGTCGAGGTTAATAGAGGTACCCTTATTCGACATCCCTCACCTTGATATTATGTTTGTGACTTTGGCTAATCGCGGTACCCAGTTTTCAGCTTGATGTCTCTCTTAAACATTGTTTCTTGAATTAAAAAATGTCGTCATTGTCGTCAGAGCATTATTTCAATTATTTCAGGTATGAATATATTTGTTGCATTTTTCGTGCTGCTGTTGTTACTCGCGGAGTCCACACCGCCATCAGCTTCCTCCATACCTCTCATAGGTAAGTCAGATTGGTTTGTAATTTAATGTTAATGATTAAGTGTTTCCATAATGTAATGGCCTTGTCATTGAACTGAAGACGGCCTAAGATCAGAGATGACAGTCTGAAGCCAATTACAAGGCTATCATGAAAATTCTTAATTGCAGTGTTCACTCTGAAGAGCAACACTTGTCGGAGTCGCAAAAATTATTTGATTCAATATTCGGCAGGATATTCGGATTATTAGTAACTGCATATATCCTATCAACTTTAAAATTTGTAACATAGTTGAATTAAATAAATTCATTTCTTAATTCATTCGAGACAGTTTTCGTTCCGACTGCAATGGGCGTAAATCTCAAATTTCTCCAGTATACGTGTGGAATATAGACTCGGGAGACCATCTTTTCATAATAAGTAAAAGTGACACAATAAATTGCTTTAAAACCAGCAATAGGTTTATGTTATCTAAAAACAGGAACGTTTATGAAGTTGTAACTTCAATCTATATTTTCAGGTGCTTATTACTGTTTAAATATGGTACTGATCACACTGTCAGCCTTTTTGTCAGTTATTGTTGTCAACCTTTATTTCCATGGAGCAAAACGAGAAGTTCCCTTTTTAGTAAAAAAGGTGAGTTTTTCCCTGAAACGTTACTTAATTAGAAAGGGTTATTCAGTAGAAACCCGCATCCTCTATAAACCGGTTTACCCTCTAAATCTGCCTAATGTTCTGGTTCCGACTTCATTACTATATAATTCAAAAATCCCCTCTTAACTAGTACCCCCTTTAAACCGGCCAAATGACTGGGCCCCAGGCCCTGCCGGTTTAGAGGGGTTCCGCTGTACATGGGTCTGTCGTACTATTTTAAAACTGACTTAATGGAATGACTGCGTCTGTGTTGCATCTCTTGCCGTAAACGATTTCGATGATTGATGGTCGCATTTGTATGGTTAACTGATTATCTAGACATGCCTGAGCTATAAGGTTGTAATATACTAGTTTTTGCTAGTTCTTTTAACACAATATTACCCAGCTAGTGAATTGATAAATCAGCAGTTACATACAGTCAGAATGAGTTACAAATATTAAGTAACGTACCCAGACATTTAGCTTTAATTTTCATAATTGCCCTATAGTATTTCTTGACTTTGATTGCTGTGTTTATTTGATTGATATTCACAAGGGGGCACGCAATTTAGTGCCAAAATGTTTAAGCAGTACTGAACGTAGTATTTACGTAAATAAAATGTTTATAATAGTACTAGCTCGATTAGCTCAATCGGTAGATCATCTGACTTGCAAGCAGGAGATCGCGGGTTTGAGTCCCGCATTGGGTACTTTCCTTGTCCTCTTTTTATTACAATGTAAAACAGTGTGAACAGCGCAGAAACTATCAAAGTCAATTTCTCTTTACACAACCTACAGTAAAACACGGTTATAGTGACCGCATAATGTGAAGAATCGTACACAGTGAAAATTTTATTTTTCCTCTGACGGGCCCTTTTCTCGTTATATTTTTAAGGATATAATGAATTAGAATATATAATGGAGTTATTTGTCGGACCCCAAGAAGGTTGCTATAACCGAGGTTTACTGTATATGAATAAAAATATATGTACTTTGCATAGTGGTACTATCTATTAGTAACGATCTGCCATTCATGCATGAGTTGAGCTTAGTGACAACAATTGGCCATCGTGCTGTCATCTGGAGTTACCTTATTTGACATATGCCATTGCGCATCGCATATGTTGCGGTATTGTCAAAGTAATATGAGTTAAAT
The DNA here is from genome assembly GCA_008271625.1 of Lutraria rhynchaena. Classification (NCBI taxonomy): domain Eukaryota; kingdom Metazoa; phylum Mollusca; class Bivalvia; order Venerida; family Mactridae; genus Lutraria; species Lutraria rhynchaena. Next base: position 962,049 of record VIBL01000092.1, read on the forward strand.
TATCTTTTCGTTTTCAGATTGTAATTGACTGTTTAGCTCGACTGTTTTGCATGAGGGAACAGTTTGAAAAATTAGACGCAAGCCACCGTGAATTGGGAAGTAAACGTTATAACGGATTATCTTCAAAATGCAACAATGACTTGTCACTGAACGATAATCACGTTCCCTATACTGATATTGCCGACGAAGAAATCGTGATAAAAACTCTAAATGATGGACAGACAAACAGTGTGTGGTTGCGTAGTCTTGCCTTTGATATTCGCGACATTCGCACACAATGTGATTATCTCGCAGAAAAGCAGAATAAGCAAGACAAACTTGAGAAAACCATAAAAGAATGGCGACTTGTTGCTGTTGTGTTAGATAGGCTGTTCTTCATTATTTATTTGTTAATTATGTTGGTTTCTGTGTCAACTGTGTTTGACTTCGTTCTGTTTGGCAAGGATGGAAATAGTAGTTCTTAATTAAACATGAATTAGGCCTAAAATTTGGTTTGTTTCCTGTAACCCGACCGACATTCTTCTTGTACTGCCGACCGCATTTATTTTGACCAAATATTTAGTTGTGTGTAAACTGTGGACGACAACACTAATTTAGTCATGTTTGATCTCATTGCTTAGTAGACAACAGGTGTTTTTCCGATCGTGGTGAAAAGTCTACTTGCGGTGACTTTAAAATGTAATAAGAATTTGTCAAAAATAAAGTTTTGGTTTTCATTTTTGACTGGGATTATCTGTTAAACTGAGGTTACTTATACCGAATATTGTTAAGATGCCTCTAAAATCGACGCTAATAAAAATAAAAACAAAATCCCTACCTACCGGCCCATCATTTTTCAACATGTTACAAGAAACAAACCTTTTTAGGCCTTAATACTCTCTATAATGCCTTATTGCACAATACTGCAAATCTGAACGTGAATGCCGCGAAGTAAAATGTAAAAAACTGCATTTCAGAATAGCTCTATGGAAGAAAAATACTTTCAAGTCTATGACATACATGAAACACATGTTTCGTTTACGAGTAAAAAATGAAATACACTACACGCCATTGAATTAAATGAATATTTTCGAGAAGGTTCGTTTGTACAGTGTAACCTCTCCAGAGCGGCCCTGTCTTGAACAACAACCTCCCTTCAACAACATCATGACTTTTTCCCACTGTAAAATTTAACTGCTAATTTAACCTCTCTAGAGCAACAACCTCTCAACAGCAACAACATAATGTTGCTTCTCCCAAAGGGTGTTGCTTTGGAGTTGTTGCACTGTATCACAAATAAATAGATTATAACACTTCCGATAATAGCATGATATATATGATATTTATTATTTTTCATGTTACACATTGTTTTTTCTCCTTTATTCGTGCATGATGTCTATGGCTATCAATCCTGATTGGATTTACAATCTCAAATCCGTGGTCTTTCATGTACATTAACCTTTTTTTCAAAATCAATGTGCGTATCTTCAATAACATCTGAAACTGGTTTTATTATATTTCTATCAAACCAACTAACCTTCCAGTGACTGCAATAGTTGATTGTTTATATCACTTTGTTTTGTTCTGTAATTGTTGTTTTTATAGCGTAGTTGTCACGTGATAAACAACACATCATTTCTTGCGTAACACTGGTATCTACTTTAAACATATTTATTCGTAACACTTATAGAATTCTATTGTGGGAAATTGGACTCGCTAAGGAACATCATTGGGAAATAAGTTCGCTTTCGGAAGTGGGGATTGCAAAGTTTACCTGGTAGAACCCTTCGTCAAGAATTACGAACACCGCCCCTGTCCCTACCCCCCCCCCGTGCTCCGACGCCTATGATATGGTATATTGTTTTCGAGTTATTTATTTGATTCGTAACATCAATTCAAATCAAATGACGGTGTTGTATGTCATTGTGATGTTTGTAAATTTACCAAAATCTGCTATTATGTATAAGGTAAGTTAAAGTGGTTTTTTTTGTATATAATGTAAAATTTACGCTATGCGCATTTAAATATGTATATCCGATTAAATATAGTCAAACCTGTGTTTGCGGCCACCTCCGAATAAATACCACCCTGTGAATAAAGTCATTCTTTGGAAAACTGTCAATGATTATTTAGAACAAACTGACCTCATAATAAAGGTCATCTGTCAATAAAGACCACATTTTATCTTTCCCAGGGGTGCCCTTTGTTCACAGGTTTGACTGTATCAAACATATACGGCATCAACCGATAAAACGTGTTGAGTTATGTTAAGGTATGCTTGTTTTGAATGTGTTTCAAAAGATACGCGTGATAGAGAATTGGAACGCATATTTTATGCAATGAATTTGACGCTTGATTATAACTAATTGTTTATAACTGTATAATATGTTTAACTATTGAATTACATTGTGATTATCATATTGGTCATCCAAGCAGTCTCTCCTCTTCCGTCCATTACTGCAATATTCATATCGTGTATAAGAAAATATTATCACACGCTTTACAGCTAAAACCACCTTACATTAGTACTGTAAACCCTCGATAATGAGACCACCTTTCCACAGAAAATCGGTCGTAATAATGAGGTTATCAAGTTGTCAAGTTGATTATTACTAAAAGCTGGTCCGAAAATCAGTTGTCTTTACAATTAGGTGGTCGCTATTTCAGGTTTTACTGTATGTGAAATTATACCATTTTTTCATTCAAGTTAATTTTGGGTTAAACTTGGTTGTTTTTAAATAGAATTCATTACAATTTTACCATCACAGGTCCGTTACTACTGCCTGTGTCTGAATTGGCATTTGATAAAAGATATAAAAAATGCGTTGTTGAAAAAGAAGTAATCAAATAATGACATTAGCGTTTATTATAGGAGATAAAATTTAATTTTTCGTGTAACTAGTTATCAGTTATTGTTTTGCATCGTTATTATTGGCATTATGAAAGTGTAAGCCTTGTCTGAATCTCAAATTGTCCCGTTGGAAAATGCAAAACAATTCAATTAAGAAGATTACAGAATGTTCTTGTTTGTTTATACAGTAAGACATTGATCATAAGACCATCTTTGGTACCAACAATAAACGAGCTTAAAGTTGAAGCGCTTTCATTATCAAATTTAAACACAGAGGAAATATTGCAAATAGGTCCGGAAAATTGTAGTCGTTAAAATGAGGTGGTGGTAATAATGAGGTGGTTGATAATTGGGGTTTTACTGTATCGTTGTATTAAGTTGTAAAATGTCAATATTTGTGATAGATGGAATGCTATATAAAACTTATTTCTTTATTCTTGTTTAAGTACAAAACACAATGAGCCGATTTTCTAAACTTCCACCCTGCATTTTATAGCACTGGAAGAAATATTATTGAACACTCTTGGTAGAGTACCGGGTGGGCTTTTAATACATTCGATTAGACATAGACATTGAATGCTCGATTTCATCGTGTAGATAGATTGCAAGTATTGTAAAACTTGAGAATTAATCCACTTTGGGTTCTTCCACGGATAGAGTTTTATAACGTGGACGTTTAGAAATTCGACTTTGTGTATATCTGTCATCCAAGATTTGAGTATATTACTTACAAGTGCCGATTGTCTCAATTAGACAATTCATATCTTTATCATTAAACGAAAGGTGTTGCATCAACACATTTCAAATCATGTAGACACAATGTGCATGAAATAGTAAATAAAGTCATTAATTCAGAATAATTGACTTTGTTGTTGTTTTTTCGCGATTTACTTCTAAAAAATGTCCACCGCGCGACTTTTTTGCTACCAACGAAAAAATGAATTGGGTATCAATGAAAAATGAATTGTTATCCATGAAAAAATGGATTGCTATCAATGAAAAATAAATTCATATTGAGCAATAGGAAGACTTTCTACATTGAAAGTGTCTGTCGGTGTAACTGTACTTGGAAATATTGTGATAGTCACCGCAACGTTTATCTTTTGCTTAAGCCATGTCGAATAATGTAACTTCAAACTAGCCTTTATTAAGTTAAACACACTAACTTAATAATCTTCATATTGCATAAATAGCATAGTAACTGATTTAAACAAACCTTTTAATCATCAATGATAATACATGTTTTAATCAGTAAAATATCCTCATCTTTAATATTAATCAAATTATCATACTCATTAATCAATAGTGTACGCTCAGAATACAGACTACTTAATTTAATTTATTCATTACGTATTGGCGGATCACAGACAGCTATCCCATGATAATATATAATGCATCACTTAACATTGTCCTGTGAATATAGAAATAAAGGCTAGACTAATTCACCGAATATCAACCCCTCTCATTTGTCAGACTAACCAATGGTCCCAGTGGCTACTATGCTATGTGCATTAGGTTATCTGTCTATATACAGTAAAACCTCGATAATGAAACCACTTTCGGGACCCGGTTGTGATAATGAGGTTGCCTCATATTTAGGTATGAGTCGTATTCGTAACTTGCGTGCGTGCGTGTGTGCGTGTGAGGGTGCGTGCATGCGTGCGTCGCATAATAACTATGTATACAATCAGTTTCATGTATCGGGTGTCATTCTTTAAACAGACAAAGTTATTACATCTATTCAGAATCACAGAAAGAATGTATTCTTCGTGCTATGAATAAGAACAATTACAAAGTCACCATTGATTTCACATTTAAAATACAAAAAGTACTGAAAATATAGTAAAATAATAATATGCATAATCTTCTAAATGGCTTTTTTTGTTCATGAGTTCGTTTCTGGACTTTAAATTGATTTTTTCGTCGCCAGAAACGAGAATATAATGAGACACCTGTCCAAATTCAGCAGTTGAGGAAGATGAAGTTGCCAATCAAAGTGTAGTTACTTTTAAATGTTAATAAATCTACGGTATCAGATCTCTGTGGGATGAAATGCAAATGATTCCGCATCAGAGCCGCCCGGAATACGAGGTTTTTTCTTATCCTTATCTCCTATTCCAAGGAAATGTCATATGATTAACCGTCTAACAACAAATGGATTTTTAATGTCTTTATTATAGTGCACAATTTCCATAACTTTTGGTAGATAGAGATGAATTAAATAAGATGTTTGGACAAATTCTGTGTTAAATTGCTAGAAGTGTTAACCCAGTCTGGTACTTGTGCAATATCAAGCCTACCTCGATGAGGGAGAGTATGTCGAAAGAAAGCCCTATTACATATAATTCGCTCCCTTACACTAGATCTCCAAAAGTATTTCAGTTGATATGGAATTATACCATCCTACATAAGTATCTAGATAGCGCTCAAACTTAGGACATTAATTTAATATTAATAATGAAGTGGTCTCATTATCATGTTGAATTGTTGGGGGGGACATTGAAGTCCAGTCCGATAAAAGTAGTCGTTATAATAAAGTGGTCGTAATATTGAGGTGGTCGCTACGTGAGGTTTTACTGTACTGGTGATAATTGTCATTATTATACTCGTATACTGGTTTCAAACATAATATTATTGTATACCGTCATGAAGACTGTGTATATTTCCTATTTATCTAAATGTCTCCATTGCGAAAGCATTGGGGGGTTATAAAGTTGAATATTTTTGTACTGATTAGATGTTTGTCTTTTTGGAATTCAATTTCGCATTCCAATTTTAGAAATATCATAATGCACAGGGACGGTCCGGCCAAAAAAAACATTTAGAAAAGCCATTGTTATGATGGAACTCTAGATTTCAGTTTTCTTTTTAATTTCCTTACCAGCGCTATTCGTGATATTGTTTTCTTCAGAACCGGAAATTAGATTACGAGTGTATGAATCAAAGCACAACCGGTGTTTTTATCATATTTGCTACAAACAACAATGTTTGCGTAAACTTTGTGCATAAATGAATATTCATGCGATAATGAAATGACGAAGCTCATTGTATCGAATCGATGGTTTTGTAATCAACAACCAGTTGACGACTTAATCATCTTTTTTCACTGGGGTTTAACATCGCACAAACATCCAGGATCATTCGTCCAATTTCTAGCTTTAATAGTAGAGTATGATCCCAGACGTACACCTTGGTGGAACAAACCGACTTTTAATAGGCTAAGTGGACAGCTGTTGATACCAGATGAGATTCGAACCCACAGCGGTGAGGAGCTAGCGATTACTAATATAACACTAGAATCACTTGACCACTGAGACTCTGATTGCATCAATATATTGATTATTAGACTTAACGTACAAACGAGAGATACATTTGGGTGTTAGGGTAAGCGTACAAATTGACAAATAAGGGTTTTTTTATTTCGTAGAAAATGCCATTGTGGAGTTAATTTTTACTTGCTGGGTTAAAAAACTCTCTTGTGGGGTTAAAACATCAAAGAAAAAAACCATGTTAATAAACCCATACAGTAGCTCTTGTAGATTACAACGAGGCGGATGGTTTTAAAGTAACTTGGGCACAAAATTATGTACAACTATTTACGCTAGATCCTGGTTTTGTTTTCGAGAAAAGTGCATACAAACTAATGCTTTCGGCTTCCTTTTTTCTAAATAAACTTGTAATAAATAAATTTTCCTATTTTTCTCATCTCTAGAAATTGTTAGTTATATACTAGTATAACCATTAACCACGATTGTGCATCACATAATCTTAATTTCATGACATCAATGCGGCTGTTATTTTTATTCAACCCGATGGATAATTTTGTGTAAACCTGCATGCAGAAATATCTTGAATCTTAGGTTAGAAATTAGGTTATAAGCCAATAACGTAAGCCTCTATATGTATAACACTGTACGTGTCTAGAAACTGTTTAGAGATATTTTATTTCATTATTCTTGTGTCACGGGACTCATAAGTAACTGTGATCGTGTGATCATATATTAATTTTATATATATTTATATATTTATAACTAATATTGAAGTATAACCATTTATCATTGATATATCAGTAAACTGTAATTAACCTTCATTAAAATAATTTCTCAAATAAATTATAAATATTCATAATCATATAATAATTAAATATGATAAATAACTCTTTAATTTATTCTTCCGAATTTATATGTGTTCAACCCAATATCCCATAGTCCAACTTAATATTTATTTTTCACTAACCAACTAATTTGTCACGTGATGGTCAATTGAAATTCACATCTGCCCAGATCGTAACACGACTCGGACACGTTGTCTGTGAAAATAAAGTTTTAACTTGTAACCTCCCATCAACAATGGCATGATTTATTCCCACTACACGATTTAACTTTTAATTTAACCTCTCCAGAGCAACAACCTCTCAACAACAAGATAATTTGGTATAAAGGGTGTTGCTTTGGAGAGGTTGCGCTGTAATTAATATGTCACGAGCGGTAACTAAATTTGAAACTACAGAATATATGTAGCTCGGATTCTTTCCGAAATTGCGAAATAAGTGATTAGATTATTCTAGGTCAAATATTGACTGTTGGATAGACTAATAATATAAACATATTATAATGGTAGGATGTCAATGGTACAATGCCTCGGATAATGTAGTAATTTCCCATTATTTGTGAACGAATATTCGAATATTGAATATGGTACGCGTTAGAAGCTTCCTCCCTCTGATTTGTAACCACTAGCCACTCACCGCTGTGAGTTCGAAACCGTTACAGAACCAAATTTCACATGTAAGGAAGCTGTCCAGCTAGCTTACGGAAGGTCAGTGGTTCTACTCAGGTGTAAACCTGTGTCTTCCTCCACTATTAAAGTTTGAAAGTCGCTGTTGGTGCAACCAATTCGTATTTATTGTCATACCTGCACTTCGTTGAAATCAAGTACAATTTTTAAGCCGCGACCGTGGTCCAGTGGTTAGTGCGCTGGACTTGTAACCCGGAGATCCGGGTTCGAATCTCGATTTCGGCAGGTCATACCCTTGTTTGAAAATTTGACAAAAGTGTCGATTTTCCTCCATATGCGGAGAGGTTGCCGGCTCCTTGTGGAAGGGTAAGTTAGTACTGGTTAATATGGTTAGCATACAGTCCAGGAAAACTGGTTAGGTGAACCGGTCGCCGTATATAACTAACTAAAAAATTGTTGAAAAACGGCGTGAAAAACAAACAAACAAATTTTTTACCATAGTCCTTATACTCGTGGAATTGTGGTAAGATAGTTCGTTCTATATTGATCACACATTAAGAATTGCCCCTGTTTAAAGTACATGTTTATCAACTTCGTCAATAAACTATATTTTGTGAAGAAGCCGCGCAATTCGACATTGCATTTGATGGCGTCGCGCACATTGTATGCAGTGCAGTCCACATTACCTTAATTATAAATCTCAGCAATAAAACTCATCAAAAAAGGAGCAGATAATGTTGAAGACGAATCATCGGAAGTACTTCGGGAAATGGACGATGTAAACTTCAACCTGTGCACGATTTATTATTTTATGTTAATGGTGAATGTAGATACAGGAAGCTTCCACTAAATGGAATCAATTTGTGTGTGCATGTACGTGACTCATGAAATTTAATTACAGGGAATATTGCAAAAGTCTATGAACTGACTGAGTAATTAAGAGTTCTACTGCTGATAGTGTTGTTAACAAGAACTAGATTCTATTTTGGTTCAAAGGCAGTTCGTGCAGGATATGTACTGTTTCTTGCGCAACATCTTTGATACATACATAAGGTTGCTAAAAATGCATTAACTTGAAGCCCTGCCACTTTGTAAAATGCTGAACAGAAATTACATTTTAACTACATTTTGGTTTCTTAACGCTCCTTTATTAATTTAATGGAGAACCTTGTATGTCGAAGACGTCATGTAATATATATTTATCAGAACGAAAAATGATAAAATGGCTGGGGTAAGTCTCTTTTAGCAAATTTAGTGGTAACATTGATATTATGTTTTGATTCATACTCTTATCCCAGCCAAACGTCAATAAAATATGCATGTTACAGTAACATGATGGTGCATAACAAAGCCACTACAATACAATATAAAATCAATAGCATATTACCCGAGTAAGGCATGTAAACTATATTGGTAAAATAAATGAAATATCTTTAATTTTATGTGGTGGCAGTAGGGGAGTTGGACGGGATTAAAATCCTTTTAACTGAGCTGCAAAGCGCGTACATTTAAAAACAAGCCAAAACGAATCTGATTGGTCTAGCTATAGTTATAGTGGAGGTACATAATAGATGTAACAGCCTGCAAGAGGGGCAGTTTTCTTCCTTGCAGGATATTACAACAAACAAAAATGGCTCCTACCAAAAACTGCGTAATAGTTTGCTTAAACCAATATCTGTCCGGAGTTGTCGTTCGATGTCCTTCACTTACATCTCTTCAACATCTCGGCTATTAACAAGATACTTGTAAAACGAGAAATAAAACCAGAAAAGTTGCAAAATTTACAACTAAGTGAAACAATTTCTTTCACGTAATACATTTGAGACAAATGATGTAATAATTTCACAGACATTTATAGAAAACAAAATGATGCAAACTAAAGGAGACTCGGACCCGTGTTTTTGAACTACTTTCCAGACGTGTATGTGGTGGATAACGAACAACAAGTCTAGGTAGAGATTGTGCCTACACGTCATGTCAAGCACTTTGCAAGGTTTCATCAATAATATTTTAGTCGTGGCTGAGCCACCATGTTATGCAGCAATTGAAAAATCAGCGTGACAGTGTAAATTTTCTGAGCACCACCACTCTTCTGGGAAATTAAATTAAATTTCGACTTTTTAAAAACCAACTCCTTGCACGAGATCAGCATCAGACCACATTTTTCGTGAATATATCGTCTTTATTTATGTTCTATTGCGCAATGTCTGTCTGTGTTATTTTAGGTTTCTCGTGAGCGCCATGTCAAATTTCGTCATTTTCAAAAATAAGAACTAATGCGCATTTTATATTTTCTCTGATTCTTGAGAATTGAGTTGTGTGCCTATTTCTGACATGCGTGTAGAGGTTTACAAAAGCATCATGCATTCACAAGGGATTCTAGACAATTGAGTTCCTATTTTTATGCCCTTAAGCAAATAAAAAAATATATTTTATTTACAAATTGACTTGAACATTTGTTTTTTAAATTTTGTTGTATATTTAATGCCGCCTCCTGTGCTTGTTCTTTTTTGAAGAAATCTCCCTAGACATAGACCTTATTGTTACTATTTCAGAATTAGATTTTTTTTAAAAAGTAGCGTTTTGATACGTCATTGAACATCACATTTTCTTTGAAGACAATACCATGACGATAAAGGCACAGTAAAACCTGTGACCAAAGATCACTCTCGGATATGACCAAATGTGGCCTTTATTGAAAGATGTCATTTATTTGGAGGTCAGTTCGTTCTAAATGATCAATGATGTTTTTATAGAATGACTTTTATTTACATGGTGATCTTTATTCGGAGGTGGCCGCAAGCACAGGTCTGACTAATGTCAGTTTATCCGCTCAAAATTTGAAATAATAAATATTCAAGTACATTTTCTCCATAGTTTAAATGCAAAAAGGTCAATTATGCTTAGCCTCGCTTCTAAGAGGTTGCTTCGGACGGGAATTAAACGCTCGTTTGTTGTATTTGATTGTTAAACGTGACTCAAGATAATTGTATTCCATTTCAAGGTTTTGTATGCAACTGACTTTTTTGTAGTCTTTGATTCTCTTAAATCTTACGGTTCCAATCTTGATTCCGTAATTCAATTTGCATTATTTTTAGATTTGTTCAGACATTTCATGACACTTTTGAGCACCACCTAGCTCATCATCTCCCATGTTTGTAAGATTCATTTTATCTCTTTTTTTAAAAAAAGCTTTCATCTCAGTTGCTTGTTTTTACTCTTTGAATTGTTTATTATGGAGATTCATTGTATCAATTTTCCAATCTTCCTGCTTTTTAATGGCCTTTAATCCATACGTGAAATCAGAAAGTCATCATGACGTAATTGATGAAAGTGTCACTCGTAAGCGTTAATTTGTTAATATTTCATAATTGAGAAATTGTCAGTTTGTGGTAGGTGGGCATTTTTGGTTGTTTAGTTGTTAATAAAAAATATGCTTTTGTACTGAGAACGAATCGCTAAAAACGGGGCCAGGGGATTTCTGAACGGGTAGTTCACGTAACTTCAAACCAACTGTTTTAAGAATGATCCAAAGTCCATCTCCATTATATATCAGGGTTTGTTTGGCCGTTTTAACGACCGATATTCCAGTGGCAAAAAGTACGTTGACTTCCCAAATTCAAAGCGAAATTTCAGATTCAAATGAGAAAAAAAAACGAAAAAAAAAGATTTACAGCAGTTCAAATGTCTATTGAATTTCTTAATTATTCAAATAACAAAATTATCAATATCTAGACACAAAAATTAACATAATATTTGTTATTTTTAGTTGTATTAAGTGCTGAGAAAAAACCCTGTTCATGTACTGACTGCGTTACTGACTCTGGGTACAGTTTTTTCCGAAGTAACTAAATTATTTATGTTATTATTATCTATAATACGTTAATCATTATGTATTCGTTGATTTTTTATGAAGCTTACGCGATTAGCTCCTAACTAATGATAGTTTCACTGCGGAATGACATAAAAATTAGCTGCAAAGTAAAATTGACAATGGCGATAAAATTGTAGCTCCAATCTAATCATTATCCAAATCATTTGAAATAAAAGATAATTGCAGTACGACAAAAACAGAAAAGAAGTTTATTAAGTCGTGTACATAGTACATACAGTTGCTACAATTGTCATGTGTACAAGCAAACTCACCAAGTTTAAAATTTTACAATGTTATCTTATCGAGTACTTGTCATTATATATAAATATAAGGTTTTATTGCTTTAATTAATATGTATGTGGCTAATGAGATGAGCTTATTGTTAATCCATGTGCTGCCATATGCATCTTCGAAGCTAAGCATATCACAGCCTGATAAAGAAGCTATCAGAATTATGTGGATTTATAAAATTAAGATTGCAATGTAACTTATAAATATTCTGCAAGACAAACCATTTTGTCAATTAATTGCACGAGTCTTAAAACAACAGATTTATTCGCATTGCTGTAAGCAGTTATGAGCATTTAGTGTCGGCAAATTTCAGGTCGCCATAGTGACAGCGAATGTACTTTAAGGCACAACAGAATGACTTCTGAGTTGATACCTAGACCCGTAATTACGTCGTAAAATGTTCTATCTTGAGAAACCGGGATTCTAATCAATGAGACACGTTTATTTTAAAACGATAGAATGTTTGAAATAATGGTGACAGTGCTACTATTTGTATTCTCTATGACTTAAAAACAGCCTTCGTACTAACATGAGTTACAAACGAGAAAATTTAGCAAAGGATGTTATTCAGAACACTACTGATGTTGTTTTATCGACCTTCGTACGCTCAATGGTATTTTTCAGTTATTCACGGCGGTCGGTTCACCAAACCAGTTTTCCTGCACTGTATACTAAGTAGTTCTGACTTACCCACCCACTTACCCTTCCAAGGAGCCGACAACCTCATATATGGAGGAAAATCTACATTTTTGCCAAATTTAAATAGAAAGATCTCCGGCCTACTATTCCAGCGTACTTGACCACCGTCGCGGCCACGCTCTATGGTTATTACGAATATTAAGATGTTATTTTCACTACATATTATAGAGTAACAAAATTAGCATACAATATGATAAAATTCTATTACATTGCATTCTCTAAAGCTCTGATATAAGAATTTGTCTACGGCCTTCAGGAAAGCAAATTTAACCAAATAAATGACAAGGATACAGTAAAACCTCGTTTTAGGACCTTTGTTTTCTAAATAAAAAGGCAGCCTCATAACTATTACTGAATTTCGGCTTGGTTATCAATATTCCCTACTAGTGTCTTGGATTTACTGTAGTACGAGTGTTGACGTCTTAAGATTTAAAGAGAGTATCTGCCACTAACAGATTGATGAAAACCATAGGCACTCGATTTGCGTGATTTATGCACCCGAACAGACCTAAGTGTTTAATCTAAACTCATCAAACAACGCAAATATACGAAGAAAAAAGAAACGTCATTTCGCTACTCGAACTGCGTATCAGAAAAACTAAAAGTAAGTCACTCGCCATTTTTTCGATTGACGAAAGTGACGGTATCCAGCCTTCTGAAACGCGTGCTCTATTCGGGAACTTCGCTCTTGCTGTTGCGCGCCAAGTTTAACAGTGAGGTTCCCGAAAAGCGCGCGCACAAAATTACAGTATACCATTAAAGTTTCAAGGTCAGTATATTAGGCCAAAATAGAAGAATTTTTATGATGGTTACTTTTTATGACGTCCAGCATAGTTCCATGAGTATACATCATACTTAGACGTAGTAATAATTTTCAAATGTTTCATAATTCATTGTAGACGATATATTTTGATTGAAAACGGTGTCTTATTATCTGTGGGTATTAGGGCCGTCAGCTTAGAACGTTTAGAAAAGTCACAAGCCCATAAATTTTGAGCTGTGGAGTCATTGAGACCCTGTTTCATTACAAATAAGGACGAATTAACGGCGACAAGTTGCCAGAATCTTGCCAAAGAATGTTGCAGCTTTATATTTCAGTAAAACTGAGAAACCTAGAAATGAGACCAACTTCGAGACACGAAAAATGGATCGTAATAATAAGGTGGTCTCATTATCATGTTGAATTATAGTGGGAGTAATTAAAAGCAGGTCCGAAAATAAGTAGTCATTATGACTAGATGGTCGTAATATTGAGGCGGTCGCTATTCAAGGTTTTACTGTATAAATCACTTTCGCACGACACATAATGTATAACAGTTTTAGAACGGAATATTTGGAGGGCTATAAAAAGCGCTATTATTCAGCGAGAAATGTTAATTATAACTTAGACAGCTAGTAGCATTTTCTTAATTAATATGCAGAACATCGGCAGTCCGTGAGCTATTAATTAGTTTTGAATCATAACGTTGGATTGCATTTCTTCACCGGGTGGCAGGATTCTGCAATAAGTAGCATTCGGATTGCATCTTAAATAAGAGATAAAACCTTTGGGAAGACTTATTGTGCATATTTACCGTGTACAGTCGAACTTGTTCAAAAATACTAATATTAGGAGAATGCTTTCTCTTTCGAGATGGTATATTTAGTGTTGTATAAAGTTGGTTCGCAGTTCGCGAATCGAATTGCAAACTGCGAACTGCGTTCCAACATTATACAACCTATATTTTGAATTGGAAATAGAACGTTTAGTCTCTACCTCCGGATGTCTCTATTCAGAGATATTTAACTCATGTTTGAGACTTAAAACTGTACTGTAACACCCAAACACTATAGATCACCATTGTGACTCAATAAATCGCTCCTAGTCGTGTTGTGGTTTTAATGTCTAGATGATCGCTCAGTGGGTTTCACTATTTACATTTTATTACGTGTAATGACAGTGTTGCAAATCGTACAAATCAGACGTACAAATCTGTTATCTGATACCAACGAGGTCGCACAGACAAAGGGTTCGGATTAGAGAGAGTTTCCTAATACAAAGGTTTCGGATTCCAAAAGTTTTTAGCATTAAATACATAATAAAAATGGGACCATCTGACGTGTTCGGTTTAGAGAGGATTCCGGATTGGAAAGATTCGGATTAGAGAGGTTCGACTGTATTCACGTGTAATTGTTGAGAAATTTTCTGCATTTCAGTATCTCGAAGCCAATTTTTCATCTTCCTTCCAAAGAATTTGTTTTAAAATTTGATATGTTAAAATTTTGTCATTTAATTTCATGATATTATCACATTTGATGGAAACTCATATTTGGAGATGAAATAATTGGTCTCATTTCACGTGATAGACATTTTGATGCATTGTTTGAACGCACGCCGCTGTGAAATTAAATTAATGTCTTCCAATTGCCCAAGAGCATTCACTCTTTCTATTCAGTATCTATGATTTAATCTGCATTATTCCTAGTGCAAAGAATAATTCAAAATACTTATCGGAGGTGAAAATTGTGGCTGAGTTCCACGCTTCAATCACTGGGATTGGCAGTTTTGACTTACGAAGAAATAAATTTCACAATTTAATGAACAGGAACTGAAGAACATTCGCGCTAAATCACAGGAAACTAAATTTGTTGTGCGAAATATTGAAAGGAAATTATAGATGTGTATGTCTGGAAATCTAATGAAAGAGGACATGGCTGCGATATGTTCCGCGTGCAGCGATTTCAAAAGCTTGGATTATTTCAATTCAGACGTACCATTTGTCACCTATTCAACGTGTGTTCTGATTTTTTCTAATGGATATTATTGATTCGATTACCCTGTAAAAATATTTATACAGTGTAACCTCTCTAGAGCGGTCCTTTCTTAAGCAACCACCTCCCTTTAACAACCGCATGATTTTCCCACAGTACGATTTATTTATTAGTTTAACCTCTCTACAGCAACTACCCCTCAACAACAACATAATTTTGCTTCTCCCAAAGGATGTTGCTTTTGAAAAGTTGCACTGTATACAGTGAGATTTCGATGTTAAGACTACCCTTTGGACCAGAAAATGGGTTTACTATTGGGGTGGTTGTTTAATCAAGTTGAAATGTGGATGAACTATTAAAAATCTGTCCAAAATAAGTGGTTATCGTAAAGTGGTGGCCATAGCATTAACGTAAAGTCAAACCTGTGAACAAAAGCCACCCTTGTGAAAGACAACATGAGGCCTTTATTGACAGATGGCCTTTATTTGGTGGTCAGTTTATTCTAAATAATCAGTGACGGTTTCTCAAAGAATGGCCTTTATTCACAGGGTGGTCTTTATTCGGAGGTGGCCGCAAACACAGGTTAGACTGTAGTTGCTAAGTGATGTTTCGCTGTCTTTTTTTTAAAGTAACGCAGTACCTTCAAATATAATCAAAGTATAAACGTCTTGGTACGGGAAAGTAATGATTATGACAACATTTATTAAATCTTTAATTATGCAGCCTTTGGACGAAACCAATGTATGATTGATGAACTCTCAGTATACAATGATTGATATATGATCCATACGATGGTTCCTATGAGATATCTATTTAAAAACAATTAGCGCTAAGTTCCGATCTTCCGAATAATGATGTAACTACCCACTACTATATCATAATAGCGTTAACGTATTTCCCCCAGTAACACAATCATTACAGAACAGAACAGAACAATATCTTTATTCAGTCTTGTACATAGTACATCGACTTCAAACATATACATATATACAACGAGTTACAAACTAGGTGTGCGAATTTCACAAACAAATACATACATAACATACATGTCGGAAATGTACCACAATTTTTAAGAATTTTTTTTAAATTGCGTATTAAGGACAACTTTATTCAAACATGGAATGGAGAACTAATTTACTCTTCCAGGGCATGCACTTCTAAGCTTTTTTCAAACTTCGAGTTTAAAGCTTACTTAGACTGTATTAAAGTCAGAAAATATCGAAAAACTTTATGTAGATTAAGAACTTCAAGCCATAGATTAGAAATCGAAATTGGTAGATGGACAAAGCCAGTTAAAACACCACGATCTGAAAGAAAATGTCAATTATGTAATACCCTCGAAGACGAATTTCATTTCATATTAGAATGTCCCCTTTATTTTGATATTAGAAAAGAACATATCAAACAATACTATTGGAAAAGACATAATATACCAAAATTTACTGAATTTATGTCTTCTCAAAACCGAGGAATTATACTAAACTTATCCAAATATATTTACAAAAGCTTAAAACTTAGAGATAACGAATATTATATCAAATAACAACTTCTCCCTACCGTACGTAACTCAATATTTTGTGTTATTAAATAATAAATAACAATATGCTTGTAGTTGAAGCATTGCCGATCATGTTAGAATTAAAATCCATTATAGCCACTTAATGAATATGCAAAGTTAGCCAAAAACTTATAAATGCAGTCAAACCTGTGAACAAAGGCCACCCTTGGATAAGACAAAATGTGGCCTTTGTTGACAGATGGTCGTTATTCGGAGATCAGTTTTTTTTGTAAATAATCAGTGATGGTTTTTCCAAGAATGACCTTTATTCACAGGCTGATCTTTATTCGGAGTTGGTCGCAAACACAGGTTGGACTGTACTCCTATAGGAGAGCATATTATGTGTTTTATTTAAAGGTTATGATAAGTCACATGTATTTAAATTTTAAATAGAAAATATGTTCTTTAAAACTAGGTTGAATCTATTTGCAGACGTTCTTTCGAACATGTTTGACTGTAATACTGAATTATTGTAACTTATCCGAGTATATCTTGAAGTTTATGTATCATTTGCTTAAGTGCATAGCTTCATTAACTGCGTTTGAAAATCTTCAGTATTATTGCATGATACATCGCCAATGAAGCTTGCATTGTGAGGGTGTTCTGTGTTTCCTAATGCATATAATTGTCAGATCTGAGAGTTATTAATATTTTTGTCGACCTTGATTAATTTCTGCCTTGTTGCTATCGACAATTGTGACAAATTGGTAAATCTATGACAGTTATTAAAATGGGTCTCTTTATGAAGAGAGAAAATTAAAGTAAATAATATGATTTCGTTTCTTTAAGATTTTAGTCACGAAAGTGGCGTTTATGTGCTACATTCAGTTCATCTTCCGTGTAAAGTTTCCCATCCTGGCTTTCACAACCTTGGTTTCAAAACTTTATTTCAATTTTACAGTCACATAAAAGACATACACACATACAAGCATGTATCACATTCACTAAAATAGCGTATTATGGATTGGAAATAATGATGACTTATATGAATTCCTCTACATACGAAAAAAAGCTGAGTCATGAAAACACATGGTCAGTCGAAGATATTTAATAATTTCTAAATGCGAAGATGATCATAGACGTTTGAATTCGGGCTGATTGAAAAGAAAACTGAACACTGATGGGGTCATGTTTACGGCACACGGTCAGTCGTCAAGAACAGGACGAACGTCCTACACATGAGGTGCAAATCGTTTAGTTGTTATGTCGTAGCGCTGCACGTCAAGACACAAAGATTCGTTTTCTTCATAGGAGAGTCTTTCAGAACCATTTAAAAGGTTTGATGAGGTAAGTGGATATTCTTGTACTGGATAAGAAAGGGGGATATTCGAGGCATATTTGGGGGGGCATCGCAGGTTGCTATAGTTTACGGTGTGTGTGTGTGTTCACATTGTCAACGAGTAACGTGTCTTTTCTTGTACGAGCCGTCCGGGGCAGACCGGGACAAATCCATGCAAAGGCTGTGCGGGGATTGTACGGAAATCGTGCTGGCTTACGGAAGGTCGATGGTTCTACCCAGGTATAAGCCTGGGTCTTCCCCCACTGTCAAAGCTGGAAAGTCGCCAAATGAACCTGGCTGTTGGTGCGACGCTAAACTTCAATGAAAACAAAACCGTTTAGGCCACGGAGTCCGTGAATTGGCACTAAAATCTCACTTCCGCTTCCTGTAAATCTTCGACCGGATGTCGCATGGAAAGGAGGATTCGGGTAGGATACGGGCTCAGTGCACCTATCGCAGGCCAACTTTTAATGACACACAAGTATTAATGACTGAAAAATCACATGGAAACACAATGAAACTATAATAAGCCAAAAACTACCAACCCTCATAATACATCTTGTAGATTTTTGTGTATTTGCTTGGTAAATTTGTTTCTCTACACTTCAAGGACTATTATACAGACTACGATGTTTCGAGTTTCGTAACAAATTATTGAAATTGTGGTCGCTTAATATGCAATATGTTCCGTGCAAGTTACGGTACGTTTTAGTTGGTTTTTAGTGTAACACGGTACCATGACAACTATATTCTGTGACAGCTGAAACCATTCTTCTTTTATGTCTTTGTATTTGCGTCAGTGATTCTAGATATTTGATAGGGAAAATGCAATCACTCTTTCGTCTAGCTGAAATTTGCTCCATCCTTTATGAAGTAAACTCTAGAAAATTTGATAATGGAAAAAAACAAAATACAATCACCATAATGCGCTGTGATGCATGGCTTTAGTTCTTACCATAATTCAGGCAATTGAACTTCCCTATGGAACGGGTATACTGTTCTTTAGCTGGAATTATGATACACAAATGGTATTATGTTCTCAGACGAATTTGTCATAATCATTTTAAGCTTCTATCATGTAAATAACAGGGAACATTGTGTGTAATTTTGTAAGACACCGCGTGTGATCAGATTATCTCATTTAGACTTAAAAGGATTTTGTCTTATTGCGTTACGTACTAAAACTATTTACCAATTATGTGATACCTCAGATAACGTAACTATACAGAATATTCGCAGATTTGGTTTTGAACAAATGTTTTACAAATGCGTGTGCTATTGTTATTTATCAAGAAATTACCTGATTTATACAAATTATTTCCTCTGTGGCGCATACTGTCGTGGTAAAATCTAAGCGCAGACGACAAGTAGAGAGATAAATTTCGGAAATAATAAATTGTCTCCGCCTTGAAATTTCTTCCATGAATACTTACAGTAAGGTTTATGTATTAATAATATAAATATATTTTCCTCATAATTCAATAGTTACATGTTGATAAACGGAGTACATCACCATAAAGTACTATCTAAGTCAGACATAGAATTGTGTCAATTGTCTGAAAAACATTACAGATTTCTACGTCTGTGAGTTTAATTAAAGACAATATGACTGTAATACAAAGTACAATGTAGGTATACAGTTTAACTTGTGAATAAATGCCACTCTTAAAAAGCATAACGTGGTCTTTATTGACGGGTGAAATTGCTCTAAATAATAAGTGGCGGATTTTGTAAGAATTGCATTTATTCGCAGGGTGGTCTTTATCAAGAGGTGGTCGCAAACACAGACTTGACTGTATAACTAGACAATGCATCATGTATTACAGTGGAAATACGACTTTGTTTGAGACCAATGCCTTATATGTGTACTTGATGATGTTTTGTTTTCATGAGACTTATTGTCACTGGAGTTTAATGCCGTTTTACAACAATTTTTCAATTATATACGGCGACCGGCTCACCTAACCTATTTTCCTGGACTGTATACTAACCAGTACTAACTTACCCTTCCACAAGTATCTGGCAACTTCTCCACATGTGGAGAAAAAGCTACATTTTTATCAAATTTTTATAGAAGGGTATGACCTGCCGCTACCAGGATTCGAACCCAGATCTCCGGGTTACAAGTCCAGCGAACTAACCACTGGAACACGGCTGCAGCCACGTGTACTTGATGGCGGACATAGGCTGTTCTAATATCTTCACTTGAGAGATTGCTTGATCTATGTCTCAATTTTGAGGTTTTGTACCCATAATGTCCAAAATTATTATTTCAGTGGACTGATTTAAGGTGTTTTTTTTCTATTTTTCAACAAGAATAACAACCCATACATATTTTTAGAATTTTCGGAAATAAATTTAGGATGATTCTCAAAGAAATAACAATAATTGAGCAATACATGTACTTTAATGCTTGTACTGAAAACGAAAAGCTCGAATAAAAACGACTGTTTTGTAAAAATCATAAAAATGGATTTTATATGAGTCGTTCGGGTAACTTGAACCCAACAATTTTTAAAGGTGGTCTTATCAGTTTCTTAGCGACCTAACGCCTACGATATCCCGTTTCTAAAAGCGATTGCGCTTCTGTCATTGTAAAATACCAGTTGTCGTGGATGCTGTCACGCTCGTATTACGTTTAAGATAATCTGTTCCAAATACACGGTCAATAAATTCCTTCCAGCGAGATATTTGTCATGTTAAATGTATAAAGTCCAATAATCGCCGTTCTTTCTTAGAACCGGTCAAGTCACTTCATACTAAATTGGCGATTAACTGAACTTCAGCTGGCTTGATCGTACGTGGTTAATGACGTTAGCGAAAATAAATGGCCGGAACAATGGTCCTCCGTGGACATAATGGCCTAGATAATTTGTCCCATGGAAAAAGATCTGCCTACAAATAGTACCGTATACACGTGTAGCTCCAAACTTGTTTTGATAGCAAACGTCTTGAATCTACCGTGCGATGGAAGTTATAGCACTTCATGAAATTACCAATAGATGCATTTTCTGCATTACATAGAATACGAGATCTTGTTACCATAGAAACATAAATTTATAAAAATCGCGCAAAATTAACAATTCAAAAAATAACAAACAGTAAAATCTCACTAAGCGACCATCTTTATATCAAGTTCACCTCATTATAACGACCATATTGCTTTTAATCAATATTAAGAATCTTATTATAACGGGCACTTATCTTTGAACCACTTCATAATAAATATGTAAATTGATTCAATCCGCCAAACCGATGTCAGCATTAATCATATCATGTCTCTGGTTTGTTAAGTACATGTATACAGATTCGTATGTACAGTGGAAACCCTCTAAACCAATTCCTCTATAAACCTGTTTCCCCTCTAAATCGGCCAAATAGTTTGACCCTGACTTCATTAATATATAATTCAAAAATCCCATCTAAACTAGTATCCCTTCTATATAGGCCAAATGACCTGGTCCCGGGCTCGGCCGGTTTAGAGGGTTCCACTGTAGTACAAAATCGAAAACGACAGTCTTATAAACAGCTTAATTTAACAAACTTGCGGCTAGAAAATGTCTCGATAAAATACTGTCCGCTAGATTAATGTTGCTTCATCCTTTGTCGGTTATTCAGTAGCTCTGAAATCACAGCAATAAATGAAGAGCAAAATTTGTATGGTTACTGCCTTGTAAGACCATATTGTAACAGATTTTGTTACATTCATAAAAAAATAAAATCAAAGATCGGCATTGATTACATTAATCATAAAATTACGTTACATATGTGCTTGATTTCCGTTATATCTGTAACTCCTGTTACAAACGTGATCTGTTACGAATGTGGTCGTACACCGCTTTCTCGTTCATATTTGGTAAATTTTACCGCTAAATGAAATAACACCATTACAGACTACGTTTCTTTGTTTTTGTTTTTATGTGACTTAGTGTCTCCGGGGTTAAAAGCCGTTCTTCAACAATTTTTCAACGTTATACGGCGACCGGTTCACCTAACCAGTTTTCCTGGACTGTATACTGACCAGTACTAACTTAACGAATGCTATAATTGTGTAACTGGGTCGTTATTTTTTTATATGTGGCAAGGGAGGTAATCATGATTTGGTTTAATTATGCTAGTAGGAGAGTTGTCTGTTTGTATGAGTGGATGAGACTTGCTTGACTAGTTTTGATTACGTGACATTTTCCCACCTTTTTGTCAGTTTAGTCAGTGGAATGATAGCTTCCTTTGTGTAAAGACCTGCTCTTCACTCAGAGTGGTGGAAGTTGGTTCTGTTGTTGGCTGTGATAGCAGTCACTGGTATGAGAGGACTGATCAGGACGGTTGTATATAGACAATTGATTCCTTCAGATTGGGTGTTTCCATACCTTACTTCCATACCTTACTTACATACTATACTTCTATAGAAACTAGTAATATATTTCATCAGAAACAGAAACGTTTTTGTTATTACATCTACCAAGGGACCCCTACAACTTATCTTGAACCGCTCCTTTTACCAATATTATACATAAAAGATAGCATGGTTACACACAGAATAACCTATAGGATTAACTTATTTTTATATCACCATAGTTACAAAGGAATAGCCTAAAATAAATATATACACCCAAATCTGAACAGAGGAGATAACTCCTATAGCAATCGCATGAACACCGTACGGCAGTCTTGCAAATTCGTGTTGGCCGTGCGGTGGTCGTAGGAAACTTTGCGAATTCTTGCAACAGTCTTGAAGCTGCCTTAAGAGTTTGTACGGCAGCCTCAATGTCACTGCATGACAGCCGTGTGAACACGCTGTTGTTTCTTTTGTACGTTCAAACAGCCAACACCGTACAGTTCGTGAGTCAAAAGTGTGGACACCGTACGGATATCGCATCGCAATCGGGTGCGAATATGTAGCGATTGTGTCTGCGGCGAAAATCGTACGAAACAAAAATCGCACGGCTTAAGTGTGGACTGTCTCTAGGCAACAGAATTATAACAAAATTCTAAAATCCAAAAATCAGGAAAAAATGCCGTGTTCATAGGCTTAGTAAGGTCCACACTTTGAAACGACGTGCTCGATCATAGCGTCTGTATCTCAGTCTTAACTGAGGAAAATGGAAAACGTTGTCACCACTGACGATGATATGTTCTATTTGGGCGATAATTATGGTCGACATCGTGTTTGCTACGTTCGTTCTATCCGAAGTTCGTAAGACTAGATTCATTTGCACCTGGGTTTATAGTTGGGTCCGGTGTTAGTTTCTACGACAAGACATCTTTGATTTTTATCAATAAAGGGGTGAAAGTTCTAAAGACGTTTCTCAAAAAGATGTTTCGTGTCTTTTTACTTGGAGAAATAATGATATGGTGTTCTATCAAGATTCAGCTTCTAGTCACACTGCCAAAATGACCATTGATTTTCTCAAGAAATACAAAGTCAATGTATATGATTCCTGAAGAATGGATGCAAAAAATCTCAGATGAAGCTGCCATGGACTTTGGTATTTGGGCCATTCTGAATTGTAGGCTACGAAAACGCAAAATCTTTACTATGACTGGTCTTAAAAGCGTCATAAATACGAATGGAAGAACCGTGAGCAGTCGTGTATAAACCAGACTTTAGAAAGCTGGCCTAGAAGGTGCCGAATGATTTACTATTGTCATGGGTCCCAGGTTGAGCATCTGTTCCATTAAAACGTATGCGAGTAAATAAAACCGTGTTTAAAACTGTTTCAGAATAAATTGGATTCCTCTCGTAGGTCGAAAAGCTTTTTTCTGATTTTGTTTCGACACAAACACCTTTTATGAGAATACGAGGTACGATTCAAACGTAAATATTTCCATTATTTGGACTTTGCCGTTAGAAACTTTAAAATCAATGCCAATAGGATAGGTTCAATCAGGTAACCTTAAACATGACTGTTTTTTCCTTAAACTTTACGTATAATTATAAAGTAATAAAATTACATTGGTGCACCTAATTAAGAACGACTACAGTTAATATATTGGGTAGAGTTTAATGCATTTCAAGTAAAATATACATGAAAAGACATTCAAAGGATTTCTTTCTACTTTTGTCTCACAATCATTGGTGTGTAAAACAACAATGTAAAATTCCTTATGTAGAAGGTACTATATGGCATATTATATAAAATATAAGAACTGTAGTTTAAATAGTCGATTTTAGTTGGAATCAAGATGAACATATCTATGGTTTTGTACAACCATCGCATTGCGGACACACTTCACACACCTCTGAATTTTGTACTGCCTTTGGGTTATAAAACTTGGTCCTTTGTTTACCAACTGAAACAAAAATGCATCAAGATTAAGTAACATTCAATCCGATGTACCATGACTGCAACTATGTAGTAAAGCTAGGATTCAACTTTGTATGAATTTGTTTAATAGCAAGCGTGATATAATTATACAGTATTCACACAAAGTTGGCATCGTACCATGAACATTTTTAACCCGAAAAAAGCACTTTTGATACCAACTTGTTAACAATAATCAGCATTGATAGCGCTGCATATTTAAGGACGTACAAAATAAAACATTTCAGCATGAAATTGTCTACGTTTGTTTTTATTCTGTACGTGACAACACATACATCATACCTGATCATTGTGATAAAATTTTAATGTGGGACTAATATGACATTGCAGTAAAAAGGAAAAGTAATGATCAAAAGCAACTTCAATATTTCTGGCTCTCTTTCAGCCTGCCAGCATAAATTGAACAACCCTCTTTATAGGTAGCTGAATATTATACAACCCATCAGGCTGGTCTAATTATGTGAGGTGTAATTTTGGATGGATATAGATGTTTGTGTATACTTACGTGGTTCGTAATAATCGTAAACTGTACAAGCCACAGGCTGGGCACCAGCAACCATACCTATTCTTTGCATCGTTACAGTTGCGCAAGTTTCTGAGGCACCAATCTATATACACGTATAAAATGTCATATTTTAGTCTGTGTTGAGAACCAGTCGAATATGTACACATGTATATATAATAGTAGATAATATTAACATAATTATTATTATATATTATTATATATCATTAACATAATATACATGAACATGTAATATTAACAGTACACATAATAATGAAAGGACAATGTTAATACACACTAGTGTATAAACATTCATTCTATACCGACACCAATGCCACGAGGAAATATCAGATTTTTCTACAGCTAAAAATTTTGATACAACTAGTATTTTTATTTTAGTGTGTCGATTGTTGATAAAAATCAACATTCCTTTGACAGAAAAAAATTAGTTATGTGAGAAGTTTGTCTTTAGATCAAAATCAAAAATGGTACAAACTGGAAGTGATTAGGCTGAATAATGATTTTCACGATTTCATTTTGTAAATCGTCAATGATAAATTACAGGCAAGATAAAAGTATATGTGACTAACCTCGTCAAAGTAAAGGATTAATTTTCGTGTATCCATTTCCACTCTTTTGTATTTCGGCTCAGTATGAAGACTGGATACGTCTGCAATAAATCCTGATGGACTTCCTATTTCCATTACCGCCATTGAACTAGATCCTGTCTCGAGCCATCTGAAAGTTATGTAAAGACTAGTAGTGGTGATCAAAATGTCATTTATTGTTCGTTCCAGTTTGGGCTGAGGTATATAAACATTTGAAGATGTGATCATAAGGGACTTCCGTGGAAAAGCGGTTATGGTTTCTGACATATAATCGATAGCCCCTCACCATTGTGAGTTCGAATACCACCCGGAATCAGATAAAAATAACAATGAAGAAACTTTGTAGAAAGTCGATGGTTCTACCAAGATGTACTTTCTTCATAAAGTTACATTTAGGAATAAATATACAGACTAGACTGTCTATAGTGACCCTCTTTGGCAGAATCAAAATAAGGTCACTGTAGACAGGAAGTCAACTATTCACAGTGGAGCCATTCCAGCAAGGTTCTCCACTCGATTATTATGTTTTATATAAAGATTGTCTGTTCATTTACTTTTGAATATTATTTACATTAGAGTATAAGTTTATATAAAATACAAATTTTTAATACATGTATATTAAGACTCACTTGGTAAAATCAAAAATTAAATCATTTTAAAAATCGAGTAGTTTCTAAATTGTTAAAAAGTTAGGAATATTCATTTGTAAAATGTTTCACATTTCATTATCACCATGGACTGTTTTTCGACTGTTCTTATATCCTGGATAAAGAAGTCAACACTTTTACTTTCTTTTTCATTCCTGACTGTTATTATCTCTTG
Source organism: Lutraria rhynchaena (assembly GCA_008271625.1). Taxonomy (NCBI): domain Eukaryota; kingdom Metazoa; phylum Mollusca; class Bivalvia; order Venerida; family Mactridae; genus Lutraria; species Lutraria rhynchaena. Next base: position 988,323 of record VIBL01000092.1, read on the forward strand.
AAAAAAGTCGTTGTTCACAATCTGATTCATGCGTTCGGGGGACGAAATCACGGTCGTTGGTCAGATCAGACAGACCGTCGTTATAAACAGACCGTTTTCTTACAGCAAAATCAGTTGGGAGAGACGAAAAAGGGTCAGTATGGACAAAACTTCATTGTAATTATAATGTAGATTAACTTACCTTGCACATGCCTTTATCTCGAAATTATCTAATGACTCTCTAAGTAGGGAAATTGTAAGATCAAAACTGCGTTTCTCATCGTCGTCATCAATATTATACATTACTTCAATCTAAAAGATAACACCAATTTTGTCATTGAGTAAAACAGAAAAATTCTTTTTTGTTATTTCCAAATGTTATTTTACATGTACATTTTACTGAAAGTGGATAAAACAGTGACGTCCTTGTTATTTAAAAAAAACAACTCGGTCAATAATTATATAAAATATTAATGGATTGAATTCAAAACATTATCTTTACTGTTTATAAATTGATTTTACATCAGCCTTGGTGATATGTACAAGAACGCAATTCTCCAAGTGCGAAATTTTATCACTGTCTTTGAATAGATAAAGAAAATATTTAATACCTGCACAAGAACTAGACCAGTACCCGAAAGAACGGCTTTAACGTTACCTACATCTGGAGGCATCTGTAACAAAATAAGGTAAAAGCTACTAGTATGTCTGCAAGATTTTTTCTTCAATTTCATCACATTGAATACTTTATTCCCCTTACTAAATGACATTTTTCGTCCCTTTCGTCCATGACGTCACAACGACAAATGTAGTTTATTGGGGACATTTTAATGTAGACTTTATGTTTACTGTCTTGAACATGTTGAAAAATGTAATTCTCTTGCGATCCTGACATAAATTCAATTCAGAAAAAAAAATATATAACAAACCAACGCCATCATACATTAAAAATCTGAATAATATTCTGTCGAAAGTAGTCAGTTACCTGTTTAAAGGAGTCTCTTAATTTTACGCTCAATATTAACATGTTTCAATGTTATCAAAGGACACCGCAAACAAGGACGTAAATATTATGACATAAATATTATCATGACGTCGGGATATCACAAGTCATTCGGTTATTAATCAAATTTTGTACAAAGTTTGGTTACTTAATTGCAGTGAAATAAAGACACTAAAGAAAAGTTCATAAGATTTTTTCTTTCTTCCTGTTTTCTTTTTTTATTTTTTTTTTAAATTGTGGAAGATTTTTTCATTTATATTCGATGCATTTATTTTTGCTATAACATCAAACAGATGTTTCTGAGAGATATATATAGAGAGTATACCACGCCTTAACTTCCACCAAAGATGTTTCATTTTGTGGGAAATAAACTTACTTTTCAGACGGACGGAAAGGGCGATAGTTATCAGCAGAAAAAATAGGGACCATTACAAATTCATTCAACAGTGACAATGATCGCTGTATGTATTTAATAGTTTTTTATGGGGAACATTATTAGTCGCAGCGAGGCATTACTTTAACTATCAATGTATGCTGCCGGCGCATATTGCTGCCGCAAAAAAAACGCAAACGGATATTGCTCTCCGAAGAGCAATATTCGCTGGGAGCAATATTCGGCGTTACTGTGCATAAGAAACTGACTTGCAGCCATAATTTATTGTATTAATATTTACCTCGACAATTTGTAACACCTGTGCGTTCAAATTATTGATGTGAAGAGTATCCTGGAAACCGTTTCCAGATAACTTGACAGTGACGTCATGGTATGGCGAGTACACAAGTGCGGCCATTTCTGCCAATGATTGAAGTGCTAACACTGTATCCTGAAATGTATATCAATTCAATTTAGATATTTCGGTGATAGACACAAAACATGAAATGAAGATAATGGAATGAAAGACTGAGAAAAGTTGAACATAGTACAGTAGAACAGGGTGATAGTAAATTTCCGAGGAACCGTAAAGTTAAATTGTGGACATTAAATTATGAATCAAATATGTTTACATGAGTTCTAATGGTCACATGTTTACCTGAGTGGACGAAAATCCACCGTGTGGATTTCTTTGTTCAGCAATCCATTTCATTACTTTAACACCTTCAATAGGATTATTCTGATAAGCAAGTGTCAGGAGGATATATGATGTTATTTCTATATCAACAGCAATACCGTTCCTATTTGTCCATGGTTTAGCGTTATTTTTTACTTTAGCAGCTTTTTCCCAATGTTTCGTGTTCCCTAGAAAGTACAAATTCCAAGAATATATTACAATTATGATACCAATGAGATACCGATTAGATTAATATGTAATTTTATTACTAAACAACAGTGTTTCAACGGATGTGTTTTTCTGTTAGACATAGTTCACATAATTCGTCTTTAATGTTTTAGAATAAATTATGGGAACATAAATTTAGATATCTGAACGATGAAAGTTGAAACCCAAAATACAGAAGCTTACACTTGTCTGCCATTATAACTTGCCATTCTAATTTAAGTAAGGCTTGGCAGCTTTAGTAAATCATTTTTACTAACACAGACACCATGTATAGGAAAGAGTATAAGAAACGTGTCCTATATAAGACTGCATATTGAAAAGCTCACCTTCTACAATAGCTTTACTGTCAAGTTCATTCCAGACATAATCAGCCTTTACGCTTCCCGCAAGTTCTAGAGCATTCAGTGTAATGGCTAAATCATACACATCTGAAAGTGTAGTCACTTGACTCTCAAGGTATGACTGAGCTTTGGCTCGTGCTCTCGATATACTTGTATCCGCCTAAAAATATGATAATCTCATAAGTTATTCATATTGAGCATAGGGCAAATCTGCGCGAAATCACTCCATGAGAAATATTGCTATGAGAAAAGCACTGACGCGTTTTAATAGATCTACATAAGTCTATGTAGAAATGACATATAGAATAGTTGTGGTCATGCGAATGTTGACTCGTAGATACAATTAGTATGAACTGTGAATTATTAGTTATATGTTATGGGTTCTCTTTGAATGTAGACTTGGTTAATGCTTACCCCTTCTTTTCCCCCCGCTTCCAACAGAGATATCAATACATATGCTGTCAATGCAACTGTTCCACCAGCTGATCCTCCCTAGAGAAAAACAAGAATAATATAAATACTTCTTAAAATTCACATTTACTAGCTCTACGCTGCATTCACATGATCAATTTTCTATCATTCTAATTAGCTGGACTTGTAACCCGACAATCCGTGTTCAAGAAAAGCAGGTCACACCGTTATAAGTAAAAATGTCGATTTTCCTCCGTATGTGGAAAATTTGCCGGTGTAGCATAAAATTTTGACCCCGTTGAAAAATTATTGATCAATGATGAACGTTAAAACTTGACCCTTGCCATCAACTTATGACGTTATAACGCTTGAAAATTTGACCTTCATTAAAATATTATCAATTTTTGTGAGAATACTTTTCACGCACTATGGATACCAATATGCAGTGCCGACACCCCCATCATCGTACAATATCAGCATATTTAAGTCGATGACTGGAGCATCCTTAGTTGGGCCAGAAAATACGCCACGCCCATACTACGCCCCAACGTCAACTCCTGAATCCGTCCCTGTTGTACGAGGTCTGTTCGAAGAGAATTGTTTATTGCGCTGTAGCGCGATATTCACTAGGAAATTTCGACAAATCTCGATACGACTGGATATTCAATACCTTTACAAATGATATATACATGTACCCATAAAATTTCTAAATTTCTAGCGAATTAGTCATTTGAAGATACTCAGTCATTGACTACTGTGTATGGAAATGGTTGGCAAAAGCGTAGATAAAAAAGAAGAAATACGGGCTTCGCTCGCACGTTACTTGGTTGTTCGTTGAAAGATATTTTCAGCGAAATTAAACTTGTTCATGGTAACACTTCGCTGTCTTATGACACTGGTCGTAGGTGGAAAAGAAATTTGATTCCGGCCTACAGTCTGAGGAAAACTGCATCAAACTCAGGCAGACCAAAGCGTGCGACCGCAAAAGAAAACGTCACCAAAGTAAAACAAAATCATTGAGAAAGATGCTAGGTATACGTGATATAGCACGGATGGAAGGTATATCACTATCAGTTGTACAATTAATTCTGAAGAAAATATGTGTAAATATATATGAAGATATGGACATTTTATGCGTATGAATTGTTTCAAATAAATGACGCACATGTATATGAAACACAGTCGCCTAAATAGGTTATGATAATACTGTTCAACCTCTCCGAAGCAACACCCTTTGGGAGAAGCAAATTTGTGCTGTTGTTGTTGAGAGGTTGTTGCACTAGAGAGGTTAAATAAATTATTAATAGTTACATCGTACGGGGGAGAATTATGCTGTTGTTGAAGGAAGGTTGTTGCTCAAGAGAGGGCTGCTCTGGAGAGGTTGCACTGTATTCATTTACACCTCGTTTTGCTAAATAAAGATTTTTTTAGGGAAGATTTCACGTACCTGCATTGCTTTGTGTATTACGCGGCCCGGTTCTTTGAAAGTACCGTCCTGCCGTTGTTGTGTGATCAACCAATCCATGGCTTTTTGAATAACATTGTCGTCAATTAATATGTACGGCCTTGCTTGCGCGAATGATTTGAGGACGAACGCTGTCAGCCACGTGCTTCCTGACGAATCTCGTTCGCCAAATGCACTGAATGATCCATCAGCATGAGCATAATTAAGCTCTCGTTGGTACCCTGAAAGCAGTAATTTTACTACGTGTTCCCTGCTGTCAGATTAACCATGGTTACATGTTTCGCATTAATTTACACTAATTAATGGATTTATTTGAAGGTTATTTTTATCCGCGGGAAAATTTTCCAAATGATCGGTGTTCGCTAATCATCGTTTCATATTTTCAGTTGAGAGCACCAACCATTCACAATCACTGAAATGGAATTATTGATCACATTAAATTTACCTGTTGTCATATAGTCCTTAGCTTTCTTTAATATGTCATCTTTAATGGTATTAGTTGCCTTTAAATATTTCAGTACGAATATGTTGGGTGCAAACTTAAGCATATTCTGCTCTCCACAGCCACTAGGAAGTTTCAATAATGAATCCAGACCACTTAAACTTGGCCCCATCATGTCACCTGAAAAAATATGGGAAGTGTAATTGTAAAATTGTTGTTATAGAGCATTGCAATTGTAACAATCAATATAGCGAGTTCGTCGTTAATTGGATAAATTACAAATACAATTTTAAACGCAATGATAATAGTAAATAAAATCAAAGTGAAATTTCAGAAACATTCCCAAATCAAATATCAAACTGATATGACCCATATTTGCTCTGATTCTGCACTAAAAGTCTTTATAGTAACAAACATACTAAATGTCCAAACGCTGTTTTGCTTACCAATTACAGTAGCTTTCACTACCTCGGATCCAGGCACTTTTCGCGGAGGATATTTGACTTGCCCATATTTAGTTACAGTATTGCTCTTCAGATCGGCCAGTAGAGGGATATTATATTCCCTTGGGGTACCTTCAGGCTATCAAATAAATATACAAATACTATATTGTACAATACACATATCCTTACGATGAAGAGCTAATCTTGAAAACGTTTATTTTCTCGAAACAAACCAATTCATTCAGAATCGTTGAATGTAGATGTCGTTGTTTAAATCAATTAATGTGATAACTTGGAACATGCAAGGAGACATGAAAAGTTATTAAAGAAATGTAATCATGTAGGTTAACGATATAAAATGTTCATAATGGGAAACATCTTACTTCGACGAGTAGTCGTTTGTGGATAGCATCAGACAAAAGACTTGATTGTGCTGTGATTTTAATGTCAACTAAACCATTAACAAGTGGTTTGATTGGGAAATAGAAAGATCGAATTCCGTCAGCAGGAACCTGAAATAAAGATGTGCTTAAGATCACTTGGTCACGTTATGTTTTCCGTAATACTAGAACACCAATAGCAACACTAAGTTAAATACATATTAATGTGTATATAGGCCTATGATGAGTTTTGCATTCTCCTGTTTTTGTCCAATTAATTAAATATCAATAATTTCTACAACATATCATTACTTCTAACAAAAGACTTCGCCTATACAAAGGCAAAGTTTTTGACTTATATAATCTCAATTTGAGCACCATAATTAGTGTTAATACGATAATTCGATAATTCATTTTTCCTGGAAACTATTCTCACCGATTCTGTTCTGAACACATCCAGTGATGTTTCTGATTCTGATGTTCCATGAATCATAATGTTCTTGAAGTGGTCACTTTTTGACAGTTTCAAAAAAGTCTGCAATATTAATAAGAACGCAAATACAATATTCAGTTCAATTTTAACTCACATATTTACAATTTTACTGAACGGACAATTTGAATTACTCGTCATGCAAAAAACACATTACACAAAATATAAATCGCTTTACCTCTGAACATATGGCATTTGAAAAGTTACAGTGTATTAGATACTCGGTGTTCTAAACACGCTAGTTCAGTCTGAATTTTACGTTAAATTAAGCTGGGTTTGATTTTTCGTTCAGGAAATAATTTTAAGTTCTGCAAGTTACGTAGTACAGCCATAGAACATTATGTCTCCACCATGCGTATACACTACATAAGAGTAGTGGTCAAATCGACGTAGTGATAAAAACGTTCCTGGTTTCTGCTAAAACCCTCGGTCTCAGTCATTTTTTTGCATATATTTTCATCACTTTGGTCCTTTACGGATTACAAGCACGAAACCGAAAGTAATTTGTCTTTATTAATTTCCCATCCATAAATAAATCGAAATACATAAGAAATTCATTTTGCATTTTCACTATATCTCCAAACTAAAAAAATTCGAAAAAAAACATTCTGCTTACATTCCGACTCAATATTTTTGGGGGGAAGTAAACGAAAACAGCGTATTATTTTTTTGCCTTACTTGTAAATATTTTAAGACAAAACTATAATTAATACTCACGAATACAGAACGTGGACTGTAATTGTGTACAGTTACTCGTATAATCACTTTCTCTGTCCGCGTAACCGAGTACGGTAAGTTTGCAATCACAAAGAACGGTTTGGAAGCCGTAAGCTAAAACAAGGAATGTGGTTCGTATAAATTTTGACACATTGTTCAGTTGTCAGTATATAAGTCTACTGTAAGATACTTCCAGAGTTTGATAAATAGATAATATCATAGTCTAATAAATGGGTTCGCAATATAAACCAAGCCTTAGATTACATTAATTAAATGAATGCTACCAACCTCAGATACATGGAATAAGTAGCAGGTTATATATATTTTCCACAAATATATAAGGAAAACTTTCCTAAACGAACCTCTGTTAAGAATACTAAAATTATTCATTAAGATCGGTAAATGTGCGTCTATTCCTGTTTGTTTGTTGGTCGATTTAGAATCATTTGATAAAGGGAAAAGTCAGAACGTTACCTCGGGAGTTGGGTTTGCAACACCAAGTCCAGTTGTTGGATGTACGGCATAAGCAGAAGCTATCCAAGATGTTATGGTGTCTGGAACCGTTTCATTAAAAGAAATTCTGCCGTTCGATCTAGAAAAATAAGTGAAGTCACTAGCATTGCATTGAACCCAGTAGGGTTGAACAAAATGTACTTACATTATTTAAGCATAATTCAAAGGTTTTCCTTCCTTTCTATGGAACAATCTATCAAAATGTAACGTGTAGTATAATAAAACTGTAGAATAGTTTAAACGGCATAAAAATATATCTCATCATTTGAAATAATATCTTAAGACAATCAAAGTTTGAATCATGTAAAACGTCTGTACAAATTTAGATATTCGTGTATATATCTGTGTTTAAGCTACAGGCATGGTTTTCAAAATTCCCTCTAGACTTCAACTTGATAGCTTCCTCAATGCAGTTGACATGTATCTAGACCTTTTGTCCGAGATGACATCTTAGTATCCTTTATTGCAAAATATGATACCAAAGACACATCCTCGCCGAAAAATATAATAACTGCATACAGAGTAACTAAGTTTTAGAGTAGAGCGGACAGATATTTGAATTTACTCACAGGTACGAATATTAAATTAATATGATTTGAGGGTTAAATACATAATGATTTCAACTCATTCAGATACATTCGTTGTTTCTATGAAGATCACGGTATTCCCCATGTCATGCAGTTACCTATATTGGCATACTCGATAGTTTTGTGTGCCGAACCAATGTCTCTGGGAAATGTTTGTGTGTTTTTGCTATAGGATTTTTAATTTCAGTAACTATTTAAAGTATTTCTAGGTTTTGATCGCTTCATTGACGAGTCAACAGCTGCCAAACAGTAACTCTTTCTCCTGTTTGTATGTAAGATAAAGTGTACTTCTAAAAACAACATCTGTTAGTAGAACTAACACTATACTCACATTACTTTCCCAGTTTTCCAGATCCATGTTTCTGGAAACTTTTTTCTCGTTCTCTTTACCGGAGCAAGATCGGTTAACGACTTGTCGATGTTAGGAATATCTAGTGGAACGAATTGTTTTGATATTGCTGGCGCTGCCATTGGCCTTGCTAATTGCCTTTCATTGGCAGCTACGTCCATTGCCATAGCATTAAATTGTCTCCCTACATTACCTCTGAATCTTCGAATACCCCACCTCTGTTTCTTTCGTGGCATTATGATAGGTGCTGTAACAGCCATAAATTTTGTTAATGACTTAATATGTATATAACATAGTAATGTCTTACAAATGAGTCATCGCTGTCATCGTAAGTCATACTTTCTGATCAGATATATGACGTATATTCATAAATATCATATAAATATATAAAATATACACATATCCCATATCATAAAATATGTAGTAAATGTACATATCTCATAAATATGCCAAATATGTACATGTCATATAGATCAAATATGTACATGTCATATAAATTTATTATGTGCATGTCATATAAATAGATCAAATATGTGCATGTCATATAAATAGAATATGCACATGTCATATGAATATATCAAATATGTACATGTCATATAAATAGATCAAATATGTACATGTCATATAAATAGATCAAATATGTACATGTCATATAAATATATCAAATATGAACATGTCATATAAATAGATCAAATATGTACATGTCGTATAAATAGAATATGTACATGTCATATAAATAGATTATGTACATACATATCATACTTACGTGCACTATATTCGTACACTAGAGCATCAGTAAAAACAGCTGCACCGGCATCCTGAAAGAAATGCTATAACTTATATCGTACTGGTCTATTGATGTTAATATTGCTAGGGATTTGTCTACAAGTAGAAGCAAAACTACACTGTATCGTATGAATAGTACTACTGTGGAATGTAAGACAAAAAAACACATGTTGATATACGAAATGTGTGGTTCAGAATACATCCGCTTACTGTATTGGGAGTTTGCCTCAATCCCAATTAAAACAATAGAGGTTATCTACTGATCACAGATCAACGCAAAATGAATTTAGAATCAGAAACTGTGTCTAGACTTAATTTCCCTGACATTGACATTTCACTTGATTTCACTTGATGAACAACAAATGCTAAATAGATGGTCATTAACTGCTCAAATGCAAATCTCATTAAGCTACATAACAACCCATATATACACCCGTTAAACTTTGCGCTATGTTCCAAACGTAAACTTTTCAACTAATTGGAAAAAGAATATACGCATAAATAATTATAATATAAATACCGGCTAAGTGATTCTTAATTTATAACGAGCGGTAACTGAACTAAAAAGCCATATTTTCTGTTGGGGATTTTATCATGACGATATTTGTTTTCAACACAATAACTTACATCAAACACATCCTTCACGTCTTTGCCACCTACTGGCACAGGCCACCTTAAACAGGACCAATCACAAAAAATCGGGAACGACTGTCCTTTACTTTTGGTGTCAAAACTTCTCAATTCTTGTAGAACCTGATGCAGATCAAGTACAGTTTGATTGGTTTCTGGTTACTTTTTGACAAATATTTAATATAACCATTATTGTGATTTAAACTATGACACATTAATTAAGACCTCACTCTGATATGTCATCTTTTATGTCCTTCAGCGTCTTTCGTGTTAAAATAGCTAAATGATATGAAGATCTACATAAAACAATGTTTACCTCAGCAAATACTGAATACAAAAAACAAAAATGATATTAATTATGAAAAAAGAATCAACGCATGAATCCGTATACTTGCTCACACTAAGCGACATCTTGCTTAGAAAAGTATATTGACGTTTTGTATTCTATGAGGTACCTGTTTATTCGTGACGTCATTTCCTGAGGCTAATATCAAAACACTTTTATCAACAGCCATCACATGGACATCTGATCCTGTGTCAGCAGTCACATCAAGTCGTATATTTTTTCCGGGAGCTGTCTCCTGTTTGTTAAACTGTACATTAACCTGTAAATATTAAGTCATATTTAATCACCAGATTGCCAACTATCAAATCATCTTAACAACTTTGTTTTATTTAGCTGCCAAATTGAAAACAATCGAACATAAAAAGAATCAATAGCAATTTAGAATATTTAAAATATTCCCAATACGGTAATCAAAATAGTATAGTGAAATCCATTGAGTGCTACGGATGATACAAAATGTACTTCTAAAAACAAATAATAATTTCCACCACTTTTTTGTTTGTTTTATGACCGCTGTTCTGTTTTATTAACTGCTTTCATGGAATAAGTAAATAGTCGTTTACTTCATCTGCTGGTCTGACAATGAAACACAGTCTTATTTACTATATTAATCATTAACTACGTACTGACAATGAAATCTTACTTTATTGTCGTACACTGACCCATCTACATTAATGACAAGCGCATCAGCAACAATTTCTCCGTCTGATCTGACGAAGTAAGCAATAATTTTTGCTCTTGGAGCCATTGCTGCTGTAATAAGTGGTTTCCACTCCAAATTTTTTCGTCCTCTCATCGATACTGTACCAGAGTCAACGATCGATCCACGCGAATATATCTGTAAAACATATTGATTGACTTATCGATTGACTTTCCAACCGACCGATCGATAGATCGATTGAATGATCAATGATTTGATAATAAAGTATGAACGGATGTGTGTGTTAAAAAGCGATTGATTGACTTATAATAACGGCTTAAAATCAGAGAAATTGTCACTTTAAATTGGCCAAGTGACTGAATTTGTGTCGATTAAACAGGATTATGGTTTTCAAAAATAGATGGCTCCTATTATGTAAAAATATTTCACCTGATAAGTAAATTCGTCAGTATTCTTCGTGCTTTTAACTTCAATACTTGCTGCACGACCTGCCTATATTAAAAAATGGAAAATTGTTTAGCATCAAATAAGCGAATATATCAATATATTTAGCGGCTTACATGCGATCACACCGAAATCCTCGCTCGGATTTATTTATTAACAGAAACCTTCCTAATTTTGTCAAATACTTCCTAATTTTGTCAAATACTACAAATAACTCATCACTTGTGGATCCGATCATATACATTGAAGCTCGGTAAAGCCTAGTTATCCGCTATTTTACGACAGTTTATTAGAACAAAAATGACTGAATGGCTCCGAATAAGGATGATAAGACATTAGTATGGTATACACATTTTTGAAATATTATCTTATATTGTATTCATCCCAACGGCCCTTACACAACAAATCAGTCAAAAACAGCATTACACTACTCAGCATACAAGTTGATGAACTATATAACCATAATAAGTTATGTATAATTGTATTGATGTAAGAACCACTTCTCTGACCACTTGAAAACTACAGTACAATGCACTAATATCCAAATTGATGGTTAATATTTACCCGGCCGCGGCCGTGGTCCATTGGTTAGTACGCTGGAATTGTAACCCGGAGATCCGGGTTCGAATCCCAAGTGGGACCGGAAGGTTATACCCTTCTATGAAAATTTGACAAAAATGTGACATGTGGAGAGGTTCCCGGCTTCTTGTGGAAGGGTAAGTTAATTAGTACTGGTTAGTATACAGTCCAGGAAAACTGGTTAGGTGAACCGGTCGCTGTATATAACTGAAAAATTGTTGAAAAATGGCGTTAAACCCCGGTGACAATAAGTCACATATAAACGAAACAAAACATAATATTTACCGCTGGTGTTTTTGATAATAATCTCATCTGAAGATAAGTGCCACTTGGTGAGTGTCGTTTCTTCAGAGTCTTGGATACAGATACACCACTATATTCCGCCTGTAAAGTTACCATCAATGTTTATTTTGATAAGTTGAATCATGTCCCTTCATACGAGTGATTATTATGGATGGGGGTGGCAAGGTACGTGTATAACCGAGAGATAGGTTGGCTAATTGTCGATATGTTTGATACATGATCACATGGTCGGTATTCCAATGAAGAATTTTTATTTTGGAGGATGACATTGCCTGATACTATATTCCTGTGGACAGACTGTATAATAAAATCAATAAAGTTACTTTTTATTCCGATTGTAGTGATTTTATGGCAAGTAAATATTAAAGCACCACACTAATTAAATACCACTGGACTTTTTATGTAACACATTTTCTGAATTATTATTGTCAATAATTGCTCACTGTTTTACCGTATAGAAATGAAATTGAAGCGGACTTATACGTACATATGATCCACATCAACTTACCTTTATTTTTAATTTAGTCATATCTTTATGCACATCTATGGGGAAATTCACAAACCCATCTGCTGGAATTGTGTAGTAGACAGGAGGTAATACTTTACTGGTCTCTCTAGGTGGTCGTATCCATCGTGATGGCCTTAAAGATGCTTGCCTACGAAATCTAGGCAAGTCAGGTATACCTCTGTCAATTGGCATTGGACCGAAAGGTATTGGTCTTGGAATGGGATCTGGCAAAGGTATTATTCTGCGAGTATTCTGTCTGTACTCAGTAATTGTTACTTTAAGCTTTCCATTAATGTGATCGGGAGCTGTGTCGTCTTGTTGTGAAACGATTACCTATAAAGATGTTTTCATTTGTATGATTAGAAATTAGTTAGATTCAAAAGCGAACGTTTACCGGGATTATTTGGTTCAAACATGAATTGTCGCAAACCGTGCCAATCAACACAACCACGCAGGACATGAGTGATGGTAACAACGAAACAATGTTGCGTAAATGACTGTTTTAAATGACTCGTAATTAGTTTCAATAATATAAATAACATTTTTTTTTGGTTTTAAGGAGCGAATTTCTCTAGTTTATTATAAAACTTATTTCATGTTAGCTGTTTCGACCGTTTGATAAATAAAAATGATATTTTACCACTGCGTCGTAAATCATTCCTGGTTTGAAGGTATCTGGTAAAGACTTGGGAAATTTAAGCTTGATAGGGTGGTCATAGAATGTAATTTCCTTTTCATCACTTTCTCTTTGTTTAGTATGGTCTTCTGTAACATTGACTTCAAAGACAAATGTGGGGGTTTTCAAAGATTGCTTTAATTGATCAAGTTTGGAAACTTTTATTGAGAATTCTGTTTCACCATTGATCTGTAAGAAGAATAAATGATAAAATACAATGTTGTAATGACTATTCCAGTAGGGTTAATGGTTCGGAAGCTAACAAAATTGTGATCTGAATATTTTTATGCTCATTTTATTGCTTATCAGCTTATTCCAACTGTGTTCAGTTGAGCTAACTGGGTATGCCACCAACCAATGGTGTCAAGGGCCAGAGGTTATAAAACTTGACATTGGTCTCCGAGCTCAAATCTCATATCTTGTTTTGTTCACATTAATTGGCCGCGGCCGTGGTCCAGTGGTTAGTGTGTTGGACTTATAACCCGGAGATCCAGGTTCGAATCCCGGCAGCGGCAAGTTATGCCCTTTTATGAAAATTTGACAAAGATGTCGATTTTCCTCCATATGTGGAAAAGTTGCCGGCTCCTTGTGGAAGTGTAAGTTAGTACTGGTTAGTATACAGTCCAGGAAAACTGCCGTATAACTAAAAAATTGTTGAAAGACGGCGTTAAACCCCAGTGACAATATGTCACATAAAAACAAAAACAAAATCACGTTAATTATTATCAGACAATAATTACATTATTGATACATTATCCTGACGGCATACTGTAATTGATCTGAATATGTATTTAATCATTAATCATCCCTATCTTTTTAACCATAATTCTTTGAGAATAAAGCTGAAATTTGAGCTCGGAGACCAATCTCAAGTTTTAACCTCGGGGCCAGTACCCTGCAAACAAAAGCTTTCTCAGGGGAAGTGCGAATCAAAACGTAGCAAAAATAAGCACATAACTCGTCCGGTGCTCAAACCTGAACATTACAATCCTACAAATTGATCTAAAATAGTGGACTCTCTGATAGTGTGTGTGTAATGATAAGATTTCGACAAAGCCCGTCGTAGGTTAAATTATCTTCCATATTGATCAATACTTGTACACAAATTAATTAGTATTTGTGACTGATCAAATGAGTGATGTTCGACAATAACTGTATATTTAAATAAACAGAGGGGTAAAAAGACCAACAGTGCTTAGTCTATATCTAATATAGCTATTGACCGTAATTTGACAACAAATGCATTATGGGTAACTTTCTGCATGTTATTGATTCATTGAAATAAATCAAACACATTTCTAAAATATATGTGACAAGGGTACCTAGCAACTCGCCTGTTTCACATGTTCATCAATATACATGTATTGTAAGGTTTATTGCTGCGATTTAGTTAAATAAATTTACTAGAATGTAAATAAGATATATTCTGCATAGATCTAGTATTTGCCAACATGTGAAAATTAAAAAAATGACAACATAGGTAATTACATTTCAATTACATGTACTAGTCAAATGACGGACTAAAATCATTGGGTTTCAAACTTTTCATAAATAATATAATATACAAATGCTTAATACCGGTACATGTATTCAATTCAATACTACAACAGTGCATTAAAATATTGATATTAAATCAAACCATACTGGTATTTTCATCTGTATAGGCGGACTTTTTGTCTTTGCTGAAATTCGTAGATCAATAGACCCCTTCACTGGTTGCCCAAACGTGTACCTTTAAATATATGATAATTATATAAACGTGTAACCATATAATACAATACAAATGTATGTAATTATTATATAAACATGTGTACCTTATAATACAATATATTAGTATTATATAAACACGTGTATCTTATAACAAATAAATAATTATTTCATAAACGCATGTACCTAATAGTACAATATATAATTATCATGAAACACGAGTATCATTGAAAAAACATGTAATTATTATGTAAACGTAACCTTTGAACATGGTAATTATTAATACAAATACTTTACCTTTAAGTAATAAATGTAATTATTATATAAGCACATTTACATTTGGATACAATATACAGATGTACAAATTTTATATAAATATGTGTACCTTTGAATACAATGTATAATTATTATATAATTTGTTTGTTTGTACATGTATATGACATATTGTCATTGGAGTTTAACAAAGTTTTTCGGCAACTTTCCAGTTGTGTACGGCGACCGGTTCACCTAACCAGTTTTCCTGGACTGTATGCTAACCAGTACTAACTTACCTTTTCACAAGGAGCCGACAACTTCTCCACATATGGAGGAAAATCGACATTTTTGTCAAATTTTCATAGAAGGGTATAACATGCCGCGACCGGGATTCGAACCCAGATCTCCGGGTTACAAGTCCAGGACACTAACCACTGGCGGCTGCAATTATTATATAAACACGTGTACCTTGAACACAATTTGTAACTATTATACAACAAATGTTTCTATTAAACGTTTCATAAATAAACCCCTCTCGTTGTCGCATAAATAAAACAATTGTTGAATGTATACATATGTGTATTAACGTAGTTTACGCGTAAAAAAAATTTCGGTTACCCGACCGACCCATCTTTTACCTGCCGAATCAAAACTTATTACAGCATCCAAAGCTATACTGTAATTTTGCCGATATATGTAAATAAACGTAAAAGAAAAAATCCCTACCGACCGACCCATATTTTGGGGGGCATGTAACCGGAAACAAACCTTTTTTTGCTTAGACCTTATCAGAAAAATGACACTGCGTCTATCTTTCAATCCATACAATTGATAATAGAAATACGATGATGACGATTTTTACATAATTTCATTAAAATTCTTTGACAAGATGAATTAACCCGGGGCAATTCTTGTGAAATGAGTCACATACCAAGACTTATCCCGAGATCAAATACCCGCACAAATGTAATTTAGAACGCAATATAACAAAAATATCTCATCTGGTAAAATGTGAAAATGTTTTGAAATAAACGCAGATATTGTTATGACGATAAAAGAAAGTTTGTAGATCAGCTGTTCCTTACTTGGCCTTGACCTTGCCTCTGAAGATTTCTACGTCACTTCTACCAAATGGTGGTAAATCAAGATCAACGGAAAACTTTGGTAAAACTGGAAAGCGTAAAAGATAATGTTATAAAATTGATACTCGTTTCCCAGTTTAGAATAAAGTTTGCTACATTAAAGAAGAATTTACTCTGCGCACTTTGTAAATATAACCCAGTTAACCCATTTATTTGTTCTGAGAAACAATAATTAATATCATATTTTACACACTCATGTTACAATAAAGAACAAATGTGAATTTAGGGTTTTCTTACCATATTCCGCCACTGCAAATGACTTTTCCTCAAATTCATCCTGGAAGGATTAAACATAATACACAATGAAAATGCATTAATTCTAATAAATTTAAAGCAGGTGTCATGAACATTCATGTACATATTTCTGTATTGCTGTGTTAGGATACCGCATATACCAAGAGCTGTACATGAGCCTCCGTGGTCGTAGTATCTGACTAGTAATCACTAGTCCATCGACTAATTCCAGATGTGAGGAAGCTGTCCAGCTGGCTTAAAGAAGATCAGTGGTTCTACCCGGAAGTGGTGTACGCCCGGAAGTGGTGTACGCCCGTAAACTTCATCCGCCGTTAGTTGGACAAGTTGCGAAATGAACCTGGTTTTTAGTGCAGCATTGAACCCCAGAGAAAAAAAGAGCTGTTAATGATCAGGTCGTCTTTGTCAGGTATCATCTCAGTCAAATTTCTCAACCAAATACAATGTAATTAACTGCTTTCAATTGGTGAATCATTTTGAGCATGTATATATAATTTGTCTCTAGTGAACTAGACTGGTTTCTTGTATGCCAACGTTTACACAAATGCATTATTTTGTAACAGTAATTAAAACTTACGAGTGATTTCCTATGATAAAATGTCTGATGTACTTAAAAGTGTGTGTTGTTAAATAAGGTAACTTTAGTGACAATTTAATTTCACACAATGAAGAGAAGCCTTATAATTGATTACCATACTTTTTATAAGATAGCATTCGTTAATAAGCTGTATTCGTCTTAAATTTCATGTTTATGTCGTTTATGTCTTGGTTCATGCATAATTGATTGCACTGAACCAAAATCCTGTTCGTACAAACCACATTTATTTCCTGTTATTTATACTTGTATGTACATTGATAAATGTAAAACATTAGCCCAGTCTTCTTTTGCCTCGCATTTCGAAATAACTGCATGTAATTAAGACCATTGACATGAGGAGACAAAAATTATTTGTGCATTAAATACTCTGTTTTGTATAAGAATGTAGTGAACAAAAATTGTAATCACTAATTGACAGATGTGTGCCAACAAAATTTGTAGATTAAATGAGCTTCTGATTACAAACAGATTCATTCCTATATAAGGACACTGAGCATGTCCGTTGAATCCTGTATCCAGGATACCCTGTACTTACGTTATGGGATAACAGTTTGGCTTTCAATTTCCAATCACCGAGCACAGGTTCCGTAGACATGACTTGTTCCTGTTGATACACATTATTCATGCCATTCATCTCTGCACCACTTACACTCCATCGACTAATTTTGTTTCCTTTAGGGTCCTGTGTCATTTAAATATATCATACAAGACTGAATAAACGGCAGATATCCGTAGGTTTATGAAATATTTGATTTTTTTGGAATGATAAAACTGCTGGCAAATACTTTTGCCAAGGTTTAAGAAATTTTAACAGAATGTCTATTACATGTATTTGTTGCACCAAACAAAGTTCATGTCACTACCTCAACGTTATGATACAGTTTTGGTCAAACACGTTATTTCACTAATCCTTATTTTTTCTAATATATTACATAATTTTATTGTAATGTACAAGCCTATCCTTTCAACATACTGTACCTATACTGAATAACCCGAAATAAAAATTCTAAACAAACCCTACATTAAACCAAGAAGTGCTAAATTGAGTAATTGTTAGTTGGCAAAGTACTTACAAACAACTCAACTTCCAACTTGTCATTCACAACTTTTAAATCTGGGGTAGTCCCAAACACGCGAAACTTGACTGAAAACGAATGGCGAACAATAAAGCAATGAACATGAAGATATTTACTACTGGTTCTGGTTTGATAACACGTTCTTCAATGAGAGGTATATTTATCAATTCAAATTGTAACAATTTGAATTTAACACGAAACTAACAGCTATCTCCGAACAGCTAACTTGGATGTCAGTGAAATAAGTTCTTGTTAATACACGTGAATATATTTGAAAACTATGTGAGATACGCATAAGCAGTAAATAAACTGTTATATCTAACTGATATATATGTATAAGTGTGTTTTTTACTTCTGTTAGGCACTGAAGAGCGCATGTGAATATGATACACATGTTTGTCGAAATTAGGTTACCCACAAAACTGTGTTTGATCTTCGTTCAGTGATTGGTACCTGTTTGTCCTGGTTTGTAAATAGCTTTGTCCGTCTGTATGTATACAGAAACACTTTTCTTCTCGAAGTTTATAGTTTGGGAATTAGTAAATGTAAGCCCACCAGAACCTCGCACTTCCAGACGCATAGTTTTCTTGTTGCCAATATCTAAGCCGGCTGGGACCTGGATTATTTATATCAACTCTACAGTCGTTATTTAGATAATCCACTGTGTATTAATACTGAATGTTACTTTCTTCATAATTTGGTACGTATAATCTCATTTTTTTCATAATTGTGAGCTTTATAAGTGTAACACATTGCACACCTTAATCTGGATTGAATGTGTTCACATAGGTAAATAGCAGACAAGTTTATTCAATGTTTGCTCTATATATTTCGACTTCGGTTAAAAACCTATTTCGCAACTTTCGTAAAAATGACAATATACATAATTATCAATCTGAAAGTTAGATTTTGTCAAATACTACGTCATCCGAACGTTCAACGGTACAAATATTCGTCTAGATCTTAATATAGCTAATGAAAGATTGTGTTATAATATTATATATATACATGAACAAACTGTAAAACAACTTAAGGATTTATACACTATCAACAAATATCCTACGCTGAATTTCTGTTAAAGTTTTCCAAAGCATACATACCATGAGATTCAATTTCACCTCTGAAAAAGTAAAAAATATTTGTAAAAATATTGAAATTATGATCTGCATGCACAAATCTTTTCATGCATGGCAACTCTGTCTCCATGAGGGAGTTACATATTAAACAAGAGTAAACTATGTTTAATATAGCAAAAACTTGAGTTTAAAATATACTGTATTATTATGAACAACCCTCCACAACTTACACCGTAAAATTATATGCCATTTATAAAACAATATAATTATATGAGTGCTCTTATCAGCATTTTCTAACTTAGTAAATAACTGGCTGCATAAAGGTCTTCATCAGTGAAATGGTTGCAAGACATTTTCAATCTTTCTCGGACGCAGAAAAAATATAGAGATGATATACACATATTGTCCAGCTATGCTTGAATCAACTAGCAATCCTAGTTTACAGTATGAACAATAACATCATACAAATTTCAATGTGCTACTTATATAACTTGTTTCTTTAGATTCAGTTACCGTTTTTATCTGGAGTTACCATCACCGTAGAAGCAGCAACTACTTCGCCACTACTGAGTTCAGCTGTAATCGTGACCAGTCGTGACCGTGGCTTTAACAGCGTTCCACGGATAGTCAATTCATTTCCAGGGCGGGCTACATTCGGGGCAATTAACACATAGGAACTGAAAATCCGTGTATGAATGATTGTTATGGCATTTTCTTAATTGCAATAGAAAATACATGAAGGTATACGCTGTTAACCAGACGCACGCATTATAACATTGTGTATGCATAATCACATTCGTTGTATAACGAACTTACAACTTTAGTGTGGGTTCCAACGTTGTCATATAATTTGTACGTAATTAAGTCATGCAATGAACATTCCCTTTAATAATTTATTTTACTTTAGCGTTTCAATAAGTCCAATTGTAAAAAGGCCTACTTTTTACATGAAACTATGCATAATTAGCACTTCATTTTATTTATTGGACACCAGTGTTAATTAATTAAGTAGATCTATGATAATATTCTTTGTGTTATTATTAGCAAAGTTTGTAGATTTAATATAATTAATCAAAGTAGGCAAAACGATTACCGAAACGTCACTAATGGTTTGTCGTGTATTTGAAATGAAGTTATACTATAGACAATATGAAATAAATGAATTTAAAATTGTTCGGTTTTGTGCTTGTTTTCAACAATAATTCAGTTATACATCGGGTGGCTGCTAACTTCACTACTATTCCTGGAATCTGAACCGGTTCCAATCTTATTCTCCGTAACTGTCAACTTCTCTACATGAATCATTTTGATCTTTGGTGCAGGAAGAATGGCCTCAGACATTATATCTTCAACTAAGCTTCACAGAGAACATGAACCGCACCCGGGATTCGAGCTCACGATCCCTCGGTGCATAGAACATGCGCTCTGCCTATAGAGCTACGCGGAATGGCTTAAGCCATGTGAAATCAGATCTCAGATATATAGCAAATACTTCATTAATGTTCAAACATTTCATATTTATCAGTACACATGGAAAATCTTGAATCAATGAAATGGAAACTAATTCATTACTTACTTCCTTCCTTGGACATCTCCAGCTAGTGTCAGCAGGAACGAACAAACTACTTGAATAATAACTGAAACAAATAAAAAGAAACAATTTGACATACGTTATATGTTTAACATACGATAAAAATCCGCGATAAGTGATAATTTACGAAGTATGTAGTTGAGTACTGAATATTGAATCCATACTAATAGACACGGGATTGTTTGTGTCTATGTTTTGCATTTTGATTGTTTGTTCATAAATAGTTCGAGGGAAGTAATTGTCAAATTCGCAATGCTTGATCATTCAAACAATGTCAACAATATTCAAATCCCCTTTTAAATGTGTTACTTTAATTTAAATTATTTCAAGTCAGCATTTTGTTTGAATCATTCGCCTCTTTACTAGCAGTTCACAAGAAAAAATACCCACATCTTTTATATTTATCCATAATCAAAATGTGAACAACGAAATAGATAAGATGAACTACTTGTTTGGCTTTATATACAATAATACTAGATTTACATGCTTCAGTTGAGATCATATAAATTAACATTACGTACTTAACTATGCGTTAAACCCGTCATGATAAATTATGGATAGGTTTAACGTAAACTCCACGTCACACGTTGTTTACCGTCTAGTACAACGTTGTACGTGAAATAAATTTGTTTCTGTAATGGTTTGTTTTTTGTTTTGTTTTCTTTGAAATTAGCTATCTGCCACTTTTGTTTCGACGAAACGAAAGTGTGTAAAACCCAAGTTATATTTATCATGTTTAATTCCATTGTGAAAACGCCATGACAATAGTAGGCTATTAATTAAAAATGTTTTGAGAAATAGAGGTAGAATCTACTTTTCAGTTATTAAGTATTAAAGAGACGACTATCACAAGTTAAGTGGTAGAAAAATATTATTCTTTCCGTGTAATTTTATTTTCGTTTAATTTCAAAATGGAAACATTTACCGTAATGTGGAAAACTACAGTTTCATGTACATATACTTACATATTGTTGATTAATTACCATAGAATATCAGCATTTTAGCTGAGCACATGTTGTATTGTCAGAACTGGTGAGAATAAAATATCATTCAAGTCAGGTAACTAGTACAGTGCAACCTCTCCAGAGCGGTCCTCTCCCGCGCAATAACCTCCCTTCAACAGCAGCTTGATTTTTTCACACTGTATCATTTAACTATTAATCTGACCTCTCTAGAGCAACAACGTTAACCTCTTAACAACAACATAAGTTGGCTTCCCCCAAAGGGAGTTGCTTTGGAGTGGTTGCACTGTATCATCTATAAAATCGTGATTTTATGTTATTTAGTATTCATAAACCAAACTGAACTTATCTTTTATCTTGTAGATATGGGGTTATCAGTCCCTCATATTTATGGATGCAATACATATAAGGTTAAAAACATATATAATACATGTATATAAATACTACGCTAACTATTATCTGGGTATGTATTTTGGATAACAGAATGAAAATCTGCTTCTATTGTTCTAAAGAATTTAACAGTTTCCATAAAACATTTCACGTTTATTCAAATTCATTTTTGCATCTCCCTGTTTGACTGCGAGCTTATCAGATGACAATTTTAAATTTCAATACTGTGTGTATTACATACGTGTAGGGACCGACGTGCTTATTTAACTTGAAAGTGTATATTACGGTTTGTGGGACAGGAACGGGACTTTCCATGTTTAAATTACACACATTACACTAGCTGTCATTTGTGGTTATTCTCCATGAGGAAACACTTCTAGTAAATAATTGACGTTAGAGAACTCAACCATTTTATTTATTTGAACTAATTTACATACGTTATGTGAAGCCTTCCACGAAAATTAGATGTTACATTAGTTCTGTGCATATAGTATACATTGTATTCATGTATTTAAAACGTATCCTTATGTCAATATACATGTATATTTTTGTATTTCATTCAGAATGAATTAAATGTCTAAACGATTTTGAGTATTTATCTTTTGTTAATATTTTCAAAATAACTGCACCATTAGTTTTACTCCTGTTCTTTTCCCATCGGAAATAGTATTAAAATATCATAACTTAACTCTGATTGGTTAAACATGAGACGTTTGCAATTTTGATGTTGACCAGAACGTGTATACCTAATCAATTATTCTTACTGTATGTACGCGTAATTCCGTAAATATTCAGCGTTACACTTTTTCTGGCGAATACATAGAATGTGTAGAAAGCTGCTTCATACAATGACCTTCATTACGGAAGCTGAATTGTCATTACACTTCGCGATACAAGAAAAATGATCGCAGTATTCTTATTTTGTCGTGATCAGCTTCCGTCAAGTAAGTCATCGTAGGTAAACTGACGCTCGCTCGCTCATCAACAACTAATCCATACATCCATTAATCAATTCAGCTTCTAAAATTATGACTATAATTTTATCTGTGCTAATTAAGGGGATCAAGTAAATGTAAAACATTAAGAATGATATGTGACTATTTCGTGAACCGCTGACACACATTTAATGTCACAAAAACTCTTTTGCAAAAGATTCGTTGCTGACTTGTAGAGCCAGATGCTTACTAATGTATTTTCCTAATTCGTGGTGTCCTTTTCTGTAATGTTCTATCTGGGACCAATATACACATGTGTATATTGGTCCTAGGTTCTATGCTGAAAATACTTTGTATTAGCAATAAGTAAGCCTTGCAAATTGTCATATCTATTCACATTCCTTTAATTGATTTCAAACTAATATATATCGGAAATAAAAACACCATCCTTTTTTCAGTCAAGTCATCGTGGCTTCTACTGTAAAGTTTATTTTTAGTTATGAAGTATAGTTTTCTCGATATCGTTCGCAGAAACATATGACAATTTAAAACGGTCTTTGATCATACACTTCAGTCAGACGTATCTATATTCATGCAACTTAGTAATTTAAATGATTTCTTTCTCTACAAATAAGTAATAACAATGTTAAATTACTGAGATAGTTATCTGTATAAAAATGAATTATTTTTCATTTATCTGGTCATGTGCCATAGTCTTGTTGAAATTGAGGCGACAATTCGTGTCCAATCCAAATTTTAACCAACTTAATTAGACCATTCAAGCTAGTATGAATCCTTATATTTTGATATGAATCCCTATATTTCAAAAATACATTTCAGAAAAGTATTTGGAAAAAAATACTTCATGTTACAATGGGCTCTTTCAGCTAATTCTGTTTCTTTTCTGTTAAATAGAAGGCTTTCCTCCGGTTAGCTCCCTTATTTTCATCGGGAAAATGGCCGCCACCTTGTTGAAGTCGGTACGGGCTACGAACTGCCTCCAAACTCTCGCAAGGCGTGTTGTACCTCGCGTATCTTGTGTATCATTAATCCATTGCAGACAAGAAAATAGAAGTTTGCATGTTTACTCTAATTCACAGACGCTTTTAACTCCACAGGTACACTTCATTTTCGGCTTTTTCAATGTCATTCACTGCGAAAAGAATTCGTTAATCGGACACGCACGTGTTCGGATGTTCTGTTTAGAACAACATTTAATCAGCTCTTTATCATATCATGCCCATATTAGACAGTTTTGATGAATGGGAATTTTGTATGAATGAGCTAATGGCATCAGGTCTAAAATGGAATAAAATGGGATAAAACTGAATGTTCTTAAATTCATATGCAGTATAGTTAGATAGATAGATTATCCGGTTTCGAAATTTTGTCTGTGTAGGAAGAGCTTGGCATTCATGTATATGACATTAGTAATTCTATTGCAATGATAAAATAACAATTTACACTTCATTGATCCTTGTGTTTATCAGTTTTGCAATAATTTAGTGTTTTAGTTATTTAAACATTTAAGGGAAAAATTTGTTGTTTTTATTGTTTTAAATTAATTTGACAGGACTGGTGGTTTGTGAATATATTGGCCTCCTCCAGATACCATGAAATGGGCATATTAGTTTTTTTATGATGGATGGTGTGTACATGGTTGCGTGTGTGCGTGCATGCGTGAAGAACATGTTAAAACATTTGGCTTGCATACATAAAATGACCTGTTTGATTTATATATTTATGAAGTGAAAAAATCTGTTGTACTGTCTTAAGATAATAGCTGTTGTTATTTTCATTTATGAAGTACATGTATATAGTTTTACATACTGGTACAGGACCACTGATTCAACAGATCAATTATATAAACATCTGGTCAAAAAACATTTCTGCAATTTTATGAATTTTTGGTTGGCATACACAGAGTTGACAACATGGTCAAAACACATAATAACTGAAATTCAAAATTAAGTGTTTATTGGTATGGTAGAGTAACAGGTTTTCGTGGTATAATGAGTTTTCGTGGTATTTTATGTATGCCTTGTTCCTGTTTGCACATGCGCATTTTTCCACAAATTTGTCACAAGATCGTCTGATAGTTTTGTAAGCTTGCCAATTTTTACCAATAATACGCCATGAACAGGTTATTATAAACTAATTTTGTTATTTTTGTGACAGCGTAGTTCCGACACTTTAAATTGTTCTATGAATTCTTATCCTTAGGCAACGCTTAATTGTGTACTGAATGTTCAGTAGATAGGTGGAGCTATCGACTGGTTCCTTGCCTAGGGGACTGTTTCAAACATATCATGTTAAACACATTATAAAACCAAAAAATCATTGAGTAATAGCAGTAAATTTGGAGTAGATTGAGGCGACCCACGAAAACATAAGTCCAAACTTTTTACGTCTACAATGTTAACCTAGTAAACTTAAAATGCTCAAATGAATGTATTGGAGGGAATTTTGTTTTAAAGACAGATGAGATTTTTATAATAATGATTTTCTATGATGACTATTTGCAACATATCTTGAAATAACGAAAACTTTGCATAAAATACGGCAATGATTTGTTAATACCACGAAAACTTGTTAAACCATCATATTTCTTTTCATCGCTGTAAACTGACTTTATGTGGAAATTTCTACCCCAATTCTAATGTCATATTGTTGGCCTGGTTTTGACATCAAATTATTCTAAATGAGATAGGAATAGTAGAGCTAAGTTTCATGTGTGCAAATTTCAATATTATGATAGAATTATTTGCTGTAAAAATGCCAAAAAAATATTGAATTTCTGTTTGATTATTGGTCTTCTGCCAGTTCTTGCAAACTGTACTAACACTAAACACAGAACACCAAAAGTTTATTTGTCTCTTGGTTTAGATTGAGACTTTCAAGTTGTTGAAACAACTTTATAGTGAGCAGAAGTCATTTGAAGAAATATGTGATAGAGTCCTAAACGTTTGCAGAACCTATGATAAATTAGTTGCAGAAAAGGTATGCATTTCATTTATTTTTGTTCCAGATTCCTTCAGTGCAAACTAGTAGATCATATGCTCACAAGGATGTTTCTACAATTAGTGACGTTGAGGGAAGGGTCATGTTAGTTTTACAACTCTATGATAAAGTTGATCCTGAAAAGGTACTAAGTTCAACATGATTGTTTGAATAAGTGTAATCAATATTTTTTTTATGGTTATTCATGTACATTCATGTAAAACTCGAGTATATTTGCGTATCCCGCCAGAGTTCAGTATATAGATATCCCAATCTTTATGACAGTTACTTGCTTTTTATGTTCATAGATTTTAATCTCTACAGTTAACTGAACATTTGCTTATGTGCAGTTGGCATTTTAAACAGGACACAAGATTTTTGTCATTAAGTGTATTTATAAGAAAAAATAACTTAATTAGGGAGTGAATGAACCTATCACTTTCAGCTATGGTTATATATTTATTTGTTCATTCAACTTATTAAATGCTTGGTATCTTTCATATTTGATTTAATTATGAAATGAATACCTATTGGGTTTGTGACATAGTGGATGGAATCAATTTTGCTGTTTTACCAAAAAAACTATTCTGCAGTAAAGTTATCTTTTGTTGCTCTTTTGCGTTTGAATTACTTTCTGAAATCTTATTTTGGAATAGTGATGCCTTTCATTGGTGAAATTCCAACACTGTATTATTAAAAATATGAATGATAGTTAAACTAACTGTACTTGGAAGAAAATGACCAAACTTTCTTTAAATGTTATATCCATTATTTATAATCAGGCATGTAAAATGACCGGGTAGTAAAAAGTAAGTAAATGTCTTGTTCAGTAACTTATAGGGTAATATACTCATAATGAAATATGTTTGTGTAAATTGCATATGTTATTTTTCAGATAACAATGACCTCCCACTTTATGAATGATCTAGGACTTGATAGTTTGGACCATGTTGAAATAATAATGGCTATGGAAGATGAATTTGGTAAGTATTCAACTCTTTAAAATTATGGTTGATTGTTCCTGTAAACTGTGGCAAAATATGTTTGCTAATAATGTTAAGCACATGTTACAAGCTCAAATGTTTAAAATTTCTTAATTAAAACCAAAAAGTATGTTTATGTGGAGGTGTATAAAACCTGTTATGCATGTATGTTCCAAGTGCATATAATGCAATTAAAGAATTGGTTTATAAATATATTGTGACAATAGTACGCTTTTTTGTTGAGGAATTACACAAATATTTAGGTTGAATGCTGTCAGCTAGAATGAATATCTAATGTACGTTTTTATAGCCTCATCTTACTGTGTTACATTTTCATTGTGTTTGTATGTGTTTTTTAGGATTTGAAATTCCTGATGTAGACTCTGAGAGGTTAATGACACCTAAGGATATTGCACAATATATTTGTGATAAGGAAGACTTCTATGAGCCTTGAGTTCAACATTATTTACCATGTTATTTGTTGTTGGTTAGTAAATAATTTCAGTAAAAATTATGTCTTGAATGATGCATGATTTGTGAATGGTATGGGGTTTCTGCTTAATTTACAAGTTAGGAAATGAGATTTCAATGTCAAATGACAATAAAGAAGACAGATTTGTGAAATATTAAAAGTCAGAAGTCTTAAGAAAATGATTTTCATTGAACAATGTTTTAAAATTGTAATTATGGGCAGCACAAAACCTGAGCCTGTCTTGCTAAACTAAATATGATAAAATTTGTGTAAACCTTTTATAAATGTGTCCGTCAACAAATATGTATACTAACGATTTCTTCCAAAAGTGAATGGATGTATGTCATTGAAATGCTGAAGATAAAAATGTACAATACAAACAAACAACAAGTGAGTCTATTTACAAAGGGGTGTAACCCTTCATGGGAATATAAGTCATAATGTTAAGTTGTTCTCCCGGAGTTTTTCTCAAAATTGTTTTAGTTTATATAATAGAATGATACTTGATAAAACAAGTGGTGTATAATGTTGTTATAGTATGAAAATTCCATGTAGAGGAGTTGGTTAGGATTTTACACTTTGGTCTGTCTGTTACAATACAATTAAATAGAGTCCACACTTCTTGTGATAAATATGTGACCAAATTATACAATGTCTTGAATTTGTATTCCTATCAGTCACCCACACTCATCTTCCTTGCATCAAAGATAACACTATTTGAATACCTATTATTTAACACTACAGAAAATGTACAATAGACCAACATTTTCTCTTAATCTGCTGACCAGCTGTAGATATGTTTCCCATATATATCTATCCTCTGGCAAGTTTTATTGTTTTTCATTTTATGCAATTGTAGTATTCATACTATTACAGAATTATTTGACGTTCAATTTTACCAACAATATTGTTCATATTTATTTCAATTTTATTTATTGAATTCTTATTGTATCCAGTTAATGTAATTTTTCTATTTTTGAATTTTTGTATTTCATCATTATGCACTGGTATTCTAAATATTTTTTTATTTAGAAGATTATGAAAGCCATTGAGAATTTTGTCTTAACCAGCCTTTGTTTTATTTCAGATATTTTTGATGGCAAAGGATTTAATTGAAAGATCATTGAGAAAATTCATATGGTGATGTTGTAGTGTCACATTTATAGAGCCCTGTGTATTTTCTCTTGGAGTAATCTTTGTGGAGTATTTTTCTTGCACTTTGCCATTGTTTTCATTAGGAGTACAAATTAACAATTATACCAGATGAATGTGTGAACATTACGAATAATGTATTAGAGATTTGAATAAATGCTAAACAATGTTGTAATTTTGTTGTTGTTGTTGTGTTGCTTGTTTATACATTACATTTCTTCACATGAAATACATTAAACATAGTCATGTATTTAAAAACTTGGAAAATATGGCTGAAAGCACTCACCAAACTTGTCCTCAAAAGATTTAAATTGTAAGGACAACTAGTAGTTATATTATATCTATCTAATTACTTGTAGAAATACTATTTTCAGTTCCTAGGATTAGTACTGAATCTGTTTCTCATCAGCTTATGATTTTCCAGAAAAAAATGATAAAAAATCCCATTGGAATTCTTTTTTATTAAATGACGAGTGATCATACATAGCAGTTTCTAGGAATTATTAAGAATATATCTACAAACTATTTTGTTGTAAAATATATGTGTGTGCATGATAAACTGGATGATGTGCTTTATGATTCACTTTTGATTTATCAACCATAATAAACCATTATCTCCAAGT
Organism: Lutraria rhynchaena; assembly: GCA_008271625.1. NCBI lineage: Eukaryota > Metazoa > Mollusca > Bivalvia > Venerida > Mactridae > Lutraria > Lutraria rhynchaena. The sequence goes on from VIBL01000092.1 coordinate 1,017,867, forward strand.
TTGATAGTACATTAACATTATGACAAGATTGGTACTTGTAATTACAAGCATCGTAGTCATCCACATGGTCATACACTTGAGTACAATAACCGAGCGAGTCATGGAAGTATGAACTACATTATAGTGTCAGTATATTTACTGTCTTGGTGTAGTTAATTGCCTACCTCAATTAGCAATGGACTAAATGTCAAGTAATTACTGTTCTTCAGCAATTAAGTCATTGTGTATGTTTCTACAAGATTATTTGATGTAGACAGATGGCTGAATTTTAGGGCGAGCAGAGGTATTTTGCCAAATATGTTTATGTATATGCATTTCAGAATGCTTGAATCCTTGGCTCTAGATGAACACTCAGATATCTAATGAGCTTGATTTCCAGACCTTAAATTTTCCATCTATCAAACTTTCAAAACAGCATCAATGGTGTGCGCACTGCTTATAACACTAGACACCTTAGGTATATGTGCTTGTGTTAGACATGCATGCCTCATATGCATATTTTGGATTCTTCCAAATTCAAAGCTACTACACAAAACATCAATTTATTTAAGAAAATTGGGTTATTTCTCTCTGAAAAAGAGGAAAACATTGTGGCAAAAGAAGCCATTACTTATTACAAGCGATGACTTCTTTTGCCACGTTTTCAAAAGTCGTCCGCTTCAGACACAGGGAAATGCGGTATTATGAGGCAAAGGGTTAAAATAGACCCTGTCTAGAATGTTAACAGGATGCATGTACAAGCACTGATGTCCCAGTTACTAGCAGTAGTAATGGGATCCTGTGATAATAAAATTGTAATAGGAATGACTTAAAATACTCCGATTCAATTACAATCATACCATCACTAGTCGTTACTATGGTATGTGGTTTAAATGAAGATGCTTGGCATTATTTTTCCAGATGTTCTTCCATATGTATTCACTGTGTACGTGGATTTCCTCAAATTTACTTCATTATTTCTGACAATTCAATTCGTTTTTCATATGAAGAAGGCATTGTTGTGCTACAACAGTGGACGTGTGCATGAACGTACATACATATTTAATACATTCAACTATGAATTACATCACCAACTTTTGAAATTAAAGTGAGTGATATTCATAGTGGAATTAAGTGTTTAATTACAACGGAATTAAGCCAAGTATGTGAACACACTCTGTTCTTTCGAAAGTCTGCTTTTGGTAAATGTTTAATATTCGTTCTTAAATTTTAAATGAGCAAGTAAAGCCATTGTTTATGATCTGATCAACAAACTCCTAAAACAGTGTTCAGAATGGGCACAGACAGAAGTCTGTTTTTAAAAATATGTTGCGCTGAAAGTAACCAGATAATGCCACCTATCAATCAAAACTAATTGAAAGTGCAAATAGACAAACATACGAGAAGTTACAGTGTTCATTCTTTTAAATGTATCCTTAAATATTTTCCAATAGAGATCATGACATACATGCAAACTAATGATAAGTCTTAGAACCAGTGTTTTGAGTATATATAGATTTTTTGGTGACATCGGTGTATTACATATGTGTATTTTTAATACAGTCATTTCGTTACCTTTTCGGTACTTACTACAAAATGCCTCTAATGAACTTGATCGCATGTACTTAAACACAAAAGAAACTGTGCACTTTTCTTTTTTTAGATAACTTTTATTCTAAAAAGTGCACTATTTTAAATTTGGCAAATAAGCATTTCGACCATTACAGTTAGTAAACACAACAAAATGTCAGTCAAACAGTGACTAGGTCTTACGTAATAAACAGAATCGCAATTTCGCATGATTTCCACGTGCAGCAGTTTGTATACATAGAAACAGGGGGGAAACTTGTTTTCTTTACATTCATTTGTGCATGTACGAATGCGAATATCACTTTAGATTTCGAAATTTCCAAGCAGCAAATATGCCACGACTTTCAGAACGCCAGTGTGCTGACGCTTTGGTGATGCCGGACAGAGGCGATTCCGTCCTAACAGTTTCACATGGAATTCATTGCCATAGAAACACTAGTGTACTGCTGAGAGATTGATTTGTGCAAATGGGTACTGTTACCGACTGTCCTCCCTCTGGTACACCATGTGTGACTAGCGTCAGACTTGCCCGTCACATTTAGTTGACACACAGGCGACGTCGATACCAAACTACCACTGTTACTGCGAAGCAATACGGCATAAACCGAGACACTTCTGAGATGTCTACGTCGAAGCGATAGACTGATTCAACCTAGACGTCCCTATACTAGACCAAAACTGTCCCAACGTTACAGCAAGATGCATTTGAACCGAACGCATCTCCATTATCGACAGAGAAGGGCCGAATGGACCGAATCATGTTTATTATTAGCAGTTTACAGATGTAGGGGTGGGCGATTTGTATTACACTGTATACACCTGTTTTTGATCAAATCTTAAAATATAATGCGCACAGTTTTTTTTAAGATTGCGTTTAAGTATATATACTGAGTTAGACTATATTTAGCTAGTAAAAATATCAAATGAATTGAAGCGCCAAAGTCGTAGTAGACAACGATGCATTACACAATTCTGTGCAGTATACGAACTACTGAGAATATGCGATATACCAGTCCCGTGGCCAGACCTATATTTGAACCGAGGCACTCTAGGGGGTCTGGGGCTTAAAAAAATTATCATAATATCTATTTTTCACCATTACCTGCCCAAATTCTTACCGAGGCACGAACCTCGGTGTGGCTCAGTGTAGCTACGGCGATGCATACAATGTATTACTCTATTTTGTCTTTGAAAAATATAAATTCCTATAATTTGATGGTTATTATATCAGCTGGGACAGATATATACCTATGTTAATTGGTCACATATATCAGACAGTAAAACTCACGTGTATTTTGAAGTGTCATCTAGGTGTTCTTATATTAATTGATAATGCCATGCATATTTCCCAGAAAAGAACTTGTTTATAAGCGATATATGAACAGAATAAATATTTAGATCTACATGTGCAGCGTTAGTTAGAAATGCCAGGGACTATATATCACAATAGAATCCATCATGATGCATCGGAAATTTTCTATGTATAGATACACTGTGACCAATACACGTGTACATGTGTATATTGGTCACAGGTACATGTATATTCTTAATCTATATAGATATCTTAACCATCTTCATAGATCTACTCTAAAGATCGCAACAAAATCAAAATTGACATAAGATATCGTATCTATAAAATGATGAACAGGTTTCGTTCCGCTAATATCGGAATTCTATATTTTGCTTTTCTTACATATGAATTCATGATTTAAGTGCATTGTAGACACTTGTATCTCCTTAAAATCCGCCATTGGACATAATTTCTATAAGGACTTTACCCATCTTAGACGGTTATTCTTTACAATAGAATTGAAGTACAGTATTTTTTATATATTTTTGGGTGGGTACAGTACCCAAACGAGGTCTATGTACATTGTTCCCCAGACGTGGTTAAGGCCACTTAAAATGATTACATTTATCATGCAAGGCATTTTTAAATATTTTATCATTCATTTATCTGTGTCGTTATATACACAATGTGTGCCGTTCTGATATGTATATTGATACATGAAGTGTTTTTACATTCACTTGGTGTAATCAAAGACCTATACAACATAGTGGCACAGGTGTTTGGTGTATTAACATTCGATTAAACTTCGTAAAGTTCTGTTTAGCGACAGGAATGACCCAATCGATTACGCCTTGTTTGTTTACGTTATTGCTAGGCTATACTGTTTGCATGAGACAATCACCTGTCAGACGATACGGCAAGGATTATCCGTTAAGCTTATAGTTGTAAGTGGATTTTAAACATTTATTCAACAGATGCGCTGTGTTTAATTCTTTTAAACCATGGACATCGTCCATTTTTGCACTGTGCGCTGATCTTTTTGCACTGCACAGCTGATCTTATTGTATTGATTTGTTTAATCTCTTCGTCCACTATTGACAACGCGTATTATTGCGAAATGTTTCAACGTTAACAACTATGTCATATATTGAATTTTATAAACTTAAAGCATTCATTAACTTTGTCTTTTTGCCCATATGATGTCAAAGTGTAATATGTTATTGTGAATTCAGTGAGATTATATAGTTAGCAAAACAATATTTATTTATTTATTTTAATTTTTTTATTTTGATATGTCATGCCTGAGATAAATCATTGCACACTTTACTACCACAATTAATGCACTACTACTGAAGTATATACATGTACTAAAGCCAGTTATACTCAATTGTATTTGTCAATTAAATTATTATTTGTATAATTTTAAGTCATTTCGCAATATGTATGAAATTGATTTTGTAATTATCAAACTATGAGAAAATGTTTGATTTTTTATGAATTGTCATGTATAGATCACTTTGCATGGGTGTAGAAATGAGCCAGAAGCTGGAAAAATAAAATGGCTGTTTGAGTGTTCTTGCCGGCAACTTTTTCTCCACAGGGGGCAATGCCCCTTTGCATCCTACATGGAGGAACCTCAGACCCCCCCTCTACATTTAGAAGCTTACTGGCTGCATGAAAACATTTCTACACGCATGCTTTGTGATTGTTTTTAAAAGGGGTGGCAATAATAATGTTTTACAGTTGAATTGTTAAGATGCATTGCCTTCAGTTGTCAGCATTATTGTTTGGAACTTTTTAGATTTAACTTTTGTTTCAATAACATTTAATAATAATTATTGTAAAGCTCTCCATATAATCAGGGACTATAACAAACATATGTAATGTAAAATCCCTATTGAAATGAAAGAACTGAGAGGTTAATTCAATGTGTAATAATTGTTTGTATCATTATAAGCAGCCGTGGACAATTGAAGAAAGCAATGTTCTTTTATGTTCTGAAACGAATTCACTAATTTTCTGACTTGTTCACTTTATAAATGAGAGTTAACTATTAACATCATTTATGTAAATGTATTGCAGATACATAGAGTGAAAGCTACTAAAATGGTAAGCAATCTTTTAAGATATTCTGCCACTATGTTGTTGAATTCTTATAATATGCCAATTAAGGAAAAATTGTATTGTCTGGAACTAAATACACTGCAAATTAGTTCTTGATGGCTCTTTGTTAATTTCTTTGTTTCTATACTAGTAATAGCTCACTAAGCATGTTTAATTTACATAAGTAATATCGATTTTATTGAAGAAATTCTGTTGTATTTATTGGCTGAGAATCATTAAAAAATGAAATATCACTAGGTTTAATAGATTTTTCAATTTGCTATGATAAGTGTTTCAAATATATTGTTGCCCACAATGCAATTATTTTGGCATTGTAATGCCTTAAATATATTTTCTTATACATGTACATTTTGTGTTTAAATAATATCATTCTTGCATTAATTGTTTCCTGTTACTTTTTATTAATGTTACTGTTATTGCAGAGCAACTATCCTCAGTCATTTGGAAGTTACCAAGGGTATGGTGGCTATGGAAACTTCACAGTTCCCCAAAATATGGGATACACCTCTGGTCCACCACCACCCCCTATGGGAGGGTATGGTGGCTATGGAGGATATGGAGGAGGTGCTTTTCGGCATAGTGCTTATAACAACCAGTGTAAGTACATGCACATGATAAAATACTCATCTAATGATTTTAAAGTGGATACATGTACTAAATTTGCAGTCATTGAATACTGTATTTATTTTACTTTTTCTTTGCAGTTTGATGCAATTTTTGAATTTTTTACGTCATGGAATTTTGGGTAATTGACTTCATGAATCACAGATTCATTTTGAATCATATTAAAGCACTTTGCTGTGCATACAGCATTACATGAGTACTTATAAATGAGACTGATTCTACATCATGACGATATTTTTTTATACATGTATATATTTTACTAAAGTTATGTTTGATTCTTTGAATATTTAACATCATAAACAGGAAATGTCTCTTGTCAAATGTTGTGTCTTTTGTTCATTGATATACTTGTCTATGTACCTGTTTTATTTGTTTTTGTGTGACATATTGTCACTGGGGTTAAATGCCATTTTTCAACTATGTTTCAGTTATATACAGCGACCGGTTCACCTAACCAGTTTTCCTGGACTGTATACTAACCAATACTAACTTACCCTTCCACAAGGAGTTGGCAACTTCTCCACATATGGAGGAAAATCAACATTTTTGTCGAATTTTCATAAGAGGGTATAACCTGCCGCGACATGGGTTCGAACCCGGATCTCCTGGTTACAATCCAGCGCACTAACCACTGGACCACAGCCGCTGCTTATGTACCTGTATCAGTAAAGCAAATGTTGACCTTTCTGACTTGATGTATTGGTATTTACGTTTTTTTCAGCTGTGTATGGTTGCCCAGCACTTAATCAGATGAGTTCAGGATATCCAATGGGTAACCAGGTAAATATTGATGTTATTGTTTCTTTCTATATTGATATGGCCATTTACCCTCCAGTGCTGATTAAAGGTATTCATGCGTGCAAGTTTGCAATGCTAGTACTAGATGGTACAGAAACCAAACACACTGGTTGGGTTAACTGACTATCCATATGCTGCTGAAATATTGTTATAAACAGGTTTAAAACTATTTCATAAATATAAATGAATAGTATTTTGCTTAAGAAAGTCTGTGGACTGTAATGATAGTGTTTGCAATATCACACAGAAAAAAGACTGTTTTCAGTGCTTAATTTCTGTGAATTTTGTCTGACAATTTTTGTAATGAAGATGATTGTGTATTTCATTCATTTTGAAATTGAATTTTACAGCTCAGAAAGCATTTCAAACTAGCTGACAATAACAGTCCCTATCATGAAATCAGGGGAAACAGTTCATCATTTTGTTGAAATGCATTAAAATTTGTTTTATTACAAGACTACATTTAGGAAGTATCTGCATGTTTTAATATTTCATAAAAAACTTGCTGGAGAGTTTAATCACCTTTCAGCCCCCACCCCAGGCACCACAACCACCCATGTCATACTCTCACCAACCATACATGCAAAATCAAATGGAAATGGCTATGCAGAGACAGTTGTATCAAGTAAGTACGTACCACAAAAAGAAAAAGCCTGGACCTTGGAGTCCTAAGATCAGTGGAAAACAGGTGTAAAAGTGTGAATAATGTAAAAAGTATTTTTCTGAAGAAAAAAGTATAAATTAATTCCCCTAAAACTTAATTAAAGCAGTAATATTTCATTAGTTTAGACCTTTGATTTGAGTGATGAACTGTTAATGAAGAGGTCACCAGTTTAAGACCTCAGCCAAGTACTTTTTCTTCTTGATATGTGTTTGATACCTTCACCTCAGTGTCTAAATCCATGTTAGGAAGTTGTGTTATTTACTTTTAGAGAAACTAGTCAGTGTTGTTTGTACTGCAGGAGCCCTGGTCAAGTCAACTGACCAATGACCATAGTACCATACTGAAGTGCAATTTACTTAAACTAAGTCTGATTTTCAATATAATGCCATGTTCTCTATAACAATTATCTGACTTGCTGAAGCAAAAGTATGCCATTTTAAAATGAACATAAATAAACACTTTTTCATTGTCTGCATTTTTCTAATTGCTGAACATCATATGTTTCTATAGCAAATGGGTTACCAAGCTCCCAAGGTGCCATCTCAAGAAGAGGAATCAAGCGGACAGGAAGAGAATGTAAGCTTGATATCAGATATCTCTACAGTAGTTCATACCATAAAACATAATAACTGATTAGATAGGAACTAGAACTGTTTCTTTGTTAAAAGAAACTCAACCAGTTATAGCTCTATTGGTAAGACATAGGGCTGTCTATCTGCAATTATAGGATAAGGATGTGACATATGTCTTCATGACCAAGGTCATTTTTCTTCCATCTCTAAATCATATACATCATGTGGACACTTACATAAGTGGTTTGATATTATATAATTATGGGACACAGATAACTGATGATTCATCTCATACATAAGTGTTGAGGCATACAATTTTGTGTATATTTGCTAATTGTTGAATCATTTTACCAATATTTGTTTAATCAGTCATTGCTACATATGTATCCTTTAATTTCATTGTAATTAACTTTTGCAAGATATTCAGGAGGAAAATTGCCTTTATCTCGTGGCTAGGTATCCCACCATAACACAAATATAAGCTTTTATCTAAATTTTTCTCATGGAAACTATCATACACATTTTTATTCATGTAGGAAGTTTAAATATACTATTAAATGCTGTCAGAATATTTTCTGTTGTATACCCCATATACAGTCGGCACCCATCACCCATCATATCGACATTGGCTTGATCTTAAAAAAAAATGTTGATATATCCAAATGTTGTTTTAAAAGGAATGACAAATGGACACCATTTGCTTTGTTGTGTGTTTGTTCTGTTGTGTTCATAATGTGAGTGAATGAAAAAAAGGAAAAAAAAATAAATTAATAATCATCCCCTGAACTATTCTTGTGTTTCACTAGATAGCTCAGTAAATTTATCTTTACAAGACAACATGATATCAATTGTGGTTGACATAATGGCTAATTTTGAAGCAGAATCCAGACCTAATTATGCATTTTAAACAGTGCATTCGTTTTTAGCTTGTCTGTTTCTAAGAAAAAGTTGAGCTATCATGTCAATTTTCTTAAAACTGTAAAATTACTGTAAGTTTAACTGTAGAATGTATTAATGTACTCATTGCTAATAAACTTTGTTTCATACTTCCTGTTGGTCCCTTTGCTATCTCTTCAGTGCCCATCAGGGAGAATGAAGTGGTGTATTCACCTCAGTTTTCAGACAAATGGGAGAGCAAAGAAAGGTTTGATATGTTTGTCCATTAACAAACAATTTTTTTTCATTTATTTTCATGTTCAAAAGGCAGGGGAAGGTGGCCAGCAGATTGATGATGACATTAAAGATAAGATGAAGAATATCTTTATTGATGAACTTATGAGAAGATACCAGATAACATCAACATTTGAGAGAGTGAGTGGTACTGTACACCCATTTGTCAAGTACACCGAGGATGACTTAGTTGTTAAGTTTCACAAAGCTCATAAGCACAGTTTAGACATTACTGGGGAAGATTGGAATCCTGAATATGATCTTGAATACATGTGTGAAGCAATAAAAGGACTTGGTAAGTTTAGTTTGAACATTTTATTAAGGAAATACTTGCAATATTTTTTTCAAAAAAAAAATAAAACATGGTTCAAAATTTTGAGCTTTTAATTGTTGTAAATTTGGTTATGTATGTAAATTTCAAATGGATAGTTACAGCAGTTGTAAAATATTCAGGATGTTCATAAAATTCAGACACCATACCAACTGAAATTAATTGATTGAACTATTCTTTTGTTTACAGGTACAAATGAGGAAGTAATAACACATATTGTAACTACAAGGTCTAATGCTCAAAGGCAGAAAATGAAGCAAACATTTAAAACAATGTATGGAAAAGTATGTACAGTACATTTTATCTGTATTTGCTAAATACATTCTGCCAAATGCATCTTTAACTAGGTATTCATTGAATTGCCTGGTTACTAGATTGGGTAAATTCTTCTGGGCGGTCTGCGACTTCAAGCACTTGTGTCCAATAGACAACACGGGTTTAGATTAACCTCTTACAGTCAAACTTGGAATTCAACAAGTTGTTATGGAGACACAGCTGGGGATGGTTTTTGGGCATATGGATCTCTATTGTGAAAAATACGGATTTTACTCGACAAAATGAAAATGAGTTATGAGTTAAATCTTTACATTTTGTGTTTGAAAATAACATAATGCTTTAAGTAGATCAATCTGTTACTTTTTCCATTTGCCCTCAGTTATTAAGATATCATCTCCATTATCTCTGTGACAAATTGTTTGTACCTTTAAAATTATGTGTCTCTTTATTTGAGTTTGTAATCAATTAGCTTCATTACAAGGACTTCAGTGTTAAAAGACTAACAGAAATATATCATTGATGCTTTTGTAAAATATTTCCAGGATTTGATTGAAGAGATAAAGGATGATACAAGTGGAGATTACAGGAAAATTCTCGTAGATTCTTTTATGTCACCTGCAGAGTATGATGCTAAGTGTATCAAAAGGGCTATCTATGTAAGTAAATATGTGACCTTAATAATAAAGACTTCACCAGCGTTCATGATACAATGGCTTTAAATTATGCCTTCAAATTTTGTGCAATGATTTTAGTTTGAATAAAGTTTGCTGGTTTTAGAATTGCATAACTAAGCTCAATAAGATCTGAAATTAGTAATTTAGTCTTGAAATATTTCCTATTTGTATGTTTTGTAATTTTGGTTGTAATGGCTTACACATATTTATTATTTGTCTTTATTCCACTAACCTATGAAACAGGTGTTGCCCATATTTACAAGCCATCTTTGTTGTAGTCTTGTTTCATATTTGAAGTATTTCAATATTGACCATAGTATCCATTACATTGCTATATCTTACTGCTGTAATTGTTTTGTGTTAATTGGAATTAACTATTTAGCACTTGCCAATAAGGTGACATAGATATTCTTTGTTTTTGTGCAGTTATGGTACTTTATCTGTTTGTATTGTAGGGTTTGGGAACTGATGAATTGGCACTTATAGAGATCTTGATGACAAGGACAAATGACCAAATACAGGAAATGCGAAGTGTGTATGGCAGAGGTATGTTCCTTATTATCTTTATAGCTCTAGTAACATCCTTTACACATGATGTGTACTATGATAAAACATTGGTCTTCAGACCACTTTAACTACTACAACAATTGGCTTTTAACATTAAGGTGGTCTTATTAGTAGGTTGAATGTATGAAGGAAATTCTGGACTCTAGTTAGTGGTTGTTATAATGAGTCTTGATATTGACATGGACCCTCAGTAAAGTTTTCTGTATCTGCTCATTATTTAATGAATATTGTGGCTCTGTACGTCTCCAGTATTTTAGCCAATCATGTACTGGAAACTCTCAGGATGAGGTGAGTATATATAAAATTTAACTATCTATGGTTATAGTGTTCTTACAACGTTCTTAGTCTGTGAATTTCTGAGAAAATATATTTAATTTTTTAAATTTTTTATCATATCTAACATGCATTACATACATACTTATATAATGTATATCCATCATGCATTGACTCTTTACTACGACAAAACACTACTTCATGTTCTTGTGATTTAAGTTGCACGCCCAAACAAAGTGACCAGGGAAACCTTGATCGATGATGACATTGAGAATGATACAAGTGGTGATTTTAAACGTCTGTTGATATCATGTGCCCAGGTTATTTATGCTTTTATTTAAATTAATTGTATTCATTCATGAGCATAGAGGGCTAGCACATTGAAGGGATTGTGTAAAATGGTGTATTAAGGTCTAAGATGGCCACATTGACTAACACCACATTTATCATATATACCAAAATATATATAAATATATATTTATCACCACATTATATATATACCAAAAATAAAAAAGGGTTAAGCTTCTGAAATGACAGTTTCTGCACATTGTATATATATATATACAGTGTGTGTAATAATGATCGTGTTTTTGGTCTGTGTGGCCATTTAGGCCTTATTTTGCCAAAGTACACCATCCTTTCAACATGCTAGCCCTCCATGGTCATAAACATTGCTTCTTTGCTTAAAATGCAAAAATTATATGCTTTGTTCATTTGGTTTGAATTCATTTTTAATGAATGATATCTTTTTATCCAATGTCTTCAAATTTGATATGTTGTTATTATAATTCACTTAATACAAATCTTGTACACAAAGTTACCTTGTCAACTTTGTGTAAATTTTGAAATGTTCACAGGAATGTTCAACATAAACTGAATGTCACTTGCAAAAAATCTACATTCCTGTCTTAGGGTCAAAGACGCATTTTGGGTTTAGAGATTATGGTGTGTATTTCATCTATAGATCATAATTCTGTCACCCCCAATGCATGGATTTTTAATGTGTTCATGTAAATGTTTAGTATGATCTGAGTATACATCCCAGGTCATGAACATTCTTGAAATTCAGTGTCTATTTCTAATTTCCAATGATATCCCTGTCGGGGATTTTCTAATTGATTAGTACATGTTAGATTTATATTTTATTTCAAATTCTTTAAACATATATACAACATAAATAACATACATTACAACAGACATAATAGAAAGCATAATCATAAGATAACCAATTGCTTCATGAATAATGTTGAAAGACCAAGGTTGATATTTTACATTCATCTAAATAATAATTGTTTTATCATTTTATAATCCAAATGTTTGTCAATTGTTTGAATGTTTAGTTTAAACACAATATGAAATATGTTTTCTTGACAATCTGCAACCTAACCCTGTTACATATTTCTGCTATTTGAATTTATAGGGTAACAGAGCAGGTTTAACTAGAGAAAAGGTGGGAAAAGCTGTTGAAGAGATTCTTAACGCCAATGGTGATGGAACAGGAATGTTTGAGGTTAGTGGTGTATTGTTGTAAATATTAACTCCATTATTCTGTCATTTTTTCTGCATCGCATACTATAATTGTAATGTCTTATAGCTTTAACTAAGAAACCTGTGTAAAACACTATGTAAAGTATCAAGCACAGACTTTCATTTACACTAATTTGTTAGCATTCTACTAATTTGTTAGGGTTCTAAACATGTGCTGAAAGTCCTGTCAGGTTTACTACAGTCAGTGGTGTACAAGGTGATAATATTTCTGTATAAGGAACTTTTTTAGTCATTGTGATACAGATGTTTCAGAAGGTCTCCCTTGATCTGTCAAACTCAGTTGTTTGATAATCAGTTGCTGACTTCAACTTTCAGTGTGCAATTGCAAGGATGTGGTAAAATATAGTTTATTGTATGTCCTGGATGATATTGTTAAAATTTATTATTTTTGATGTCTCATTGTGCTGGTATCTTACAAGAGGATGTAGTATAACAAGCATACATAATCTAATCAAAAACTCCAATAGGTTAATTACACTAAGTTGGCAGATGCAGGCAGGGCTAATAGAGATGCCAGGCTTCTATATGAAGCTGGAGAAGACAGATGGGGTACTGATGAAGAAACCTTTAACAGGATATTTGCTTGCAGAGATTTCTATCAGCTTAAAGAGACCTACAATGAATATGTCAAGGTATGTTATTCAATCAGGATTTTCTGTTTGTATGCTTATATGGGAATTTATTCTGTCTATATTGAATGAAACTTCAGTAACATATGACAATCAGTTGACAAGGATATAATCTTTTATAACATGTTCTTTCACATTATGATAGTAACTGGTAACTTCCCAATGTTGTATGTGGATCAGAGTTGGAGTTCATTCTACCCGTGGTGAAGAAATGATTTCATGTAGCCATTTCATTGTAGTCATTTAGCTACTACAAGTAGAATGGGAGTCTAAGGGGAAAAAGGTAGCTTGCGAAAATGCTCAAATAGCTAGTTTATTTTTCTGGCTTCCGGCTCATTTCTACACCCCTGACAACTTCAGAGTTATATATGAGCATCACCTCGACATAACAATATCAACATTCTACACTTTTACCCCACCAGTTCTGTGTTAATAGATAAACTTTCATTGTAGATGTTTTGCAGCAAATACTGGGTAAATCCAGCTGAATTTTACATAAGGTAGAGAGCAGGATGCCCACTCATGGTATTGCTATATAAGCTTGATGTTTAGAAACTGCTTGAGACATAAATATAACATTTACTATAGAAATATGCTTATTATCAAAGTATTTCGCTGAGGTATCATGTTGATGTACATGGTTTGTCATGTTAGTTACTTATATACATTAAAATCAAGAAATCACCAATGGCCACTAACTATGGAATGTGAATTACCATGAAAACACCTATCACTGACAGTGTATTTTTATGGCATATTGACTGCAAAAAAATAAGGTTCATTTCAGATTTCACAGGCTGACATACGACATGCTATAAATAGCGAAACATCTGGAAATTACCGTAAAGGTCTTTATGCAGTAGCTCAGAGTGTTATGAATAGACCCAAGTTTTTCGCTGAAAGACTTCTTGCTGCTATGAAGGGATTAGGAACTGATGAGAAAACATTAATGCGTATTGTTTTGTCACGTTCAGAGGTAACAGAATACAATACTTGAAATTATCTGAACACCAACAATATTTGATGCTAATCTGAGCAATACCAAGTGAATTGCTGTGATGTTTATAAAAAATGCCTCTAAGTAGGAGTTGCTTTTCCTGGGTGTGTAATCGTGTCGTGATTTTTAAGATTATCTCTGAATGAACTGGTCTAATTAATATTTCACAAATATATCCCATTTTCTACCAGAAAAATGATCTGTGCCTGTGTTACTTATCCTTTAAATATGGTTTAAATAATTGGATAAGAAACCACTTACTTATAAAACATTCAAGAAATGTTTCAAGATAAGCCTGTAGAAAAATTTTCATGCTATTCTTGGTTGTCAAGGTGATCAACTTCTACATCACATTAGTGGACACCTTTCATAAGTTAGTAATGATTACCTATCACATCTAATAACAGTAACTTATAACTGATAAACTAGATGTGACAGTACATCATATGTAGTCGTAATTCATTTATATGTAATATACAGACAAATATATGCTAAAGGCTTCCTTCTGTCTATAATTACCATGACATTTCAGTCCTCATTTTTCATATGAGATCCTTAATTGTTGATCCTTAAGTTGAAACGTCGACTTTTTTACTTACAGATTGATATGGTACAGATTAAAGGAGAGTTCCTGGAACTCACTAAGAAGACTCTCTATAATAACATTGACAAAGATACCAGCTTCAACTTCAAGAAGTTTTTGTTGGCTATTGTTGGAAAAAACTAAATACATAAATACCAACATATACAGATTATGATAGTTTTAAATACTTGACTAAAAATTGACATATGAACTGAGAATTATTTCCAAATTCATACTTTGTGTAATATTTTTGATGAATTTATTCACTTCGCAACAGAATTTTACAGTTTACAATTACATTTTGAATTTATGCCTACGCAAAAGCTTCCTTTCCAACACTCAAGCTCATTGAAAATATTCAGATTTATTTGCATCTAATATTTAAATGCTTCACTACAATATAAATTTCTTATACATTAGTGTGTTACAGAATTCATCAACAGTATAATGATGTAGCCTGACATTGTTTGTCTTGTCAGAGGACTGGAATTTGTTGGTTGAGCATTCTTGTATTTATTTCACTATTTCTATCTACACAACACCATATTATTTCATTGGAGTTTGTTTTGTGAATTGTATGCAATAATTATACTACGCATCTATTAATTATCTGTCTACTTCTCTAAAGGGTGAATGACTTGTCTGAGTTACGAGTATTAGTACTTAATTGTGTTTAAAACATTTCTGTTACCTACATATACAAAAACACACATTCTCTGACTTTAGTTAATCCATAGTGCCGAAAAGGACCAAAAACCATAATGGTGAATGTTGTGATTTTGTCATTATATTGAATCATGTTAGATTGATATCTGTGAATTTTGTCTTTTAAAATTTATGGCTTTTTTTATATGGGCGCATGTTTTTTTTTTTATACATACATGAAACATTTACAACTGTGTTTATATCCTATGTGCCATAAACAGTCTGTTAACAGTGGTCAGTATGTTTCATTTTTAGTAAAATCATTACGAACATTGCAAGCAATACTGGTATATTAATTTTATAAGCTTAATGTATGGCAATAAACTTGACGTAGTGATTTTGTTATGTATGCAAATATACTTGTTTTTTTTTCAACTATATGTGTATGTCATACACTTTTCCATGTGATATTTCTTTTTTGGTATGTTTTTCTAACAAACCACGGAGTGGTGACACATGGAGTTATCAGATTTTCCTATCCACCTAATTTCTTTGGATTACAATACATCAAATGTTCAGTATTTTGTAATTGCATCAAAGCACAATGGCTTTTGGTGATTTTTTTTACTTCTACTTCTGAATGTTGCATTTGACACAATGTTTTGAAGTATTTGAGCATTTTCGGGACACATAAAAATTACAGGTGAAGAAAGAGTCTCACTGATGGCTGTTTTTACACATATCAACACAGATTTTTTTGTATGTGCACCATATGACTGTTTTTTGTAAACTCAGAACTGAGTGTATGATGTTGCCATCTCCAACCATTCATTATCGGTCTTTCACTAAATACACAATATAAACATTTATACTTGTTTCAGTGCTTTTTCACAGTTTGATATGTGGCTCAAAGATTTTTGTTGCAGCAACTCCCAAGACTCATATGTTGAAATTTGTAAAAAATCACTGAGTCTACTGGGCAGTAAGTCAGATTATATCTACTCAAATCACTCACAACACTGCATATTTTAAATATTTACCATAATATTAATCTAATGTATATTTACAATAAATTAGAAATTGGTATGTTTTTATTTCTGTACTGGATGCATGAACTATGGATTCAAAAATCTGAACTATTTTTTTCTTGTTATCATAGTTTATATGTATTAAAATAATTGTAAATTGTATAAACCAAAGAATTGGCATTTATTGTCCATAACATCATTTTCTATGCAATATTTTCAGAGTGTGTGATCTACTTTTCAATTGAACTTAATCCAACATTCTTTGTGGTCAAATAAAAATGTTAAAAAATTGTTTTATTAAATGTTAATTTTATTTATCCATCACATTCAAATAATAATATTATCATCACATGAAAATACATGTGATATACTGTGCTAAAGATAATTTATGTATGAAAATGTTTTCATATCAAATATTGGCATCATTTGAATCAATAAGCATCATCTTAAAAAAGGAACATTTTTTTAAATATAGATAATTTATTGTCAATCATCAGCCCCCAATATCTTTAGAAGAATTCAGTATCATATAGAAATTTGTTTGGATCTATTACAAATAGTTAATCCAACTTAACAATATCAATTCAAATATTTACAATATATACATTTGATAAACTGTTCATGACCACATACATGTATTTATAAATTGTAGTATCAACTGTGACAACTCTCCTTGCACAAATGAACTTAGGACACAGTGCAACCAAATACCTTGTTTCCTATTAGAAAAGCCACCAATAATTAGTTTCATAAGTTCTAAATTCCTAGTGATGATATCTATTTCTTGGTCTAACACTGTGACACTTCCTTATAAATGATATATGCATTCACAATAGCACAGTTCACAAAAAAAACCAGAAAAGATACTGCCATCAACACTTAGAACTTCTGCCAACAACTAACTTCATGCAATACTGAATGTGTACACCCACACCTCTCATGAATTTGTTATATGAATGCACAGAATGTGGTAGGGATTCTGAAGTTCTATAAATCATGTTAGAATGTGTTTGAAACATAAATGACACTGACAGATAAGAAAAGATAAATTTAATTAAACATACATCAATTTAATCACCTAAGTCAATTTTAAGATCTTTCCACACAATACAAGAGTAAGTAAGGAGGAGAATTGGGAATGAACTTACTTCAGCTTAATGCAACAGCTTAAAGAATATGTGTAACAAGCAACATTACTTACAATATGAAATCCTCATCAGAAAACACTGTTTGCTATCATGCAAATTACTATGCTAGTGATTATAGCATTGTGTAAAATGAACATTTAAATAATGAATTAACAGAGCAAGTCAATAAAAAAATATCTAAGAGTTATTGTAGTCATTACATGCATAATTTAGGCCATATAGAGAAAAGAACATTAAATGTTTAAAATGTCATTATCACTTCATGCTCTGGTGAGCTTAAAAGCATGAAAGTGTACATAGCATTTATTTAATAGCTATTGAGAGGTGGCACAATTAAAGATAATTGCTTCAAAGCTTAAGTCAGTTCAGTTACCCAGGAAATTGTTCAGAATATTTTTCTTGAAAGGTAAAATAATGATATAATAAAATGCAATTGTAAATTTAACTTTTGTGGTGCATTCTTTCCCCATGAACCTTTCTGACCATGACACAAATTAATAGCTATAACAATGCAATAAAATAACTTCAAAATATATGTTTTGTTTCATGAATACATAAAGGCACTGACAGGAATCTACGATGACAACAAACAGTGCTCAATAACATGTTCTTAACGTATTCAATAAATTCCAATCCTTTGTGTTAATGGTTTTAAAAAAATTAAAACATCATTACTCTCCCAAAATAAAATTTCTTAAATTTATGAGAAATAATGCAATAGCACACTTCCAGAAAGTTGCTGTACCATCCGACATGTCAGGCAAATTTCGAGCGGGTCCAGTTACTTTTCAGCGAGTACCAGACCAGATGTCAAGCAGTCAGGCACAATTTACGGCATTTACTCCTTATTTATAATATATTCGGTCAGACAGATTTTCATTTGGTCTGACAGAAATTCTTGTCAGGCACGTATTCCAGCAATTTCAAGAAGCCTGCAATAGCAATATCTATAACCCATTTTGATAATAATTGACACTTGAAATTTATCACAGTTAAAGAGGTATGAATAAGGCACTTGAATTCTAGAGATAGTTCAGTGCATTATTGCACATTGTTGTTTGGAGAGCATGCATCACTAGTTCGCACTCGATAATTCAGAAACTCTATTAAATGTCGACCAGTGTATAATAAAACAAGTCCTGAGCCAAGTCCAAATACAGTTCTGAATGCATAATGACATTTAGGTAATAATGCTTTTGTAGTTCCCCACATAAGAACTGAACCAAAATTAAACATAGCAGTTATGAAGGCACTGTACACAAGTTTTGAGCAGACTGGTGCTTCTTGAAATATTTCCTGTCTGTAAAGATGAACTCCGAGACCAATATGTGCATTAAACCACAAGATTTCTGCTGTAATGGGATGTGCATGTCCAAGCAATCTGAAATGAAAGGTATACTCATCACATTCTTGAAATGAAAGATAATAATTTTACATCCATTATTATGTGCTCTTTTTGAAGTAAAAGTAGTAACAAGAAACAATAAAATTTGTTTCTGCCAGGTTTTCATGAAACAAGATGGCAAATAATCAATGATTGTACATAGTGATACATTACAGAAATTAAGACAAAATTAACATTCTTAATAACATTCTGTACAAAACCAGACGGGGGGGCTAAGAATATTGTCCATTGACCACTTTTTGACCACCTAGTGAAGAACAGCATGTTACTTCTTACGTGACCCGTAGAGCAAAACGCCGGTCTGACTTAGGCAGAGTTTACAACAGACCCAAAGATCGTTCTAAGTAGTGAAGTATTTAATAATAAAAGAAATTGTATCGAACACTTTTAAGTACGAAACAGGATTTTAAGAACTTTTTAAGTGCTTTCTATAGGTTTGAAAGAGATGAACCTCACTTTCTAGCTTGTGTTATGTTCATTATATTCATTGAAAATATTTCATAGCCTATGCATCCACTGACAGGCAACAAAAGATCCAGAATTTTGTTTTTATTAACTTCTTTACGTCGTTTTTTGTTGGAAACCTCCATTCTGAAGAGCACACAGTTGAATTCGGATACGTCGGCTTTTATCCTTAAGCTGGATTTCCCAGAAATTATGTCAGCAAGGATGTTTTTGTTTTTACTTTGACTCATCACATATATTCGATTCTTCTTGTATCTTTTGAAAATATCACAAAATGCCTCGTAAGAGACGACAGGATGTGTCAGAAGTCAGTTGTGTGGTGAAATATCTTATGTTTGGATTCAATGTTTTGTTTTGGGTGAGTATGAAGACACCTCAATCCCTCATGAGCTGAGAGCACAGTGGTTTCTTTGTTTTATTTCCATATGTAATGCTCTCAGTGCTTCTTGTAAATATTAACCTAAGTATAGACTTCAATTTTGTTGCATTGAACGTTTTGCTTTCATCAAAAATTTAGAATAAACTGATGTAGTTACGTATGAATCTTACTGGAATTATTTTTTGTCAAACTTATCATTCAAATGAAACAAAATCAAATATTTGATTTTGAAAGCACTGTTTATTGATTCTGCTCTTTAATGCCTTAGAAGCCCAAACATTTTTGTCTGAATGCACCAGGGCTTTTTATATGCAGTCTCACTGGAAACATGCCGGCATTTCTGGAAAGATTTAATCTAGTGTGCCTGTTTCAATTTTGCACTAATACTTGCTAGTGACGGCTAAGATTATTCATCATTTAAATGTTAGATTTAATTAAGTTCTGTGAAAATATCCTAATTAATAAACATTTTTTTCCTTCTTTGTTTGGGTTTGAAAAATGAATACTTCAAAGCTGAAAATAAAAAAAAAATTCCTAATTCCCTGCCTTACGATTCCTGGACCTTTTTCCAAAATTGCAAAAAAATCACTGTTAAATCATGCATTTTGACCAGTTGCAGTTAGTACTCGGTCATTTTGCAGTTTCTGCATTTGTTTAATTTTTGTTATTTACAAATGTTTTCAGCCCATGATCACAGAATCAATAATCCTGTGCTATACTGATTGAGCTAAGCTGTTAAGCTTAAGTTTGTTGTTTACCAGGGCTATGCTATATATCAAACAATAAAAATTATTGTGGTGTCTTTCAGTGATGATAGAAAATCACAATAAGATTACTATAATATTTTTGTACATGTTTGTTTCTAGTACAATTGTGGCTTGAACCTGAAGTTATGGGTTAAAACCAGTAACTTTCTTAATGATATAATTATAAAACACATTTAAAACATTTAGAGGAAGAAATATTTGAATGTGATCAATGTTGTTTGTTTACTTTAAAGATAATTATTCACAGTATATTACAGTTGTCAAAAATATTGCAATATAATGATTTCCCTGATAATACATGTCCCTGTTGCAATTTGCATACATGGATTGTAAATTGATTATTGCATCGCACACATGAAAGGTATAAAATGAATATTTGTTTGTGTGTGTGTGACTTATTGTCACTGGGGTTTAACGCCGTTTTTCAACAATTTTAGTTACATACAGCAACCGATTCACTTACCAGTTTTACTTGACTGTATACTAACCAGTACTAACTTACCCTTTCACAAGGACCCAGCAACTTCTCCTCATGTGGAGGAAAATCGACATTTTTGTCAAATTTTCGTAGAAGGGTATGATCAGCTGCGACTGGGATTCGAATCTGGATCTCAAGGATACAAGTCCAGTGCACTTACCACTGGACCACGGCTGCAGCCTATGAAATGAATAGAATAAAAATTCTGGATCTGTACCAACATTGTGATAATGTATTCCAGCTACCATGAAATTTTTAATTTATAGCAGAGGTTCATTTAAGGAATAAGTGGAATGTTGATACCTACTAGATCTACTATGGAAAGACTTATTAATCTTTCAAAATGGTAACATTTAAAATCTGAACTACAAAGTGATTGTTGATTGATATCAGAACAAGACTACTTAGATTATTGTGTTCATTAACTTAACTAAATAATTCATTGTTTTACTTACCTGTTCAATGTTCATTTGATTGATTAAGCTTTGAAATTTGCATAAGTCCCACAAAAAAATTGTTAAACAGTTTGTTTCAAGTTGTGGTCTGTAGTGTAATCTTGTATACTGATAGAACTTAATGCTTTGCAAGCACATTTTAAGACTCTGAGAAATTTACTGAAGACCAGTATTTGTCTTGATTGGGAAGCAATATTTATGTTTCTGTTTCATTTCATTATTATAGATTGTTGCACTAACTGCCATCTGTATTTAACTAACTAAACTGATGTAAAACCTCTATGTTCAGACCACCTTTTAGGCAAACACTTACCATTAAGGTTCTTTTGTCATCAAATTGAAACATAGAAGATATATAGAAAATTGGTCTTGAATAACTGCCCTTCTTATCTTTAAAAGTTTGATCGGATGTGGTCTGTATGTGAGGTTGTACTGTGTCATGTTACATCATGTATGATTTCACCAATTTCAATGATTATTGAGAACAACCCAGTCTGGTGTTTGTCTGTCCTACTGCATTAGATATGTAACTTTATACTACAGCTACAGACTATCATCTGATTCAAATTGTTTAATGCATGTCACATGTTTATAGTGATGAGCAATATCCTTCAGGCGAGATTATTTGGAAATGAAAAGGACAATTTAAAATAATGTTCATTTATCAAGTTTTGAACTTTGCATGTGATATTATTTTGTTCATGAATTTCTGACCATGTGATAATTGTTCCTGCATGTTTTTTATCCAATATAGTTACAAGTTAGTATACATGTACATTTATTTCCATTATTATGTACCAGTTTTGGCCAGTACAAAATTCTCAAGTATTTCTTTGTTTTATAATTGATTGAAAATTACTCAAATGGTCAATATGAAGCTACTCATGATTAAGTGTAGATTCACTCAAATATAACTGAATTGTTACCTTGAAGATTTAGTGACCGAACTTATCAGTAGTGTTGTTTGTGTGAAGTGTTGAATGTGTATACATGTACTTGTAACTGGCTGAATTATGATACAGTATTTCAGACTTTTAAGTGGCATTTCTATGTTGATGAGATCTGGCTTACTGGTTGTTAGTTTTCTGAAGTGTACTGTGAGATAACCAGTAAAGCGACTAATTAATTATACTTAATGTAACACGAAGTTTTGAGTCAGAATTTGCAAGTCATTAGCTGGTAGTGGTTTGTGGAGAGTACATGATATGATTGATCCAGAAATATACTGACTTTAATCCGCTTCTTGTCCTTGAGATGTAGTCTTAGAAGTTTATGTTGGTACTAGTTTGCTTATAACGTTCAATGTACATGTACTTGATGTTGATATTAACTGGGCTTTTATCACAGGTAAGGGGAAGGGGCCTTTTTCTTAAAATTGGGGAAAAATATCACAGTATGTTTTTTGCAAAAAAGGGAAGAAAAAACTGGATGTAAACTGAATTATGGGGGAAAACTGCATGATTGTAAAGATTTTTCCTGAGGGGAAGACACATATAAATGGCCCCTACTATAGAAGGAAAAACCCTGATGAACAAGTCCATAATAATAATACCCTGTACTCTAAATTTGGAGTTCATTTGAACATAGTGCTAAATCAATTCAGCTGTATTATATATATTTATTCAGGTTTATTGTAAATTTTTAAATATCAAGTGTGTTATTGTAGAGCTTGGAATCTGTTTATGTCATGTATTCAATGATTTTACTATTTTTCAGTGTATCTGAATTCTTATCAATTTATTTCAAAATTGTTTTAACATTCTGAGTGCAAAACAAAGCTATAAGCTTAATTTTTCTAAAGTAGTTACAATATATAGCTTATTTTTGCTCACATCTAAAGATCCTAATGATTTGCTTATGTCAACTTCCATTGTTGCTAGGATATATAAGAGTCTTCGCATTTCCTGTTTTTACTTCATAATTGATCCATACAATACCTGGTCAGTTATACTAACTGTTAAATCATTAAAAATTTCAGATTTATTATTGTACAAATGTATTGAAACAATTATATTAATAATATATTGTTGAATTGAATTCTCTCTCTAGGAAAACTAAACAATGCATAGCGTGATCATTGTTTAAGCAGTATCACATGTTGATCTGTGTGTATGAATTGTGTTACCTGTAATTAGTTATACAGTGTTACAGTTCTTGGAGATAGGTGTAGATTTTTACTCATACATGTAACTGTTATATTGGATTCAGATAATAAGGGAAGTCTTAGTAACCTGATGGCTTGTGCTACTGCATTGAACAGATGGGAACCTACAGGTTATACATAGTAGACAGGTTTATCCCTGTTGGTAATTCATGGTATGAGGCTTATCAGCATACACGTTACAGCACTTTTAACACAAACAAAACAGTTCCAACTTAAAGCCTTATTAAATCTCTAGCACTTGTGATATCCATACAAATATGTGAGACTTGATTGTAAAGGATTTTGATTTCAACAAGAAATGTGATTGGTGTCATAAATTACAGCAAAAAATTAATAAGCGACTGTTAAGTATTGTCTCTATGAAATTGTTCTGGTGTCCACAATTGTTTCTTTTCTGGGTCCAATTTCATTTACAAGTATTTGTTCAAAGTTTAAGTAAGAATGTTGGTGCTGCTGCAGGTATTTTAACAACAACACTTTCCAGCTTAAGGTTTAGTTAGCATTGTGAAACTTGGTATTATATCAAATTTGTTAATATACATTTGTATTTGAATCCACATACAGTAAATGTATATTAAAGCATAGGTATTACCCTGAATTAGATGCTATTTACGTTTATATGTATACAAAACCTGCATGATTTATGTTCATTTTCTATAAGTTGCTATTTCTTCTAATTCATTTTGTATTTAGTGTTCTCATTAGGAACTAGCCGCCAACCCAAAAGTTTGTTTCAAATGACTAACAGACCAGTTAAAACTGGCAAAAGAATTTTGTGGGGAGGGCATACCCCCATATCTCCTTAGAAAGCCTGTTCCTTTTAAGCCTGCACAGCTAAGTCCTGACAAGAACACTGGTATTTATTGAACATGCTCTTGTTAGTTGACATTGTTCAAAATGGAGACTCAACCTGGTCACCTAAGTTTGTTTTCTTTGTGTAACCTTTCAGATATAAGATGTGGATTAATGATTATGTAAAGTGATTTTAATTATTAATAACCATGGATTATGATTTATGAATACATTAAATTTACTAATCAAGTTTTGTCTATTTATGGTTGTTCTGTTGCTTTTTAATTGCAGTTGATAGGGACTGGTATGTGTGCTATAGGTCTTTGGGCATGGACTGAGAAGGATACAATCAACAATATTGGCCGTCTTACAAATGTTGCACTTGATCCAGCCATGCTGTTTATAATCACTGGTGGAGTAATATTCATCATAGGCTTTGCAGGATGTGTTGGTGCCCTTAGGGAAAATACCACTTTACTTTTATTTGTGAGTATAAAATCTTCAATTATTGGAGTGAGTTTTGCTTTGAAGAATGGAGTACAATTTCTGATATATATTGGGTAAACCCCACAATCTGGTTTTCACTATGCTACACCACTGCATGAGACTACCAACCCAGATGTTGTATGTTTCCAAGAAGTTGCATTATTCATAATTATGCACTCAGTGAATCTATGCCTGTTGATTTGTAGATGTGGTGTATTTACAATTTCAATAAACACCTAAATGAAATGTTTTAACAAAATTGACAGACTATAATGATAAATTAAAAACATGATATCTGCTCATATTCTGGATACATTTTTGAGATTCTATTTATAATATTTTGACTCTATCTGAATGATGTATTTCGAATGTCCAAAGAAACGTTTCATTACCAGTACAGTTGTATTTGTACCTTGACAACAGTGGCAATCAAGTCAGGCCTGCTTTGATCTTATCAAATTTTCATTGGAGATTAAGTATTCTTTCCACATTCACTCATTGACATCAATTCCTGGCATTAAATTTTTTACGCTTCCAACATTAATGTAGTTTTATGTTTATCTTAATTTGATTTTATAGTTTTTAACTTGATGTTCATGTACAAATTTTTGTTGCAATAACCAGTTCAAACTAATTTTTTATAGCACTTGCCCAAACTGTGGGCTGTTAGAAATAATTTACAAGAAGCCTGATTACACAATTATGAGAGAGTTTATTAGCCTGAATTAGTAGCCCCAGGATTTTGAGCTAGTGAGTTAGCACCAATACTAAATAACTGATATTGAGCATATGTACCTGTATCGTTCACATTTTGAATATTGTCATTTATTCATACATAAAAATTTGTCACCTGTCTTTGAAAACTTGCATTTTGGCTCTTATACAAAATTATTTGGTACTGTAAGCATATATGTACCATGTATGATAAAGCACATTTTTCCTTACCCTTTTTTAGAATTTCATTCTACGCATACATAAATTCATAATGTAGCAAGGTATATGCATACTATATGCCCACAGAATGGTTGTTTTACATTAAGAACAATTTGACTGCAGACATGGTGTTAAATACATGTTTGTTCAATTTACATATCAATTTGTTTAGTTGAATCAGGAAGTAGCTAACTGAATGTAGAATGTACAGATACAATCTTTGTGGAGTACTTTTGGAAGTTTAGGGACTGATAAAATACTTAACTGGAAAGTAGATGTGTTTATTGTCATGTTAAAATGATATGTATGTTATGTCCTAGTGGCCTACTTCAATAAACTAATGTTCTGTTCTGTTCTGTTCTGTTCAATTGAACTATGTTAAATTATTGTTACAGTATTCTATTACTATAGTTATAGTCAGAATAATAAATAGTACCTTCCATGTGTATGTATGTAGTAAATGTTTGTGGACAAAATTTTTGAAATATCAGAGTTAACTTACAATTCTGTTTAAAATGTCTGCATAATGTATTTTAGTTCTGTGTATGTGTTGGGCTCATATTTGCCCTGGAAGTGGCTATTGGAGTTTTGGCATTTGTATATAAAGATTGGGTGAGTGATTGTTACTTTTCAGACTTTAATGTATTGATGCTACTTATGGATAAGTTTCAAGTAACAGTTATTTTAATTTCAGTATAGCATATTGATACTTTTATTATTCATGTACACATATTGTTATTGTATTGTTTAATATTTATATTCATTCTTGATTTCAAAGCTTATTAGAATCTGAGTTTGTAATTCTCTAAGGACATAAACTATATGAAACCATGTGCTTGAATGTATTAATATTTAATACATTTTTCTTCAGCATGGTAAATAAACTCATTAGTTCAGTTGTTGACTGGTGAATGAATATTTTGTACTTGTGTTAGTATGAATGTGTCTGTATCTGAAAGAAGTAGACTTATCGTTCTTTCATTATTTAACTTTATACTGCAGGTGAAGGACCAGATTGAGTCACAGCTGAATAATATGATTATAAACTATCGAGATGATCCAGATCTTCAAAATCTTGTTGACTGGGTTCAGAAAGATTGGGTAAGCGAATAAGTATAAACCCACTGTAGTCACACACAGAAGCCAGGGCTATTTGACTTGCAGTTCTATCAATTGTATGAACATATAAATTGGGGTATTTTCAATTTAGACTAGGACATGTTTTACAGAATGAACAAAAACTTGGCTATTTTTCAGTTGAATTTGTTGTATAAAGCTTTGCATTGTATTTAATAATAATCAACACTGTTTGGTTGGAATATAATCGTTTCATAATGGAATTCCATCATGCTGAAATTGTTGATATGATCAATAGAATTAATTTGCTTTAAGAAACCTATTCAAGATGACTATTCTATCCTGAGTTTGTCCTACATATTTTAGCTTAAATGTTGTGGTATAAATGGTTACAAGAACTGGGAGAACAATATATACTTCAACTGCAGCTCGCCTGGTGGGGAGGCTTGTGGTGTGCCTTTCTCTTGTTGTCGACCAACTAATGTAAGATCATTTATACTTATGTGATATTATTATTGACTGGGTTATATTGCAAGGTCCTCATTCAAATGATAACATTTCATAATTATATTAAATCAATTATCAATTAATTAATATATCACAGAAGTATGTCATACAGTAATTACTGATTCTTGTTTTCCTGCTTACTTTTACATTTTTTGCTACATTATATTTGTACAACTCACTGTTTTCATTGCTTAAAGTGTTCATGTACCTGCCTTATTTAGATGATAATGAGAATGGTACCTTTCATTACATCATAAAATGGATCATATGATGTAGACTGATGTTCTTCGGTTGATCATTGGTCACAAGTAATGTTTTAGAAATTATTCTTTCACTGCTCTCTTGTTATAATGTCATGTATGAAAACGTGTTATTATGATAATTGTCAGATCATTTATGGGTCTTGATGCTTTATATTTGTAACTTTATGATTAAGTGTCTTGTTTTCTATTTGTAGAAAGTGATTGAGAACAGGCATTGTGGATTTGATATGATGAAAACAGAGCATGTAAGTACTGTGTGTATGTCATGTCAGACGTCTAGGATTTTCTTGTCCTCAATAATCCAGATGTATGGATATTATATAGATATATATAGAGAGATAGATATTTGTTATTGTTAACACATACTTGATGTAACCATTTACTCTTGCTGTTGGAATTACACAATTTTCAGATTGTAATTTAAAGATTTGATGTATTTACTTTGCTAGTGTTTTTAACATTTGCAGTATTATTGTTACCTTACATGTTCAGTCAATGTTTAGTTAATAAATTTTTCTTAGTTTTTTTTGTTACTGTTGTGTTACCTGTGCAAATCTTGATAAATGCGTAGGATTTATTTACACTTTACCAGAAAATAATGATAATGTTTACTCTTAGTTGTTGATGTACCTACTGTCTTATAATTATGACTTAACTTGTACTTGAAATCACACTTTTACTTTTCAATATTAACACTGCTTGAATTGCCTACATTTTAGGATCTTGACAGAGCAACACTAATTTACACAGAAGGCTGTATACCTGCTGGTGAAGCATGGTTTGATAAGAACTTAATTCCAGTGGCTTCAGTAACAGTAGGCATAGCTGTTCTACAGGTAATATTTGGCAGATATCTGTGTGAAGCAGTTTATTCAATGAATTAATCAGGCTCAGAAACTGACCAACAATTTCATCCCAAAGCAACCAGACTCCCACCTTTATTTTTATTATTTAATATGATATTTATTTTTCTTAATTCAGAAACTCCTTCCATTAGGTAGTATTAGTGAATGTGATACTATTTTGTAGTATCAGAAAGCTTTGTGGATCTATGAAGTGTGTTTGAACAAGATTAACGGCAATGAATCACACAAGTGATTACAGTGACTTTATTTGTTCTCCTTGTGATTTCCTGGTGGCAGTCTGGAGATGTCCTGATAATCTGTTGTAATTTTATTTAGTGATTTTATTCACAAACTTCAGAAATTGAATTTCATGTCATTTTTCATTTGATGAACAAACTGCTTTTATTATGATGATTATTAAGTTTATGTTCAGTCTGCTTCTTGTGCCTCTTGTCCAATATTTGAGACTAGTCAAATTATCACCAACGTACACTGAATAGCAATTTTGACATTAAGGCAACATAGTATTACAATCAAGAATACCTGGAACCAAAAGCTTCAGTTAAGCAATTTATATTATGAAGTGTGATTTGTATACATGTTGTCATGCTACTCATATGAAATACTTGTATCATTAGTGAATAATTGTTGTGGTTTATATTTCAGATACTTGGTATATGTTTTGCTCATAATCTACGCAGCGATATTAAGGCACAGATGTCAAGATGGCGACATTGATGACTCCATCATTCATTGATTTAATGTAATATTCGTATGAACGGCACATAGATAAAATAAAATTTAAGTTTGTGGATGAAGTAATCAACAAAATAAACTCTAAAAATTCAATAATATCAGCACCACCACTATACATACATTTTTGTTTTAATGACGTAGTTATAATGCAGTTCAAGGATGAGTGCCAACACTTTTTTCACATCTGACTTACATTTGTTTTGCCTGGTTTTGTTACAAAATTAAAAAATCAGATTAGTGGTAGACACATTGTATTTTTATATGAGAGAACTTGCATATTTTATCTCCTAGTTTTTGTTGTGATGTGCTTTGAACCAAATGTATTTGTAAAATGAGAAATAACATTTTTCCATAAGCTAATACTAAGATAATTCAATTCGATGGATTTTAAAAGGAATGTTAATTGTGATTTTAACTGAATGTTCAAGGATATTAGAACTATATTGTTACTGTTAGAACCACTATAACATCTTGGTGTTATTTCATATGTATAAATGCAGAGTCATTTCCTTGTCAGTGAATTACTGTAGAACCTCTCTATCAATGATGTTTACAGACCATAGGAAAAGTCTGGATTTAAAACTTTATTATTTTAGTTATACCATACTATTTTTTTATGAAAGATGTTGAATAAAACATAACTAAAGGCATATTTACCCAGATTAAAGTGACTTCCATGATTAGAGGGGTTCCACTGTAATCTGAGAACATGTTTTAAAATTTTTATATGTATAGACACAACTATTACTATAACCCAACGATTTATTGTTTTTATTTAAAACCCACAGATATTGAATTATGTTTGCTATGTGTTGATAGTTTATTTGAAATTTAAACTTGTTAATTTATAGTGCAGTCATTCTCGCTTTCATTGATCAGTATGACATTTGTTATATAATGTTTTCTTTGTAAATCTCATGCTTTCACAAGAATTAGGACATGAAAAACGTAGGCATATCTGTATAGGCTTGCTTCTCACTATTTGATGATTATTTAATATGCTCAATATTTTGGTACACATACATCTTTTCAAAGATGTTTAACTAAGAGCTTTAAGATTCACATTGGATGAATACTGCGGATATATATGTTTAATTGAAGGATAATGCATTTTTTGTACTTTTGTTATTTAAGCATGCAGTTGTTGTCATTTTAATTGCATTTTAATGGGATATGATTAAAGTAATGTCTGTTTCTTTGCACAGACTGACGGTCGGATGGATGGATGGACACCAATTATTATCATGTAAATGTTTTTTCTGAGGATGAAAAATTTTAATGGTTTTGTATTCATTGTTTTTCCATTTCATCTGAAAGTTACATTGGTAGTTTGTTGGCTTAACCCAACCAGTGATTTTTCATTTAGTTTCTTCTATTGAAGGTACACTCTATGAATTGTTCGATGGTTTGAATTGTTCACCGTCATGAAATCTTATTCTGTTAGTAATAGTATTTAAAATTGATCTAACCATACATTATGATTGTTTGTAATTTCATCTACAACATCATATTAAAAGTATGATATTGACAATATCTAGGTAGATTTGAACATTTCTTTCCTTTCTAGTCATACTTTCCATGTTGTTCTCGTTGTCTTATGTTTAAATGACGTCTTTAAAGACGTAATCTCATCCAATGCTTGTATTACTGATGCTAATGGTTACATATTTTTGTCAACAGCTACAGTTGACTCGATCATTTTATAGGTCATATTTTATAGTTGGTTTCTGAGCTTACAAATCCATGTCAATTCTATAAATCCATCATTTTGCCTTTCAAGGAACTCTGTATTTTCATTTGTGTCTTTGATGTTAGTTTTCTTATACATTGATTTGTCGTGATCAAATTAAATCAGGATTTTGTACTATGAATTGGTTCTTATCACCAGCTATATTGAGAGTTGTGAACATCAATAACTTTTTATTCCATTGTTTCTTGATCTTTGTGAGAGTATTCAGGAAATCTTGACTTCATATACTGTGTTTTAAATACTAGTAGTATGTAAAATGAATGAACATTTGTCTTATTGTTGTCACATTTAGCTTCAAGTGTATCAGTGAAACTGTTTGTGAATTTTTAACCGAAAATCAAAATTAATCCACTATTGTGCAATTGTTTTGTGAAGATATGTAGAGAGTTGTGGTTCAGGGACTTATTATGTATTGTTTGTGTATGGTAATGTTTATTTATTTTGTCATTGTAGTATCTACATTGTGTCTACAAAAATTACCATGATACACTGTAGCATAACCCAGGGTAATAGTTCCATCACTGGGTACATTTATATTTTAGTGTACTCAGTACAAATATTCAAGTTGGAAACCTCATATGCAGAACAGGATAGCGTTCTACTTAAATGTTTGTGTTCATGAATTTGAATTAAAGCTTTGCATTATAATATAGGTTTATAGCTATTTTAGGAGTTGTATGTTACCCATATATTGATAATGCTCAAAGCAAGCACAATAATTCGTGTACAAAGTATTTGCAATAATTATCACTAAGTGTTCTTGATACAGTCATTTCTCTGAAAATAAAACTTAGTATATGAAGTACTAGCAATTCATAGTCAATGCAAAAGGCATAAAAGTCTTGCATTGCTTTTTTTCATCCTTATCTCAATTTCTGTAAGAGCAGGGTTCACTGGTAACAGAAATATGTTATATGTTGAGTTTGTTTATTTCGTTTATGTTGTATTTGTTCAGATTAATCATATTAGCTCACTATATACATGTTCTCGTGCACACTGTAATCTGGATCTCGGCAATATGATGTTGTACTGTTTGTAACATCTTATATGTTGTGGATACTTGTAATGTGTTTAGCTGTACATATCTTGTTATGAAACATGTCTCACATTTTGGAATTCCAGTCAGTTTATTCTATTTTCAGAATCCTGTTTATACTGCATACAAGTGATAACTTATTTTTATTAGTTTCATCAGTCTAACTTTTTAATATCATAAATTCTTTTTTCAATGTTCTTACAAAATTTTATTTTATATTTTTTAGAGTATTTTTGCAATTGAATAAGGATAAGCATGTTTGCCGACATCAATACACCTTGTATTAATTTACAGAGAAGCACATTTATCTCATGCACACGTGTGAATAATTACATTTTTCATTATTTGAATAATTCAGAACATGAGTTTTTGGTATTTTTAGAGATATGTGGAGAGGTCTTTAATATTTTCTATTTACTTTTAGTTTGCTGATTTTGTAATCTTACAAGTATTTTCATGTACAATTTGCCCATAGTTATTTTGCTTTATTAATTTTAATATATTTCATTTGATTTTATTTATCACATTTTATTTACTGGTCCTATGGCTTGTTTTTTGTCCATCGTGCTGGTGCATTTATTTTATACTGGTCGTGTTTTGTTTAACCTTGGACACATTTGCATGTTTTATCATAATTATAGCTTTAGTTTCAAGTATTATAATATTTTGTTTTTGTTTTTACATTCCAATTTTAATTTTGAGTTTACATTTTTTCCTTATATTCTCTTTTATTTTGAGATATTTGGCATTTATTGAAAAAAATCATGTAATGTTTGTTTCACATGTTTTTCAACACAATGATCTGCTTACAATTCTAATAATTATGCTGTAATGTACACTAGATCTTTTAACTGTGTTAATTAGAGCATCGCATACTTCTGAATTGAGACTGGATCTCATATGATATTTCCTTTATGCAGGATTCAATTGCATATTGACAAATCAAAGGGGTTTGTAAGAATGCTCTATGTAAACTGTGTGTCCTGTAAACTACAACACTATAACACAACACTTGTATTCAGTTTCCTCAGATTCATTGATTATCTTACATGTTTTAACAGCCTGTTTGAATGAAATGCATACTCATATGAAATAACAAAATTATCATATTCCCCACATAGCAGATTGCCTTGGACACTGTTTTCATTTGTAAACTATAATAATTCACAGTTTTACTGTGGCTAATATTGTAAACCTAACAACAGCTTTTTTTAGTATTTTTACAGTAACATTGTTGTTATATTTGGTTTAAATAAAGTCGACTAACATTTTGGTTTTCTTCACAAACTTTATAAGAGCATATTAAAACCTATGTCTCTACAGAATAGCAACAAGAGTGCATTTATGTGACAATGTGTATCATTCCAACAGGTTTGTTTAGTTCATGTTATAATGTTGAACCTTTCATTAAAACAACTTTGTTAATGTTTAACTGTTAGATAGATTTACTCAGTATGCTTATTCAGAAATTTATAATTGATATACAAAATTAATATATAATACCTGTGAACAAAGGCCACTGAGCTAGAAATTATGGCCTTTTGGACAGTTAATCTTTATTTAGAGGTTAGTTTGTTCTGTATCAATAAAAGCATGTTGGAAAGTGGCCTTTATCCAGAGGTTGCTTTAACTCAACTTGGCTATATTTCATAAATGTGATACTGGGATAGGAGCACATTATTGGGCATGTTTGGTGGGGAGTAGATATTTTATTGTTATATTTTTTAATCATTGTTAGGTACGTCTAAAAATAGTACCTTACTGGAGAATATTTGTAGAATTTTACAATTATTTTATGTTTGAATCCTAATTTTAATATATTGTACATGGTAAATATGGCTGGTGTTGATCAATATCTTTGCCTTATCATTAGCATCACACTGTAGGAGTAGATACTGTTGAATTTTATGTATGCATTGGGTATCTGATTATAACACGAAAATAACATGTAAATACTATTACTTATCTATACATGATGTGAACTTGTTGTTAATTAAAATATTATTTTGGCTTTTAGTTGATCAATTTGGGCGGTTTGATTGACTTTGTGTCTTTATTCACAGATATTTTAGTTTCTAACTTTTAGTCTTATACACAAAGTTATTAATCATCCCATTAGTGTTGTTAAAAATGTGTGTCTTTACATCATGTATTTTGATCCACACAATTCAGGTTTAATTATTACTCTATGTCCCACCTTTCCACTAATGGGAGGCACTTAATATTGCACAGTCCATCTATAAGTAAAGTCCATTCATGTCTCTACTGTGATTGTTAAGCGACGAAAGAGATGCCATTCAAATTTTACATGAACGATGAGCATGATGTGATATACCATGCACAGTAGTCTTCTATGTCCTTCGTTCAAATTGTATTTTTGTCCCTTTAGCACTCTGTTAAATATAGGCATGTTATCAGTGATATGAAGTCCCATGTCTCAAAAGTAGTGAAATGAATTTAAATTGAATTTAAGCATGGTGAGATAGTAGCGTGTGTATCATTTCTGTAACAATGGGGTAATGGTCAAGGTCATTGCATGGCAGGTTTTCATTACTTACTGATAATATTATGTTTTGATTCTGAACTTTATGTAATTGTGTACTTGTAACTGTATGTAAACAATGCTGTTATTTTTAATGAAACTAAATAAAAGTTTTTTTGCATAATACACATTTGTTGTTTTGTTTTGTTGTTCGATAAACAGTAAGTGAAAAAAAAATGTAAATAAATGTCCACTCTATAGTGGCTTCAACTACTGGTTTTTCTGAAATAAATTATTTTTACCTGGACTATTTGAAATCTTTAAATAGGAAATTTATTTGTCACGCTCTTGTCAATATCCATATTTTGAAAATAGTTTTGCATGAAGACAGACATTGACTCATGCAAGACATAATAAAATGAGTTGCTTATCAGACTAGCACTCTGCTCCTCTTTGACAATAAAACGTAATTTGTTCACAGATTCCCACAAGTGTTTGACATTACTGGCTTCCTTGATATTTGTTGCTCATGTCATAGTAATAACCATCTTGAATATTTCTTATTTAGACATTTATGTTCAAAAACCTTTACTATATGATTAAATAAGTATAAACAGTTGAGCACACTATCCATTCAACAGTTCTTGTAATGTATTTTGTTACATGATGGCAATGGTTATGGAAACAGTTATATGATTAAGTGATTGCGTTTAAATGTAAGTGATTGCAGCCATATGCGGAAAGACATAGTACTCTACATACAAGTAGTATTGTAAGACAAGTAGCATTCGTTCAAATTTATTATAAATCAGGTTCAAACAAAGTAAAAACTAAATGTGATAGCCAACATAAAAACATGTATAAGTATTCACAATCACTGATGCATTGCTGAACATTTCGAGTGCAACTCATCCCTAAAATAAATTGTACTTGTTAATTACAGCATAATCATATGCTGTAATTACCAAACAACTATTGACTGTTCATATGAAATAAATAATATGTATCAGAAATAAGAAACACGATTCTTGTCTTAATCTACAGTAAAAAACACATATTAGTCATACGACTATAGCTATCAATATCCAGTTATACACTTCTTTAGGTGAGACAACACATCTAGCAGGCTAGTACTGATACAAATGTCCATGCATATAAGGATTCTCGAAAGGTAAAATCTTTGCAATAACATAAATGTAATATGAATACGTAAAATATTGCCCATAACATACATGTAATACACATTTGCATTCAACAAAAAAATCTAAATTTTAAACTTGGAACCCAGTAGGAAGAAAATATATGTATATAAAAACACAAAAGATATAAGAAGATTAATTGGAAATTCTTAACATCAGTTGAGAGTGAAAAATTACACTGAAGATAATTGAAGATAAAATGTAAATTCTTTGAATCAATTATTAAGAAATCACAGTAACCTTACCCATGTACAATATAAACATATTCAACAGCATTCAGATACTAGTGGTCTTAATGTACGTACAGCCAAACAATAAACACAAGAAACTAGCATCATTAATACAACCTATAAAGACAAGATAGAAGAGGGTGTGCTTTTTAAAAAATACACAGAAAAATCACTGCCATATCACATTATTTAATATCTGCAAAAATAATCACAAACTCAAATTTACTTCATTCAAGGAGAAACATGATAAAACATTATGATAAAATATTAGAAATATAAACAAGGCTTGACTATTTTATTTTGTTATCAACACAAATCAATCAATAAGACGATCAAGAAACTCCTCAATAGCATCATCATCTTTAAGACCAATAAACTTGCTAGCAGTTTGTTTGTTTTTAAATGCAATCACAGTTGGAACTGACTGTATCTGAAACAAAGAAAAAATTAACAAGAATTTAGAGACAATATAAAAGACAATATAGATCTCAATTCTAACAAGATTTTTATTCTATGGCGTTAATGCAACATCACAAAGATTTCATAACAAACAATGAGAAACTATCTAGGACATTTAATAATTTATTCAATATAAGACCATTATAAAAAGTTCAAATAAAGATTGCATGAAAGACATATAGTACAAAACCTTGAAATAGATCACATTATATATTTACAGGCTGTCAACCCAACTTTTTTCAAAATATAGGACAAATATAGGACAAATATAGGACATTTTTGAGGCCAAATATAGGACAATTGTAGGACATTTCCATAATTTTGACAATAAATATAGGACAAATTTGGCTAAATATGGGACATTTTGTGCTCTTTTATATTTAGAAAGAAACAAACTTATAGTCTAAAACTGCTAAGGCCTAAAAAAGAAAAGGTTTGTTTCCAGTTACATGACCAACCCAATATTTCACCTGCCGACTCATAAGTTTTACAGCATCCAAATTGTAGTGCCATATTGTCATTTTCACAACGCATTAATATTATGGTGCACATATTCCCATACAATGTTGCCAATATATGTAAAAAAAATAAAATAAAATGAAGAAAAATCCCTGCCTACTGACCCATATTTTTGGGGCATGTAACAGGAAACAAATCTTTTATTTTTTTAGGCCTAAGAGTTCAATGTATTTAAAAAAAAATCTTACTTTACTGAAAGATATATTCATTTTAAGCTTTTACCATTATATACAGATCCTGATACTGATCCCACCAATTTCTGTATCATGAAAACCAAATCCAACTCAGTCTTGGATCTTTGTCACACACTGCCTGTTCTGGATGCAGTATAAAAGAAAACACTTTTTTAAAAATCTCCCAGAAATGGTGAAAATATAGGACACAAGGCCTAAAATATAGGATTTTATAGGATTTATAGGCCACTTTCTCATATATAGGACACAAGGCCCAAAATATAGGATTTTATAGGATTACAGGACGCGGTTGAGAGCCTGTATTTATTTACCCCATACTCCATTGCAAGTTCATCTTCTTGATCAACATCTACTTTGGCTAATAATACTTTTCCTTCCTTACTTCCTATCAATGCCTCAAGCCTGGGTCCTAATAACTTGCATGGCCCACACCAGCTGAAGAGAGATATTTTTCTACTTAGACAGTAGTATGCCTTTAACATAAGAACAAACGATGATGACTCACCAGAGCTCATGGCTGATAATAGACCTTAATACCTGTTTTTCATAATTCCATAATTTGAACACTGACAAAAGTGTTCAATGTCCTAGAACCAAACCTACCATTTATAACTGTCACTATATATACATGTACATTCATTTATCAACAGTTCCATACAATGACATCAGGGCTTGACATTTTTTTCTGGCCACTCATCCTGCAGGACAACAAACTCAACTTTTCTAGAATGAAGAAAATATTCTTCACAATAGTTTATACTTACGTAGCATGAAAATCAACAACAACAGGCAAATCACTGTCCAGAACTCTTTTTTCAAAGTCTTCTTTATTCTGAATATTAAAAATCATTCCATCACCTGATTTACAACAAAAACTCCTGCATGGAGCCATACTCTGCACTTGTAAATCATGACCACGTTGTATATGGTGTACAGCAGAAACTGGTCTGGTAACTGTTGATCTGTAAAGAAGTACTCTTCTGTTCACAAGTAACAGTCTACGAAATAATGCTTTAGAAGCCATTCTGAAATATAAAAATAATGTCAACATTGAATTATGTTCCCTGGCAAATCTATTCCAGACCACAGTTAATAACACCAAAATGTGATTAGGAATATTATTCACCAAAACTATAATTGGTCATCATTAATACCAACATACTGACTTCTAGAATTGATCCACTTACAAGACTGAATAAAAAACATGTGGAAACCAGCAAACGAGAATGTAAACCAAGATGCTATTTCTATAAACCTCAATCATTTTTGTATTTCTTTATGAGCAAATCAAGTAATAATGAAGCTATAATGAGCAATTATTAATATTGATTTAATACTCCTTTGTATGCCACAGCACAGCAGCTAAAACAGCTGCAACAAAACATTATCATTCTAACTTGTATAATGATTTTTTCTGTTGTCTGTAATGTCTAAGTCGTGTAGCAGTAATATAACTACAACACATATGGGCAAGTCAAATTGTGCTGTTTTCATGAAATTATAAATTCTAATAAGGAGTATTGACAGTATGCCATGAATCTCTCAATGTATGAACTTCAGATATGAAAGACAGGAAAGAAAATGTGAAAAAATGGTATTTTAACCATTTTTGCTGTTTGATATGTGGTTACCATAAATGTTCAAGTCCTAAAATCTGATTCACTTAGTAATAGGCACATATTCCCTATATGTCTAAATATACATTAAATGAAGATTCTTTCATATCTTGTGGGCAGAACTTTCTGGTTTCGCTGGAAACTTGTTCTTAGATCAACTTACCTTAAAGAGATTAGTATAAGACTTTTATACAAAGATTTAATGCACACTGACACAGCAAAAATGCATAATAACAAACATTGAATATGTTGACTCAGGGTCAATCCTACACTTTATGTCTGTTTATTACTCTGATTAGTTAACTGCATAATGTCAAGGTCATTTATCTACACAGTTTTTACTTATCATGTATTTGTAATTAATATATGGAACAAAATGCATTCTATTATTAAAATAAAATGACCACTAAGAACTCTGCGTTTCATGAAAGTGGTCCCAGAAAAGATTCAGGAATCATAACGGAACGAAAGAACGAAATGACAAGAAATCTAAGATTAAAGTACAGCATAATGCTAACAACATTCATAGCAAAACTACTTCAGCAATATAATGACTTTAATATAACCAAGCTTGAATTGAGATAATAATTTGCGACAAACGATGTTCGTAAAACTTGAAAAACTCAAATAAAACGATAGTAGGGTGCATGTTACCGAGACGATCAGACATCAAACATTATCGCGAAATTAAATGACAATACCGAAATACAAACAAATTAGTAGCTGCCAGTGTAAATAACTGCAAGTATTCATTTCAGATTAGTAAATGTATAAATTAGGTGTTATACTGATTAATTGATATTGACCTTAGAAATGTTGCAATCAAAATGAAAATTTCATTTATCCACACCAACTCACCCGGATATCTGCAAACGTCACCAGTTTATGTGTATTTTGATCACATTGTGATCACGTGATACCTTTGTCGTTTATTTCCGGGTTCAGTGCGTCAGTGACAACCCGTTGTTGCCAAGCGCGATAAGGAAAGTGAAAAGGGTCACGTTATTCTTTATTTTGGATTATTATTCGTTCATTTGATAATGACAAGGTATTTGAAGCATGTTTACTTTATCGCTTGTCTTGTTCCTTTGTAAATATTTGTTTTCACGTGCTTTTCATGTTATTTATAATTCCTATTTGTTTGTTAACCTGGCAGTTGTGATATAGTCCTCCGTACATTTATGATGACCGTTATAACGTTGCTTGGTGATTTAATGCTCTACTTAAACAATGTGCACTTTATATCTGTGTAGCCCTGCGTTTCACCAAAGTACAGCGCTTACTGCTTTAAATTACCATTTTAATTATGCATATATACAGTACATGTTCACAATAATTGGACAACTCGTTATATATATACAGTTCTTGTCAATTTCTGGTCCAATTAATTGGACAATTTGTGACGGCGAGGTGTTCTTAATTGGTTTTCGTCCCACTCGTCAGAGTTCAGCATGAATTCTTCCACATGAATTGCTGATTAAGTTCAGATGATTTAATTAACAACTTTCTTCAAGGTGATCTTTTTGGTCTTGGCGTCTTCATTCAAAATAAGATTTAAAAATAATAAGAATTGTGATAATTTTCTTAATTTGAAGTGAAATATGTGTGTAGTTATTTTATCTAAACTACGGTTGACATGTCAGAAAATTCTACATAATCACACAATTTATGTTATCAATGATTTGACATTTTTAAAAAATATTTTTTGACATAATTCGTCTCCCGTCTCATCGTGTCACAGTCAAATCATACATGAATGTTTATGAAATTAATATATATATGTTTTCATGTGTACGCTTTGTATTTCCTTCACACAATTGTATTAATACGTGCATATAGCTGATCACTGTTTGTTGTTAACATTTTAGAGTGTGATAAATGGCAACTGTAGCCATAGGTGGAACTGCTCAGGCAGGTCCCTACTCAAACCGCACCAAGAGGACCGAGGCAATGCCTAAAGCTTCATTGTTTGGTAGTCTTTTGGAAATGCAATCAGAAGAAGATAGTAAAACAATTAAAGATATAGATCCCAAAACTGTCAGGGTTCCCAAAACCCCTACTGGTAAAGGGCCTGGTCAGAGATTTACTCTCTCTGAGGATGTGAAGAATCAACTACCAGGTAGTAGATACTCATGAATATCATGTATGCATTCTCTTTGCCTTGTTCGTTTTGTGTCTATGTATTTTTTGTTGCACAGTTTGAACTAAACTTCCCACGTTATCGTTTTTAAGATACATGTGTATGCTGTAACGAGTGATAATTACATTGAATGTAGAACATTTTACATTTGTTTGAACAATGCGTTATTTACTGTTAATGTCATTTACTGATAATGATTTGTTTTCATCCTAAATAGGTATTAAAACATACATACATACATACATACATACATACATACATACATACAAATTTCTTTCATGATTAAATCTGAATGTCTGATTGTTGGTAATGTTAATGTGCAACAACACGGATTGGCAACAAGACTTTTTATTTCGTACGTCAATGAATTCTAAAAACAGCCCATGCAACAGTGTACTTAAATCTACTTTAATGATTTGAATCAAGTGCTGAACAAATAACCTGAAACTGAACTCAATAGGATTAGTTTAATCGATATATTGACAACTACAGAATGCCAACATTTATTGTCAAAATATTCAAAACCAGTTTGGATTTTTTTTTAAATTACTGATCTTATACTAAATAACACATCAACAATTGGACATTCTTTCCGATTGATGAATTGATACAGTCCTAACATACCAATTGAATTTTGACAATCATTCAATCTTTCACAAGTCGTAGACGGAAGATTTAAGCACAATTACATGTTTTATGTCATATGATAAACAGAAAAACGGTTCGTCATTTCGGCCTTTGATCGTTATTTTAGGCACTTGATCAAAATAGAAATAAACATTTTCAGCTTAATGTTCTTATTTAATCAGCGCTGTATTCATTTTCGTATCTGTTTAAAATGTAAAAAAGAATTGAAATAGGAAATCATTTTCACACAACATTTATGCATTGTGATTTTGTCTCTAGGTGCAGCTGTTTTGGAGAAATCAAAACGAGAATTTGAGACTCAGAGGAAACGAGTACAAGAATCGGCGCTGGAACAAAAGAAACGCGAAGAAGCACTTCTTTACAACCAGACTGAAGTTGAAAAGCCCACAGAAGGTCGTCGAGTACCTGGCACTGCGCATTCCCAGCAGTGGATCTCTGAAAAGGATCTTAAAGGGGCAAAGGAAATAAATATAATAGGTTTAAATCCGAATCAAAGTTTCAATCGGGATAAATACGGACAGAAACCACCGGTTCACAATTATAGTAACATAGGTGACGTTTTAAGACCAGGAATGGATTTCTTTCGACGTGAACGGACTGATATTCAAATGAGAAACTTAGGATACGGTGCAGGGGACAAACGTGGAATTCTCGCATCGCCCCCAACATCAAACTCACCTGTCCAAAATGGCGCCAAGACTGCTCGCTCTCCACGAAAATCGACAATAGAAGTGCCTCCGAACATTAAACATCAATTTGGTAGTAAGGTGTGTGATAGACTTCTATCGGATAAAGATGTAGTTGAAAAGACTATACGAGACCAGGAGCAAGTGAGGGAATCCATCCAGAGACGTAGCAAGCCGTTCACAGTACCAGAGTTTACTAAAGAAATGAATCCAGAGTATGAAATGTTAAGTAATTCAATGCGCATGAATGTTGTACCAGGTTATACAATTAATCACAAAACCACCACCACTAAGTCAACATTTAATGATCAAGTTCATCTGTTCAGACACCAAGATCCTGATAAATGGAGGTACCAGAAAGACGAGCTTAGTAAGTATCAGTTCAATTACTATATACATGTAATCTTTTGTTCATGTTTATTCGTCTAGTTTAAACGGTCAAGTTAGGTTTTTATGAATTTATTAGAAGTAGGACTAGTCATAGATTAAAAACGTATACCTGCCGAGTGTTTACCCAGACGATTATCGTGTCTATTTACTTAATACATACATTATATACACATTGTATTTTTAGAAAGAATTTAGTTAATACTTTAAATCCTTCGTTTTATATGTCCTGTGATTAAATCTGTCTCATGGTTCATTTTGATTATGATATTGTTGCAATCAATATCTTTAAATACATATTTAAAAATTCAACCTTCAGAAAACCTTCTATTCCAAGACCACCATTGGAACCAAATAGTTTTGTCTCATTATTGTGGTGGTC
Source organism: Lutraria rhynchaena (assembly GCA_008271625.1). NCBI lineage: Eukaryota > Metazoa > Mollusca > Bivalvia > Venerida > Mactridae > Lutraria > Lutraria rhynchaena. The sequence continues at coordinate 1,060,878 of VIBL01000092.1, forward strand.
TTACTGTCAAGTCAAAATATAGAGGAAATTTTAAAAAACTGGACCAAAATAAGGTCTTTATGATGAGGTGGCCTTAACAGTCAGGTAGTTTCAAAGTGAAGTTTTTATGTATTTGATACAATTTCTATTTTTTATTTTTACATTCATATTGTTCTTGTAACTCTATATTTCTGTCTGCTTGCTAGATTAGATATTAATTTTATAATACCAGTTACACAGTTAATATTAATCAAATAGCTCTCTGATTTCCCTACCTATCATTTTCTAACACGGGATTTACTGATCACCAGCACCACCCTGTTTGCCAAGGTGTTCCAGTTACTGCAGTGTTTTGTAACCCACACAGCTACTTCTTCATTCATGACAGAGTATACTGTCAATTAAAAATTAAAAAATAACATTTTAAAATGAAACAGATAGTATCTAGTTAGTGAACTGCTGGTGAAAAATACCTTTAAATAAGTTATATATTCTCACATATTTGATGCAGTGAGTTACAATGAACTGATAAATTCATAATGGCTTTTGTGACATCCTGAAGATGTGGGTTATAATTGCGTGCAGTAATCAGTCAATCACCAACAGTTATTTATAAAAGGCATACCAAAATACTTCAGCATTATGGCATTTTGTATTATTTCCCTAAGACTTGAAAAAATAGTAATGTTAAGGGTTATTTCACTAAAACATAGGGTAGGCAGGTTGAAAAACTTCCTTTTTTCTGAACACCACCTTTGGGAGTACAAGATAAGATTTCATCCTCGAATATTTTTGTGCTTTTGATTTTGTTGTTAGAAGCTCTAATGTTGGCACTAAAATGTAGGGTCAGTTGGGTAACTGTAAAGTCAACTATTTTTTCCAGCCTTATGGATTAAAACTGATAAATAACTTTTATCAGTTTGACATCCAATACTTACTGAATGTCTTCAGACAAAGATGGTGATTGATTGTGGTCCCTGTGTTTCTATCTAAAATTCTGTTTGTGTTTGTAGGTAAATGGGCTGAACACAATGTCCTGAGACAGAGAATGACAAAAGCATGGGAGGCGTACTTCATTGAAACTCTCCAAAAGAAAAATCAACCAAAATAAATACTAAAATTGGACAATAGAATTGCATGTTTTGCTTTTGTCTGTACTATTATGAGACAAGTGTCAAATTCTTGCACTATGTTACATTGGTTGCCATTATGCACTTGTTCACTATCTATCTTTTTGAAGCCATGGTTGATGTAGGAATTTCACTTATTTCACTTCTGCACCTTGCACTTTATAATCTGTTCATTTTAATGCACCATGGAAGACCATTTGTTATTGACACAACCTTGCTTCAATAACCAATTACTCCATTTTACACTAGTTCATACCTACACATTCTGCATTTCTGTTCTTCCATCTTTATTATTATTTCACGTAGAGCATCTTATTTGTAATTTTATTATTTATCAATAGTTTATACAGTATTATGCACATAACCATATATGACTGCTATATATAACCTCATACTGCACTGCAACTTTTATTTTGTTGATAAGTTTATAAAGATGATGGATATAGCCATCACTTTTCATCAGAAATCATGTCTCTCATACACTGTTTGTACTTACACACATGTAGGTAAGTGGCGAGAAAGCAGATTTATGCAGATAGTTTTGTCTAAAGGACTGGACAATATTTTGAACAAAGCGCCAAAGTTCGAGCGGGTAGCACATGATCGAAGTGAAGCAAAAACAGCACCAGCACCTACCACACGCCGCAAAAAGCAGCAAGTACCACCAAAACCTAAAACAGCCGCAAAGAAAGAATCTCCAAAAGGAGATCCATTAATGGAGGACTTCAAGTTTGAAACCCCACCAACAACACCTCCACCAGAGAGAGTTCCAGTTGTAGCTAAAAGTGCCTCTAGAGATAATGAATTTTGGGACTTTTATGAGAAAGGTGGTACAAAATGAGTAATTGAAATTGTTTTGCTGTCTTATTACATAATTATGTGCAATCTATTTCATCATATTCAGGGTGCCTGAAAAAATCAGTATTAAAGTCATTAAAACATACTTTTGGCGTTAGTATGGCAGTATGGCATACATATTTATTTCAAATTTTCTATTCTCTTTATTTCTTGTGTGTTCATCCTTGTGATATGATGTGTATTGGTATATTATATAATGTCTATACATGATGTTACAACATAAACATTAACTGTCAAATATTATAAAGTAAGCATTTTGTGCTAACAACTTCAAAATTTCAATCTGCATTTTATATCACCTGAAATGAATACAATATATTCATTTTTAAACCAGTTCATGTTTGTTTGTTAAGGTAGAAATTATTTATCCTATTTTATCATTATATCAGGCTGGATATAGAAATAAAATTCCTAATTACTTTTGTGTTAGTTAGTATTAACAGTTTTTCATAATTGAATTAATTATACTGATTATCTTACTTAAAGTCTATACAAAAAAAAAATGCCTAGCACTGTATTATATTCTTAAACTTCTCAGACTTCAAGGTGAAATTAAGAAAACAATTTGATGAAATTTATGTCATCCAACTGTCTGATAATGGCAACAGTCATTTAACCCGTCTCTGCACAGATTTGAACATCAGCTGTATCATTGTAAATAGTTCTATACATGCCACTCAGTACAACATATGTGAAACTAAGACCAATATAACACAGGGTATATTTATCTATAGTAAGTTATTTCAATTGACAACAGTAATGCTGAGCTATAGACATGATTTGACACGGGCACATATGATAATAGGAAGTTCTGCGCTATTGTCCAATATTGCCTTCTTTTTTAAACAAATTTTTCACATGTATCAGTTAATCATACTCTGATTATGTTCCAACTTTCAGCTGAATCAATATGATTGTGGGAGGATAATAGTTACGTACTTTGACACATTTTCATTTCTCTACTGATTTTTATCATGTTGAAGCATAATGAGCATGCCTTTTAGAATTTGGACGTTGAAAATGATGGCCAAAATGTAGGCCAAAGCAGCACTTACAATGTATACCAGTGTAATTTAACGTTAAAAATAAATACATTAATGGCAATAACCATGAATCCTTAAACAAACCTTGGAAGATTTCTCTACCAACTTGAATCAGTCCTATAATTGACATAATTATGTCATCATCAATCAGGTTTATTTCTTTGACATGTCCGTCATGCTAAGTGAATGCAAATGTGATATTTTTGAAATCAATATAATTAAGATAAAAATGCAGTCAAGTAACATGCTCTCACTATATTCATATCAGATAGTCTTTTTTTCAAAAAAGAACAAATGACATTTATTAGGTCATGCCAATTTTTCAAAAATGATCTGCAGTGATGTTGCTGGCACATAAATGTATACTTCTTTACATTTTTGATAGGAATACATAGTATGATATGACATGACTGAATACATCAGTTAATACAATGGTGATTTTGTTACTGTGGTTGGTTCTCATCAAGCACAAGGTTCAATTGCAAGTGAGATGTTTTTATGCTTAGTATGGATCATAGGTGGAAGACCACAATGATGGCTGTACAGTTGTACAGATGTACTGTTCAGTTGTATTGTTGTAGAGAGACACAAATATATATAGGTCCAGGACCTAGGACCTCCAGACTATCAATCCAAAACTCTACCAACTGAACCAATTAAAGTCTTAAATTGCTATAAAGAACTTGTGATGTAAAAGGAAAACCAGACCATAAACATGTTCTACAATGTATTTACAATTAATTAAGAAATCTTTCAAATAACAACAATTCTATCTTTTTCCACCAGGCTTCCTTCCTCCACCACCTCCAGCTTTACCCTTTTTACCTCCCTTGAAATTTCTTAAATTGCCCTTCTTTCCTTGGTTACTTCTTTTACCAGTTGGTTTCTTCTTTCTAGCCCCATCTGGGTCCTCTCTTCTCTGCTTTGCTCTGAAATATTAGACATGAAATCATTATATAGAAACTTTCATCATCTAAAATCATCAGCAGCTTCACCAAAGTACATGCCAGCATTTAACTTTAATAGAGAGAATTCAACAACACTGAACAAAGTAAATACATGTACAGATATCTTCTAATTACTGAAACAAGTACCAATACTCAGATGTAGCATTTGCTGTGTTGGACAATTTCAATAACAATGAAACACATCATCTATAAGATAAACAGGTCCCAATTTAAGCCTTAAATATTATATTAAACGTACGACTTCAATGCAGATATCATCAAAAACTACCAGAGACAAAACATGATACACTATGCTGTGCACTGTAAGTAAAAACCTCATATAGTTGCACTTTGTTACACTGAATACAACAAAAATAACTCCATTCAACAATTACCAAAAGCTACTATTTATAACCCACAGTTTTTGATAAGCTTACCTTGAATCTTCCCATTCCTTGTTGTGTAAGTTAGCAGCTCTGTTTTTATCAATTATTGGTGTGTTACTACCCAAATTGTTGAGAATATCTAACTGACGGGACATCTCTGCCTTCAAGTTACCAATATTAGGTTCAAACTGAAACAATACGATACTTTCATCCAGTATAAAGCTCAAAAACAAAAGGGGCATAAATAAAATCAATAATTTAAAGGCGCTATTTTTAGTCTGGACAAAGATTTATAATTCAAGTCAGCAATTTTTTGAGACAATATACAAGCAATTAATCAGTCTCTTTCTGATACATTGTAATTATAAGCACCAAATGTACTTATTTATTATGATGAATATTTGGTACAACCAAAGTCTATAATGCTAGCAGTGAATGCAAACAGAAAAAAAGACAAAAATGCCTAGTTTTAAGGTTCTCAAAATGTTCACTAAAGTAAAATCTAGACCTAACCAAACCATGTAAATTAAGAGATGACATGAACAATAAAAACAAACTTAAATTCTTCAAAGAAACCATACTGACACTCATTTGTACATACAATAATTATATAAAAGAAAGAATTTGTACTAGCGTTGTTAAAAATGTTGAAATAGTATACAAATGTATATACAAATATATATACAAATGTATATACAAATGGATATACCTTTCTTTTCTTTCCAGTGAACTTAGATGGTTTTTCTTTAGGCAAGTTTTCTGTAAATTTTCCTATTGATGCAGTTGACTTCTTGGCCACAGCTAATGCTTTACCAAGATAATCTTTACTTGGTGCTTCTGTCGGAGTTAAACCTACTCCAGGAACTGAAAGAACAACTCACACATTATCACAGGTATAACTGAATTGAATTATAGCATATACATTATAACAAAATACATTTACACTGTAACTCAAAAATTAATGACAGATAAGAAACTTCATTTTATTCTTTATTGTAAATGAATTTTGTTTAATTCTGTGTTTAATTGAATTTTTCATTGCACACTTCTCAAGACATTTCAGACAAGACCTTAAGATAGGCAGTCTAAAAAAAACAGAAATGTCCATGACAAAATGAAAATGAAAGCAACAATGTGTGTGCATGACCACAAAAATTAGGAAATTCAGTAGACATATGTCCAATGGGAATGTATGATAATTTCAATATATATATGCATGAAAAATGGCAGCAAATATTTGTTTTTAACAACTACTAAGCTGATAAATATAGAATTGATAGTAATCATTTACAACTTGGTGACAAATTACTGAAAAAAAATGCATTGAAAGCACAGATTTCTTTTATTTTGAAAAAGTCAAAATCCATGTCGTGTATACAAATAATGAAATATAACAACATTGTATCAATATTTTTGATGCATCAGTCATGAAAAAGGAATAGTCGCAGACAAATAGGAAATGAATTAAACTTGTACAAGTACAATGGATTCAAATCAATTTATAACCTTCATTAATAGGATGCCAGTATAATGCCACTATTTTTCATAAAACCATCAAACTTTGAAAATCGTAACAGACAGAGCAAATGTAAAGAATGTAGACGAATAAGAAGTGAACTAATATTGTACAAAGAGATACCTTTAGAAGATTTGGTCCTGGCGATGTTTCGCAACCTTTGTAGTTCATTCTTTGCTACTCTCTCCTTCTTGGCATCTTTTCTTTTCGCAAACTGATCTTCATTTGGATCTGAAAAAGAACAAGTAAAATTGGTTATATAATGGAATAACAAGGCAACCAAAAACACGCAGTTTTGTATTTGTATCAGTACAAGAAGTTGGTAGTCATAGACTAAGGTTTAATGCTGAACTGAATACTTTTTAGAACAGTCTAAAAACATATAAGATGAAAGTAAAGATGTTCAGAAAATGGAAATATTCTAGTAGCTTGTATACATTTTCAGCTGTGTATTATAAATATCTTCAAAGTGAACAGATTCAGGAGATACCCACCTGCATTCTCTGGAACTTCTATCAGCCATTCCTTGGTATCATCTCCACTACGCTTATAACCCCATCTTGGTTTGTATGACTGAAATCATACAAAATCATATACATGTATATACGTAACAAATTTATTGTCACAACTGTAGCAAACTAATATTCATTATGCTTGTTTCATCAAGACTTTTAAAGAATACATGCAAGGTTTTATTACATTTCATTAACTGACTCATACTGGAGGAAAATTTGCAAGAAACTGAATTTGCTAAAAACTTTGGTCTACTGTCTCAAAATCAGACAAAGATCAAAATTTAAAAGATGACTGATGTGATTTTATAATAACTAAAATCAGTCCGCAAAGTTCCTTGAAACTATCCATGTTTGACACCTGAGATATCACATTAATGTGAAACAACTAAATTATAAAGTAAAAGAATACCTGTGACGGTTCATCCCAAACCATACGAGACTTCTTCTTGTTTTGTATACCTTTGAGCTTGGCATATTTTTCCCATTTTGTGGGAGCTTTGGGTTTTGGAACCTGGAGTAAGAACAGTGCATACATTAAAATACAATACCTAAAATGGAGACAAAATTAATCATGTGTAAACATAACCATGAACTTGTGAAATAAAAAAAAGATTTATAACTAACAGCTTCAACATTTACAATAAATCCTGTTATTTCAGATTGAGCAACCAACAAAATACTATGTCACAGCCACTAGAGAAAGATCCCAATTTGAATAATTTCACAAAATATTACTAATACATGCTTGTCTTTCAAACTTAGAAAGTATGTTTCCGGTTACATGCCCAAAAAAATATTGGTCGGTAGGCAGGGATTTTTTTATTTTATGTTGTTTTTTTACAAATATTGGCAACACTGTGTGGGAATATGTGCGCTGTAATATAAATGAGTTGTGAAAATTACATTATAGCACTAAGAAGTGGATGCTGTAAAAACTTATATAAGTCATCAGGTAAAATATTGGGTCCATCAGGTAACTGGAAACAAACCTTTTTTTTTAGGCCTAACTAATGATACCAAATACAGACATCCTTAACTAATACTGTAATTAAGTCAAATATTCCTAGCCTTCATTCAAGTGCACAAAGTTTTGTAAACACACTTACAGGTTTTTCTCTTGGAATCTGAGTGGTAGGATCTGGTAACTGTAATACAATAAATGAGACAATAAGTGACAAATTAACACAATCTGACCATTAAAATGCTTAACATCTACATTCAGCACATTCAAAAAAAGAGAATACATTACTAACAAATTCATACAATTTCATACAACTGTCTGACTGTAATTGAATACACAGAGCATTAGAAAAATTCAATTTTATTTCCAATGAAAAGTAATAATCATTTTTGCTGCAAATTCTTACTCATAAAATGGTAACTGAAACAATTACCTCAGCACAGTTAAAATGATACTACCTATGCATATAAACATGTAGTGTTCTAGAAATTTCATTCAAATGATAGTGTTGATAAGTCATCTAAATATGTTATGTTGAGAATATCTATTACAATGAATTCCTGTATATACTATAATTAAGACACTGACATGAAATGTACAATGATACACTTATTATTTCCAGATTCTTACCCGTGCTACAACTGTACCATCAACACTCTCAGTAGGTAGCTGAAAATAATTGAAAAAAATTAATTACCATAATAGAAATTTTAGTTTCAAATAATTTCAAACATCAAGTTTCTGGTGCCCTTTAGAACATTTTTTATTTCAATATCGAAGCATAAAATGAATATTGTAAAATTAAAGAATCCAGTCCATCACAACTAAGCTCAATTGTTAAAGACATAAAAATATAATAAATGATAGGGAAAATAAATTCTTGAAATATATTAACTGAATATTCACAATAAAAGATGTCTACAACTAGCAGTACTCAATAAAATCAGAAACAAAGAACCGGAAGTTGTAGTACAGAAATCCCTAGACATTTCACATTCATACATTTAATATACTGTTCATACTGATGGACTGATGAACTCCTAAACTCAGTGGGTTCTTTGTGCACCTTTAGAGAAAAGTGGCAGGGCCCTTAGAAGTTAGAATGGAAAAAATTGCATCTTGGGGGAAAGGGGAAATATAAAATGACAAAGCATACATACCTGTCTAACATTTAATTACTAATAGGTCGAAGACAAAAGAGCTATTCTACAGGTCAGTTTATCAATATTTTTACCAAAAATGTCCTCAAGAAAAATCAAATTTAACTGAATGTGAATTTTTTATGATTATAGTGGAAAAGACATACATTTCAGACAGGGGAATGAGGCTGAATTTCAACCCCGTATCAGTCCAAACAAAAAACGAACACTGGAACAAGAACATCTGTGAAAGTGTACTAAAATGACTATTGAACAAGCAAAATGAAACAGATATAATAAAATTGTGTAGTTTATCATACATGTAAATTCATGAAAAATCATAAATATCCAGAGACTTACTTTCCAAATTTTGTTAATCAACAATTGTGTGTTATCCCTAGCTAAATCCTTCAAATACTTCTCTCTGTTTGACCTATAAGTAAGCATAAAACAATTGTTGCATGCAGAAATATAGAAGAAAAGATTTACAGAGTAAAACATTACAGTCAATGTAGGTAGCTGCCATATAAGTTTACAAAACTGACATACTAGGTGATGAGGAATAATGCTCCAGGATATCAAGTTTGAAATTTGGCCCAATTGGCTAATATTATGACCATAAGCAATTAATGGCATTGATAATTAAAGCCCTTCCTTTAGACAAAAATCTTTAGAATGGTAATTTTGATTTTGAGACCCAATATTGCTTCAAAATATTTTCAATTAAAATCTGAGAATGAGAACACCACTCTCAACAGCCAAGCCTTACTTATTCACCATATTGTAATGTTTCCAAAACTTTCACTCTGTACAATCGCTGTGTTAGATGCGCACACCTCATACAAAATTTAAATCAGCTGTGTAAATACTGAATGTTGGATGTTTCAATCCCAGGCTATTTTGCAGGACGTTTCAACCCCAAGATGTTTTGACCCCACGCCTTCACCCCCAATTTTTTTTACTTGTACATTAAAGATAGAACTAGATTGTTGTTGATTTATTACATTCATTAATGTGGATGTAACACTGATTCACAGGCTCTAATAAAGAGATTATCACACCTTTTAATTGTGTAAGTTTAGAAACATGTTTACTATCTACCGAACAGTTCAAATTGTTCAGATATTGTAGTTATCGTGCTCAATGGGTTTTAATTGGGAATTTTCCACACAAAAATATGCAATTCTGTGTAAGACTGCGAGGGTCAGGGCCAAATAAAAAATGTCTTGCCTTCACAAACAGTCTAATTATCCCTTGTATACTTATTACCACGATATACATATTACTGTGAGTACCGGTAAAATAACAATAACTGAAACATGCACATCACCTCAACTTCAGTTTCCACCTAGCATTGTTTACATTACATTATGTACCGCAACTGTCAAACAATTTCAACGGTGTTAGTCTCATTATTTTTTACACAGTCAAGTGGAATGAATCAAAAATTAATAATGTCAAATATTTTTTGCTTTCATAGATTCTAGTCTGTTAAAAGCATGTTGTCAGTGTGTCAAAGAATGCAGCAGTTGACCTATGATTTCATTTGTTTATAACAGTATTTTCATGTTTTTTGACATGAAGAAGAATGATTAATGAGACTTAGATTGTATCATGATTGCATATCAGTTCTGTCATGAATTTTCAGCCAGGTAAAAATTAGACTCGCGGTAATACGTATAACCAGGATACTAAGAGACTAAAAACAGCCATGCTGTTGGATTAGCCCTTTAGCGAGGTGGTTGAATTCACCTAAAATTCTAAGGTCATTGACTTAATCCTCGGTTAGGACCATGGATTTTTCTCGCTCCTAATTTACTTTAGCAGTTTTTAACATCAGCGAGACATGACACCACATTCGACATTTGTTATAAAATTCAATATAAACAACATTCATGTTTGATACCTCAATGATTTCGCGTCAAAGGGATTTGTATCTGATGTCATAAGATTTCCTTCATCAATTTCAAGATCAATATCTTTATGAACTTCTGTTGATTTGTATTTCGAGTCCTTTTCAGCTGCCTCACGCAACACGTTTTCCACTAAGTCAGCCATACTTGTTTAAAGGTTCCGGCTCATACTTCTTTGTATCCTATATAATCGTCATGCGACGGGAACCAAATATTAACTTTGTAAAAGCTTCTCTAAATTGATATCATTATGTTATACAGCCAATCATATTGGTCGTTTTATATGCGATACACTGGTACCCGTTGACTCTTGTTGTACTTTGTGCTCTGCAACATGGAACGGGGACCAGTTTATCTTTTTACTTGTTCCCATTCCGTCTGAAATATACAGGAGTGAACGAACGCCAGTCTGGATTGTTTTCTTCCCGTTGACTCTGTCTACATTTAGTGCACTGCTAAATCACAGGCACTCGATTTCCGTGATTTATATACCCGAACAGACCTAATTTATTAATGATTAATCTATAATGCAGAGTCCCTGCTGGAATATGCGGCATATTAGCAAGACACCGGTTATTAGTGTGCATAAATACGCGTATTATGGTCTCAGGTGAATTCAAGTGCAAAGTATTCAAAACTTGAAGAACATCAAAAAGGCTCAGAAATAAAGGTTATTTAAATAATCGTTCTTTCAAATAAAATCTATCGATTTAAGTATGTTTGCCTTTCCACGGGTATTTGGGAATACTGGAATCTACTTTCTACCGGAATCGACGTATATATTGTAATATTGTATTAGTGGTATTTACTTAATGAATTTAATCAATAATGTTAATATGTCAAATTTGAGACATGTACGAAAAAGTTCAAGTAAATTCCTCGAATTGTAAGTAATTAAGGGCCAATTATAATTTGCGTCACGCTGGTTTAACACAAAGGTAGATAACACTTGTGTTTAGCACGTTTTGACCTTAGGACTCTCCCACAGTCTTGATTTATCCATCTTTAAGTTTAATACCCATTTAATTGACTCTGAACAATCGAGTACCTTTTGAAATTCCATCATTTTTATTCATTAACTCTCTCTCTTTATGAATCTAGACGCATATTATGAACAAGTGATCAGCTGTAACCTTCGGATTTGACTTCAAAAAATACTTAACAGAGCAACAGATAAGCTGTGTATTTGCGTATTTACTCAATTAAATTTACAAAATACGCAATTGAAACTATTTTAGATGCGTATCAAAAAGCAATTACAAAAGCAAAATACCCAATTAAAATATTTATGATGCGTGTCGAAACCAATTTTCATGAATATACATGCATATAGTCATTTTCGTCTGTCAGTCGTTCCTCATAGTCTCGGACAAACGTTGTAGCGATGCGGTTCAAAAACAACCAAATGTGTACAGTTTATACTTGATAAGTAAGAGCATGAATTCCCAATTGATATAAAAATCATAGACTAACAGGTTTCGGGAAACCCAATTATAATTAGCAAATACCCAATTCGAAATGAAATGATGGAGTAATAACCAATTCACTGAGAGAGCTTATCTGTTGCTCTGATACTAGGTTCTTCAAGACAATAATCTTTTGCCAAATGGTGTCTAGACAAGCGGCAGCAACACAACATCATTGTTTTTTAAATATTATTAAGCCCTACTGTCAAATTTGAGCGAACTGGAGATTAACGTCGCATCATTTGGCGACTTTCTAGCTTTAACAGTGGGGAAGATCCCAGAATTACACCTGGATAGAACAACCGACCTTCCGGAAGTTAGCTAGATAGCTTACTCATATGTGAAATGTTGTCCCGGGTGGGATTCGAACTCACTGCGGCGAGGGACTAGTGATTTCAAGTCAGAGAACACAGCCACTCGACCATAAGTATTTTATTGTTAACGATTTTAATGAATGGTTAGTATCGAATGAAACAAATAGTTCTTAATCTGAGACTAATGCCTCGATACCCTTTTTATAAACATACTAGATTTATGGTGCACTCTGAGAGCAATCTTGTGATTAGTCATTTTTTAGAATGAACTCAGAAACAACTTATCAGATGTCAGTGTTTGTTAAGACTGACATCCATACTCGCTCTCTGATTAATTACCCTCAGACAGTTTAATCCATACGTTTGTGCAGATCATTTCTAACACCTCCAGATGAAATATTACAAGCAATCCAAAGAGAGAACATTGATACAAACATAGCGATGATAGTTATGTGCCTTGATAATATTAATGTAATACCCAGAGATTAATGCTTGATGTGTGACTGCTACACGATAAGTTCTGAGAATAGATTCATTATTACTATATACTCGTCCATGGTTATGGGAGTAGATTCATTAATAGTATAAACCCATCCATGGTTACGGGAGAGATAAACAATGAGAATGGTTAACTAGTATCAATTTATATCGATTTATAATCAGCAGACGACAAAAAGAAATACTTTTACCCACCTATAGTTTTCATTCTAACCACTTCCGAAATAATACGTACAAAACACACCTAGCACAGATCGTAGCTGGTTCTTATACATAGCATACACAGCACTCGTGTCTTTTCATTACCAAACTAACCCTTTTTAAAACAAGAACCAAACGAATGGATGCTACTCTCAGGCACAAAGGACACATTATGTACACCCATAACTGAATACTAAGTTCATTTTTTATGGATTCAACAGAAATGAAAGATGCATTGAAGTTTGAAGTCAATCGGACTCATATAAAACTGAGCTAAACATGACAACTAGAATTTAATTTAACTCAGACTGTGGTCTTTATATATAGACTATAGCGGTCTATGTATAGACAAACCTCAAATAGCAAACACCACAAAAGAACCACCACCTTGTTACAATGACCATTTATTTTCGGACTGGCTTTCAAAAACTCCCCTATATTTCAACTTGATAATGAGAACACTTCATTATTATAACCTAGTTTTTGGGTCCTGAAGGTGATCTCAATATCGGGGTTTACGGTACATCAAATGTTCTTCGGTACTTCTATGTAGAAAGAAAATACAGAAAGATTAATCGAATACAAACTGCATTGTACTTGTTTGATTCGTATTTGAAACGAGCAGAATAAAAATGAACTTTCATATTTTATATATTGATTGTAAGTAGTAAGTTTCGCAAAGAAATGACGAATTTAATATCAATATTCTGTTTATACAAGCAATTTGAATTTAGACAGATATACACAGGTCAGGTTTGTATTATCAAAGCCATTCTTTTACCATATTTACACAGTTTTTATAAATGAGATGTGGAATATACGTATGTTTTTATATTGTTAATTATATTGGTAATGACAAATGTTTCGTGTTCTTCTTCCCTTCGCTGCTTTTGGTCTCAATCGTCTGTCTCTTGTGTTGAATGTTGATGTCATTGCTACACATGAACCAACATGGCGGCCTGTAGTGTCGTCTGCTTGACTTGTGTTCAATCTCTCCGTTTTTTTGATGTTGTGTGGTGAGTTGTTGGAGAATGAACTTCCACTAATAAAGTCTGCATTAAACACAGTCGGTTTTGTAATAGAGAACAAGTTGATAGGAACATTGTCCTCGCTGCTGGTACCAGCGCTATATCGGCTCCAGTTTTTGATGACTCCCCAATTGTAAGCAGACTTCCTTCTTGGTACCCCAGCATGTATAACGCATGGTCGTGGATCTTGAAGCTGATGATATATATTTTTAACTTCTTTGTCAATTTTAGGGATTCCTTTTGTTGGTAACCATCCTTTGAACAGAAGTCTTATATATCCATCTTTGAAGTAATATGTAGCTCTTTCATAATCGGGACCTGGTTCGTTCAGTTGTTCCATGTGTCTTGAATATTGGTATAAAAACATGTATTGACTCACGGAAAGAAGTTCGTCCTCTGGTTTAATCAATTGAAACTTTTCATAAAATTCTTTTGGTATTATAAAATGTAAGGTATCAGTTAATGTGTCACCTGTGCCTTCATGTGGTGGTACCACTATACTTCTATCAGGTAGACAACAGTTTCTGAATATATATCTAAAAATCGATGTCATTATTCATCGAATTAGAGCTATGTATGTAGTCAGTGATGTTTGTAAACTTTGTATCCAGGAAATGAATGACGTTGGTTACGTAACGTCAAATAACGTCACGCGAGATTGATTAAAACGAGGCAGAAAAAATATTTGTCGCCGTTAAAAACAGTTATTGGTACAGATTCTCTTCTTTCTTCAAAAAATAGAAATGTTTTATATCGCATTATACATGTATGTTTTCTATAACATTTCAATATATATTGATGTATGCAGCAGAAAAAATTCACAAACGGGTAAAAATGCCTGACTCATGATGTTAGTTCTTGATCTTTAGACCTTTTCGGTAATACTGTCCAGAGTCTGCGCACACTTGTGCGCAGAACACTAAAAATGATGAAAAGGGTGTGTACATACATTGGGGATGATATAAAAGAGGTGCGCTCGCCGCCCAAGAGGGTCGGCAGTTTGCAGACGATGCTAGCCATTTCCATTAAGTCTATCAAAACTATGTCGGCTGTTATTAGCGTTAAATCTCAATAATATTTTCCCCTGGACTTACGATCAATGATAGATATATTCCGTTTAATTTAAACTTAAAATCAGTGTTTTATTTAGTTGGTAACCTTGTTTTACGTTTTGTTTATTGGACAATTAAACATTTGTAATATGGACAAGTGGAGTTGTTTTGTATTATCACATACTTCGATTCCGTTCCCCATGCACTCCGAGCGTGTTTAAGGACGATTTCGGTATTTCGTAACGCGCAACATTTCTGCACATAAGGGAGACAATACAGCTCTTCACGGAAGAAACACTTGCATAGTTTTCGGACAACTAACGTATCCGCGAGCGCGCTAAATACGCAACCTATAATGTGTGCTCTATTTTTTAATAGTGACTAATTCATGTGAAACACTACATGTACAGTTCAAAATTGAATTACTTCATATGACTGTAATGGAGGTTCATCATTTATTGCAAATATTTGTTGATGATGTAGCTGATATTAGGACTCTGAGCTAGCATTACCTCAAAGACTCAAGTGTTCTTTTAAAGTGAAATATGTGGTACGAAATTGTTCTAAGATATATATCAAAACTAAAACGTTTTATTGGATGATAAACAGAAAACTACACTTTATTAACTTCATACACACATTAAAAATTTAACTGAAATTGGCAAATATTTGTTGACGATGCAACAGAATTTAGAAGGTGGAGGTAAAATTAGCTCAGTAACCCCATGTTTTTATCTCTGAAATGTGTTTATTAAACATTGTTCCACGATATATATATAAATTAGAAAGGAAAGTTTTATTGGAAAATAGGCAAAATCTTTATTAACTTGATATGCATATTTTTGATATTAATCATATTTGTCGACTATTTTTGACAATATAACTGAATTTCAGAGTTGAGACTGAAATTAGCTCGGTAACCTCATGTTTTTATTACTGAAATATGTTTATTAGACATTGTTCTAAGATATATATATCAAAATTAGAAAGTTTTGTTGGAAGAATATTGGAAAAGGGGGAATAAAAGATGAAAAATAATATTTTTTTTGTCGAAATTGCAACCCATTTTTTCATGCATGCAGTTGAAAATAAAGACATAGTATGACAGAATTAAATCATTTTTGGTATACATTGTGTTAAAATAACACAATATATGCCAAATGAATACTTACATGTAAAAACAGAATGTTTGAGCATGATTTTATCATGATATAGCAGTAATAGTATGTGTTTAGCGATAAGCTCTTTGTACACAGCAAATCTTAAAAAACAGCTGCACACCTACACAAAGTATGAGCCGTTATCTCGAAAACGAGTTCGGTGACCCCTGTTTTTCTTTCCATTTTTGGATTTGTTATACTTTTTTCTATAAGATATGAAAAAATGATCACTTTTCCTTGAATAAAACAAAATGCAGAAATCGTCCTTAATTGGTTGTATTGGGGTTTAACGCCGTTTTTCAACAATTTTTCAGTTATATACGGCGACTCGAGCATGTTTAATCTGTGGACAATAAACTAGGCATACATACAATCGGTAAAATCCCAACACCTCAATTGGGAAAACCAAACCACATACATGTATAAATATTGCGATAATAACGAGCTCATATATTTTAGTTAGTATTCTCACAATATAATTAACGAAATAAATCTTAGCAATGGGAGCACAATACATTCACAGTATACATTACTGTGGAGGTCTGTAATCATACACAGGAAGGGACGTAACAACAAAATGTAGGATATAATAATGTGAACTTTTTCCATAAACTATTTATTTCAGTTTCTTCTTGGTATTTTTGACTATCATTGACAATAATAAGTTTTTACTGTAGAATTAAGATCAATGCCACGTTCATCTTTTAGAACAATGAATATTTCTTCCAGGAAAAGTTGACTTCCTCCGAAAGTTCAAAATACCTCTTGGAGGTGACCAACTGACGTGAGTGCGACTACAGGAGGCTAAGAATCTAAGAACTTAATCAGTTACTCCTGAAGGAAGGTTTAAAGATATTTATCCCATTGTATGCGAAATGTTGCACAGTAAACAAGATTTTTATAGGTTTGTTTAGGTTACTTTCCATCACTGCAAAATCTGAATCCTACAATGCATGTAACATCAAAAGTAGAATTACTTAACACCCATTTCACTACTGAAAAACATATTACCATGGACAGCTTTAAAATATTTTTTGTTATCCAAATTTGATATTCAGCGTGAAAACATGTAATGAGCATGATTATCATTCAGATGATTGTCATTCTTTTTTCGAAATGCCATAAAGCCTTGTATAAAGCAGACAACTCCCCAGGAACAGTGAACTGCTTGAATACCATTCTACACAGAACATATGTAACTGGTAAAGGGATGCTTTCAACCCCACTATGATTTGTTAATGTCCGTTGGAGAAGGGTTGATAAAGGGACAGTTCATAGTTTTTGGTATGGATAATGAAATGAGCAGCCCCAAATACCCTCTTTTATAAGAAAATGAAAACAGATCAATTGATGAGAACAAAGATTTGATTATGAACTTATTTCAAGAATTTATGACCAAATGTGGTTATGGCTCGGATGACACCCCTGAGAATATTTATGTTACTGTTCTGCAATACAAAACAAGACACGTGGCTGTTATTACACAAGGACAAGTAGAGTGGAACAATACTTAGAATCAGTGCTAATTGAAGAGGATGAATTCTTCAACTACTCGTTGCAGTTGTGTCACAGGTATTTACATTTAGAAGAATGGTCAGACACTGCTAAGGAAAGTGACTTGAACTGACTACTAATCAACTGCAAATACAATATACCATTTTTTTTACTCTCATTCAAAACTGAGTAAATATTTGGTGGAAAATATTGATTTTGTTTTAAAATGTGAGCATTTACGTTCTCCATTACAAACAACCAGAGTTTTAGAAGGATCATTTGTCAGTATACATGAAGGAAAAGGAAAAAAATGTGGAGAGCAATTTGGTTCAGGAACATTCTGTATGCAACCAAAAGTCGGATTAAAACGCTGGGTGCAAACAAAAGTGAATGCACTATTTCTAGAGTTACAGGTTAAGCTGATACCTTTGCAGATATCTGCTCCAAATTTGATGACAGTGTTAATTTGAAACCAAAGAACACTAAGCATTGCAAACCTTCTCATGAACAACTTATTTCCAAAAACTTAAGAAAGTTAAGACCATTTTGTCGTACACCTGGCTGAAAATTAAAAGGATTTTCTAAGGTACTGCCTACTCCACTTCCTTCCAAAGATATGCCAAACTTTAAGTTACATGTCCAACAGATTATTTTGAGACTAGCAAGAGGACAATCAGTTGTTGTTGATGAGGATGATGAGGATTTCTATGATGCTGAGATTAACTTGCCTCAACTGTGAACATTGGTGACAAGAGGATATCAATAAAATACTCTGCTCACCAGAGTTCATTGCTTAAACATGTATACTTATGGATATTGTTAAAATATTACATATACTTGTGTAATATTGGAAATGATTATTTTGTACTTTTTTCTTATGATGAATTTTACTGCATGATAATAAGCATGCACTGCGAAAATTTTTTACATATGTTATACTAACAGCTAGAGATGGGAGAGATAATCTTACGGTAATGAAGGCATACTGTGAAAAAATGCTCAAAAACAGTTGCTAAGTCAGATGAAATATGTTATCTCAAGAGAAGCATACAGGTACATCAAAAATCAGATTCAAACATATTGGTAAGAAATAGTAGAAATGATCAAAATGCAATGAAGATCAATCAACTCGTTCTTAGTGGATCCTGAAGTTTTGCTACCACTTATATATCAACCAGGACACTTGGTCAGGATTAACCAGTGATAATTTTAGGTTGAAACTTGTTACATATGAACTATTGGTTATTATTTGACGTCCAACTTATTATACATAAACTATCAATTGTTAACTAAATATAACAAAATGTGAAATAAGATATAAAATAAGTGTCTAATTGTAAGCTTCTGCAAGCTGGTATATTCTACTATTGTTCCAACTAGTCTTCACTAAGCTGATAGCACAACTAGCTAACTACACATTAATACATGTGAAATTAAACCTCAATTCCTTACTTTAACTTACTAAATGCCATAATGGTGTTCAAACACATTATACATAAATCTCCGACAAAGATGATGAAAATATTTCATTCAAAGTTATCTTTTAGTTATTTATTTGAAGTTAACTTTCAATAAAAACTTTACAACCGTCATGGATGTATATACATTACATGCTTTAAGTAAAATGAAATGTTATTTTCAAATAATCAGAGACTAAAAATCTACAAAAAAAAATCAACAACTTCTATTTGAAATAGTACTTGCATCTGATAAATAAGATGGTGATAAATATCTTAATGGTCTCAAATAGTCCATGACAGACTTCCCTTAAGTTAAAGTGAGATGAATGGAGGTGTTGGAAGTCCCTGAAGCACCTTATACATAGTGTTTATACACTTATAGGCAAAAACATATACATCAATTACTAAAACAAGAGGGCCATGATGGCCCAGCATTGCTCACCAGAATAAACGTTAATTAATTTGTTACTAAAAAGGTAATAAAGGTACACATGCGGGCAAATAAATGGGAACAATAATAAACTCGATAAAGGACCATCAAAGGATACTACAAAGGAATATTTGTAATGACTGAAGGATGCCACAGACCAAATTTGGTGATGATCCAACCATTGGTTCATGAAAACAAGTCATTTTAACGTATTTCTATTTTTAGCTCTAGCGGCCCCTAATAGGGGCCAACCATTTGTATTTCACCTAATCTGATCGTACACTATCTAAAGATGCTAAAAAACAAGTTTGGTAATAATCCATCGATAGAATCATGAGAAAAAGTTGTTTTAAGGTATTTCTATTTCTAGTTTTTTTTTTATCAAACAATTACCAAGTTTTAGCTCTAGTGCCCCCTAAGAGGGGCCAACCAAATTTATTTGAGTAAACTTGAGAGGACCATCTAAGGATGCTACAAACTAAGTTTGGAGATGATCCATCCATTAGTTCATGAGAAGAAGACGTTTACAGGTATTTCTATTTTTAGCTCTATCAGCCCCTAATAGGGGCCAACCATTTTTATTCCAGCAAATCTCATAGTACACTATCCAAAGATGCTAAAAACCAAGTTTGGTAATAAGCCATTCATAGAATCATGAGAAAAAGTCGTCTTAAGGTATTTCAATTTTTAGCTCTAGCAGCCCCTAATAGGGGCCAACCATTTTTATTTCAGCAAATCTGATAGTACACTATCTAAAGATGCTAAAAACCAAGTTTGGTAATAATCCATCCATAGAATCATGAGAAGAAGTCGTTTTAAGGTATTTCTATTTTTAGTTTTAGTGGTCCCCAAGGATGCTACAGACCAAGTTTGGTGATGATCCATCCAATCCATTGGTTCATGAGAAAAAGATGATTAAAGGTTTTTCTATTTTTAGCTTTAGTGACCCCTAAAAAGGGCCAAATGGTATAATATGAGCAAATTGCAGTAAGAACGTCAAAAGGCTTCAACACAGCAAATTTGAAGTAAATAAGACTGGTAGTTTCGGAGAAGACCATTGTTGATGCCAGACGACGGAGCACCCACCTACCCATCCTAATAGCTCACCCTGAACCTTCGGTTCTGGTGAGCTAACAAGAGGGCCAAGATGGCCCTTTTTTGCTCACCTGAGTAAAGATTGCAACTTCTATGGTTTTCCTGTGATTTGACATGGTAACCTAGTTTTTACCCTGAGTTGTCCCATGTTCAAACCTGTTCATAATATCATTAATACAAACGTTCTGACAAAGTTTGAGGAAGATCCAATCAAAACTGCGACCTCTAGAAGGTTAACAAAGTTTTCCAGTGATTTGAGCTGGTAACCTAGTTTTTGATCCCAGATGACCTATGATCGAACTTCACCAAGATATCATTAAGACAATCACTTTGACAAGGTATGGTGAACCTCCAATGAAAACTGTGACCTATAGAGGGTTAACAAGGTTTTCCAAAGATTTGACCTGGTGACCTAGTTTTTGACACAAGATGACTCATATTCGACCCTGTCCAAGATATCATTAGGACAAGCATTTTGACTACGATTGGTGAACCTCCAATCAGAACTGTGACCCCTAGAGTGTTAACAAGGTTTTTCTATGATTTGACCTGGTGACCTAGTATTTGACCCCGATGACCCATGTTCGAACTTAACCAAGATATCATTAAGACAAGCATTTTGAAAAGGTTTGCTGGATTTCCAATCAAAACTGTAACCCCTAGAGGGTTCACAAGGTTTTTCTAGGATTTCACCTGGTGACCTGGTTTTTGACCCCAGATGACCCATGTTCGTACTTGCCCAAGATATCATTAAGACAATCATTTCGACAAGATTTGGTGAAGATCTAATCAAAACTGTGACCCCAAGAGTATCAAGTTTGTTTACCCTCGCCTCCGGGTTATTCCCATTTTGGCGAGCATTCACTAGTATAATATATAGCCTATTTTTATAAAAACAATTTTCAGAACAATCTAGTAGGGGTAGGCTATTTTAGTGAACGTTTGTATGTATGTCTATTTTATCAACTTATTTTGTTAAACCTACTATATTCCTCTGTTTTTATGTGTGTCTATATTTGACTTATTATATAATAACTATTATAATATACAATTTCAATTTTATTACTTTTTTACAGAAAAAGGGGGATCTATATTGTTGTATATTTTATTAATTTGTTGTGATAGCATCAACTAATTTTAGTAAAACTATTTTGTTTTACTGTTTTATTGATATAACTTATAATTAACTATTGTATTTTATTTCTTGATTGATAAAAAAGGGAAGGGGGATCTTTGTTATTCTTTAACTTTTCTAATTTAAATTCTAGGATTCGGATTCATAGCTATTTTTTCTAACATAGCTATTTTTTATTTCATTAAGAAATGACATGCTTTTTTGCTATTATTAACATTATTGGATACAGCCTACCATCCTGACATTCTGGATTTATTATAATTACAGAGATAAAAAGTTTTTGCCCATTTGGATACCATAGTAAATAAGTACTTTCCAATATGAGGTTTGCATTCTCCTTTACAACATGTATAAGAGGATGCAAACTCTTGAGTGATTCTGATGTAACGTGTGCTTCATCTAGAGATCAGAATCACTTGATTTTTTGCGGCCAGCTGCGTTTATATAAGTTTGATGAAGTCTTTGATACAATAGTTAAAAGATGAAAGGATAAAAAAATAATGTCTTCCGGGTGAGCAAAAAAAAATGACTAACTTTTTAGGGCCATAAAATTAACTAAGTAAAAGGTGTCAAAAAGTGATAACTGTTAAAACTATAGTACATGTTAAATTATAGTTGAAATATTTTCTACACAGAGGGATGAAACTGCATTTAAGATGGGAGTAATCCTCTTTATACCTTGTGATAATAAGACCAGTTTTTTTATCAGCGATGCTGGTGGATCGGGCAAAGGCAACTTATAACAAATGCGCCCCAGTTTTAATACAGATTTAAGGGAAAATTCTGCGTTGATAGTGCATGCCATGATTCCAAAGACTTTGGGCGTTATAGTCTGCACAGTACTTTGGTGGCATGCACTATTTGTAAAGTGATATATTATTGGTGTCTACTGGGTTTGAAGTTTTTAATGGGACAATTAAATGTTCTGATGGTCTGATAGTGACCTTTGTACTTTGATCAATCCGATCAGTTTTTGGGGATTTTAATAAAAAGGGCCTGTCATTGAATATTTGGATCCAGAGTGTGGCCTAGAAGCTCAATCTGGGCTCAGTCATGTTTCTTGTCTATGACTATTAATTGAGCTATCTGGTCACACCCAGACCCCCAATAACAACTGTTACTTAACTGGTAGGGTTTTAACTGGGTTTATTTGTTGTACTTTTCAGTACTATGAGATGGGTGGGCCAGAGTTCACTCCCTTTCCCAGTCCAGACATAAGTATGCCACATTGTTGGAAATAAGGTATTTATTTTCTTTTATTATTATTAGATGTAATTGAATTAGTTCATATATTTTGTACTTGTTTACAAAAGAAAAGAGAAAAACAGGGAAAGAAAGAAAAATTAGGCATTATTCCATAAAGGTCTACACCTTTATATACATTGAATAATGACACAGTAATTTAAGATTAAACATAGACATTAACTACTGTGAGGTATAATTTTACCTCTGCATTAAATATGTTTATTCTTACTTAAAAATAATATGTATTAGCAGTAAAAGATTTGTATCTATATATATCATTGCCATTGAGGCAATGTAAGAAAAAATTTAAATTTATTTTTAAGAGAGATGTTTTGCAGCCCAACTGATTGTGCAGTATATAATTGATTAGTAACATATATAAGATATTTAATGTAACAATAAGGTTAACATGAAATTAAATAAGAATTATTTATTTATAAATGTGTTTTTTCTCACTAATACATGTGATACCAATTTTTATAGATAATCTATGTAGTAATAAAGGTATCATGATGTTAAAAAAGGAATATTCCTTAAAATAGTTAATGTTTATATTAAAATAAATGAGATCATGTTTAAGATAATTCATGTGTCAATGAAAGTCAAATGAAATTTAAAAAGAATATTTTATTAAAGTATTTTTTAATGCAAGAATTACAACAGTTGGACTTCTTGTGCACACATGCCTGGACCTGGGGCCTTAGATTTTATTTGTCACCTGACAAGATTTTATGTGTTTTTCTAAGGCTTGGAAGACTGAGCATTTTACTACCCCGCTTGGATTGAGAACATTCTCAAGATTAAAAACCAAGCCTAATTTTACAAGGGCAGCTTTTAGCTCCAGTCTGGGAATACGTTGAACCCCATAGAGTAGCAGATAGTGACTGGTTGTGTTCAATACTCTACACTGGGCGCAAATAGGGTCCAGTCCCAGGATATGTTTTCCATGGGCTCCAGACAACAGATTTGCCCCCAGTCTCAGATGGGTGATGCATTTGTCTATCCTTTGATCTGTGGAATAGACATCAGTCAATCTGAGCCCAATGAGTATTGGACAGAATCACAGCCATCCTGTTTCACGCTGGAATAATAACTCCTCCAGCGCTTGATGGACTGTGACCTGACCAATGAACTTACCTCAGTGAGTGAGAGATTGACTTTACAGTGACAGTGATCCAGGCCAGATTTAGCAGCTCAGTCTGCCACTTCATTTCCTTCCACACCTATATGAGGTGAGCACCAAACTAGAGTAATATCCAGACTGGCTAGTTGGATGGAATAATTTAGGATGATAATTTGTCCTAAAAGGTCTGGTCTGGATTTAATGTGATAATTTTGAATTGATTGCAGCACCAAAAGTGAGTCCAAATAAATAACTGTCTTTGGTTTATGAAGGAAGACCCAGCTCATAGAATTAATTAGGGCTATCATTTCTGCTGAATAGATTGAAAGATTATCAGAGAGTCTATCAACAGAAGAAAAGCTTTTTGAAGGTATATAAAAAGCTGCTGCAACTTTGCCAGAATTTGGGCATTTAGAACCATCCATATAAATACTTAAATAGTTATTGTAAAATTGTTCAATATGCAAGTTAACATGAATTTTACTTAGGTGTGGAAGGTCTGTTTTTAAGTTTTTTGAGGAGAGTGATAAGTCCATATGAGGTGGGGATGGTAACCATGAATGTTCAATCACTGGCCTGAAATTTGCTACCTGTATGTCTTTGAGACCGAATCCCTCCACCAAGAGTTGAGTAAGGGCCCCAATTGGGGGAGGGGCATTTTTTTGTGATTGTTCTTTGTGAAGTGACCAGTCCCAAAGATGGAGTTCACGGGGTTATTTCCCCTTGATTGTGCTCTGGCCCAGTATTTGACAGTATGGGCCATGCGCCTGATTGCTAGGGGAAGTACACCGGCTTCTGCTTACAGTTTGTGTGTAGGTGTGGAGCTCAGGGCCCCCAGGGCTATCCTAAGGGCTTTATATTGAATTTGATCGAGTTTTTTAGTAAATATGGGGCAGCGCCAGCATAAATTTCTGCACTGTAATCAATTTTGGATCTAATGAGAGATTTGTATAGGAGCAGAAAGCTTTTCTATCTGCTCCAAAGTCAGTATTTTTGAGTGTTTTCATCATATTAAGGTTTGTGATACACTTCTTAATTAAGTGTTCTATATGTTGCCTAAAAGTCAAATTTCTATTTAAAATTATGCCTAAAAATTTTGTTGCTGTTTCAAAATTGATTTGTGTACCACCTAGGTTTATGTCTAATTTATGCTGCCGCTGGTTCCCAAACAAGATACCGACAGTTTTATCTTTTGATATTTTAAATCCCCAATCTTGTGCCAATCCCCAAATCATGTCTAACCCTATTTTTCAGATTTTTGCCTGTTATCCATGTGCCTGAATCATCTGCAAATTGACTAAGAGATATGTTGGATTTTGAAATGGATACAGGTAGATTATTGATAAATAAATTAAATAAAGCGGTGAAAGAATCAAGCCCTGTGGTGAACCTCTCGAGACATTTTCTTGATCTGAGGGTACCATTCACCCTTACTTGAATTTAGCGCCCTTCTAGGAAAGACCTGAGGTATTGGAAACAGGATCCCATTATACCATGTTCTTTTAGTTTAAAAAGTACACTGAAGTGCCAAGTTAAATCAAATGCTGCCTGAAGGTCTAAGAAAATGGCTAGCACTGTGTGGCCTCGGTTTTTGGCCGAAATGAAGTCATGTTGTAATCAAGCTAATTGGTCTAAAGTGCTCCTTCCCCTTTCTATAGCCAGATTGAGAGGGATTAAGGTAATTATTAAATTCAATATGATGGTCTAAATGGGCCTTTACCATCGCCTCTAGCAATTTCCCAGGGTGTGATGTAAGGCTTATTGGTCTGTAAGATTTTGGTTCTTCACTGTTTTTGTCAGGTGTTTTGATAGGTGTAATGCAAGCTTCTTTCCAATTTGTTGGATATTTACCTTCAGGCCACACCCTGTTATAAAAATTCAGCCAAATATTTAAAATATCATCTGACATATGTTTAAACATTGAGTATGTAATTTTGTCAAATCCAGGGGTGCAGTTGTGTCTGTCATGAATACATTTTTTAAGTTCTAGTAGTGAAAAAGGTTTGTTTAAAGGTGTATCTTTTAGCCCCGGCTCATTTACTTTATTGCAATCCTGTGACTCAAATTGTTTTTGATATGCCAAAGTTTAAGGAGGTAGATTTGAGTCACTCGATACTTCTTTGTAATGTTTTACTAAAAATTGAGCCTTTTCAAAGGGTGTTTTTGCAATTTCATTTTTATATTTTAATAACGGTCCAGAGTTAATAATTTTGCCTGTTAATTTTTATTTTGTCCCAAAACAGAATTGGCTTGAGGAAAAGTAATGGTATCACAAAATGTTTGCCAATTCTTTTGTTTTGCTTCTATAATTGTTTTTTATTTGCATGTTTTTCTGCGTCTCTTAATTTTTTTAACATTATCAGGACAAGGGTTTCTTTTTGCCCTATTTAAAGCTTTTCTTCTGCCCTGTACCGCTTCATGATAGTCATCACTCCACCACTGGACTTGAATTTTTAATTTCCTTTTGGGTACAGTAGCCGGTGTACTTTCCTTTACCATGTGTAGAATTGAATTTGTTAAATTTTGCAAGTGTTGATTTATATCATCAGAGTAGACCTGGTTTTCATGTATTGTATTACAAAGAATTTTGAATTTTTCCCAATCTATCTTATTTAAATTTAGGTTATTTTTTCTGAATTTTAATTTGTAGAGTTTTGACCATTGATCGAAATTAAGATTGGGGAATTTCCAACCCCAGGGTATCATCTTGAACTCCCCAAGCTGAAACTGAGGCAATTTTAGATGTGCCAAAGGTTAAATCTATGTTTGTTAATTTCCCCGTTAATTGATCAATTCTTGTTGGAGTGCCGTCATTGAATAGAATCAGATCATGTTTTTCAGCCCATTCCAAATATCCTTCCCATGACGGTCTATAAATAATGAGCCCCACTCAACATGAGCATTAAAATCCCCTGTTATTATACTGTTAATTGCCTCATTTTGAGTTGGAAAGCTTTTTATGATGTGATCTATAGATTCAAGATCACATCCTCTAGAATAAATATTTGCCAAAAGTAAAGATTGTTCAGATAAATGTATTTTCATTCATTGGTACTCTATTATAGAGTTACCATTTTGATCCCTGGGGTTGTCTACCCTGATGTATTCATAATTCAGTGAATTTTTTATGCAAATTGCCAAACCACCACATATATTTTTTTTCCAAAAAAGGTTTGTATTCCAAATTGTATCAAGAATTATTTTTTGATATCCTACTATTAAACTTAGCCTCATGGATACATAAAATATCTACATGTGGATTTTTATTTAAAAGAAGTTTTAATTCAGAAAGTTTTGGAGCAGTTAATGTTTGAGCATTAAAAAATATTATATTTAAGTTTCTACACATGGTTTTGCCTTGTTTTGGCTGTTTGAATTTGGGCCACTCTATACTGTTGCCTACTAGGAGACTGTGATGAGATTCTACTCAGCAGTCTCCTACCCATTTTCAATTTGCCACGAGTACCTGTTGCCTTTACCCAGACCCTTACCTTCATGCTAGGTGTCGATGGTCGAGAACATCCCTTTGGCACCCCCTGATTTATGGAATTTTGTGTGTTGAAAGTTAGTGTTTTGTTTATTTTTAGGTTCTTTGATATTTCTGATTCTGTATTTGTAAATAATTGTTTGTCTAGGGAGTTTTGTATAATATCTGTAAATTTTTCCTTGTGGGTCTTGATTTGTCTAATATTACTTTTTCTATTATTTTGGTGTTTGTTGTTTATTGTTATATATTTTTATGTTCTGATCTTCTAATTATTTTCGTGTCTGTTAATTTTTTGTCGTGTATTAATATGGGGGGGGGGGTGCTTTTCGTCGGTGTCTCTGGAATCATGACCTCTCCAGATATGGATAGTTTGTGGTATGATTTGAAAAAGCTGGCGTGGACAGAGACCACCGAATCCTCTTCAGTAACATTAAATTTACTATTATTGCTGACTTCAGAGGAGATCTCAGAGACCTGAGTCATTGAGTCTCCACCAGATTTCTCTGGAAAGGACTCAGGGGTCTCCCGAGGCATTGAAGTGCCCTGTAAGGTAGGGATTTCTGCATTCCAGTTGATATTAATCGGGGTAAAGTGAGTGCAGCCTTCATCCCAGACCCAGTTTCCCCCCCCCTCCTCCACACTACAAATAGCTGGGGGTGGGCCGGACTCAAGGCCTGGGGAGACGGCCAAACATTCACTTTTTTGGGGGGATATCGGGCTTGCAGTGACCTTCCCTGGCGGATGTTCATGTTCCTTTTCCACTTTTTTCTATAATTGGTACGGCCCTGGACCACGGGATGCCCTCTTTTTTCATAAGCATGGTTACACTTTGAGCTTTCATATATTGAGGACATCCCGGGTACCAGGCCGGATGGTTTCCACTGCAGTTTGGGCATAAAAATTTGGGTTGCTGCAGTGGTCGGGCTTATGGGTCTTGGAACACCTAGCACAGGTTTGGGGGATTTTACATGTATTGGCTCTGTGCCCGAACCTCTGGCATCTGAAACATCTCATGGGGGCATATATGTATGGTTCAGTTTTGAATACAATTTTTGTTTCCCTAATTTTAATGTACAAAGGTACAGCCCCCCTGAAAGATAATTTTACTGCCCCAGTTCCCTTCCCCATTTTTTTGAAAATTCTATCAATCTGTACTGGCCGGTTCGAAAATTAAATCGGGGCGGAGCTTGTTTAAATCAATGTCAGTGGGCACCCCATGGATGATCATGTCTGTGACTCGGTCTTGTTGGGGTAGTGTTGCTTCTACCCTACAGTCTCCATGCCACAGGTTTTGGTCATTTATTACCTTTGCCAGAGGTTCTACCCCCGGGAATTCCAACATCACTGATCCTGAGGACAGGGGGGGTCACCCGCTGGACTAATGCCATTTTGATACTAATGAGTTTCCCCAGTTTTATTACATTCATCTGGGACAGTAGGCTCTCTGGACCCCTGGACTTCAATATACAAATATATTTGTTTGGGACCTTCACATGATGTTGGTCCCTGGGGTTCAGAGTAGAGCCCACTAGCCTGCTTATGTTCAGCGGGTACCTGCTTGGGTTTAGAGTCCTTGGTTTATTCTGAAACTCCCTGCTAGCCATGGTAGAAATATATATTATATACAAATATTATATTTGAAAATTATAAGAAAAATACTCAGCAGGAAGGATAATGTATTAAATAAATGGTTTGGATTGTATTTAATATAGTTATTTCTTTTTTTTCAGGAAAAAAAGGAAAGACGGACAACGGATGCCGGAGCAGACTGACTGATAACTATAGCTAAAAAGGGGCATAACTGCGTGAAAATAGATCCAAATAAATTTTTTTACAATATGCGCAAGTAGACCTAAGAATAATAAAGTATTATTTCTTTCTTGGTAGTAGAATACAAATTGAATTGTGTAAAAATATTTTAATACTATAAATTTATAGAAAAAGGTCCTACAGTTTTGAACATTATTTTGAAGGGGTATATTAAATGTATGGCAGCTGCTGCTGTATGTCATTTTTAAAGGATAATGCTGCCAAAGACAGTGAAATAGCCAAAGGGGATCATTGTATGTTGCCAAAGCTGGATGGACCAGGCTCTAGGTCAGGAAAGTGTGGGTACGGAGATCAGGCAAGATGACAAAGTTTTCTCTGGTCTTGGATGCATTCCGTGCTCATCAGACTCTGGTTGTGAAGACAATGGTAACGGAAGATTGTAAGACAACACTTGCTATCATCCCGAGTGGAATGACTTCGGGTTTATAACTCTCAGATGTGTCCATCAATAAGCTGATGAAGGGCACCTCACAGAAATGAATGGAGTAGTATGTGAACAGCCAAACGTACATACACACACCTGGAGGCAAAATTCGTATACCTGTGCTAGATAAGATCTGCAAATGGATGGTTAACGCCTGGGATGAAATGAACACAGCCCTCAATAAAAGAAGCCTTCAAGAAATGTTGCACAGTAAAACTTCATTATCTCGAGGAGTCATTGAAACAGACTAAATGCTTGACATAAGTCAGGTACTTGTGGTTGCTTGTTGATTGAAAAAGTTTTGTGTCATATGCCTGAACAAGCGTATTTAAATAATATTACTAAATGTTCACATAAAATGAAGTCAGAAGTATACATGTTTGTTGATAGTTTAAATAAATTGTATTCTTGAATATATTCATGTTTTAAATAGTACAATTTCACATCCGAAAATTGTATTACTTCCATGCAGAGACAGCTACCAGTAGTCTACTATACTAGTAGTATACTTCATTAATGGCTAATTGCATTCACATAAGACAATAATCTCAAAAACGGTTTGCAAATACACAATTAATTAGCAAAAATGCTTATGTTTCTATTTCTTGTAAGTAAATTTACATAATAAGTTGTAAACATAAGTCTTTCATAACAGAAAAATGACCACAAACTTGCATGACACTTCTTAAGAAAATCAAGGCAATGAACACATAAAATTTTATACAACTAAGAACCAAAAATTATCCTCGAGATAAGTTGGGCATTCGTGATAATGATGCTCACAATAATGAAGTTTTACTGTATGGTACTGCAGATGACATTATGTATGAGGAATTCTTGTAGAAGCAGGGGTAAAATGTTCCACACCATAACGATGATGATGATGATGATGATTATGATGATGATCCTGATGAAGACCGTATTACCAATAGAGCTGAGTATCACTCCTTAAGAGTGTATCATGATATATCACAATATTACAAGCCATATCATGATATGTATCGCGATATACTGTGAATTTTGTTTTAAATTTCTATTTTGCTTATATCACTGTGTAATTAGATACTAAGAGTATTATTTTGTGTTCATGTTTTTTACAACTCCACACTAATCTTTGATTTTCAAAATATGTATGGTACTCAATCTCTCAACAGTACGGTTTATTGGTGACAGCGTAGTCAGGACAGATGGGATAAAAACACAGATTTCTAACCAAGGAGGAAATTTAGGCAGAATAGAAAGGAAGAAAAGAAGAAAATAGATTCCGTTAGAAGAAGGCAACAGTTGCATACTACATTCCAGGAACTGTACTTTCCACATTTTGAGGAACTAGATTACATTGATTGTATGTAAACTGTCATATACATGCATACACATACTATTTGGTATCTGACAATGGTAGACAAAATGACTATTACAATTCTTAGAAATAACAGTTATGGACAATTACACATGACATACATTACCCAAAGATACACACACATGTCATTATTTAGGAAAATCAACATATCTAACATCAACTTACATAATTCGGAATAATTTATGTTAAATAAGTACATGTTAGGTACTGACATTGTTGTTGAACACACAAACCTTATGATACAATACACCCTTTATTCAGATTCAAAATGGAAGGAAATCACTTATAGTTTGTTCTACATTATACACAAATTTATCCTGACTATGACAGAAGGATTTAAGTGTCAGAACTCAATCTGTTTGAATCACACAGTATACAAACAAGCATCATGGATAAGTACTACAAAGAAGTGCTATCTCCATCTCAGGCATCAATTAATTGTCTTTTAGAAATTCAATTTAGTTAATCCATTTAAAAATAAAAACATATGATTAATATAGACTGATAAATAGGATATTATTACCAATGTCTACAGGTTTAAGCTTCTAAGCTCACCCATTGTGCAATTCAATACCTTTTGATACACTTTCAGAAACAAAATCCAGAAAGCTGAACACTCAGTTAAATAAGTTAAAACTTGTGTACACCTGACCAATGATAAGTACTGTCAAATGCCAAGATGTGCCCACGTCCTACAAAAAAACAAACGTGGCTAAATATACACATCTCAAATCTTTATTTCTCCTCATCAATGACTTTCTCCCAATACACTGATGATCATAATATTCATTTCTAGCACATCATAGCTTAAATATTTTATTCCAAAATTTGGGCTCTGAACACTGCCAGTACCCAAATACTTGAATCATTTAAGCCTAGTGCTTTGTTGATATAATATATTGTCATCGAAATACATCAGATGACCATCACAGGTAATTCGTAATAGAACAAGTACTTCTGGTTTGGTGTTAAAATTGGCATTTTAATAAGACATTAATTATATTTCTGTCTTGTGAAATATTATCAGGAGCTATTCTGCATTTTTTGCCAAGTTTTTGTAACTTGGTTTTGTTTTGTTCAATATTAGTCACATGGTTTAGTAGTTCCTTTCAGACATTGGTAACAAAGGTGTCTGGCTGATTTTTTTGGTACTATACATATGTAATGAGAAGGTAAGTAGCACTTCCTTTTGCATGTACTACACAAGAGCTATATTATTATACTGTGTCCAATCATTTAAAGTAAGTTCTTTTATAATGACACTGTCCCACCATTGCAAATTCTAATTATGTTGAGTTTTGTTTCAGTTTTTGTTTTACTAGATGAATGTCTATAATAAGAAGTTAATCACTGAGTTGACTTCCCATACACAACTATGTAAATTGTTTATGTTATGGCCAAACATTTCAATAAATTTGCTGGTCTCCCATAGGGTCATATATCTAAGAAGTAAAATAGAAAAAAGATGTCAGCGATTTTTTTCCATGTTTGTTTGGGTCCAGCAAATGGACCCTTCCCAATCAAAAATAAAGACATTTTTTCCAAATTCCCAACCTAAAAATTACCAATTATGACATAACACTGCACTTGTTTTCCAAATTGGACTAAACCGGGACCCTTTCCACAAATTGCAAAAAATCACTGGATGTACAAACAAGAAACTAGTTAATTTCTTAAAAGTGACAGAAATGACTGTTTAACCTCTATGCCCAAATCCATGCTTCCCTGTATTTCAAAGTTTCATTTCCAAATACCCAAATGTGTGTGCCTCCTGGGTACAAAACAGATAATTAAACTTTTTAACACAAAATACAGCTGAGTTTGAGGTCATAAAACTTGAGATGTTTCAAAGTTAATTATGACCATACAATAATGACATTATTGATACATAACTGTGACAGCATAATTATTGACCTGAATATGTAATTAAGCATAAATCAGCTCTATCTGTTCAACCATAGTACTTAGAACTGAGATTTGAGCTCAGAGACTGTTCTCAAGTTAAAACTCTTGGGGCCTGCATGATAAATGTACCATTGTCAGCATAAACTTACTCATGAGAGACTGCATGTATTTTGAGTAAATCTGTTATCCAAAAATTCCTACGACCAACTTGCCAACCATGTGACATTCAAGAAACAATTCTGATTGATCGTAAACAATGCTTTCAATTGATTGCTGAAGTTGTTGCAAACTTCGCAATAAAATAGCATATTATGCTATTGTTAGGTTTGTTTTATATGTATGTTGGCTTATATATATTGAATTAACTCATAATTGTTATTATTTGTCTAAAGAGTCACACATCTAAGATTTGGCTCCTCATTAGTTTATTAAAGTATAGCTCCTGATATGCTATTATTACATCCTTTGTTAGCATATTTATAAAGAATTATGAGAGAGAGAGAGAGAGAGAGAGAGAGAGAAGGGAGTTAGTTTTAGTTTCACCCTTACGTTGAAAGAATTCACTTGGAATATGTGTTACAAAAATAAAGAAATTATTAAAATTGAATTTGTTGTGATTCATTAAATTATCCAGTGTTGTAAAACAAAGTTTTCACCACAGAAGTGGTTTCCATTAATTTTGCTCAAATTCTATTTGAGCACAAGTCTATAGTCTGGAATGGTAAATAAAAGCAGAACATTGCATAATGTTTAAAACTGAAAATGAATGCTAAACAGGAAAAGGCAGTTGATCAAGCATAAACAGGCCATAATCTGTTCATTTTAGGCCAAATTAGCACAGGAAAATCATTTTCAGGATGAGACCTGATATTTCCAGGTCTCGCTTTTGCTTTGTAAAAGTACTGCAGAGTTGGATATTGCTTATTGTGTATATAACTGGCAAGTTGATCTGCTTTTATAACAATTGTCATTCACATAAGATTTGTGAGGGTTTTGAGTACAGAACTTTCATCCTGACAGCTACAGAGGTGCCTACTTCTAATGCTACCAACTCATGCTGCTGGGAAAACTTATTCTTACAAGCACAGCTTCTGTATGAGTTTTTTTCAGCCTCATGAAGTCATTGCTAGCAATGAAGAGAAATAGATTTGGACTGAATACTTTGAATGTGTTGATGAGAATTAACAATCAAGGACTTAAACATTAACTGATGTTCAGAAAGAGAAAATAATTTACATATTCAAATCCACAAAAACTCTAGAAATAAAGTTATAAAGTTGGTCGTTGTTGTAATATTGTTTTTCTCGTATTAAAACACAATTCCTCACTTAATTCCTTTCATGAATCTTAACATTTTAAGCAAAAAACAAATTTCCCAGTTATGTTGTGAATGTTTTTTCCCAAAAATGCTGTTTTTGCAACTCTGAAATTCCCAATTTGAGGGGTACAGGACCTGATCCCAAAGGGGTGAAAATAATGCTTTTGACTGATACATCCAATTCATTCTATGTTATTTGTATTTTCAATACAGTCTTCATCATAATCATCATCATCAGTGTTCTCTGGAGGAACAGCAATTCCCTGTTTCAGCGTGAATTCCTCACAGCACCTCATTTTCAGTGCAATCAAAGCTGTTAGATACTGTGATATCACTTATTTTCCTTGGGAATATAATTCTGTGGATTTCGTGGATTGGCCGATAGTTAATAAACGAAAAGACAAAATGTTCTTATTCAAAAAAATTAAAATCCACACATTTACAAGGCCTTCTTCTATGCATACCACAGGTCCAACTATCGGACCAATTCCCAAAGCCAAATATAGATTATTTTTCCCAATCCCATAAAAAAATCCCAAAATACCACTTTGGTTATTTGTCAAAACCTCAACGATTCCGTGTCTGACAATGCTAACGGCCTCTGTAAATGACTATCCCTGTAGGCCGCAAAATACACTTTCCGCTGGAACAATTTACCAGCACACCATTTCCGTTTCGGTATTTGTTTTTTCTCGGATATTGTCGTTATTGTTGTAAAAACATTGGGCAACAATAAATATTGTGCTCACAAAATAAGTAGACACAAACATGTTATTCAAAGTTCTAATGGTCTAATTCCCCAAGCACTTCAATGTCAGGGTCCAAAAAGTATTGAAAGCCCCTTCTTCTGTTGACATTTCTGCCAAATATCAGAGAATTTCATTTCCCCCCCTCCCTGCCAAAATACCAGACAGGTGTCTACTTGACCCACTGAAATTAAATATGAGAGGTCATACCCCTATTAGGGTATGGGAAAGCCCATGAACACTCACTGTTTTTTCTTGAAAACTATTTGTTTATCACCTGTTTTGAATGATAAAAAAATTTAATGAAGAATCCCCAAAATGGCTTTTCAACCAGTAATTTTTTCACAAATTATTCGATTTTACTACTCGATCTCTTAAAATTTGGCCAGAGTCTTTTTCCCAAAATGGCTATAAAAAGGCCATTTTACGTCCCCATGATATGGCCATTTTAGTAAAAACCACAAAAAAAAAAACAACGAAAATAAATGATACCACAGTATACAAAGTTTCTTGAAGGCTATAACAAGCATTTAGCAGATCTTGTCTAGCTCGAGATTTCAACTTTTGCCACCGGACGTGCAAGTATGTAGGGCATACACATATAACTTATTCCATTTCCGTTGAAGGATACCCTTCATTGTCTTGTAGATGAACACATCTTGGGGTTGTAAAACCGAGGTCATTCCACCTGGGATGATAGCATTGTCATCTTACAATCCCCCGTTAACATCATCTTCACAACCGAGTCTGTTGAGCCAAGAACACATACAAGACCAGCGAAAGCTTTGTCATCCTGCGTGGTCTCCTCACCCACACTTTCTTGCCCCAGCCAAATGCACGAGCCTGGTCTATCCCGCCTTTCTGTGGGCCACATACAATGATACCCTTTGGCCATTCCGCTGTCTTGAGCAGCTTTATCCTTTCGAAAATGACATATTGTCACCTGAGCACAACAAAGTTATATCTGGCATTTTTTTTCAAACTGATTTTTTTTTTAGAAAAAATTTAGGATACAAAAAATACTATGATATAACAATGTCGAATTTATGCAATTAATACGAACCTGTCAAAATAAAGTTTGTCCAAAAGTTGTACTGGTATCTCCAATGTTTAGATTGTTTGGTGCAACAGGGTTGTATCACAAGATTTTAAATATGTTCGTAGGTGTTATATTTTTCAACAAATAAATAAATGCATTTCAAATATTTCTGTACATGAAATAAACAATAAAAAGATGAATTATAATTTGAGTGTATTGTATAGATATATAAGAATATTTAAACATAAAAAAGGATTCCTAGATTGCAACATAAAAATCAATTCAAAAAATCGAAAGAAAGTTTATCAATAAACGAAACTATCAGAAAGTAATCTCAAGCAAAAATGGTAAAAAATTTAAAGAGATATTTTTTTCCTAATAAGCTGAATCTTCAAATTATTTTTTTTTGTATTTATACAATTATCATGTTGGTATTTCACTTAGATGAAGAAGGTAAAACCTTGTTGCACCAAATAAATGGAATGTAGGTACAACCATGCTGTGCTAAGGTGATGATGTCAGTAATTGGGTGTTCGCAAAATATGCAAAAGGTATGGCATGGTCTTTAATTGCTTTTCAAAAAAATATAATTTGAATTGAAATTTGGTTTTTATTTATTGTTTGTTATTTTTTAATACCTTCACTGGAAGAAGAACAACAACTTACCTGATATTGTCCGCATGTTCTTAACTTCCAGTTGCAGCTGTCAAGAGGAAACTGAACCCTGGGCTTGTTTTCATTTGTGTGTAGGCAAGATTATTCATAGTATGCTTCTGTTGATCTAAAAACAAAAACATTGTCTTTAAACTTTGTGTTAATAACAATAAAGCTAGTATTGTCAGATTTGAGATTTACATTTTTTTTTGCTTTTCAGTGTTTTCCATTCATTCAGTTATTCAGTCAGTGATTTTTTTTGCAATTTTGGGAAAGGGCCTGTTGGTCCAGTCGAACTGTGAAAAATGCATGGTGAGATGCCAAAATTGGGAATTTTTTGGTCAGAATTTGGGAAAAATGTCTCTATTTTCCATTGGGAAGGGTTCATTTACAAGACCCAAACATAGAAGTCTGTCTTTGCTGTCAATGTTTTTCAGTTTTTACAAAAATTTGCTTATTTAATTTTAACATTTCAAGTCCCCATACGAATAAAATGATTCTGCTACACACAATTATCACATGTGAAAGTAGCATTTGTTGAATCTATATTGTAATATCACATTGTATATAGACTTGTATTAAATGCAAAAAGCTGATGTGCAATCCTTTTAGTCAGATACAATAGCCTAAATTATGCGTGGACAACAGCAGCAGCAAGAACAGAATTAAGTGAGAGTGACTAATATGAACTGAGACCACTATACATAATGTTCTCACTTGTAAATAATAGTGACTAATAATGATTCGTTTCAAACTTGTTTTCTTCATTTGTAGAAAACAAGGGGTGTAGCATATCGCAACATACACAAGTCAGAGAAACTGGTCTGTAATTTGTAGCATTGTATTTTAATAAACAACACATATCTGGTAGATAAAACACATCTCGCTGACAATTAATTGTAAAAAACATGGGTGGAAATGTAGCTCAGAAATAGTTGTTCAAACTCATGGCTCGAGGCAACCGGAAGTGGGTGAAAATTTTGTAAGGTAGTAAAGATTATTGATTTCTGTCGTAAATTTGAATGAAAGATATACTTGATTCACAAGCAACGTGAAGAGAAACAAAATTTTGATGTATTCATGTAATTTGCTACAGAACTTCCATGCAATATTATGAAAAACATGAGTTTATAATCATCGTATCTAAAGACGCCACTTGATCATCGCGCATGCGCACCATTTTTTAAGCGAATACCTAGATTAGTAGATATATCACCACTTCAAGCTGATTGAAAGAACAATAACAACAACTAACCTAAAATTGTCCGTCAGTGTGTTGTTTTAAATGCAATCCTCTATCTCCGGATACTGCCATCCCTCTCTCGAGTGTTACAACTTACAGTCTTCAGTAGCCCTGAGCTGGGACCAATATACCATGAGTAAGTCGCATAACAAAGTCTTTAAAAGAGAATTTCCTATACTCAATAATATATTCAGTTTCATCACCACACTAAATGAAAGAATTCGTCTGTTAACACAAGTCCATAAAACACATCTGGTATCTCTTTGTTATTTATGAACAGAATCTGCTCCATGTCGGGCAATCCGCTTGGCCCTCAGTTAAACACTCTGTATTCAAATTCTGGCGTCATTGGAATACAAAATAGTACACATAACCCTTGGCACACGTACAAAGATGAATTCCAGAGCTAGTTTCTACCCATCATCCAAATTTACGAGCATTCAAACACATTTTGGATTTCTACACACGGCAAGAGCGGGTCAAACCTCGAAGTTCACGCTTTTCTCTGGCACAATTGAACGGGTAAACTGATCCCCGTTCCACGTTGCAGTGTACCAAACAGACAGACAGAGTCAACGGGAACCAGTGTAATCAGGTGATTATCGCAAAGCGAGGCGTGAGCGAGAATCATTGGGTTAACTGGTCCCCGTTCCAGGTTGCAGTGCACAAACCAGAGTTAACGGGAACCAGTGTACCTGGTTGTTTTCAATCCCTAGTTACTTCGTTCCGTAATTATTTCTTTAAAAGTTGCTCTGTGTCTTCCTGATCAATAATTATATTTTTTGATATCGGTATGTTCACACACTGCAATGGGCCCTTTTTTGCAGAAAGGGCTTAACATAATCGGAAACGTGTTCAGAAAGGAAATTTGTCACAGTGTATTCGTTTAAAAAAATAATGCTCTACTATGCCCTTTTAAAACATATTCAGCAAGGAACTTAAGGCATACCTAGTACTGATATTTTAAGCCTTATGAAGCTTATATTTGAATATTTCATAGGATGGTGCAGCTGTTTTCTGATAGTGTGAACAAAAAGTTGTAGTGCTATATTGGCAGAGAACAAACCTAGTTCTATGTTTAACAACAACTGTTTGATTTAAGAACACATGTAATTGTCTTGAGATATTGTTTGTTTGTTTTATGTAAATGTTTATGATCACTTATCATTATCAGTTGTCATGTGACATGTGATATGTCATTTATTCGTGTAAAGTTTGAGATATTTCACAATTACTAGTTATTCAGATGTTCGTTTGAAGTTATGAGATATTGTACATGTGTGATATTCCGACACTCATGTAAATTTGTTACACAATATTGTACGAGTACGAGGGGATAACAAAGTGAGAGAACTAAAAAAGAAAGCTATTCAAATGAGATAATAACGTGTGGACCAATAGTGATGCAAAGGTTTTCTGCTCAGTGTTTGTGCTCTTTGTTTACTGTCTTCAAACAAAAAATCACGAAACACAAAATCTCTTACTGCTGTTCTACAATTATATGAATATATAGGACATTATCAACTAAGAGGAACTTCTTAGTTGAGATACTATGTAGACCCTTATTAAAAGTATTTGCTATGATAATGGACTGGTTGACTTAAGTTTCTTTTGAACATTTAAGATTATGCTAATGTTTGTCTATTGTTCAATGTTGTTAGTAAAACTGAAAGTTATCATAAGAGGACTTTATACACTGTGTTTTGACCAGCATGGTACCCGAAATCGATACAAATGTAGTAGGAATTGTAGACTAGAGTCTCAGAGTTCACAAATATAAAACATAAGATAAATTCTTAATTCATATCATTTATTTGCTGAAGCATAAAATAAATAATTATTAACGAAATATATGAACCCAATGCACATGCACAAATAAATATGTGGACTGGAAACAGAAACTTTAATACACAATATTTATACAACAAAAATAATTACAACAGAATACTGCAGTAGATTACTCAACATTTCAAATCGTGAACAAATGCCAGGTATGATGAGTACTATAGTTTGTTTAAAAAAGGTAAAAAATAATAAACAAATCACACAAACATTTCTCAAACATCAAACTGATATATCTACCACCTGTACACTACAGTTAGCCATGTATTTGTTATCAAAAACCAACTCTATCTAGGAGTAATAACAAAATGAAATTCATTTTATGACATACTATTTTTTGAATGCATCCATTATTGAAGCAAACTAAAAAAACAAACAAACAAAACATATTTATACAGAATTGCTCAGTATTAATGCATAACTCTTGAAACAGCATTCATCTGTACAAAGCAGACAAAACATTTTTGTGACTCTGAACCAAAGACAAGAATGGAAGTTCAAACTCTGGCTTATCAGCACAGCACTCTACAGTACAAGCTTACTAGTACATAAAATTTATAAATAATTATAAATTAATAATTCACTTGCTGCATGTTCTACACTAATGATCATAAACAACATACACACGATTTGTGCTTATGATCTATTTATACAATACCACAAAACATCAAGATATTGATATCATATAGTCTGGTATCTGTAAAACAATACAACAAAATATCATATCAATAATACATACAATTATTATTGTCATAGCATTACTAGAATGGATATTAATTGATTTTCAATTACTTCCCTTTATTCTAACTAAAACTGAAAAAAAACTATTTCATGGAAAAGTTTGCAAAAATTGATAACATTACAAAAATCAGACAAAAGGAGGCAAAATTACATACAAATAAATACTACAATTTGAAAACAAATTTCCAGATGTTTCATATTATATCTATGATATTTTAAATGAGTAAAAACAAAAAGATACCTCCCACCCCCTTTAATTATTCCAGCAATTTGAATTAAAAAGTAAATAAAACATTGATAAATAATTAAAATAAATAAATTCATTTCCCAATAAATGTGAACTAAAATGTAAATGAACAAATTTCAGTTACACAAGTATGTATCATACAGAAAACACACAAGTCATACACATAAATACATGCATACCAAACAACAAAGTTTCATTCATAAAAAAAATCGCATTTCTCTGCTATTATGAGTATTAATGCAAATTAGTAATTTTATTAAATATAACACAGACTTTGAAGGCATTACTTGTATCAATTAAAATAAACTTGACACAATTTATTTGATTTTGACTGTTCAGTTGTATACATTCATTTAACAAAAGTATTAACAGTATATGTTTTTATTAATAAAAAATAGAATATACTGAACAAATTTTGTCTAGTTATTTTTTATCAGACCATTTTTACCAATTTGATATACATGTACAAAAACTCTACACATTTGGTTAATTTCAGATGTTTTTTAAGCTTTCCTTCTCTGGAACTTGGTCCACAACAGACACAGGATACCAGAGAAGTTTTATTACATGGACTGTCATTAAAATGATCAGCATTTAAAAATTCATTTCTCATAATTGAACATTTTGTCTGAAAATGTAGAAGATACTATTAGGTAGAAATCCAGGGTTTTCTTGCCCCAACAAGGCTTTATAGATCACAGTACCTGAACAAATTCATAAGTGACATCCTGTCCAGCTTTTTTTATCTTAATCTGTGAATTCGGCAGGATCCACTGTTAGAGCAATTCTGATATTAAATCCTGAAATGGGTCAAAATAAGGATCTATGAATTTGCACCAACAAATAGTGAGTTGTACGAACAAGGACTGCAAAATACTTATTTAAATTGCTATAATTGTACAAAAATATTCAAACCAATTGCATCCACCTATGTAAGGACATAGAGTTCTTAAATTCACCAAGTGATAGGTAGTTCTATTCATAGTAAGTAGATGGATTCAAGAAGACCCAGGCTAACAAGACACCATTTTAGATTGACTATATATTTACTATACATTGTTGACCTATAAATGTTTTAGTATTGGTTTCCATGGTACATAAAATTGGTTAAATAGCAATACTTGCGGATACTAACTGACTGATATTTCATTTAGGTACCACATCGTACTGAATTCCACATTGAGACACAGTCATATTTACTGTTGTAACATCCCCCAGTTTGTAACTACCAGAATTCTCCAATCTACAAACAGATTACACAATAAATACTTAATTCATAATTCCCAAAAATCTTGATTGTTATTACCACCAATAAGATAATTAGGAGAGCTTTTCAAAGCTAAACTGACCTAAATTAAATTCCCAATCCCTCAGCTGAATTTCATTTAAGAAATCAAAATCTTCTACACGCAAAGAATCTAAAAAAGTACGGCAAATGTTTCAAGTGATACTGTCTTAATAAGAGATCTCATTACATTCACAATCAATGACAGAAACTGCAATGACAAAACCCGAATACATCCTCCTACTTTCTGATAAAATGCATTCAATAAAATGTAACTTATAGTAGCTGTTATTTCTAGTAAGATACATTCTTATGTAGCAATGCAGCAAGTTTGGTTAGATAAATCATTACATTGATCAGGGTCTTTCAAATGAATGACCCTGCATTGATTGAGGACCTTACATATAAATGTTCTGAATAGTTGATCTGCTTAGTTGCTTATAAATAAGGGAGCAAACTCCTGTATGACAGGCGGCCTAAAATTTCCTGGATGCTAATTAGTCGTTTAGTCAATTCCGGGCAGAATTCTGCCAGATGAATCTTGTGAGACTTGCATTCAGAACATCTCACAATTTTTCGGTTAGTACATCACCGGATATGTTTATAAGATGCCACATTTTTGGGCTGTCTGTCAAAAATAAATCAAAAAATGGAATAAAAATTATGTTGACTCCTAGAAAATCTGTAACTAGGATTAGTGCTGTATTCAATACAACATCAAAGAAAATAGATTGGCGATCTATTAATTCAGAATCAGGCCATCAAAAAAATTATCTCACTTACATAGATTTTATGGTGATATTGATATTATTGAAGGATTCATATGTTGCGTTTGTGAAAGGAACATCGTAATGAGTAATTAGTTGATATATTATAAAATAAAAGCATATAAGCATATCACTGCTAAGATAGCAACTTTCTGACTTGAAAATCATGCCTTCCTCATACGTGGAAAATTTCACATTTGATCAAATCTATTGTCAGTGCACTGGACATTAGATAATTACCTTGTGTTACATAGAACAATACACAACAATCCAATACTATTACAACAGGCCTCTGGATATCACGCAACAACTTGCACCACAGATGTCATTGTTTCAGCGAATGCTTCTCCACCCTGGTACCTCATACCCCCACATGCCAGCTCATCAACCCTGTATATAAACAAATGATTTATTTACTACATTGTACAATATACTAATATGTTGTCTTAGGGAAATGTAGCCAGTCCTCTGACACTAAGAGACACATTTTTCCAACTTTACTC
Organism: Lutraria rhynchaena; assembly: GCA_008271625.1. Lineage (NCBI taxonomy): Eukaryota > Metazoa > Mollusca > Bivalvia > Venerida > Mactridae > Lutraria > Lutraria rhynchaena. Next base: position 1,104,357 of record VIBL01000092.1, read on the forward strand.
CAGTTTTCAGTAATATTTCAGTTATTTACAATTTATCTTCAACTGCTAGATCATTACGAAAAGATGACAATTACTTACGGAGAACAAGGTTAGTACTGGTGTAACAGGGTCATTATTTGTAAATATGTGGTAAGGGAGATTATCGTTTACTTATTCTGCATACAAGATGCATTTTATACAGTTCGAAATGATGAAACTAACATTGTTGACAAATAGCATGTATCGTGGGCACTCTATATATTCATTTATTTTGATGTTTCGGTTGAATAAAGCTTCAAAATGGTCAAAATCTATGACGAAAATTAAGGGGACAAAGGTCACAGCTTTCATAGACAATAATTCGACTAAATGCCTTAACTAATGAGCTTATTTGATGAGACTAACCTGTAAATAACAAGCATGCTATTTGTTTCACATGCTTATCACAGAAACGTCATAATTTATGAATGTTAATCAATGCTAAACAATGCAAAATATGATTGTGTATTTTTCAAATGAATCTGTACAAGCTGCGTATGGCCTGTATTTATCTTATATACAAGAATTCATTGAAAAACAATTGAAATTTCAGAATTAATGTTCTTCAACAATCCTTTATGCATCGCATGATTTATTTTTAGATGCTTTTGTTAGAAAAAAACGTGCTACAATATAAATATTTAAGGTCAATTTTGATGGTATATGGGTCGCAGGGTTAGTTTACATATTCCACGGACAATATTTTGTTGAAAACACACTAACACACTACACTATGATATTTCAAAATTAATATCAGTGCACTTCTATGTGTTGTTAAGAATTATTATCAACAAAATAGAATAAAACGAGATTATGATACAAAATGGCAAATAACGTCAAACTACACCTTGTATGATTAAACAGAGATCAGAGCAGGCAATCAATCTGACATAACACATACATGGGTATATACTCTTTATTTCCACTTTTTACTGATTTACATCAGCATATAATAATCATACATAATTTACAATTAAAATTAAAATAATACAATGTTTATTTACATGAAGAGGATATGTACAATAATTAATATATGTCAGATAGATTATGTACAGATATATAGTTTTTCTGAAGATTGGTTGTTATAAATTTATATTGTATTCGTCATAATTTGCTGATATTGAATGAAATAAAGAACGTTAATTTGAGTAATACTGAATTCATGAACACTATAAACATAATATGCATGTAGGTCATATATGACAGACAAAATACTTAGGCTCGGACACCTTGTTCCACTAATAAGACCACCCCGCTATTAAGACCACTTTTGTTAAGAACGAAAGGTGGTCATAATTGCGGAATTTTACTGTATAAAACATGACGTTACTTTATAAATAAACAGATAAATATAGATAGTGACACAATGATATTTTTATATAGCAGCGTCTATGTGCCGTAATCGATACCTTATCATATTTGTCTTAACTGAAATTTGAAAGTGTTTCAGTCTAAAAATTTAAGGTATTTGTTCCACACAAAGTTCTGTCCAGTTTATTCACAAACCAGCAAATACATGCCTAAGGTGAAATTTACAACATTAATAGATAAATATACACAGAACAGTGCAAACATTAAATAATCACATAGCAAAAATACAGAGAAAAAATATAAAAAAACTGGTGTAATTGGTATTGAACTGGTCTGTACATTGCAAATATATATTATAGTCTGAATATTATTGACATTATAGAAACAGTCAGTATATTCCTTGAAATACAGATAGCGCATTAAATATATATATAGTCAATCAACAAAATAAAAACAAAATCATTGAAACATTAAAGTTGACAAAATGACCAGTGAAAATTACACAAATATAAGGAGTTCAAATAAAGCAAACAAAGTTAACTTGCTTGTGTATGTAAACATTCAGTTTCATCTTTTTACTCACAAATCAGCAAAAACATAATACTCTGTATCATTTAGAACTCTTAATTCAGTAAATGAAATTGGTCAATAAATTTTTCATGTAATATGCCTATTTTCAACTGCATTTTCCTGGATTTCAAACCAATTCCATCCTTGTTCTCCACAAGTAACAGACAACTTGTCCACATGAATGATCAGCAGTAGGGGATGAATGGTTTTAGTCATTATGTCCTGAACAAAAACAGAGAATATGTACTGCACTATGCTTTCAACCCAAAATCCAGAATTGAAATGCACAATAGCCTTTCTTGAGCTAGTATATAATCACTCCCTATTCTATTTATACAAATTTGAATAAAACTTTTTGAATATCGTAAACTTTACATGACCAGACTAATATTTCTGAGAATACTTACAGCCTCTGCTTGTTTCTTGAATTCATCCCACCATTTCTGTAGATTTTCAGGTACAGGTGATTCTGACAGCTCCAGAGCTTTAATTATATCACCAGCATATCTTACTTGATCAGGTGTGATGAATGTATACGCTGTACCCTTGTTTCCAGCATGACCTGTGCAGTCTATATTATAATACAAATATGCCCACTGTATACCAAACTAATAGCAAGAGACAGGTCAAGTGAAAAAAACTTAATTTTTTAAAAATAATACAACAGCTTTCAAATCTAGAGAATTATTTACTGTCAATTCATTTTATACAAGCAATGAAGTAACTAAAAATTGTGCTATGAATACAAATCTATCAATAATAATCTGAATTAGACACTGAAACATAAAATGAATAAGAATAACATACCCACATCTGTGTACATATCTTCATAATGGTTCAGACAATCATAGTTGACTACTAATATCAAATGCTTGACATCTAAACCTCTAGCTGCTATAGATGTGGCTATCTGTAATGATTATACATTAAACATTTAGGTTTATTTGATTCTTTTTGCACTGGTAATGTAATTTTAAATATTGTTAAAATGTACAGTTGAGTGGTAGTACTAGCAGCATGGTATGAACCGTTATGTATGTATGGCAGCTCTATTATATTATCATAATATCCTTCATCAAAAACACACACCAAATGCACTCAATGAAAAAAAACAATATACAAGCTTGTAATCAGTAAAAAAACCAGTTGAATTTCATGTAAGCTAAAGAATAAAGCAGTCAAGCTACGTAAGTTTTAAGACCAAAATGATAATAATAATAAATAAATAAATAATAAGCATATAAATGAAAACAAAATACATAATTTAATCATTTAAGGAATATTGGCATAACATAAATATATGAACTTTATAAATGTTGTAGTTTTTAAGTTGAGATGTTTAAAAAGCCTAACACCTGAATTTTCTGACCCTTGGCGACTTTGCTGATAAAGTCCAAAATAAATAATTTCAAATCAATTTCACAAATTAAAAACAATTAGAACATTCATTCAACGCACGAGAGTTTACTAAATCCACAAATCAATGTAATCTGCTGTTACGGTCACTAGATGTTACATATAATCAATAGTACAACTGCAATTTTAAAGTACAGACACAGTACCATTATTGATATGGTTTCGCATCACAACATTGGATATTTATCATGTTTTTTTCATTATTCTATCACTCCTTATCGAAATTATGTAAATATTTTCATTGCTTTATAGCATTCAATGCTAGTGAAAAGCAGTCTTAGTTTGAACATATTTCGTCAGGTTATAGTAAACTTCTACCAGGCTTGTTCAACTAATGGTCACAGTCTTTTCTCTAGTGATAGTTTATAACGCCATCATGGCCCTTTTGTTCGTCTTATTTTGGCCATAATAGCATAACTATTTTATTTCAGAAACCAGACAAATTTTGTTCTCACTGCTGTAGTGAAGGATGGCAAAGAAACCACATGAGAGAATATACAGTTACAACATTAAAATAAAGACAGATGAGGAATGCACCATGCATCAACAATCCCCCCCACAGACAATTAAGACAGTGTTCTGTATGTAAAGGTCTTTTCTCAACTATTGTTTTAAATTTATTGCCATCAACCAAACTGTCACTGAAAAATATGTGCTACATCAGGATTCAAACTCATGAACCAAGGTTGCAGACCTAACACTACTGAGTCAATCAGGCAGGCTGTAATATTGACACTGTGTGGTCTGTCATTACTCTTCTTGTCTGAAATCTTACTATACAGATATTTGATATGCAGTATAGCCTGTTATACTAGTCTTCTTCAAAAATGTCCCAATAGTCCTTTTCTAGTGGACACTTGTTACAAATATTACACGGTAAAATAAAAATCCTTCCTTGAAACTTCAAAGCCTAGAACTTAGATAGTTGATATGTAGCATTGCCTAGTTGAGCACTTCCAGAAATATGAAGATCTTGGACCTGGTGTCAAAAATGTCCATGCCCTTAGTGCTTGACACATTGGCTGCTATAGGAGAACACAAATTATTAAAATATTTGTCTTTGAAACTTCGACAATATTCATTGGCTCTTCAAGCTATCGAACTATTGCCCCTATGGTCAAATAAAGCCCTGTCCTTTGAATTTATCAATTTTGTTTTCATTATTTTAAAATAAATTTGTGGCTATTACATTTCACAGCCTCAAGATATTATTTCTTCAATTTGTCTACTAAATTTTCTTTTTCAGCCAAATCTACAATTCAGCAATATATATATCAGAAGTCAAGCCTTAGTTATTGGCACTATTGAGGCCTTGGTAACAGGAGAATACTGATTAAGACTCAATGCACTAATATATATCTTACATACTTTTTTCAGTCACCATTTTCAGTGTAGTTTGGATTCATACCACTTTAAATTGTCTTATATTAGATGCACTTAATGGGATGGTTTATAATATCAGAACTTACAGGAGAATACTGATTAAGACTCAATGCACTAATATATATCTCACATACTTTTTTCTGTCACCATTTTCAGTGTAGTTCGGTTCATACCATTTTAAAATGCCTTATGTTAGATGAACTTAAAGTGATGGTTTATAATATGTATGTACAATGAGAAATGAAGTAGATCATGTAAGATATAGCTTCCACAGTTTGACTGCTTGTATATACTTTTCAAGACAATGTCAATCCTTGTTTATATTTCATGTGTAGCTTTACAATAATTTTGTGGATAATTAATCATCTATTCATCTATTTTTTAGGGATGTTTTAGTGATAAAACTATTAACTTATTTCTATCTATGTATTGTATGTATTATACTACATGTTTACCATAAATCAAATAAAATACAAATGTAAATAAATAAATATTGATGATCTTCTCTATGCCAACTTAAGGATTATATACATATACAGCATGATACATATATGCCAGACATATACAGATAGATTCTGTTCAAATGTTTGATACTTGTAATTGAGTAGAACATGTTTTTTCATGTTCTATTTCTTTAATTTGGTGATGATAGAACAAAGATAAGTTAAGGAAATGTTTTGCACTAAAACAGTATCAGATTCATTGGTCTGTTTGTGGATTAATCCATTACATGAAAAAGTTTGTGTGAACTGTTTGCAAACTTCTAATAAAGACAAGGAGTGTGTCATACTTAGAATGTGTGTTTTCATAAAATGTAAGTGCCTGTCAAATTAGATATATGGTATGTGAAGAAAATGTGAAATAGTGAAACTATGGACATCACATTCATTTTGATACAATGGTGCCTCCATATTTAGTCCTTTTTGATATAAGACCAAAAGTAAATAGATTAGTTAAGCAAGAAGTTGTATAATTCAGACGCTTATTTGAACATATTATTTCTGTTACAGACAGAGAAAGATGAACAAAACAGCACAATAGAAAACTTCAGTTGGATTGCCGTTTATAAAAGTGCTTCTAAATTAAAAAAAGACTAAGATTCACTGACACAGTATATACTAAATCATAGAGTATTAGGTGCAAACAAGCTTTTAATCAAAATGGGTAAAACAGATAATAGAAACTGTGCTTATGTCGACAAAGTTCAGAGACATTTACCATTTATAACTTGATGACTGTAGAGTTGTTAATCAATTTTGGAATCAACTTAAAACTTGACTTTCTAAAACTTTTCAGACATTCATGCATCATGGTCAAATGCGATATTTTGTTTAGTAGTATGAATAAAAGTATTCCTTCAAATGTTACTTATATTCTACTAGCTAAGCATTATCAATGTATAACAAAAACAATCTTTACCTTTACCAGAAACCATGATGGCAGAATCATCTGCATAATGTAGCAGCCTATTCTTAACAACAGCTGACATATCATTCACATAAATCAAAAATAATAAAGGTCCTAAGATAGAGCCTTGTGGAACACCACATGTAACATTGTAAGGAGATGAGTATGTCCCACCAACATCTACTAATAGTTGTCTGCATGATAAATATGAACTGAACCAAGTTATAATGTCTGTAACAAGACCTAACCCTTCTAGTTTCATTAAAAGAATTGAATGGTCTACATTATCAAATGCTTTCTGCAAGTCAAGTAGAACCATACCAATAAAATTACCTATGTCCATTTCAAATCAAATATAGTCTGATAGATAAATAAGACAAGTGTCTTAGCAACTATGATAGTAGCACTATCTCTTACAAAATATGAGGGTATACCATCTAACCCTGTGGATTTGTTGGCACTTATTTTTGTTCAAATAACCCAAAACTTTATTCTAGATGTTCAGCTCACTGCTCGTGGAATATATCTTGTTTTAATTCTTTACAAGATCTGAGTTTTATAAATGGGCAGTACAATCGAACCTGAAAGGGGTTAAGTTCTAAATGTTTCCAAGTTGTGACATAAGAGAAGCAGGCATCCATTTATAAAGTCAAGGCAAAGCCGTTCAAAGGCACAATAAAGTTTTATGCCATGGGAATGACTAATAATAAGTACTCATTAATAACTAAAGAAATGATATGTGTCTTCGGGGTAATGGTGACACATGGCAAAAGCAATCATGTAGGACATGCAGTTTGGACAGACAAACCTGAACCTCATCCAAATATTGGCAATAGTGAAAAGCCAAGAGTGAAAAACAGTACAATGACAAATCTAACCATAAACAGTTCTAAAAAAGAGATAGGCAAGAATGCAATCAATCTCCCTATTGGAAGTTTTGTAGCTGCTGTATATAATCTAGATTGGTACATTGAACAAGTAGTTGGTATTAATGATGAGGATAGCAAGGCAGATGTCAATTTTATATTACACATGAAAATGCTGCACAAGTGGCCTGCAGTCATAGCTTTATCTAGACAGAAAGACCTAATGTCTTGTGTAAATTAACCCCACATGTGGCTTCTGAAAAATCCATATGGTTGTTTAAAACTGACAATCAAGCGCTTATGGAAAAATCATCTACAATCAAATCTGTTAACTAAGACCACAAATTTGGCCTTTACTGACAGGTGGCCTTTATTCAGAGGCGAGTTTGTCCAAAATAATCAATGATAGTTTTTCAAAGAATAGCCTTTATTCACAAGATGGTCTTTATTTGGAGGTGGCAGCATACACAGATTAGACTATATTCCAATAAATCGCACCCAGTATATACATAATAATTATAGATGCAACTGCTTCCTGTCTTGTGTCTCAAAGGAAGGTCTTAATGGGCAACTAGTGAGGGTTATATGAATTTCAGTTTAGGGAGTTTTACACAAGGCATGAGGTGTTCAAGTGATTTACCTTTACTTGAAAGTAACTTTTATTTCTAAACAAAGACTCAGTATGGTACTTACATTACTATTGTAAGAAGCAAACTTTATCCTATTGTTGCCACAAGTGGCCATTTTACATTAGTTAGATACTGTACTTTTTATGGTCTTGAAAACATTCATCCAAACTGAATTGATGCATAGTGAAACATGCAAGCCTTATTTTTAATCTTAAAAGCAATCCCATTGCTTTACAATTAACAGGAACTGTAAGTTATTTTTATGTTTTCATTTACTATGTATGAGTTGCATATTTTTATTAATGTTGATGAATCACTGAAGTCTGATATATTACTTGGAACCATACTTTTGAAATACATCAACACTGATATTTAGATATGATAGTCTACATGATTTCAAGTCATAACACAAAGTGTTTTGATTTGTAATCATACACTTAATATCTTGTTGAAAGCTACAAGTTTCTGGTAACATGTACACTTCACAGTTTGTTGGAATGAAATCTCCCACAATTTCAGAATTTATACCTTATTTTGTACAACATTTTTAACCAACCTGCACTAATGTTATAAATATCATGTTGGAAGTGTAAAACTTAAGGTGTTACATCCTTAATACTATACTTCTCTGATGTATCTGAGAACTGCCACACAAAAATGTTAATACATGTATTACCAAAATAGTACAACCCAATTATCGTTATTTCTTTGACAGTTGCCCAGATACTTCATCATAGACACTTTTTAAAATTTTGTTGAAAAATAGAAAAATGTTAATTTCTGTAGACAATGTGAAGAGACTTATATTTTCTTTTTCAAATTGAATTGATATTGTGTTATTGCATCTTTTTACCATGAGCTTTCATTGAAATGCGTCTTCTTTATTCTTTAATTTTTGAAAAATTGGTTACTCCTAAAATTTAAAATGGGCAATAACTCAAAGGAATGTCATAATCTGGTCCCATTCCATGTTGCAGCACACTGAAGGAACAGGTATGGTCAAAATTATCATTGTGTGAAATCTGTGCATGAAACGGTGTGGAGGACAAATACCATTTTATCTTTGAGTGTGAGAAATATGACCTCATTATATATCCAATTTATTCTAACAAATTATCTTAGAAGACCGAATATGCAGAAATTACTTGATTAACTAAATTTCAAAAATATTGACATTCTACAAAAATTTGGGACTGTTCATACATTGTGCTACTAAAATTCATTATAACTTATCAAATGCATAGGTTACCCTATTTGCCAGAATTACCTTGGAATTGACTTCACATGTCTTGGTAGATATGTATTTTAAAATTAATCTAAATTGAATGATAATTATAATTTAATAAGCATGAACTATTATTCATAATTATTTAAATATTACTCTTTGAAATGTATGTGTGTATGTGTAAATATATTGCTCTGTTCTGTTCTACATTTTTCAGCCTACAGCTTTTTATTGTTGAATTTAACAAGCTTAGTTAATTTAGTCATTTGTACATATGTTATTGTTACATTTAGATAATTAAAAAGATACTTGTAATGCCTAATCAGTTAACCTCACTTTTATTTGAGTGTTTAGATTTTCATTAAGCCTCAATTTCATGAACATTATTAAGCATTGGCAGACAAATATATGGTAGTCATTTATTACACTTCAAGTTGTAATGACAAATAAGACAAATACCATGCAATGTCTATAATATCACATGAATTTGTTTAACGAACAATTTCATTCATATGCCTATATATCAATGCCATGGAAACAATTATTGTAATATGTAATGACCTGAAAGGCATCATATCATACATACTACCACATTGTAGCACTGGTCTGAAAGGCATCATATCATATATACTACCACATTGTAGTACTAGTCTAAGGAAATAATATCATATATACTACCACATTGTAGTACTAGTCTAAGGAAATAATATCATATATACTACCACATTGTAGTACTAGTCTAAGGAAATAATATCATATATACTACCTCATTGTAGTACTAGTCTAAAAGAAATAATATCATATATACTACCACATTGTTGTACTAGTCTAAGGAAATAATATCATAAGTACTACCACATTGTTGTACTAGTCTAAAAGACATAATATCATATGTACTACCACATTGTTGTACTAGTCTAAAAGACATAATATCATATGTACTACCACATTGTTGTACTAGTCTAAAAGACATAATATCATATGTACTACCACATTGTTGTACTAGTCTAAAAGACATATGATATATACTACCACATTGTTGTACTAGCCTGTATTATGTTCATGCATGTTTATTGTTAAAATGGAGACAAAATCAAATTGACCACTGAAGGATGAACTTCATTAGTAAAGTCATATTTACAAGTTCATGTATCTGGATTTTGTAGTTTTTAGAAATACAGGAAGAGGTGAGACAAAATCATTCATAGATCAATGGCTTAACAGTTGGATTACCTTCCCATGTCTTTTCATCGACAAAGCCATTTCTTTCAAGAATGAGAATTATCCAGTGAATGTTATGCTCAGGAATACCTGCCCCTGACACTACATGATTGTGTCAGGCATAGACAGAAAATGGCAGCACCCTGTGATAAGCATTTTTCAAAGGATAATCAGTTAATTTAGACCTGACTAATGTAACCAAGGGGAACAGTGTGCCTGGTATGGGACTCAAACCAACAACTAGCAAGACACTCCAACGCCTGAGCTGTGCAGCTGATTCTTACCCATGCAAATATCACTCGTTATACGTTTTTGCCGACCTTGGGCAACCATGTCAAGTGAAAAACAGAAAAGTGTGTCCCGTATGAGACTTGAACTCATGACCACCAGAGTGAGTAAAATTTAAAAAAGAAACAAAGTAACTGAATTACATAAGAGACACATGGATAGACAGTGACATCTGGTATGTTGAGTCCTAGTGCCAGAACTTAGTGAGGACTAACAATGACTGTGATAGGTGGCAGAACTGGCTGACCACACATGCACGAAGGGAAACCTCCCATTCTACCTACTCATCACACTCCTGTATGAAGAGGCAAAAGAGCTGCACCTGACTTTCAAGCTTGTCAGAGAGGGCAAATTTTGACAACACCGCACCAAGATGGCCAAGCACACCCAAGGACGAATCTGGGCTCTTTGGGAGAGGTATCAGCATTGAGAAATTTCCACCAGAGTACTTCTTGACAGTTGTGCCAAGACCTACGGCCCTGTCCTAATCAGAACAATTGTAATGAGCTAATGGGCTTCAGTGTTTATGAGTAATATTATTAAATGTACATAATTAACTATTCACCTCCATAACCACAATGTGCATGATGTTGAAAACTACATATAAATATAAATAGTTAAAACCTAATTGTTTTGTGTTGACAACTTCATCTTTATTGAGTTATTTCATTAATGATGAATGATTTACGCATTTATTAATTATATAACTTCTTTATTACATTAGCAAGTAGTGAAAAATATTATTAAGCCTTAAAAAGGGTTTGTTTCTGGTTACCTGATGGACCCAATATTTTACCTGCCGACTCCTAAGTTTTTACGGCATCCAAATCATAGTGCTATACAATGTATTGTAATTTTCACAACTCATTAACAATATGACGCACATATTCCTATACAGTACTGCTGTTATATGTAAAAAATAAAATAAACTGAAAAGAAAATCCCTACCTACTGACCCATATGTTTTTGGCATGTAACGAGAAAACAAACCTTTTTTTGGCTTTAAGTTCATTTTCATCAATTCCAACAAAATTATTTGTTTAACAAACAATTAGTGACAAACAAGGTATTTTTCAACCAATAAATTTAGTGTATTTACTTTGAACATGTACTTTGCATTTTCCATAATATATATGTTATATGAGTAAAATGCTTACTAATAAATTGTAAACTTATTTTTTTTATTTTATAATGAAGGGAATCATTATCATCTTGACTCTTAAACACATTAATCAGCAGTGATGGGATTAACATCTATACATATATACATGACAATGACTATATACATTAATCGTTGATGATTGGATTTCGAAACTTCAAATGGTCTTGAATTAAAATTGATAGGATATTTTACTCCTAGGGTAATGTCCTTGACACTTCTTAGTATATGAATCAGACATCCTAATGATAATCACACTCAGTAAGGTAACAACAACAAGTTATGAGGTACTAACCATTTTGTGGCCAGACATTATTACTTTGTGGCGAGTTGTTATTTATGTGAGTCATGATTGTGGCGAGTTGTTACTAATTCAAGTTTTGGAGGATGAATGTTGATCCAGAAATGACAGAAGCTTCATAATAGAAATAAGAGTTTTAGTGTTCAAAACATTGATACTGTACATATTTACATTCAATTTTTGGTCACTGGCAAGTAATTGTTAAATCTTACATAATTAGGTTTGGGACTATAAAATTTCCATTCCAACTACAATTTGTTTTGCAAAAATAGTCCAAAGGAACATTGTTCAGTTTTTCTTTTCATGCAGACTGAAACTCCAATGGAAAAGACAAATTGAGCAGCAACAATGTAGTGTTATGTTGAATCATGAACATTAAATCCAAAAATTTATGACATAGTCTACAGCTATGACCCATAATGGTTATGGGACAATGCATTCAATGATTTGTCTGGGAGTTAAAAAGAATATAAAATGAAAACAGTTTAAAGTAATAAACATGAACACTAAACATTAAAATGCTGTATTGAAAAGATATAATATGTTAAATATAAGTCAAGTGTATAGATGTGTATGAAAAAAAAATTACCTACCTACAGACACAGCCCAAAAATATGGGCTAGAATTTGTATTTTGAGACTTAATGTTTGCACAGATGTTGCAACTTTTAGTTCCAAATAAAAATAGTTTCTTAATACATGAATATATATCTTGTTACAGTAGCTTTAAGAAATACTCGCCTAATTTTAAAATTAAGTGTTCTGCTGAATTTATAATGGACAATATTTGACATTTGCTATCCTTTTAATCACATTCATAATTGTTAAGCATGTACAAATTAAATAGGTTGACTTATACTAAATATTGCAAAGAAATGATGTTTACACCTTTAAGAGGACCACCAGAGAATCCACTTCAGAGCTCGATAATTTTTTTCAGGATACTTGTTATTTCAAGGTTAGCCTAACATAAATAAATTTAACTCATCATTGTAATTTTAGATGCTATATATGCTCTCCAAATTGTCTTTGAGCCCTTACCAACAGTAAGAATGAGGTGACAGTGTTATTATGACTTCAACGGGTCCTGTATATACAGTATTATATTCTTTGAGGACACTGTTGGGACACCATTTTTTGAATTTCTGACCCCTCTATAGCCAAAGTTACTTGTTATATAACAAGTGATATCCTTTGATACATGATGATATCCTTTATTCAGTGCAGTTTTACCATAAGTCCACAATAGGTCTTATTGCTTTCTTTTCTCCCCCCCCCCCCCCTAAAATCTATCAAAATAAAATAATATTACCAACAAATCCTAGAATCCCGCTCCTACTACTTTAAGAAAAGCCCCGAGAGATGTGACTAAACAGAATAACTTAAGAAAATCTTGAATGAGCCCTAACTCAAACATAGTCAAACCTGTGCTTGAGGCCACCTCTGAATATAGACCACCCTTAGTCTTTATCACCTGAACATTGTGATCAGCTAATGAGGGTCATGATAGAAGGAACAGGGGTCAATGACTTTGACTTCAAACAAGTAGTTTATGTGTGGGCAAACCAAAAATATAGACACATAATGCCACCAGTGTTATGTAAGAGTAAAGTTAAGTGAAATAAAGAGGGGTTTCTTCACATTTAGTCAAAGTAAAATTATAAACTGCATTAAATCAGTCAACTATACATATGAATTTTAGCTTATTATTAATTCTCTTATAAAAATCCTAATTCTGTCATTTAAATTGATCAAATGAGAGAAAATCTTGTAAAATGTATGATTTATACAGCAAGCTTTGTCAGCTATGAAAAGTCCATGGCTCATGTTTCACTTCTAGTTTATAGACAAGTATTTAACACTGAATACTACTTATCTTTTCATAGACTAATAAAAGACCAATGTGATATTTGTGTTACACACAAAATTTCTCTTCCTGAACAAAAGGTTAACTATGTGAGATCTTGAGAAATTACCTTGTAAAAAATACATTGTGAAAAATACCATGTGTAAAGTATGTACATTCAAACCTGTGAACAAATGCCACCCTTGGGAAAGACAAAATGTAGCCTTTATTGACAGGTGGCCTTTATTCAGAGATCAATTTGTTTTTAATAATCAGTGACCATGTTTCAAAGAATGGTCTTTATTCACAGGGTGGGCTTATTTGGAGGTGGCCACAAATACAGGTTTGACTGTAAATGAGGTATTATGCATCACACACAGTAAAATTATCATATCTAGAGTTACTGCATGAACCAGTTATTTGTTAATATGAATGACTTAACTGTGTCTTATGCACACAAGAAAATTATCATGTCAGCAGAGTTGTTGTATGATCCAGTTATTTGTTATTTGACTAAAATGATAAATGCATATTATAATACATTATTTTTCATAGTTATGGTGATGATGTTCTACCTCATGTTTGCAGCTAATTGATTTAATTTTAATTACAAAAAAACAGATGTTAAATTCCTGGTCTTTTCTTATAACTTACAACATCATACAACCATTGTATAATAAATATAAAATACAATTCCATGACTTGATTCTTACCTTTTTCTTTTGCACACTTAATAACTGTATTCATAGTCATTTTAGCCAAACTGTAAGGTGAAACTTTCAAAACAAGAGGGCCATGATGGCCCTTTTTCACTCATCTGAGTAAAAATTGCAACTTCCAGTGACCTAGTTTTTAACCCAAGTTGATCCATGTTCAAACCTGTTCACAAGATCAGTTTGTTTACCCTCGCTTCTGGGTTGTTCCCATATGGGCGAGCATTCACTATCTTTAACAATAAACTATAGAATAATATATAGCCTATTTTTATAAAAATAACTTTTAAAACAATTTAGTAGTGATAGGCTATCTTAGTGAACGTTTGTATGCATGTCTATTTTATTAACTTATTTTGTTAAAACTATTATATTCTACTGTTTTTTATTAACTTAAGTGGTAATTTACTATTTTATTCTATTACTTTTTTACAGGAAAAAGGGGGATATATATTGTAGTTGTTTAACTATTTTTTTTTATTTATTTGTTGAGTAAACTTATTCTGGTAAAACTATTCTATTTCATTATTTTATTAACTTAATTTATAATTAACTGTTGTATTTTATTACTTTGTTAGTAAAACGAAGAAAAGGGGGATCTGTATAATTTTGTTTTGACTATTCTAATTTATATAATGAGATGGAATTTTATAGCTGTTGTTTCTATCACAACTATTTTTAAAATTTTAATAAGAAATAAATTATTTTAAGTTTGGTTAACTTTTTGCTTTTTCTATTTTGTTATTTCTAATATTTACACAGTTGGACATTAACTACATGTACCAGTCTGATATTCTAATAACTTGGGTATATTATAATTAAAGAGAAAGTTTTTGCCCAATTGGATACCATAGTAAATAAGTACTTTCTGACATGTGGTTTGCATTCTCTTTTACAACATATATAAGAGGATACAAACCCTTGAGTGATTCTGATGTAATGGGTGCTTCATCTATGAATCAGAATCACTTGTTTTTTGCGGCCAGTTGCATTTACAGTGCAACCTCTCCAAAGCAACACCCTTTGGGAGACGCAAAATTATGTTGTTGTTGAGAGGTTGCCACTCTAGAGAGGTTAAATACATAGTAAAGTCGTACAGCGGGGAAAAAGTATGCTGTTGTTGAAGGGAGGTTGTTGCTCAAGAGAGGGCCGCTCTGGAGAGGTTGCACTGTATATAATTTTGATGAGGTCTTTGATGCATACCGGAAAGTATGATGGTAACAAAAATAACCCCAAGGACCAAATATTACAATGTTTTAATAAAATGAATCTTGAAAAAAAATCATGAATAATTCAGGACTGGTAGTTATAAAAAAATATTGTTCACCCACTGTATAGTAATTAAAACAATAGTTAAAATATTAGAGGTTAAGAAAAATAATGTCTTTACAGTGAACTTCATAAAAAACAGCTTTTTAGGGCCATAAAATTATCTAGGTTTATTTTAAAAGGGACAAAAATGTAACAATTAAAATTAAAATGTACAGCCTAATTTACAACTAAATACTTCTACATAGAGGGATGAAACTTATTTTAAAATGAGAATAGTCCTTTATTTATCCTTCATACTGAGACCAGTTTTTAATGCTGGTGGATCAGGCAAAGGCAACTTATAACAAAGGTGCTCCAGGCAACTTATAACAAAGGTGCCACAGTTTTTATAAAGATTTTAGGTAAGATTCTGGGTTGATAATGCATGCCATGATTCCTAAGACTATGGGCGTTATGGTCTACACAGTACTTTGGTGGCATGCACTATTTGTATGGTGATATATTATTGGTGTTTACAGGGTGTG
Organism: Lutraria rhynchaena; assembly: GCA_008271625.1. Lineage (NCBI taxonomy): Eukaryota > Metazoa > Mollusca > Bivalvia > Venerida > Mactridae > Lutraria > Lutraria rhynchaena. The sequence goes on from VIBL01000092.1 coordinate 1,120,505, forward strand.
AGTTTTTAAAGGGACAATTAGAATGTATTGATGGTCTATTCAATCCAATCAGTTTTGGGGGATTTTTACATAAAGGCCTGTCATTGAATATTGGGGATACTGAGTGTGACCGGGAAGCTCAATCTGGGCTCAGTCATGTTTGTTGTACCATGACTGTTAATTGAGCTATCTGGTCACACCCAGACCCCAATAACAACTGTTATTTAACTGGTAGGGTTTTTACTGGGGCTATTTGTTTTACATTTCAGTACTCCTGTAATGGGTGGGCCAGAGTTCACTCCCTTTCCCAGTCCAGACATAAGTGTGCTAAATTTGTTGGAAAAAAGGTATTTATGTTGACTTATTGCTATTAAATCTCATTGAATCTTTTCATATTTCTTATGTCTATATACAAAAGAAAAAATAGAAATAATTCCATAATGGTCTTCACCTTTATATACATTGAATAATAAGGAAGTAATTTAAGATTTAACATAGACATTAATGTCTACTATGAGGTATGAATTTACCTCTTCAAAAAAGATGTTTAATATTACTTAAAGAATAGTTTGTTTATAGTAAATGATTGTAATCTTTCAAGTCTAACATTGTTTATATACATAAATGAAACTAAAATTTATTATTAAGAGAGATGTTTTGCAGCCCAGCTGATTATGCAGTACATAAATTAATTAATGACATGTATAAGGTAATTCATGTAACAATAAAGAAATTAAAAAGGATTATTTAATCATCAAAATTATTCTATTCATTCTAAAACATATGGTACCATTTTTTATACATAACTTATGCATCAATGAAGGTATTAAAACTGGATTATTTATTAGAATAGTTTATGTTTATACTAAAACAAATGATATCATGCTTAAGATAATTCATGTATCAATAAAAGCAACATAAAATTTAAAAAGAATATTTATCAAAATGTTTTATCTTTATATTTATCTCATTTATATTTTCATGTTTACATTTTACAGGACTCACAACAGTTGGACTACTTATACACACATGTCTGGACCTGGGTCCTTAGATTTTATCTTTAATTTGATATGATTCTATGTATATTTCTAAGGCTTGGAAGACTGAGCTTTTTGCTGCCCTGTTAGCATTGGAAATATTCTAAACGTTAAAGGCCAAGCCTGAGTTTACAAGGGCAGCTTTTAGCTCCAGTCTGAGAATTAAGTGAACCCTATAGCATAGCAGATAGTGACTGGTTGTGTTCACTATTCTACATTGGGCACAAATAGGGTCCAGTCCCAGGATATGTTTCCCTAGTGTGCCAGACAACAGATTTGCCCCAAGTCTCAGACGGGTGATACATCTGTCTTTGCTTTGATCTGTGGAAGAGACATCTGGCTATCTGAATCCCACTGAGTATTGGACAGAATCACAGCCAGCCTGTTCCTTGCTGCGTAGTAACTCTTCCAGAGCTTAATGGACAGTGACCTGACCAATGAACTTATCTCAGTGGGTGAGAGTTTGACTTAAGTGTCAACAGTCACATGATCCAAGCTAGACTTGGCAACTCTGTCCGCCACTTCATTACCTTCCACACCTATATGAGCCGAGCACTAAACTAAGGTAATATCCAGACCCGCTTGTTGGATGGGACAATTTAGGATGATGATTTGTTCTAATGTGTCTGGTCTGAATTTACTATGATAGTTCTGAATTGACTGCAGTACAGAAAGAGAATCTGAATAAATAACTGAATTTTTGGGTTTATGAAGAAATACCCAGTTCATTGAATTAAATCATTTCTGCTGAATAGATAGAAAGGTTGTCTGAATAGTCTATCAACACAAGAAAAAAATTTAGAAGGTATATAAAAAGCTGCTGCAACTTGCCAGATTTTGGGCATTTAGAACCATCCGTATAAATATTTAGTTATTATAAAATTGTTCTGTAAGCAGATTAACATGAATTTTCCTTATGTGTAAAAAGTCAGTTTTTAAATTTTTAGCAGAAAGGGATAGGTCTATATGGGGTGGGCCATCAGTGAGGGTGTTCAATTACTGGCCTGAAATCTGCTATATGTATGTCTTTAAGGCCAAATCCATCCACCAAGATGGGTAAGAGCCCCAATTGATTGGGATTATTTTTGAGTTTACTCTTGGTGAAGTGACCAGTCCCAAAGATGGAGTTCATGGGATTATTTCCCCTTGATTGTGCCCTGGCCCAGTATTTGACAGTATGGGCCATTTGCCTGATGGTCAAAGGAAGTACACCTGCCTCTGAATCCAGTTTGTAGGGGGTGGAGTTCAGGGCCCCTAGGGCTATCCTATGGGCTTTATATTGAATTTTGTCTAATTATTTTAATAAGGTTGGGTCAGCGGCAGCATAAATTCCTGCACCATAATCAATTTTGGATCTAATAAGCAATTTGTATAGGAGCAGTAAGCTTTTTTTATTGCTCCAAAGTCAATATTTTTGAGTATTTTCATCATATAAGGTTTGTGGTACATCTTCTAATTAAGTAATCTATAAGTGGTCTAAATGTTAATTTCTAATCCAAAATCACGCCTAACAGTTTTGTTGCTTTTTCAAATTTGATTTGTGTACCACCTAGGTGTATGTCTAATGTATGTTGCTGTTGATTCCCAAACAGATACTGATAGTTTTTTCTTTTGATATCTAAAATCCCCGATCTTTAGCCCATCCCTAATCATGTCTAATCATTTTTATGTCTTTTTCCCTATTATTTCTAGATTTTTGCCTGTCATCCAGGTTCCTGAATCATCTGCAAATTGACTAAGAGACATGTCGGATTTTGAAATGGATACAGGAAGATTATTGATTAATACATTAAATAAAAGAGGGGAAAGAATCGTGCCCTGAGCGGTACCTCTTGAGACAATTTCTTGATCTGAGAGGGTATCATTCACCCTTACTTGAATTTTTTCGCTATTCTAGGAAAGACCTGAGGTATTGGAAACAAGCTCTTGTAATATCATATTCTTTTAGTTTAAAAAGCACACCAAGCTCCAAATTAAATCAAATGCTGGAGATCTAAGAAAATGGCAAGCACTGTGTGGCCTCTGTTTTTGGCCAAAATGATGTCATGTTGTAATCAAGCTAATTGGTCTAAAGTGCTCCTTCCCTTTCTAAAGCCAGATTGAGAGGGATTTAGATAATTATTAAATTCAATGTGATACAACTTCAAACATGTTATACGCAAATATAATAGATATATACTAAACAAACTAGCATGTTTTGTTGTCAATGAATTGGAAGAACAAAAAAAGAAAAAGAAGGGACTGTAGGACAAGGCCAAGAATTTTACAAAAATAAATCTTAAATCGAGAATAGTAGAACTTTGATTTTACAGGCTGATTTTTACACACCAATCTAGATAAAAGGAAGGATAATAATGCGACAAAATAAGAAAATGGTGAATATAACATGCACTGTGTACATTTTGTATTACCAGTATAATGGTCAACACACATAAAAAGATAAACAAACTAAATTTTACAGTATTTATGGAAAGGGAAAATTTTGTTAACTGGAAGTTTATGTCCGAAAGCACATACACTATTTAAAACAGAAAATGAAACTTCCAGCACAGTGAAAATTTCTGAAAATCAATAAATAACAAATAAATTCAAAACTTTGGGGTTACTAAAGGTATAAGCAGTTGCCAGAGAATCTAGAAGTAATGGCGTAGTAGGAGGAGAATGTTGACTTGTAGATCTGTGTTAAATCTTTTTTTTCTGTGTTGTCCTTGTTTTCTATCTTTCAAACCCAGACACCCTAACTGGAACAAAATGATCTTATTGGGTCCAGTACCATGAGTGTTGAGTTGGTGAGTGGAAAAGTGTATCTATGTTGAGTTACAACAGTTTTGCAGAAATTTCAGAATATTTTAGAAATTTCTGCTCAAAAACTGTCATGACTTAAAAATTGGTTAATTAGACTGACAATAAACTTCTTCTACATCAAGCCTATTTTATAACTATTCATACAAGAAAATGTTAGGAAATACTTTTCAACAACAAAATAATGTTTCTTGCCTCTTCTGAAAACATTTGCAAAGTGATTTACGACAGTTTTCCATTCAGCCCTCATTATTTTCTTAAGCTGGGGACCTTGATCAACAGCATGATAACAAGGTCCCAAAAAAGTATAAATATTCTTAAATCTAGGGCTCAATGAGTCTTCTATCCAAATTCAATGTTATTAAGCTAGGAAAACTGATTAGCATTAAAGTGACACAGGTCCAGAGGGTGACCCCATTGTCATTGGGATTAGCAATTTTGGAATTCCAGGGAGCAAACTGATTAATCCACTCAGGACGGACTCACAGATATGATCCTTGATGGGGTGCCTGCAGGCATCAACAAGCTTTGCTGTGATTTAATTTTTGAACCTGCAAATATGGTGGAGCTCATCAATATAAATTTTTACAAAAAAAGCAGGGAAAGGGATTGGAACTTTAAAATCATCTTTTTGGGGGATTACCTTTGTACAGTCCCTTGGTTTAGGGCAGTAGATCTACTTAAAAGGCAGAACAAGAATATGATAATCCACTGGAATAGGAAACTACATGTCCAGCATCACCCGAAATAAGTGATAAGATGGTTGTCTCCCTGGACACCGGGTCCATCCATCTCCAGGCTGAAAAAGTCCACAATAGATGATTAAAATAGTGGTAGTTGAATGAATAATAAGAGTGTAAAGGACAGAAACAGACCCACTTTATATTCAAACCCCAAAGCATTAACACATTCACTTGTATAGCCTAAATTTTTATTATATGTTGGTTTATTTAGTAGAGAGGTGGTTGGAGGAGGATAAAAAAATAATGGGTGTATAAATTGCAGGTAAATAGGCACCATAATTTAACTAAACCAGGTGGTGTGCAAATCGTTCTGATTTGCTATGAAATTTTGTAAACACACAACGACTTAATAACTTAACATTCATACATATCACTGGATAGGACTGCAGTCCTGGTTATAGTATGAACACCACTAAAAATTACACTCATTTCTTAATTTTTTTTCTGCCTAAAAATCATAGTTGAATTTGTGATGGATTTACTCTCACATATTTTGGAATGTCATAAGAAATTCCACAAGGCCTGTTATATTTATGTATTGAAGGGAGCCTTGTTACTACTTTATAATAAATCAATCTTAAAATAAAGAAAAACCTCACATAACAACCACCTCAAGATTACAACCACCTCGTTATAATGACCACATCTTTTAAACTGGCTTTCAATTACCCCCCTAAAATGTAACTCGATATAAGACCACCTTGTTATTACGACCAATTTTTTAGGTCCTGAGGGTCGTCTCATTATCAAGGTTTTACTTTATATGAATTATTATAAATATATTTTATCTTTTACTGAATTATTAAAGTTTTCTTTATGGCTAAATACATTTAAAACTGCAAGACATTTTTTTACAAAATACTTTTCTTATTGGTATGACTATAAAGATACCTAACAAATGAAATTGTACTTTATTTGATAGAAGAACAATCATAAATGCAAAAGAATCAGCATTTTAAGCATTAATCCTCAGGTACGATTTTGTCTCAGGATAATTTTAGCATAAGAAATATCTATTTCCCTACTAAAGAAAAAACTAGAAGTTGCCAAATGGCAACACGCCGAGCCTGTTATGGCACTAATTATCATCCTGAAAGGTTGTCCATTGCTTTTTTCAGGAAATGACCTTGACATTTTGAACGGGCCCACCAAGGATCTTTGAGGTATGGACCTGGGTCTTGTGCATGACACATCGTCTCATCGTCTAGTGAAGTTATGATCTAGACAAAGACTAATGCACCCACACATATACATGGAACCACCATTTTGAAAACTGCAAAAGAGCTCGACAAAAAATATTGAAATAAAGCCTAGCAATTTGGGTTCAAATCCCAGTCCCAGCAGATCATACCCAATGAAAATTTGACAAAAATGTCGATTTTCCTCCACATGTGGAGAAGTTGCCAGCTTTTTGTGGAAGGGTAAGTAGTACTGGTTTATATGCACTTCAGTGAACTAGCTGCTGTACATAACTGAAAAATAAAATTTTAATATTATAAGTTTGTACATTCTTAATATTATAAGTTTGTAGAAAAAACGTCCTTCACCTTTAATAATTATTTTGAGGATGTTTTTTTTTTCATTGCATGGCAAATAGGTGCAAGTCACCATATGTCATTTTACAAAGACTGCCCAAGACAGCATAATAGCCAAAGGGGATTGTTGTAGTTGCCAAGAGAAAGAGGTTGGATGGACCAGGCTCTTGTATTCAACTGGGTCAAGAAAGGGTAGGAGAAGACCATGCAGGATGACGAGATCTTTACTGGCCTTGGATGCAAGGGATCCTTCAACAAAAATGGATGGAGCGGTACGCAGACAGCAATTAACATATCATACACGTCCAGAGACAGAATTTGTCAACCCAAGCTAGACGAGATCTGCAAATGGATTGTTGACCCCTGAGAGGAAAATTAGACACAGCTATCATAGTTAATGCCTTAGTTAATGAACCTCATTATCTTAAGAAGTCATTGGAACAGACTAAGTGCTTGAGATATTAGCCAGTTGGTCATAATAATGATTTTAAAATTATGTGCCTGAACAAGGTTTGCACACACACAAGATTAATAAGCAAGGTATTTACTTCATTAACACAGTCCTTATGGTTCTATTTCTCACAATTAAATTCACACGATAATGTTTTAAATATAAGTCTTTGATAATAGAAATGATTAATATTTCATTGTCATGATGTGTGAAAAACTCAAGTACTGAATTAAAATTTGGTTCTTTTATTGTGTAACTTGCATCATTGGCCTATAAATAACACTTAAGGTTAAGTCATGGGGCCATCATTTGTCTTCAAGATATTAAGATAACAATGCTTGTAATAAGCATGGAAAATTATATACAACTAAGACTTAAAAGACTCCTCCAAATAAGTTGGGTATTTGTGATAGCGATGCTCGTAACAACAAAGTTATACTGTGTATCTAACAACCTTTATATATTACACTAATACAGTGATACCAACCCCAAAATAACAATGAACAAATTTGATGGGGTCAATGAAGTCGGCCTTCTACTTTCCGATATATGTGGAAAATACATGGTCCTTCTCAGGGTATGCAATAGTCCTTTTCAGGACACATATACAAGTATAAATAAAAAATGAAGATATCACGAACAAAATCTAGGACTGTATTTTTTAGTTGACAGCAGTACAGGATATCTTTACCAAAACCTTCAAACTCTCCATTGTTGCATTATACAAAATTTGTTCTCTTTTATGTTCCCAGGTGAAATGTATACCATGGTTACCAAAGTATTTCATTGAAACATGGTCGTATGTCTAAATGTGATCTAACATGTTCAACCACTAAGACTAATGCTTGGTCAAATTAGACAATTGCAAACAGGGAAAAAAAGGGATAAAATAAGTAAGGCTGTTTTCAATCAAATACCTAAAGAATCATTGTATTGAGAGTAAATAAGCTGCAAAAAAGAGGATGCAGCCCTTCAAAATGAAATGACAATTATGCTATTATCATTTGCAATATTTGATCAGAATCATAAGTCTGCTGCTACTGTAAGTTACTTGAAAATACCAGGGCTCTTTCTCTCTTTTGGGGGACTGGGGCCGGGGTCCTGGGAGGGTGGAATTTCATGTCATTTTCAGTTCAAGGGGGAATTTCAAAAGCCTATACATATATATATATATAACCTAGCAGAGGCGCTGTAGCAGCTGCGATCTTATCAGAATCAGATGAGGTTTGGAACAATGTAGATAAGTATTTTTGGTTGAATAACACATCAATCTTGGCACATTTCACACCAATTTTATCGGTAATTTTTTTTGTAGCTTTTCGCATTTTGCGATATGTTTACTATCGCACCGTTTCCTGTGCCGCCATGTGTAAAACCCGAATTTCTCTCCTAGAGACCAGAATGAATGTACAGTACGCTTACACTATCTCGCTAGGCAGACGCCACGTTTATCTAGCCATTTGTTTAATGGAAAAAAATAACAAAGAGTCAAATGTTTTTACAGTTTTTATTTTTTTCTCAGGTGGGGGGATTTTAACAAAAATACGGGAAAAAGTATATTACAAAGGTGGGGGAATGGGGCCGAATTTCGACCACTAATTTGGAAGATTGAGAGCTCTGTCAATACATAATAATCATTTACTGCACATCGTAGCTTAAAATTACGGTCCAATATTTGGGCTCTGTACATTGCCAGTGCCCAAATGCTTGGATGTATAATTTAAGCCTAGCACTTTTTTTATATATATGGACAACCAATATGTACAAATTCACCATTACAGGTAAATTACAGGTAAATAGTAAAAGATTAAAAACTTACTGTTTGGTATTAAAATGAGGGAAGAAATAACAAGACTACAAATGTTTTGAACAATTTTTATTTTTTTCCAAAAAAAGGGGAAAAAAGTAAATTCCAGAGGTGGGGGAATGGGGCCAAATTCAGCGCCAAATTCAGGAGATCGAGAGCCCTGCTATCACACTGTTTCCTGTGCCGTCAAGTGTAAAACACAGATTCCTCTCCAAGAGACCGGTAACAAATGTTTAAAAAATGGCATGCTTACGCTATCTCGCTATGTGGACTCCACGTTTATCTAGCCATTTGTTTAACGAAAAAAATAACAAGACTACATATGTTTTTCACAGTTTTTATTTTTATTTTTATAGGTGGTGGATTTTTACCAAAAAACAGTACGTTTACGTTATCTCGCTAGCCGGACTCTACGTTTATCTAGCCATCTGTTCAACGGAAAAAATAACAAGACTACATATGTTTTTACAGTTTTTATTTTTTTCTCAGGTGGGGGGATTTTAACAAAAATACGGGAAAAAGTATGTTACAAAGGTGGGGAATGGGGCCGAATTTCGACCACTAATTTGGAAGATTGAGAGCTCTGTCAATACATAATAATCATTTACTGCACATCGTAGCTTAAAATTACGGTCCAATATTTGGGCTCTGTACATTGCCAGTGCCCAAATGCTTGGATGTATAATTTAAGCCTAGCACTTTTTTTATATATATGGACAACCAATATGTACAAATTCACCATTACAGGTAAATTACAGGTAAATAGTAAAAGATTAAAAACTTACTGTTTGGTATTAAAATGATGGAAGAAATAACAAGACTACAAATGTTTTAAACAATTTTTATTTTTTTCCAAAAAAAGGGGAAAAAAGTAAATTCCAGAGGTGGGGGAATGGGGCCAAATTCAGCGCCAAATTCAGGAGATCGAGAGCCCCGCTATCACACTGTTTCCTGTGCCGTCAAGTGTAAAACACAGATTCCTCTCCAAGAGACCGGTAACGAATGTTTAAAAAATGGCACGATTACGCTATCTCGCTAGGTGGACTCCACGTTTATCTAGCCATTTGTTTAATGGAAAAAATAACAAGACTACATATGTTTTTCACAGTTTTTATTTTTATTTTTATAGGTGGTGGATTTTTACCAAAAAACAGTACGTTTACGTTATCTCGCTAGGCGGACTCTACGTTTATCTAGCCATCTGTTCAACGGAAAAAATAACAAGACTACATATGTTTTTACAGTTTTTATTTTTTTCTCAGGTGGGGGGATTTTAACAAAAATACGGGAAAAAGTATGTTACAAAGGTGGGGAATGGGGCCGAATTTCGACCACTAATTTGGAAGATTGAGAGCTCTGTCAATATATAATAATCATTTACTGCACATCGTAGCTTAAAATTACGGTCCAATATTTGGGCTCTGTACATTGCCAGTGCCCAAATGCTCGGATGTATAATTTAAGCCTAGCACTTTTTTTATATATATGGACAACCAATATGTACAAATTCACCATTACAGGTAAATAGTAAAAGATTAAAAACTTAATGTTTGGTATTAAAATGATGGAAGAAATACAAGACTACAAATGTTTTAAACAATTTTTATTTTTTTCCAAAAAAAAAGGGAAAAATGTAAATTCCAGAGGTGGGGGAATGGGGCCAAATTCAGCGCCAAATTCAGGAGATCGAGAGCCCCGCTATCGCACTGTTTCCTGCGCCGTCAAGTGTAAAACACAGATTCCTCTCCAAGAGACCGGTAACGAATGTTTAAAAAATGGCACGCTTACGCTATCTTGCTAGGTGGACTCCACGTTTATCTAGCCATTTGTTTAATGGAAAAAATAACAAGACTACATATGTTTTTCACAGTTTTTATTTTTATTTTTATAGGTGGTGGATTTTTACCAAAAAACAGTACGTTTACGTTATCTCGCTAGGCGGACTCTACGTTTATCTAGCCATCTGTTCAACGGAAAAAATAACAAGACTACATATGTTTTTACAGTTTTTATTTTTTTCTCAGGTGGGGGGATTTTAACAAAAATACGGGAAAAAGTATGTTACAAAGGTGGGGAATGGGGCCGAATTTCGACCACTAATTTGGAAGATTGAGAGCTCTGTCAATATATAATAATCATTTACTGCACATCGTAGCTTAAAATTACGGTCCAATATTTGGGCTCTGTACATTGCCAGTGCCCAAATGCTCGGATGTATAATTTAAGCCTAGCACTTTTTTTATATATATGGACAACCAATATGTACAAATTCACCATTACAGGTAAATAGTAAAAGATTAAAAACTTAATGTTTGGTATTAAAATGATGGAAGAAATACAAGACTACAAATGTTTTAAACAATTTTTATTTTTTTCCAAAAAAAAAGGGAAAAATGTAAATTCCAGAGGTGGGGGAATGGGGCCAAATTCAGCGCCAAATTCAGGAGATCGAGAGCCCCGCTATCGCACTGTTTCCTGCGCCGTCAAGTGTAAAACACAGATTCCTCTCCAAGAGACCGGTAACGAATGTTTAAAAAATGGCACGCTTACGCTATCTTGCTAGGTGGACTCCACGTTTATCTAGCCATTTGTTTAATGAAAAAAATAACAAGACTACATATGTTTTTCATAGTTTTTATTTTTATTTTTATAGGTGGTGGATTTTTACCAAAAAACAGTACGTTTACGTTATCTCGCTAGGCGGACTCTACGTTTATCTAGCCATCTGTTTAACGGAAAAAATAACAAGACTACATATGTTTTTCACAGTTTTTATTTTTTTCACAGATCGGGGATTTTCACCAAAAAACAATACGTTTACGCTATCTCACTAGGCGGACTCCACGTTTATCTAGCCATCTGTTAACGGAAAAAATAACAAGACTATGTATGTTTTTTTTTCTTAGATGGGGGAATTTTTACCAAAAAAAGGGGAAAAAGTATATTCCAGAGGAGGGAATGGGGCCAAATTTCAGCCCCAAATTCGGGATATCCAGAGCCCTGTATACTGTGACCAATTCAATTTGGTAAACAGGCAATATTATAGATATCATTCGAGGTCAATAAAAAAAACTTTGTCAAAAATGCTGGTGACAGGAAAAACGAGATGTTCATTGGTTTTTTCAATGATTTCTTGGACAAGTTCAAACTTGGATCATTTGGAATGGAAATCTTGTTAACACTAGAGGTCACAGTTTTGATTGGATCTTTGCCAACCTTGCCAGAATATTTTTCTTAATGATATTTCAACAAGTTTGACATTGGTCACCTGGGGTCAAAAAGTAGGTCATCAGGTCAAATCAGTTGCAATCTTTACTCAGGCGAGTTGAAAAGTGCCATCGTGGCCTCCTTGTTTTTTAGGAGGTGGCTGGAAAGGCTGCCAGACAGAACTTATTTTTAAATAAAAATATTGTTTCTTGAGTGACTATGGTTGATCATGTTAATATATGGTTTGTTGAGTATGCACTGTTTCTTTATCTTTACTTGATGTACATAGTAGTTCATGGTATTTCATTACAAACCACAATACATTTCACCTGGGTTTGTATCAGTGTAATATACATTGCCATTACAATCTTTATCATCATCATCATCATTCTCATGTGGAACATCAGACCCCCACTTCAACAAGAATTCCTCATACAGTATGTCATATTCAGTGCCATCAACATAGCTAGAGATACAACATTTCTTGAGGCTTAAATCAAAAATAAGTTTGGTTGCCCTTCACCGACCAATTGTACAAAGAACTGCTGACTCAAAAAATTTTATTGCTGAAACCTAAAACATATTTTTTTATTGTCATATTTTTGCCATATAAATATTTCCATGCTTTATCATTATTTCACTTTAGCTTAAAAAAATGATAGCAATCATTCCGATGCTTAAGGTAAGGCCTGGGTAATTTACTTCCAGTTGATTGTGATCCAGGAGAATTAATTACTGTAAACCACTTTGAATTCGCGAGACCAAATTTTTGCAATTTTTTGTTTATTTTGGCTCACTTCACAGAAGTTTAAATCTGCAAACAGCTTATCACTGTATTGACAACATTTAATCATTTTGCATATTCGCGAGATTTGAAATTAGTGAAGATTACTGTTAAAGAGAACTGTTAATCGGCTCATTGATGGACGTGTCTAGGGGTCAAACCGAAGTCATTCAACCTGGAATGACAGCAAGTGTCATCTCACAATCCTCCATTAACATTGTCTTCACAACTAGGGTCTGATGAGCCCAGAATACATCCAAGACCAGTAAGGACTTTTTAGTCATCCTGCCTGATCTTTTCACCCACACTTTCTTGACCCAGTCAAATACAAGAGCATGATCAATCAAATCTTTTTTTTTGGCCATGTACAACAAGCCCGTTTGGCCATTTTACAGCCTTTGGCAGCATTATCCCTTTGAAAATGACATACCCTCACGTTAGTGGAACAAGGTTGTATCTGACATTTTTTTCAAAATTGACTTTTTGGTAGATATACTTAAATGCAATTTGAATCAGTCAAAATAATACTTGCTGCACTTAATTAAACACACCCTAAAGTACTTTGTTCGGTGCAACAAAGTTGTATCGCAAATTTTATCATATCACAAAAATAGCAGTTTAAATGGGCTAAACAGTATTTTATTCTATATTCTAACAAAGATCATGGGAGAATAATAAAGATTTATGAAAAATGTAATAATATCTATAATTAGATAACGTCATAAATTGTAATTATCAGAGATTCAATTAAAAATGTTTTATCCTCATGTATGTTTCAGTGTTCCCACTCACTTCTGAAATTGGGGGTACGCTTACCCCTTAGGTCTGAAATCTGGGGGTAAGAGAAGTATTTTGGGGGGTAAGAACATTTTTTTTAAAAAAATATATTTATATGCATACATAGTAATGGGTGTTTTCGAATAATCCGAGATTCGTCCCTAAACATATTCGTACGCATACGATCTCGCACCAGATCAAAATGTGTTGCATGATTTCCGATTTTATTGCGGGATTTACGCAAGATTTTACATGAGTGGGAACACTGAGTTTTATCTTATATCAATAATTTACTAGCATTTGTCAATGAAACAAGTAAATAAAGCATTTAAAATGTTCCTGTAAAATAAACAATAAAAAAAATAGTATATAATTTTAGTGTATTTTATTTCAGAGTAAAATTAAAGTACATGTATTTATGATTAGAGTTTTGACTAAAACTATGAACAAAGAAATTTTATTGTCATTAGTTTGTACACCTACTTCAGAAATGAACTTTTACAAAGAAACCTTTATTCATCATTAGACCTAATATTTAATACCAACTATAATCATTTGTCTTGGTATGATTACTACATTATAATACTGCCCACATTCAAATATGCATTTGTTATTTGTTCATTTGAATATGAATGAATAAAAGTAAAAAAAAATGTACTGGAATACAATTAATAATCTTGATTACAGACAAATTAAGGATTCCTAGAAAAAAAACCAATTCAAATAATGTAAACTGTGTTTGTTGATGAATCAAACTATCAACAAGAAATTATTCAACAAATACATTCAACAAAAAGTTACCAGTGGCCTTCTTCATATTTTATGCCAAAAAGTGAAACAGGGACATTTTTTGAGAATTTGTGGTATTTATGATTAATCTCCTATAAAATAGTGGTCAAATTAAAAGGATATTAAGTCATTTTCTTAAACAATTTGAATCTTCTAGTTATTTTTATTAATACAATTATCATGCTGTTAATTCACTTGCATGACTTTTTTTCGTGCAGATACATCCTTGTTGCGCTGAGGTGACATGACAGCAACATGAATCAATCTGCCGTGCAGAATAGCATTTATAACTAAATCTTTTCGTATCAAGAAGTGTTTATGGTAACATTACTGTCATCTTTAGCATTTATGGAATTTTTTTCACAGTAATTGCATGTTATGGGAGTAAAACTCCGTAATGAGCAACAAATAATTTCAATGGAAGAAAAAAACTTACCTGAAACTGCCTGCGTGTTTTCATAAAATAATTACACTAATTATTAGCTCACTTTACACAAAATATTATAATTAAAATCTTATTTCATTTAACAGTCAAGTTCAATAAATCTATAAACTACTTAAATGTAATTCCGGCGTCAGTGGAGTACAACACAGAACACGGATGATTTTGGCGCACTCAAGTTTTTTTCAGAGTTAGTTTCCATCAATCGTCAAAGTTATGAATGTTCCATGTTCAAACGTCTTTTATATTTTCTACACATAAACATCCTTACAGCTGTACACAAGAGCAGGTCAACAGCGGCTAGAATCTACTAGAAATTTCTTTTTTCACAAACCATCCTCCATTAGAATAACATTCTCAACATGGAAGGAACGCTAAGTGAACTTTGTTCAGATCCAAATGCACGCTTTTTTGGGATGTTTGTTGGTTCCCGGTCTATTATCAATTCTACGGAAACTACTAGAAACCGAGACGTGAACGGGAACCACGGGTTATTGTGTTCCGCCCCAATGTGTACACCCAGGTCACGTGCTTCTCACATTAACCTGCGTGACACCGCGCATTGAATGTTGGGTAAGGAGCTACTTTGACCAAATGGTAACACTAAGTCACGTGGTCATAATAACGAATAATTTATTACACACGCAACAATGCTTGTAGGGTGGTGGGTCTGTTTCTGGTCAAACATCATAGGCGGATCCAGGGGGGAGGCGGACCCGGCGTACGCCCCCCCCCCTAAAATTGGCCAAGCGAAGGTTTTTTCTATCATGAAATATTATATTAACATGAAAATATGTATAGATGTCAAAACATTTCGCACGCCACGCGTGCAATAAGTTACATTTTATTGTATACCGTAGCACAGGATAGGTGTGGGTCTGGAAATGTGCCTGAGTCCCTTAGAAATGACCAAAACTCAGGACCTTCCGGGGACTTCCGGCCCCCCAGCCTGCTTGTTCAGTCCCTCCCCATCTAGAAATCCTGGATTTGCCTATAATCATTTATTTAACAGCTTCATAATCAACACTGTACATTGGGTTCACGAGTGTTAGGTTACCTTCGCTATGCAGAACATGCGTGGCAAGCTGAAAGATCTGACTCCTACTGAATATCGTTGTTCCTTTCTGTGTTCAAGAAAAAAAAAAGAAATAAAAATGCAAAATTCACTTCTTTTGCTAGCTATTAATGTACATACATACCAGAAGGTAAGCGTTTAGCATGCCCAGAATTTAAAATGCCAATGTAGTCATCACATTTCTTAGTACCCCAAAATTCGAAAATGTCAACACCGTTTCTGACAAAGATCAAAAAAAATGTCTAATTCTCACTAATGAGAATAAATTATGGAAAATATGATGGAAACCAACAAACGTAATATCAATCCAATAAATTATGTAGAGCCACTCTTAATTATAGTTTACATTTTGAGAAATTTGCGTAACGGTGTACTATTGCATTTTTTGTCAGGAATAAAAATATGCAACAGTTCTTCTAGACTGACTAACGTCATGGTGGTGCAAATTATCTTTTTGTAGATATATCAAATGCGTAAAGAAGAAAAGAATAAAAGAAAATGCAATTGATTTCTATGCATTGATCAATATTTATAGACAATAAAATAGCGCGTGTGATGATATTACCCATCTTCATAGCTTTCATTTAATCACAATCACATCGTAATCACAATCGAAACCTGCTGATCATAGAACTTGAAATTCACATTTCTAAAAGAAGAAAATTAGGACCTGGACAAAGTTTTAAAAATTGCAAGGTCATCAGAACTGGCCTCCTTGCATGTCGACAAGATGGAAACGTCGGGAAATGTTGGATTGAACCAGTATCAACAACTAAGAAACAAACATAATATGCATCAGTAATGTACACTAATTACTTTAAATCACCCCTAGGCTGCCCGGGTGTGGTGGACAAATTAACCTTTTTATTTCAAAATTCCAATTTTCCGGACTTTTCTTTGAATAAACTCCATTGTTAATTGCTTTTCATTGCTCTATGAACATTGGTCTGATTAACGAAGGTGTTGATCAAGTGTTTGTCGCACATTTCTCCTTGTAATTGATCGATTATTCAATCGGAAAATTGTAATGAAAATGTTTGTTTGTGTTTAGTTTTTTTAGTTTGGTTGTTATAATTTATATTGTATTCGCCATAATTTGCTGTTATTGAATGAAACAATGAACGTTAATTTGAGTAGTACTGAATTCATAAACTCACAAAAAACTCAATATGCCTGCAACAAAATATTTAGGCTCGGACACCTTGTTCCACTAATAAGACTACCCCGCTATTAAGACCACTTTACTTGCTTAAGAACGAAAGGTGGTAATAATAGCGGGATTTTACAGTACCTTAATAAATTATCACAGGGGGCTAGCACGTTGAAGGAATGGTGTGTAGAGGTGTCTTAGGCTTAAAATGGCCACACTGACCAAAAACACATAAATCACATATGTGTTATGCCATAAATATTTATGATATTTTTGTGTTGAGTTTTATGCAATTTTGTAGTGTTTTTTTTTTTATTAATAGAGAATTAATTATAAATATCAATCCAATTAATTGTGGGAAGCTAGATTTTTAGAGAGTATTGTTGGATGTTTTGTTTATTTTATAGGTTCGCTTTTACCTATGTCAGTCTTTTGTTAGTCAAATGTTGCCGTAATTTCAAGCACTAAAGTTGGCTGAGACATCCTATTAGTAATAAATGTCAAAGCTGTTTGTATTTTTGAAGATAATTAGTTAATTATGTTTGTTTGCTCAGTCCTTTGTTCAGTAAATACTTGTGAAAATGTTCTCCCCTTGGTGGCCAAGACTTCCTTTATTAGTCTAAGTATTTAAGTTGTTTAATTGTTTGCATGATTAAGGTTATTAAGGTTTATACTTTGTGTTTGCAAATAAGTCACACATGTGGTCAAGAAGTCTGATAACTACTGAGTCTGCAACTTCGTAAGTCATTCCATCTACGACTACGAAAAATAAACAACAGAAACTTTTATCAAGTGACCTCTTGTTCTTACAGCTGACACTGCGTTTACAACAACACTATTTGGACCCGGAAATCGTTTTTGTAATATGTACAAGGGTTACAACTTGAAATGACAGTTTCTGCACCAAGTTTGTTTGAAACTACGTAACTTAAGCGTAAGAAATCGCTCAAATTTCTAACAACTGGTGTTTACAGATAGCTAATACATTTTACTACACATAACCAATAAGCACTTCGTCAAATTATCAAACAATTACGCGACCAATGGTGATATCAACACAACTGTTAGTTATTACCATGCGTGTGTCTCCTAGGACGCATGGAACTTCGGTATATGACAAAAAATTCATTTTAAACATTATACAAATTAGAACCATGCTTACCAAACGAATATAGTACGTAAATTGTGATGTATTCGTCTGGCTTAAGATTTTATATGCACCTCAAAATGAATAATCCCACTCAAAAAATGGACGCATAAAATAGAAATTGGCAATGGATACATCACATCTGTCACCAGTTTTGAAAGAAAAACGTGATATTTTAAACAGCCACGTTTTATTGAACATCTTATTTATGCGACAAATGTGTGATGGGAAGAGGGGTTAAAAACGTCTAAGGGAAATCAACGGGAATAACCCCATACTGTAGCTTGCGTAAGTACACTTTCGTGCGCTTCTTCTCATAAATGGCGCGTTTGAGCATTAGGTCATCTGACGCATATTGAAAAAAAACTCGGAGTTATGTAATGCTGGTCATAATGATGATCGTCATTATAATGATATTGAGGCTGGTCATTATGATGATGATGACGACAACGATGATGATCATATTTATTGTAGTGATGAGCGTAATTATGTAAATACAGCGTCAGATGATCGCCGTAATCATAGTTACAATGGTTGTGATAATGATGATGATGATAAAAATGATGATGGTCAGCATGATAATATTGATAATTTTTGTGGTCATGATGATAATAATAATGATGATGATGGTTGTCATGCCGTTGCTCATCGTGATGATGATGGACGTCATAATAATTGCAATAATTAATAATTATGATGTTGTTGATGATGAGCAGAAGTATGGCGATGATGAATTGATGATGAATTGATGATGATGATAACGATGATGTTTGTAATATTGCTATATTTTGAAATTCCATAATTTTATATCAAAACGTATGTGACTTATACGTTTTTACTGTGAAATTGAGCAGACGAATATATTACATAAGATTCATTTTTACGGTCGACTATGACACACACGTGTTACATATTCGAGTTATGATATATAAGGCTCAACAAAGTACGAAGAATAACACCAAACAAACACATAGAGACCTGACACTGGCATCATGTTTTACATATGTTACATGCATCTAATTATAACTCAACTATTTGGTATAATACAGACATTCATACCGCCACACAGCATACTACTATGGCGTCAGAATAAAAGAAAGCATAAATAAAACTCATTATAAAATAACGTTCTAGAGCTAGATCAGCGGTAAATATATGAAAAAACATGCGAACTTAATGTAAAAACTACGTGAACACATATGAACCCAAGACAGCACAGCTTGCCCAGGAAAGAGGAAATTGGTGTACTAGATTCGTTCGTGTTATTTCCTTGTAACAAATATCATAATATTATGATTGTGTGATGCCAATCTTCAACAGCGATTTTGGCTTTCAAGTGTCACCGTGATTATTTTTGTAATGCTTGTTTTTCTGAACATCTGCCTGTCAGTAAGTCTGTGCTTTCATTTTAATGTCTGATACATATCGCACTAGTTGGTCTCTTATGCTACTTTTTATTCACTTAGCGGGGACAATTACAAATGTACAAATGGTATGTATATGATACCAGTCATAATATATTAACATAGATAAATCACAATGTTAAAATATTCACAAAGTTCATTGAGCGCTCACATTCTAAAATCATTTATGTTTATCCTAAGACGAACCACATGAAGTATTGTTACAATATATACAGCACACTTGTTTGGGTGAATATATGTGTCCAAAATAACAATTACAGGGAAAGGGATTTAAAACTTTTACAATTTTAGATCAGGTACGTGAACAGACCTCCCTTATAATACATTGATAGTTTTAACATAATCTGTAGTATTCGTATTCAACAAATCTATTTCAATATTCTGATCAGTCCTAATCATTTTTTTCTTCGTCTCTGACACTGCTCTTCACACACATTTACCACAATAACATGAAACCTGTAAAATTACATGAAAACAAATTACATGTACTATTGCCAATACTTTCAATAACATTCAATGACTGAATCATGCATTGTCAATCATCAGTACTGTAAATTATTAAATATGGCTTTCTCAACCAATGAACCAGGCCTTCAGAATAAATCAATTCAGATAGTCAATCAACAATATCACTTTTAATATGTCAGGAAAATATGGCCAGTCAATAAGACAATCAATCAATCAGCAAATCACAGTATTAACTTCAATGACATATTAGCCGGTCAATGAGGCAAATCTTGTCAATGAGTCAGTCAGTCATTGTGTCAGACAATCTTTAATCTCTAAATTTGTCAGTCAGTTAACTCAGTCAGTGAGTGAATAAGACATTGATCGAATGATTTCAATAAACATATGTTACATTTTCCAAAGAAAACAAGCATTAGAATAAATTGGAATCAGGGGATGGGTGTGTTAGTGTTCATTCGCATCATAGAAGATGTTTCATGCATTTAGGCCATCCTTAAAAAATATGTTTACTGCAACGCGACCGACTCATTAAAATGGCCGCGATTCAACTTTTTTAACCCTCAAAGTAATTTTTTACCATTTCATTATTAATAATTCCTTGCCGGTATTTTTGTTTTTCCGCTCATTAAATTTTAGGCAGTCTCGCTCGGCTATGTTTTTACGATACACTCCATGTTTTTCATAAACTTGATAACACTTTAAAGCACGTGACTATCACAGTAACTGCTAATACTAGCCACGACATTCACATTGAATCATTCCAATCAAAAGCTTTTATTCTTTGAAGCTCATTATGCCCATGTATATATACTCGGATTTTTGTTGTGGAAGTTCAAATACCTCTTCAAAAAATCCCTACCTATCTACCCTCTGAAAAAAATGGGTCGCGTTACACCAAACAAACAATTTCTAAGGATGACCTTAACTTGAATTCTACTGTGTCTATCTGGTGAATAATACATTTAGTAAGAAGTGGGCGAGAAATAACGAAAGATGAGTTCATTTTAGGTAATTGCTTATCGTTTATTTTTATTATAACATAGTAACGGACGTAATTACCTAATGAAAGAGGAAATTGTTTAGTGTCAGCGGGTTAACAAGATTTGAACGAAAGCGTTTGCAAAGAAATACCGACACTGTGCGGCATGGGGTCAATTTCATTTGCTTAAAAGGTAAATCTGCGGAGGAGCTGTATTACAAACAATAATAGATTTTAAGTTTGTAAAATGAGTTCTAATTTCAATATTTCAAAGTTTTTAGAGAAATACAAAATTAACTCGAACGGAACATTTGTGTACATATAAAGTTAATTCAATGATCGTTGTTACTTATTGTTTCGTGGATCTATTTGTGGATTAAATCTGTACCACTGTGAATTGTGAATCGCAAGCTATAAGAATGTCGAAAACATTAATTTCAAAAATACGAGCAAAAATGCTTTGGTCTCTATTTGATCTACCTACTTTTATAAGTTTGGGTCGATCTGCAAACTAATATTTTTAAAGTATGACCTAATTAATACATTTACTTACTAGAAGAAAATAATTTAAACAAAATATGTTTCTATTTCTCAACCAGGCTTCCTGAACCAAACCGTAGATTGAATTGAAATCTGACTTCTTGTAAAAGATAAATTGTTAAATGTTAAACTCGGTTTTTGTAATCACAAAAACAGACAAGCTTGTACTAAAACACTCAGAAAAGCATGACTGTGACAAACGAGAAACGTTTTTGACGTATGACTGTCGTGTTACAACACGGCGTTACAATCTGAACACTTCACTCACATTTTATGATGAATAACCACACCAAATATAGCATAACTTCAGGCGTGTAACTTAATATTGCTGATTTGAAAATATTGCGGATATTATAATGATGCATCATAACATTTCATTTATTTATTATAAATCAATTATCGTCAACTCAGATACAGTGAACCATTGGATACAGTCTTTATTTTCCCAGGACAAGCTGTTTTCTTTTCATTGCTTTGATTATAGTGAGGTATGGATATAATGAAGTACTAGTAATTAATCGGATCCATAACGAGCTCTATTGTGGTTTCAAATTCTAAGTGCGGTACATATGCACAAGAAGCAGATGGAACTTTTTCTATTCATGTAGATTGCAAGCTTAACATCATTCTACCAATCGTTTAGTTACTGACTGTGGACATTTTCATCGTGAACTAAATCTCACGTTAAATTGGAATGTTTTAATGAACTTTGAAAAATGAACATCCACAAAAGCAGGTAAGTTGAGCAAATTTTCCCTTGTTTAATTAATTTAAATTTCAACAACAAATTGTTGAATAACATTTTGACCCCGTTGAAAAATGACCCCAGGCGTCACACAAGGATACATAAATGAGTATATTCGGAGCGTAAAGCTGTCACATTGCAATTAATGTAAAAGTACATGGTGTTATCAAGGGTCGGCGTAACTGACAGATATTCTTGCCACTGAAAATGATAAATATGATGTTTAACTCTCTCAGTTTTAAGAAAACGATGGAATTATGAAAGCAATTTATTTCTATGTTTTACTGTCTTCCTGTTCGCTCTCTCTGATACTAACATTTGTATCTCTTGACGAATGCCAACATTTTCATTGCACTCAGGTCGTGTCTTATTTTTCAGTTAAGAGTCAAATATGAATAAATACTAGCATAAAGTTCCTATCGTATCAGGAGTTAAGAAATGTTCATGCGTTATAAAAAGGCATTTTCTTAGTTTTTAATCCTTGTAACTCATTATTTCCTCGTGTATACAATATTTATACATATAATTTCTCTGTTAGTAGTTTTTCTTCCGTTATATCGTAATTATCGGTCATAAAATGTATGTTATGACATTCGTATCATGCTTAATTTATCATGCGCTACACTTGTAAAACTGGTACAAGTGTATACCAGTATTCTAGGGACATTTGAAATTCAAGTCATATGTCTGATAACAGGTTCGATCAAGGTACAAATTGTAACTCTATAAATGTTTTTACATTTATATTTTTATACTATAATAAGGGGATCAATACAAATTTTCTATATTTTAGTACTTTTAAGTTGAGTCAGCTTATAATAAAAAAAAAAACACAAAAAGAAGAAAAGAGTATTGTATTAATAAGAATATAAACAATAAAATAATTCCCAGGACAATATACAAATAGATCGCTAATATGAATAGATCAATCATATGAATAGATCAATATTATAAATAAATCAATACCATGAAAAAATCGATAATATGAATGGGCTTTTAACATTATCTATTACACATGTATATGACTATCTAAATTCTAATTATATTCTATTTTCAGAATTGTACAGGCTAGCAAGAACGGAATGGGTATTTTACTTGCCCATTGTAGAAGAGTAGTAAAATGTCTATCCGTTGTGTTGGTGGGTATGCTTCTGGCTATTGTATTAGTTAAGTATTATCAGAAGCCAATTTTTGAAATTACAAAAGGAGACTACTTGACATATCGTGAGTTTCAAGCCAATAGAAATTCGTTGAAAGACATTAAAGTTATTCATGGAGAATTCGTCAATTTAAGCAACAAATCCCGCGAAGTCTCGTTAGCACCGGAAACGAGACTTCATGACTTATGTGATCAGTTGAACACAACAGATAGAAGTAAAATCACAAGTCCAGAATTTTCTAAAATTACATTCGTCACTATTAACAATGACGGAGAAGTTATTGTTTCTATTCACACGTACGATATGCTCAAAAGACCGAATACAAATGGGAATGACGTCATAGTTGTTTGGGCCTTTGAGAAAAATGGTGACGGACGAGTTTCCGGTGAAGTTATTGATCATAAAAACGGTTCATACACGGGTATTATAACACCTTTCTGGTCGGGACAGACAATTATAAAGGCGAAACTAGCATCTTCAATCACCAACACTTGTCTTAAGATGAAGGCTATTAAGAAATACGGAAATGCTGTTTTCGCAATGCAGCAAGGATGGGGAATTCGTGGTACATTTAAAAAGAACCGAATTGTTGAGATAACACCATGTGGCGCCAACCCGACCATATTCGGATATATTAACATTTGCAATTTTACAAACTTGAATGGTGGTATGCCCTGGTATTGCGGAAAACCAAAATCAAGAAATTTACCATGTTCTAACATCGTTTCGTTTGGAACAGGGAAATTTGATACAAAATGGGCCAGTCAACAGGAGAAGATTCAAAATGCAGGTCATGGGGTCTTACGATCAACAGTAACTGTTAATGTACAATTGCCAATGAATCTTACACCACAGGTCTCATGCAATGATAGTCATCCAAACATTAGTTGGGAGAACAGAGCGCCAAATGGTTATTGGATTAACCGCGCGTGGCATATGACAAGCTGTATAAATAACATAAAACAGGACTTCGAACAATACAGAACATGTTTGAGAGGTAAAACCATCTTCATAGTTGGTGATTCAACATTGAGACAATACGCTGATTTTATTTTGAAAAACATTCTTGGCATTAATAGTCAATTTAAACAAGCAAGTGTCGGAATACACGGCGAATATCATGATTTTAAAAATATGTATGAAGAGTATGGTATTACACTGAGATATCTTAAGCACGAAATGCCATATCACAATCCCGGATTGCCAACGTTAGAAATTAAATCTATCCCACAGTTGTTAGAATCTTTGGCGTCTGAAAACATTTCCAATTTAGTCGTAATTGCTAACTACAACTCACATGTTACTGCGTACCCGCCATTTGTATACAGGCATTCTCAAAAAGAATTGAAAACGTCATTTAGAAAGCTAAAATTAGCAAACCCTTCCGCAAGACTGTTTGTGAAGAAACCTCATTTAGTTATTGACGATTCTCGATGGTTTGATCCACACATTGAATTAGTTAACACTGAAATATTGAGAGAGGAGTTTTCAGATGTTCGTGACAAAGTTTTCTTACTGGATACTTGGTCAATAAGCGTGGCTCACAACAGTCAACTATTGCATCCAGTAGGTAATGCAATGGTTAGTCAAATGCATCAGTTTCTATCATACATTTGTTGACAAATAAATATAAAAATACAACGCGGTGATGAATCTAACCGCGACCAGTGGGTCAGTGGTATATTTGTCTCGATGACTATGCTTATTATCATCGGTGAAGAAGATGATTGTTTTGGTGTTGATGTCGATGGTAATTATATTGTTAGTGGCGAAAATAATAATAATGAAAATGATATTGTTGATGGTTATGATGAAAATGATGTTTATGGTAATTATAACGACAACGATGTTTATGCCGATTATAATGACAAAGATGTTATTGCTGATTACGATAGCAATGATGTTAGTGTTGTTGCTGACAACAATTATGTTGAAAATATTCATAGCACCTAATGTTGTGTAGGCGATAATGATGATATTACAGATCGTAGGTGTAATCAATTCTTACAAATTATACCTTTGCGTCAGAAAACTCATATTGGGCGAAGTTCCCGGTTTCCGCTAACCCGACTGATCCCATTTATGCGCCGACTATAGACATTTTCTGGTCATTCAATAAGTCGAGGTGCTTCTGAAGTTCCTTATTATGAACTATTCCTCTGAATTAAAAATATTTGAAGAAAAAACTGCCGACATACCGACCCTTCAGTTTTAGGTAATTTTAGCGGAAACCAGCATATTATGTAATAAACCAACATAAGTACAACTGATCATTATTTGAAATCAATTTAACCTTCAAAGCAGTTTTAGACAGATTTACAAATTCTTAATTTAAACATGCATTACATTATGCATTATATTTGCTGGTATAACTACAGAGATAACACAGGTTGGTAGCAATTAACTCTGGATTAAAACTCTTCTTATACCTGTCGCAAATATTTTGTGTGAGTTTGTTACACTCGTACGTTAACTACACTTACGGTGAACTTTGATACATATACATAGACATACTTATCATTTTTGACAGCTGATTTACTTTTATAGTTCTTTTAATACATTATTGGTGATTTGTCGCGCAAGTATGTTTCTGAATGCAATTAACAAACTTTAACAACGAACAAGAAAATCCCAATATTTTCAATGATTTGTCTAAAAGAAATGTACCACAGAAATTAGACTCACCTTAAGCCTTGGTCAGATCTTTTTATTATATTTAACCGGTAATATGCATATATCTTAACCTATTTCAAATAACAGTTGTGCATAATCACTTTGACACAAATATATGGATTAAACTTGATAGCGAATTCTTAAAAACAGAAAATGATCCGTTTATTTGTGCTACATACATCAACGTCAACGTCAACACTCAACGGCATACAATGTAGTTAATTGTAACCTTTTTATCTTATCGAAAGCTTTATTATTTACATTATTACATTAACACATACACAACGATAATAAGACCACCTTCGGGACCCGAAAATTTGGTCGAAATAATAAGGTGGTCTCATTATCAAGTTTAATTATAGAGAAAATATTGGAAGCCGGTCCGGAATTAAGAGGTTGTTACAACAAGGTGGTCGTAATATTGAGGTGGTCGCTATTTGAGGTTTTACTGTACATCTATTTTTATTACCGGGTATTTTTTTTATTAAAAGATAACGCAATTTATTACAACAGTATTATATCTATACAATATAAACATTAAAAAGATAAAAATATTTCAATCATTTTTGGCGAAACGATGCCATGATATTAAAGTCCTATCGAATACGGCGGTGTTGTCAAAAACATTTTCATGCTAGGGGAGATAACTCACTACAAAAAGTGAATCTGAAAAGCCTACTGACCTGAATTTTCCATACGACCATTATTTTGCGCAATCAATTTTAGTGACATTGACATTTTAACATCAGGTATGTAAGAAATGTTACTCACTATCCAATATGTCAAAATTAATATATATGTAACATCGCTCCAATCGTTTAAAATGACAACTTCATACGTTATGAACTAGCCTATGAATGTAGATGGTAATATGACAAGGGTCTGAAGTTATACAACTTGAAATCGTTCATCAAGCTCACATTTCATATTTTGTGCTTCGATGTTAGCTAAGGTATGATAAAACAATGAAAATATCAATTAAAAAAAAGTTCGCCATAATTGATCTGAATATATGTTTGAAAGTTTCACAGCAAGAATTTTTAACCAAATTACAGTCAAACTTGCTTAAGCGACCACGAGTATTTAGCAATCGTTTATTATTAAGCAATACATAAAATTTTCTTCCGTTCGGTTCTATTGATAGGACTGTTCAACGTGACAAGCGACAATTTTAACCGTTATAAACCGTCAAGGCCTTATTTACAAAATAACTTCCCTTGATTTTCGGTTAATGGCAAAATATGCCATTTTAAACAGGTTTCCGTTGTGCGTTGCAACACGGAACAGAAACAAGTTAATTTTTTTGAAAAAAAAGAAGAACAAGAATTTAAGCCGCAAAATCGTGATTTCGCGAGACTTGTGTTCGGAACACCTCGCATTTGTGTTTAATGCATATTTCACGCGTTGTCAAAAATGAAATCTGAAAACATGGAAACTGAAGAATAATTTATTTGCCTCTTCCACTGAGCACCACTTTTTTTATTTAATTTTCAACACATGATTTTATTCTTATCAGCGACCCTACATTACATGTAATGAAGAGCCCCTGTTCTTTTTTTTATTTACTGGCCGTCATAAGAAAGTAACCAGTAAGTGATGTTGGTGTAAAATAGACAAAGCGCAAGTAATCGAGATGAATTTAATTCTGGAAAAAGCTGATACATTTCATGATTATGGTTTATTGTTATCCATTTTTGACCATAAAATTACTGTATACCATTAAAACTTCAAGGGCCAGTATATTAGGCCAAAATGGAAAAAAAATCTATGATGGTTACTTTCCTATGACGGCCAGTATAATTATATCATTCTTACGATTGGGTTTTGTAAACTCGCGAACGGTTAAGAAAAGCTATCTACTTCACGTAAATCTCGTTTTCAAAAAGAAAAATGTGTGTCAAAACATGAACGTTGAACTTAAAATTATGAATAATCTCGGTGTGTAAAATTTAAATGACTGATACAGCTAGACTCGTAAGGATAAATATATGCCAATTTCACCATGTCGTAGAGAGAAGTAATTTAAGCAGAAGAGGCAACAATCTGATACCCGTGAGCACTCTTGAAAATTATTTTGGGGCCAAGTCAAGATATGTATCATATAAACACAAACCCACATCCTGATTGATTTCATTTGTTTTCCTGTAGTGTTACTTGGTCTTGTTGTTCATAGTGACATTTTAGATGATAAGTGCCTTCACACATCAAGCCACAGATCATTTACAGTGAATACCGAATGTGTAATTGTACAGATCGGAGTGCTTATAATGAACACTAAGAAAAAATACACTGGAAAAATCTAGACATCATCATATTACACAAAATTGCAACGGTATAAAACGATAGTTATTAGTCAAACCTAAAAAAAATGGAAAGGTGGAATTGATCGTGCGTATGAACTTATAACTGTCAGTATTTGTGATTTAGCTTCAAATAATTTACCAAGGGTAAAATTTGCAAAAATTCTAAAACCTAACTGGAACACTACCAACTAAACTACCAAATTCAATCAGCGCCTTGTGTCGCATAGGGCACGAACAGAAGGCTTCCATTCTGGTCAGTCTGTTGTGCTGCTTTACCCCATGTCGACCAACTAAACTGTTTCCTCTTCATTTCGACCATCGTCCGGCTAATATTGCGTTTCCCTAGTGGAATCCAAATGAAGGCAATGCAACAATTTTTTCTGGTGGTCCATTCGTAATACATGTCCAATCCAAAGCTATCTCCTAATTTTGATGAGTTCTGAAATTTTGTTCATTCCAGTGCTTGTTACCATCTGGGCATTTGAAGTTTTGTTGGACAAAATATGTTAAAGATTCTTCTTAAATTTAATAAATGAGTTTAATCGGTCGCCATCTACTTTGCTGATTTTCAAACATTCTGAACCATAAAGGAATACGGAGATGACGTCGCTTCGATATATCTTAATGTTTGTGTTATACTGATTTAATGTCCTAATCTTTCGAAGTCTGTGCAGCTCTTGCTTTCCTTATTTTGTTTGTGACGTCGGGTGATGAACTATTGTCGGGCTGGTTTTCTGACCCAATGTATGTAAAGCTGGTAATATTCTCTGATTCTTTATCATATAGTTTTACAGGTTGGATACTGTTAGCATTAACACTCATTACTTTGCTTTTGTTTTTGTTAATGATTAGTCCCAAAGGGGTTTGTCACATATATCAAATATAACCCATATATAATAGACGGGAAACAACTTCGACTATTGTATTTTTACAACGTATGTCATTATAGCCCTTGTTATCAGACCACAGTTCAAAGCATTTTGCTCATTTACAGTGCAACATGTAGATACGTCCACACACTAACCGAGAATGTAAACTTTTACTTTCTTCAAATGTATGTAAAACTCGATATTTAAGATTTTCTGCACAAAAAACGGTAAAAGTTCACAAGTCAGGCACGAAGTCGTAAAACCGCGACAAGTTTATGTGTAACTTCCATCCAGACTGTTCTACAATTTAATTGTATTGCTAAAAGGATTACATGGTTATGAACTTGGGGGATATATCATTGAAACAAACTTTGAAATTAGAGAGATCACATAGATTCTGTTTAAAGTACAATATACTTATATGCAGTCGCTAAAATAGTATATTTCAACGGATTTCTCACTCAGTGTATTGAACACGACTTTAATATGAACCATGACAATCGCATGTCGCAATTTCTGTAGCAATAATATGGATTGTCATAGTAATACCTTGCGAAAAGCTTGTTTAACCAGACTTGTTCACTTTGTCAGTTTGGAAAATGGGATACAGCACAGCGGCTTATCGTATTCTCAAAAAGTACCATTTGGAACGTATAATTGATACCTAACTACAAGAATGTTTCCATCAAAATTTGTCTGGAAACACTTGCTCTCAGATAATATACCACGGCCAACAAAGCTCAATACATTCAGTCGTTTATGTGCCAATGGTAGTTCGGTATCATACTTTCAAACTTATGCGTAAACACGCATGGTGTGCTATGTGCTGTAACAGAATCCGAAATACATTGTGCAAGCTTTGTACATGTACATCAACTAGAATTATTAGCTCAGCACAATTTGAGTAGATATTTTCAAAATGCTTCATGTCTGCGTACAATACTGTTGCGTATCGCTTGTGCTTCTGTCCGAACAAGAACTCGCTATGAGCTATTCTTTGGAACCGGACTATGTAAATTACTGGTATTTATGAATACATTAACTTGTTGAAAATTAACGCAGAAAAACAATATACAAGACTATCAACAATCGCAGTGGACGGTCTAGATGTTTCCATGCTAAACACTTGCGAGATATCTATGTTTATATCTATGAGATGTTCTACATAACTACATTTGTATAATATGTCTGTTACGCAATACTAACCAGTTACGACTTTATTCATATTACTAAACTGTACCGTTAGTTCATACACTTCCCTTGCATACACACATACTAGTATGTTATTATATAACTGCTTAAATATTGACGAACGTGTACTTAATGTTATGTAATTACATGTATTTATATTACTTAATAATGCCATAAATTTATATACATACATCCTTGTTTCTTTTCTCTGTAAGGATGCAGGATTTAGTGTGGTCATTTCCTCTGTAAATATGACAGCTAGAGAGCTCATCGCTGCATTTATATTACATACGTATGAGTAAAATGAGTAGCTGTGTGTATTTACGTACTGCAGTGTGCTAACATGTTTCGTGCGTGTTTATTAGTGCGTGTGAGGGCGCGTTTATATGATTGTCAGTCCGTGTGATTGTGTACGAGCGAGCGGACAAGAGAGTACCTGTTGAGAGTTATTGAATGTTATATAAGTTTCACTGTTGATTTTTCATCTGTATATATTGTAAGCGTAATGCTCTTTAGTATTGGAGGAATAAAAGTTTATACTAAAAATAACTAGATAACGGGATGTTGTTGGTATTTTTTCAATAGACGAAGTCAACCGAATGCTAGAATTGTCATAGCGAATATACATGGTCCTACAATGATATCACTGTTTCAAGATAAACAATAGAACTATAGTAGAAAACACACTGTGGAAATTGTTTTTGCTGATCGTGGCAGGGCTGTTTGAATGAGCATCACCTAAAATACAGAAAAACAAATAGTACGAGTAAATATTTATTTACCATTTCGTGGTTAGTCTTTGTACTGACTAAAATTAAAACATCAATGAATATGAAAATTTAACTGTTTTATATTTCAAATCATTTTCACTGTATATGTATTATTGTTATGTACTATCGGTATAAACTATCGCCAACATTAATTTCAAATTAAACTGCGTGGGAAAGGTACCGACCGGATTGAGAAAAATCGCGTCGTTTTGTTTAAAATTGGGAATGTTTTACACTAATCCAGACAACAGCTTTGTATGTTCCTATATCACGTTAATTTACATGTATGCGATGAAGAAAAGAAAATCAGTAATTTAAAAGTGTTTAAAGGATAATTTTTAAATTCATAAAGGGGCGAAAATGTAGTACTAAAATGGGAGCGTTCGTTTAACGTTACAGAATAGCAGTTCTAGAGTTGAGTACAATCGCGAGCGTAATACTCGAACATTTCAATGTTATAGACTTTGGGTTCGAAATTGGGAAAAATCGTCACTATTTTAGATTGAACATGAGTCCGTTTATTGTAACTTATTATATTAGGTAAAAAATCCCAATTGGGGTTGTATCTTACTTGTCAGTTTTTTTTTGATTGAACTATTATTGTATTTTATTTACAACGAGATGTATTTGTAACAATTTATACTCACAGTGTATACCATAGTAACCGGACTTGCATCCTGCTTCACATGTACCGTTGTACGAATCACACAGTCCGTTTTTGCAGTTTTCTGAACATGTTTGTTGACAGTTTGAACCCCAGTATCCGCTTTGGCAAAGGTCACATAATTCTCCTGATGAACACCGTTTGCAATGTTTCATACAATCTAACGTACAATCTTCACCATATTTTCCTTCAGTGTCACACTGATACCTATCCGGTAAGCAGGAAATATTCCCATCACTACATTTCTCCAGAGTCTGATTGCATTTTTTGAGAGAATATCCTGATTTACATGCCGTACATCGCGCGCTCGACTCACATTTCAAACAATAATCAGGACAAGATAGAGTACAATTTGAATTTATATCATATTTATAATCCATGCAACGATCACATTTATCTCCTTGGAAATTGTGTTTACATTGACAAACTCCTGTTTGCATATTACATACACCTTGTAAACAACCTACATTACATTCATTCTGACAATCATCTCCATATCTACCCCGAATACATTCACTACAATTCAAACCGGTATATCCAGGTTTACAAACACATTCTCCGGATGTTTTATCACAAGTTTCATCTAAACAACCCTTACTGCATTTTAAATGACAATTGGTACCGTACCTACCCGGTGTACATTCATCACATCTGCTTCCCATAAAAAATTTCTTACATACACAATGACCAGTTAATTGATCACATATATCGGTAACACAACCGTGACTACAAACTAATTCACAACCTTTTCCATGTCGTCCTTTGATGCATTCTTGACAATCAGCGTAGTATTGACAAGATGTACATTCGTTGTTGCATAGGGCACATTCGAAATGTGCTCCTGCTCGATGGAAGAAAGTACCTTGTCCACATGTGGCACAGGAGTATGGATTGGTACAGGTCTCACAGTTAAAGTTTGGATTACATATAATTCCTCCGTACACTGTAATAAAGGACTTGTAAAGAATTCTATAACATTTACTTTAAAAACAATCGTAAAAAGATAAATAAAAATCCTATATAAATCACCGCCAACTACATGTTACAAGATAAATATAAAAATCAGAAATATTTGTCGTCAGCCCAAAACGATTTGTCACTTTGTACCATGGTGCCAGAATCACAAATGCTTTCTATCATTCGTAATAATTTGTAAATCTACAAATCGCACAAATTTACTTTCTATCGCAGCCAATTAAATATTTACCTTTAATTAACTGTACAAAGAAACATTTAAACATTCTCTCCAATTTACATATAGAATTACGAATAATTATTTACCTTCAACTGTCCTTAACAAGATACACGTAGAAATCACCAATTGAAGAATCATATTTTCCACCTGTCATTTAAACAAAAATGTGATTTGTTTTACACTTTTGATCATTTACATAAAATATGTCACAAGAACAGATCTTTACAGTTTTAATACAATTAATGAATGATTAATTTAACATTTAATTGTTTGAAGAATACTCAAAATTAAATAATACATGTTAGCAAAAGATATACATTTTATTCATAATTATAAACAAAGTATTTTCTTACCTGTTAATGTTCACGTAAGACAAATTGTAAATGTTGAAAACAAGTAACTCCAAAAACTATGACATGATAAATCATGTTGTTTATACTTGATTATGCACGTACATTTTATGTTGTTTGTTCAACGCTCTATTGCTTTTCCCTTCTGTTTCTTATTTTGAATGAAGACAAGTGATAACTGGTACATAAGAAGAATAAAACTTGAATAATGTCATGAATTCAGGTGTGCAGTGGATATGTAGTTAAAAGAAACCATTATGGAAATTTACCATAATTTATTATATTTATCTTAAGATCATATTACCGGTAAATCAATCTTTCTCGTCTGTATTGATTTAGGATTATTAATGAAAATAAAAGCCAAATGAACTAAGGTATTATATCTATGATACTGTTCTTTTTATGTATCTGCTCAACGCCGCCCCGCCCCCCCCCATAAAAAATGTTATTCTCTTCATTACAGAATTCTTAGGACACCAAATGATTCAAAAATCAATCTGTTCTAGTTTGTATTACAATAAAAACTCACATTGCGGCCACCTCAATATTATGATAACCTTGTTATAATGACCACTTATTTATGTCCTGGCTTTAAATAACTCCCCTATATTTCAACTTATAATGAGACCACTTAATTATTACGACCGATGTTTTGGGGTATCAATAACGAAGTTTTACTGTATTTGATGTTAGCTCATTCAATAAATCAACTAGAGCAAATTGTTATTGACAGAGATAGCATGAATTTGAAACAATTTAACAGTTTGTTGTCAGTGAGATATGAAATTCATGATACCTTCGTAACCGGCTACATGACACGTTCAAGATTTGTGCAACACGTCCTTAGGACACCCCAACTTGCAACATACCGCCACCCCCCCACTCCCTAATAATTTATTCCGGAGTAAGACGCCTTCAGCGCTAGATTCGCGATAACAATTGATGAACCAATCATAAAAATGTCGTTTGTCGTGAAAAAACCAAGAACATCAAACATGTGTTTTCTGTGTACATGCGCGTCAAACCCTGATTTTTGATGCTTGCAGGAATTACATATTTCATGAGCTGACTGCAGATGTTAATAATGGAATGTCTGTGGGGAAAGTCTCAGAAAAGTCCCAAAATCATCTTTGACGGATAGGTAAAGAGGTAGAGTAGAGGCTGGAACCACATGGGGTAAAGGCAGTCATCTTTCGTGTGGTGATGAATAAAAGATTATTATTATAGCCACCAAGAGGGCGGAGATGGGTATTGATTCACTAAAAGTATATTTCTAATGTTTGTTGGGGTATTTGCTGCAGAGGGTCCCATATAAAAACGGAGTGTCGTCTGATATGTGGAGGTGGCGTTTAAAGCAACGTCATGTAAGTTTTTCATTGCGTACCGCAGAATCTACAGGATCAAATTGCCATAGTGCTATGACGAGGGATCGAATCGCACACTATTTCGGAACTCTTGTGAATATGAAAAGTAGTGTTTACACAACTACCCAGCACGAATTTGGAATATGGAAAAAAACAGGCATCACACTGTGTCACAAGCCACCAAAAGTTATTGCTAGCAAATGTGCGAGGACTGTACATAACAGGGGAATCATTTCGCGAGCGACAATTACCACAGTAGCTTGTGGAAATGCTTCTGATGACCAAATACCTCCTCATTTCATAATTCCAGGGAAAACCACTAAAACTATGGGTTCGACACTGATTTTGTCGCCATGATGGTTCACCATTATATAGAGCAAAAATTTGCCGTCAGTGATTCCAGCTGGACCAAAGATTGTATTTGTAACTGTGGTTTCAAAATACCTTTCTGCCAAACATTGGAGAAGCCCGACCCCAAACCCTGATTTGGTATATCGAACTTAACTAACAAAATATACTAGACTACTTAAATATTCAATCAAGTGATGTGACCTAACACTCCCCGTTATTTTACAGAAAAAAAAATTTGAGCACCCATGTCATGTAAAGATGTGTAATCTACTGATGTAAAGTAGAGTTATTGAATGTAATATACATGTAACTCTCTTTTGATATGCCTATAGTGTTATACCTTACATGAAAAGTATATATTTACACCACAAATATCATTGTATAACTAACATTTAAAAATTTTATCAGCTAATGACATATAATGAAATCATAACAGATCACAACTTGCATTTATATGCAATGCATTAGAATTAAGATTGCATTACTGAATTAATTCAAGTTTCCAAAGAATTTTTGTTTATGTCAGTAAGAATTTATTGATCAGATAGAGTGTAATCATTTGTTTCTCTAGAAAATCATGTATGTCTGTAAAACTGAATACATAGGTTGCATCACCTGGATGAATTGTCAATTATTGCTTTTTTATTTTATTTTTTGCAATACTTCTACCATGACATGCACTGTATGTATATTTTAGGCAATATATATATATATATATATTGGTGTAAGGCAGGTGGCCTAAAATGCAAATAAAGTTACTCAATACAATTTCGGTAACGTTGGCAAATACAGTTTATCAAGTATGTCCTTCATTTTATTTAGAGGACATTTGCTAGTGGACCATTCAATGATATTACTGTTGTCAACAAAAACTTGGGACAAGTTGTTTCCAAATCTGTTTACAAAATACGATAGGAGCTCACTAAGAGCATTAAGCTCCAAGTGAGTAAGAAGATTCATTCAATGAAAAAGAACACATGAGACTGAATCATACACATATAGTTTATTGATAAATCTGAATCCAAACAACTTGTACATGCACTACCTGGGTGAATAAATAGCTTACAGGAAATTAGAAATAAAATAGTTATACCAAATGATATCAAAAGAAAATACTCCTGTAAAATCTCAACAAAACAAAGAAAAGTGCAAAGTAATTTCAGAATAGTTCAAGCTAGTTCATAGGTATAAAGCGTGTTGATCCGAAACTATAATCTGAAACTAAAATCTGAGATTCTGCTAATTGTTTGATGGCAAGGTATAACAGTTATTTGAAAATCCTTTCAATGAAACACAGTGCTAATAAGACAGATATACCTTTATGAGAGAAAACTAAAACTAATATGGCTCCAAAAGTAATGATAAGTATAAAGGTATAAATATTATGGAATAAATAAATTGCGTAATGAGCAGGATGCAAAGGAGGAATTGCAGATCATAAAATCACAAATATATGATAATGTATTTAGTACAACATGAAAAATATTGTACCTTATCAGATAACTAAACAGTACTCCATTTAAATGTTATCATATTTTGTCAGTATAAAACAAGGTAAAACACACATAAATTTATATCCTCAATGTCAAATTCAAATGCAATGACTGGTAATAGGCAAGAAAACACAAGATAGGCGTACAAAATATAAAATCATGATTTTCTTCAGCACACAGTATATACAATTTAGTTCCATAAAATGTAATAAGGGTAAGGTTATTGCAAAAACAGCAAATTGCGTGTCATCTATGATATGATTGCACACAAACTCGTCAAGTGAAGTAGACACTTTTGAATTGTTTGTGTTTGATGTTAATGTTTTTTTCATCCACATCCACTCAAATATTCTAATTCATTTACACATGTCACACTTTTATATGAACTTAACAGATTCTAGTGTAGTTTCAGCGTCAAAAAATTGTAAATAAAATAAACAAAACGCAAAACATAAATAACACAATTACTGTAATAAAAACACATAAACTAAGGGTCATAATGGCCCAGCGACACTCGCCTAAGTATATTAGAAAGTCTGTAATTAAGCACATAAAATAGTAAATAATAAGTGATAAAGGAATTTCTGTGAGTTGACAAAGTGATTAAATTTTTAACAGGTGTTAACTAGTATTAAATTTAACCTAGAAATCAATTCATTAGACCTCTAAACTAAAAAAAAGACAACAGTATTTTCTATGACTGGACTTGACCGGTGTTTTATCAACATTGTTCACAATTTTATTTCAACAAACTTTCAAATAAAATTTAATATACATATGGCGAATACTGTGACGTCTTAAACTATCCAATTCTTGTCAGTACAACAGCAACTGTAAGATGTCAGACTCAAAGTAATCACAACAGCTCACTGTGAACACTTCATGCCCAAGTGAACAAAAAAAAAACACAATTATCACAGATAAAATACTTGGCAAATCATAAATTTTATACACACCATACTTTTACACATACAATGAGACTTAAAAAAGAAATACTCCCAGAACAGTAATATAACAGTATTTTCACAAATGAAGCCAGTACTGTCTTTAAACAAAAAAAAATCAACTGTTAAGAATTGATAACATCTACTATAGAAAAATGCAAAATAAAAATGGGATTTAAGCTTTATGACTTTAAACCTGATCCAACTCTAACCCCAGAATCTTAAAATGCCTAAGGAATAGTCCTCTCTTTTAATGGGTCAACTATGTAAGGGTCCAAAAGTTACCCTAAGGCAATATTTAGATGAGGAGAAATTAAGAATATGAGAATTAAGAAGAAATATGATTAAAACTCCCTTTGTTGAAGGGGAGATTTAATAATTTGACTGATTTAGGCACACATGCAACTGGTGACTATTAAGGGCTCCATATATTCATTTCAAAATGGTCAACATTTGTGCCAAGTTCCACAGAATTCCTTCCAAGGAAACATGGATCGGACACATCTTTTAAATAGCAAACAAAAAAACAAAAATATATTTATTGGTACAAATTTTAGGGAGACTGATAAGTAATGCTTACGACTATTATTCTGAGAATTGATAAGTTCACCCGCTAACAAATTGCTAAACACATAAATAGTGTCACATTTGATACAGATACTGTTAATCATGAAGATTTAATTGGAGAACTTGTTCTAGTACCAAATTGTCCCAAGGGAAATTTAGATTGGATATCTAAGTCTTCCTGAAGTAAGGCACACTTTTGCTGTAATGAAGAAATCTGTGACCTTAAAGATTCAATGGTGCTTTCTAATTCCTGAAAATATAAAAACATATTTGTCAAGCTCGAAAAATGTATTTTTTTCATGGGTAATCTATTTTCTATACCATACAGTTTCCAATTAGCACTCCCACAGATGTGCACAAAAAGTACAATTTTACCTGAATTAATGGTTATGTCAATAAAACAAAAATCCAAAATGTATAAGTAAATCTATAAGTTTTAATCATAAATTTATACAACAATGTGTATATGCAGTAACTTACTGTTCTGATTGAACTTGGCATTAAACCTCTCATTTTTTCTTCATATGACATCTTGAGATGAGTTATCTGAAAAAAAATGAATGATTTTTACATGCTTTTAAAGTATGATAATCTATAATGTGAGAAGATGAATACAGGACTTCCATTTGACCCTTAAAACAGCATGTTGACTCTTGAAATCAGTGAAATAAAGCTATTGACTCATAAGAATTCATACTAAAGGGTCAAATTTACAATAAAATTAGAAGGAAATTTTGTGGACTCCTAAAATTATCATCAGCTAATGGTCATTTTTTACCCTCAACTTCTGATGTCAAGTAAAAACCCTGTGAATATCATAGAAACTGCTCCCAAAATTGTAAAGAGTAACATCAATGAAGTTACTGCAAACAGAGAATTACACCCATGAACAGCTGACATTAATTCACTACAGAAAGGAATTGGAGTGTCTACCAGTTTCACTTTAACTGTTCAGTAAAATGTATTTATGAGAAAATGCATCACCATATTTTAGGATTCAAGTACCTTAAAGCGACTCATTATAACAGTGTTTTGCTGAAGGTACAAAGAGGTGTAAAAAGTTTACAAAGTGCTGCACAAAATAATGAGGCACAACACAAGAAAAAACACTGGAACTTCCCATGACAGTCCTCATG
Organism: Lutraria rhynchaena; assembly: GCA_008271625.1. Classification (NCBI taxonomy): domain Eukaryota; kingdom Metazoa; phylum Mollusca; class Bivalvia; order Venerida; family Mactridae; genus Lutraria; species Lutraria rhynchaena. Next base: position 1,159,416 of record VIBL01000092.1, read on the forward strand.
TTAAAGGTGAACTAATAGAAATATCAAACGGACACTAAATAGTAAACCAGAAAAAATAAACCAGAAGGTTTTTAATAATTAAACCAGAAGTTTTTAGTAATACCTTTTCATCTTGGTCATTTTCTTGTTCATCAAGCTGCCTCTCTAACTGCCGTACTTTGGTATATTTTGATTCTAGTTCCTTCTGTACAGTCTGAGGATAGAAGGGTACATCAATAAATGCTTATCCATACTTTAAATATATGTCTTTATGTCATTCTATCGGAATAGAAAATTGAATCAAATACTAAACAGGGTATGTGATGTAGGGTAGGGAACAAATAACATTGACAGCAATATCTCCAGTAAACTTATCACAGAGTTCCAGTACATAACCATATCTATGGCCTTGAACCAGTTACAACTTGATCATAAGTCCAGTGCTCTATCAACTACATGAGAACATTGTTAAGATAACTTTTGTAGAACCATTGAAAAATCTTACTAAAGAAAATTTCTCCTTATCCAAATATTTAAGGTCAAGTGATCCTTATGGACATGTCTCCAGACTTTCAATATTTCATTGTCACGATGTGAGCAAAACAAAGTAATCGATTAAAATTTCATTCTTTCATTGTTCATGTTCAACTTGTGCTCATTTGGCACATAAATATCATTGTATTATGTATGAACATGATACAATATGACACTCCTCGAGATAATCAAGGTAATTAACACTTAAATTTAATTATTGGGACCATCATTTGTGCTCAATATATTGGGATTATCTTGTTATAGACATAGAAATTTATATTCAATTTAGAACAAAAAAGAGGTTTTCAAAATTCCTGAGATAAGTTGGGTGTATATGGTTGTTATAAGGTAGTCTTAATAGTGAAGTGATTGCCATGTGAGGTTTTACTGTACAAAGAAAGAGAAAAACATGTTCATCATAGCAATTATCTATAGTAAGTTATCCAAATTCGTGTTGGCTACATTTGTAATCATAAATATAGCAAGATACAAAAATCATTGATACACTTTTTCATGACAAATCCAAACAAAAACTCACAGATATGTGAAAAAAAAACTAAATTTGGAGTTTTAGACTTTTAAACATGTCAATGCAGCTATAACCAAAGAAATTTAATTATTTATACCTCCTAAATAAAAATTTATGTTTGGTTATTATGCTGGCAAGAAGAAATAAAGCATTAGTTATTACACCAATCATATGAAGTATAAAGTCACAAATCTTACAGATAAATTAGAATTGTATTGTTTCTTCAGTATCTTCTTTTCCTCATCATATTTGTTAATGAGTTCAGTCAACTTCTTGTCCGATGACTCTCTCTGTCTGTAAAGGTAGAATAATTAAACCATGAAATAATCAACGAACTATAGACACAAATACACAAACACAATCTGCTTCATTGCCAATATTATCATTTAGGAAACCAACACGTACATTATGCTTTGATAAAACACATCACAAATCCTATTTCAGCCATCTGATTGTAACCTATCAATTAAAATGGCTAATGACTTCACAGACAACTGGCTTTTTTACAGAGGAGTAAAATACAACAGCAGACAGCTGATAAAGTATATTTATTACTTCTTCATTCTTCATCAGTTAGCATCATCAGCTAAAAACAATATTTTCTCCCTATAAAGATTATTAACTATAGTAAGTCAACTATTAACAGGACCATCCAAGGATCATTCCTGTAAAGTTTGATTAAAATTGGCTGCATCATTTCAGAAAAAGTTACATTTGAAACAACAGTTGACAACACATGACAACAGATGATGGACAAGGGTGACCAGAATTGCTGACCATAAGCACTTTGTGCTCAGGAGAGCTAGACTGAGAAAACATTACATGATACTAACTAATTCATATTAAATACATGGAATCAATGTTTTCCCATGACTATTGACTGAACTTACTTTTTCATGTCATCTCTAAGTTGATTGACAGTGGAATGTAACTCAGATATGGTCTGAAAGATACAAAACACATTTTTAGCATGTAAATAGACAATACATACACTAATGGGTCATTATAATGTAGCTATAAGCTGCACACATGAGTCCATTGATGTGCAACATTTAAACAGTAACATGGATTATCAGTTGTAAGAACATAGTAAATAATTTGAAGAGGAAATTGGGTGAAATATGGAATCAGTCATCACAAACAAACAAATGAGAACAATGCAGGTGAAATAATAAACTCAACAGACAAGTCCATGCAGGATCATTTATACAGAACTCTGCTATTTTGTGATTTAAAACTAAGGGTTTTAAACATATTATCCCACTTTATGAAAAATATATTTATCTGCATACTGGAATACAAAAGAAATATTACGGCACAATAAGATATTGAACCAATAACAAGGGCCTATCCAGAAACAGATGTGGAAAAATAATCCATTTAGATTTTCAAATACATCTGAGAGATATTATTCTGTATTCATGAGACAGTTATGGAAAAAAGATTAAAAATTGAATGCCAGTAGCTGAGACAGATTCTTTCTTTTTCGATAAAATGTTAATTGTTATAAAAATAACAAAATATGAAAAATTTACATCAGTAGATTTTTGTGCCCTCTCTGCGTACTCTTTTTCTATCTGTTTCAATCTTTCATTAGTCTGAAAAGAAAAAAATGTAACTATGTATGCTAAAGTAAATGTATAATATGCAATTTATGTAATTGTTGTTTAATAACATGTCATATATTATTTCAGATTCCACTGACTATACTGTATACTAGAACTAGCTTCTAGGTATGAGCTGATTGTACCAGTAATATCAGCCTTTAAATAAATTATGGTAAGCTTGGCTGAGTGATCTAGTTCTCACTGGTCCTAAAAATTAAGAGGTATTACACTAATCTAGTGTCTCTGAAACATTTAATGCAATATCCATACAAATGCAGGCAACAACTTTCAAATGAATCATTAATACTGAGACAAACAATACTTTACTGAGCAGGGTTTTCCCTAAGATTTTTCACCCGAGGGTCCCCAGGACTCCCATCTCCAACACTTTAGTGGTCCCTTGGGATTTTTTGGGGTCCTACACAGAAAATGCCATTTCAAATTCCAAGTTGGAAGGGGACCCCAGGATGCGGTGGTCATTCTCAATGTGAGTCCCTCGGCTGAACATCACAACAGGAACGCAAGAAACCTGCGTCAGGGAAATCCCTGCTGAGGTTGTTGTACATGTTAACAGAAAATGATTACAATAGTTCGATTATTTACATACCTTTCCAAGAACTTGTTCCATTTCAGTACTGTGTGTCTTCTGCAATTCCAATCTTTGTTGTTCCATCTCAGAACGCAGTTTACTCATCTACAACAAAAAAACTAACCTTGCATACAACTTTTTAGCTCACAGAATTTGAATTTCATTATAGTATTTTTGTATGAAACAATTGTACAGAAAAAAAAATTCAAGGGTGTACTCTCCTAGAGAACACAAGTTTTTCTGCTATGAATTATTTAACACCATATTTTATCAAAATTATACATGTAGTCCCAACCTGAGTATCTCCAATAAATACCGGTAAGGTTCAATCTTAGTTAGTACTAGTGCTGCAGATCATCAGGCATGTGGCAATCCAAATCGATTCATGTGTACAGGCTAACAATTTACAGATTGAATCATGAATCTTACATCAACAGAAAATAAGACTCACTTCACATTTTATGGCATATTACCATAGAATGTTGATAAAACTAAGTATTGTAACATAATACATGCATCTGGTTACAAATACTAATACTCTATTGGACTGACTAGGGGAATGCAGCAATTTTTTGGTCTAGGATTTGGTAAATTTGACTCATGATTAACATTTTTGAACATTTTTTTCCACATTCAGATACTTTTTTATACCAAGCTGACACATTTTTACTAACATCAACAATGTCAGAGGTGGCGAGTAATTACACTTGATTTTCTGGTTTGAACCTCAAATATCCAAGTATTCAGATACTCACTACAACCCTAGTTAGTACCCAGCATACTTACCTCTGATTCCTGGTCTCTCAGCATTTTCTGTTTCTCTTCTTCCCTTAACAATCCTAATTCTACAAGTTGTTGCTTTCTTAATTGATTTGCTTGAACAACTTCTTCGCGTAATTCTTGTTCATGAAGTTCCAAGGAAGCAATTTTCTGAAATAAAGCATAACATGAGTCCATTAGAACTTGAAAATTATCATAATTATAATATTACATCCTTCTTTGGGTATGATACATTTATATACCCAAGTGTCAAGTTATACTGTTTTGTATAATAAAGCTAGATATCCTTGCCTAACAACTGAAGTGTGCTATGTCTGTTTTTATCTATTTTGAGATATATATGACTTTGGAATCATCATAAAGAGAACTTTTGGTAAACAAACTTCACTTCCACACTAACAATGAGAAATGCAATATAAGATTTTCACTCTTTTTATATGCATAACACTTTTCTGAAGATATATTTTAAAATAATAAAACGCCATCCTAGCAATTCAGTCTAACAATCAATTATTGACATGTTGTGAGATCAAACTTAGCCAATGCTGTACAGATGTAGAAACAGTCAATAGTTATGATTTTGTTTTTTGTGCGCGCATGTGTTTTTCAGGCAACATATCACCATTTGTGAATACTATTATTGTGTGGATATGCTTTGGTGCTGTATTACAGTGCTTTAAAGCCAACAAACCATGACAAATAAAAGGTTTATATTTATATTTTTTTACCTTGGCATCTTTTTCTTGTCTTGCATGCATTCTTCTCTCTAGATCAGTAACTTCCTGTTTATGTAATGATTTCAGGTTTTCTGTCTCTTTTTCATGCTCTCCATGTATGAATTCTTTTTGTAGATGAAAATCTTTCAACATCTGAGCTTTTTCTTGTTCAAATGACATCTTTAATTCCATAACCTGAACATAAACATCCAATATTAATCAAAGATAGCCATTTTCAGTAGACTGGTTTCTTAGCATCTTCATTTGGAGTTTAAATATGCAATCATACCCATAGGTTCAATAATAGATCATTCGTGATAATCTGGACTTTACACTAAAATAGTAGAATAGTTCTTTTATAAAGGAATTGAATTACATAAAAGAACTAAACATTGGCAAATATAAACCAGATATACCTGGTATAATGATTTACCTCTCTGTTATGGTTCGACCTTTCCTCATCCATCTGTCTGTTCAATTCCTTTGCTTGTTTTTCTCTCGCTTGTTTGGATTTATTTAAGTCTGTTTCAACACGAGCCATTTGTTGCTTCATGTCATCAAACATTCGTGTCTGATTTTTATCTACCTGATCTTTGAAAGCAGATAATGCTTTCTCCGACTCTTCAGCCTGATTGCGATTCTTCTCTGACAGGCGTTTAATCTCATCTTCCCTATCTCTGCAGTGATAAACATACTTAGTAGATTATCAAACTTTTAGCAAAATATTTAAACACATTTTTGTACAAAATGAAAAAAAGAAAACTTATAAATAAAAGTGGTCAGAAAGACAAGGTGCTAGTCAAACAATCTCTGTCAATAAATGTCTCAGATCTGATGTTTCTATTGTAGAGGAAACTGCATGAAACTTTAAATTGTCAAAAATTGTCTAAATATTAGAAGTCCTTCAATATTTCAATATTTTCTAACTTTTGTTCAGATTTCTACAGCCAAAAGTGTGAATCTGTTTCATGATGTCACATATCTACATACATGCGGAAAGTAATTGCTAAATTACCTGTTAAAATGCAGCAAAGATTTGTTAAAAAAAGTTTAAAGTGGGCGTACTTGTATTATTTTTGAAGTCAGAGTCTTGCTGGTTATATAAAGTTCATGCATAATGTATCATTAGATAAGCACATGCTGAAATATCTGCTTAAATGCAGTTTTCAAAAAAAATCTAACACACAAATGTTAGATAATTCATTTTCTTTAAATGCATGACAAAGTTATAAAAAACATTTAAGTATAACAAACCTGACAATATTCTCCAATCCTTTAATCTTCTTCTGAAGATCCGAATCTAGCTGATCAATTTCCTTCCTAGCAGATGACAACTGAAATATTTAATTAGAGTGAGCAGATAATTCAATAATGCCTTATAACTTTACAATGAATTTTAAATGAACATACGAAATAATATTGTAAAATAAATTGCACAATGTTAATTAGAGACTTCAGCTAAAAATTTGACTTTGCAAAACTAAATAAGGTTTATTTGATATTTTTTATTTGAATTTCACACTTGTGTCAAATTTACATGCCTGTTTTCAAGCCAGAATATATCAACGGATGAGAGCATGAATTTAAACAATAATTAATCAACAACTACATGAAATACTAATAAAGTAAACCAACAGATTATATGATACATCCCAAAGATCTACCTGTTTCTCATGCAGGGTTTCCATATGAAATTTATCTTGTTTGTGAACCTGTTCCAGTTCTCGTACTTGTCTCTGTCTCTGTTCTTCTGTATCTTTAAGATTACGCTTCAGTTGATCTATGTGTGACTCTAGCTCAGATACTGTCTCAGCCGCCTACCAAAATACAAAAGGCAATGACTGTAATAACATTTAATGTAGGACATTTGCCCCTGTATTGAATTTTGAAGAGGCATATATTTGCCTTACATATTTTTGCAATTGCCCTTTAAAGGTAGGACATTTGCCCCTTCATCAAGATAGTGTTTGTCTGTCAGTTGATGTAAATGAACAACAGTTATTGCCAATTAACATATAACAATTATTAACAAATAATGATTTTTACATATGTTTAATACAAACATTTATACAGATTCAAACAGGGTTTTTTTTTGCTTTTTTGCAACATTTTATCAATAGCAAGTCTATTGCTTATCAGAAATGCCCATTTTCTGTCAGCATGTGCCTTACATGTCTGGTATGACAGTATGTGCCTAGTTTAGCCTATCATATAACCTGTTTACCCAGAAAGTATCTTTGACACTGGTTTACACCACTACTTCATTATCTAGTGAGAAAATTTATTATAAGTCCTTTTAAGTTTTAAAAAAAGTACTTCAACACACCACTATAATCTATAATAAATGACAAATTGTCAAATGTCAACATACACATACATGTAATTATTTACAAACAGACCGTCATTACCTTTTGTCAAACTATAGCAAAATACACATGCAGCTCCATTTAAATGTTTCATCTATGGTCTTAACTTAATTATCATACATGCTTCCAAAAAATCATGCTCTCATGCAATGATACACAAGTACGTTACAGACATTCAGCATACACAAGAAAAAGCCAGAGTGTACCATAATACTGGTTCAATTGAAAACACAAGCATGTTCATGTGTTGATGAACAAATAGAAATACATGAAAATGACTGTAAACATTTTATCATCAATATTAAAATTAAAGATCAATACAATACCATACTATAATATAGCAGTACTTTCTCATAATGTGGCTTGCATTCTCTTTTACAACATATGTAAGAGGATGCAAGCTCTTGAGTAAATCTGATGTAGCGTAATGTTTCTTTTGATAAGCAAAGAAACCAAATTAAACGACTTACTTACTACAGACTTAAAATAACTGTTTTATTAAAATAGTGCAAAAATGTATCAACAGAGTTATATCCAAAGCTAAACATGAATTCTACACAGAGGGGTGAATTTAAAAGAAGCATTATATACAAAAATAATCTGTTAATCCTGAGGTTGGAATGACATCTATCAGTGATGTTATTGAGTCAGGTAAAGGCAACTATGGATTAGCCCCAGCCAATTGTTGTTGTAAAAAAATGTGCAAGTCTTATCTACAAGGTATACATAAACTTTCTATTAAAGGTACAAATTGTTATATTCAACCAGATGTAGCAATGAACCTTGACCAAGTCAATCTTTATTGTTTTCCCAAGATATGGATATTCACATTTTGTACCTGAAGCAAGTGGAATATTTCTTTTCTTGAGTACTGCTCTTCATTAAAGGCCATGAAAACAAACTAAAGATAATTTAAAGCTCACTCCTGTAACAGTATCACATGAAATTACACATCCATTCATGAGGTGTAATAATATGAAATTTTCAGAGTAATAAGTACATGTTACATTGTGGAAAATAGTAAATAGTCCAATTATCTACCATTTTCAAACTTATGTGAAAGAGAACAATATTTTATTGTTCTAATTCTGTAACAATAGGGTCATGATGGCTCTATATCACTCATCTGAATAACCTGATAAATAAACAACTTGGTAAACAAACAAATGACTTTAAGGGCAGAACCAATTTCAAATATAGGAGCATTTGATCATTCTTAGTAGAGAACTACAATACAATATTACAACCTAAATATCTAAGCTCATGGCCTTTGGGCCAAGGAGATTTCTAAAATTTTCCTCAAATGTAAGTCTTTATAAAACAAGTGACCATAAGACATAATAATAATGATAACAAAAAAGATTTTGTTTAGTTATTGAGGCAACACAGACTTAGATCCAATCTTCCCTATGAGCCTCTCAAAATATAACAAATTTCATACAATATTTACAATAAAAAATGAAACAAACAGAGATGAAATGACTATAAATGAATTTAAAACAGTGTTAGTAGTGGAGCTTTGGTTATGAGACAATGTAAGTTTTCCAGTCCAAGATACACTTGCTTTTGAAGGCACCAGTCCTTTGAAGACAATGCAACACATCAAATATCTAAGCTCAATTCCATGCAGTTTTAGCCAAGATTTTGAAAGGTTTCCCTATATAACTCTATATAAAACAAGTGACCCGTAAGGCAGGGCAAAAATTGACCTAAGGGGGCAAGATGAGTAAAATCTCAGTAGAAGTCCATCCAATGAACATTCTTGTGAAGTTTGACTAAAGTTGGATAAGTAGTTTCAGAGGAGATTTCATTTGAAAGAATTGTTGACGAAACAAGTCACATGATACACAAGACATCATGCACAGGGTGGTCACTATAGCCCACCATGAGCACTTCACGCTCTGTTTAGTTAATAAAAGAACAAGAGATCATATAAAATGAAATATGAAAATAAAAAGTTAATCATTCCAGGACACTGACTTTATTTATGGCATGCTACTCTTCCCCGATGTGAAATGAGTTTTCACAGCATGAATGAAAACATGGATATTTCCAGTCTGATACCCAAAAAACAGAGTATTTTCTATGCTCAGTAGCCATTATTTGCTACATATCAACTGAATCTAGAATGGAAATGTTGAAATTTCAAGAGCCAAAATTCAAAACACCAATTTGTATTTATGATCTAACTAAACATCAATGTTTACCAATCTTAAATTAGAGGAGACTAATTTCAAATTTTCAAATACAGTCAAACCTGCGAACAAAGGCAATCCTTGGGAAAGACAAAATGTAGTCTTTATTGACAGATGGCCTTTATTCAGAGGTCAGTTTGTTCTAAATAATAAATGATGTTGTTTCGAAGAATGGCCTTTATTTGCAGGGTAGCCTTCATTCACAGGTGCCTGCAAACAGGTTTGACTGTACTACTAACCTTTACCCACTTTTCTCATTTACCGACCATGGTCCAAGTCATTTGGCGCTGATTTTTTTAAGGATTTTATTTTAACTACAACTTCTTGAGTAGAAACAACAATTACACCACTTAACCCATCAAGCTACTTAGTAACTAAGCTTTGGAAAACAAATTAACGGGTAGGTTAGTCAATGAGACAGCTTAAAACAACAATGTAAGTTGATAAATAATAAAGCATTTAATACAAAAATTATTCAAGGTTATAATATACATTGAAAAAAAAATTCTGCTGACTTAAGTAAAAGATTGCTGGACTATTCTCCGAGCTTGGACAAGTATGGTTAACGTTAAATATTAAAAACACAAATAAACAGTACAATGTCCAAATTTTCATGTATTCAGCTCCGAAAATAAAAAGTTTTTGTGTGATAGTAAATGAAACAAATATAGAAGCAAGCATTCACAACTTGAAGTTGACTGAACTATAACAGAAGCAAGCATTCATCATTTGAAGTTGATACAAGAGTGGTACAAGACTAAACTCCTAATTCCTTCCACCACAACCAGACAGCTGATACATAGAGAGGATAGAGTAGATATTCTATGATGTCTGATCTGTTCATAAGGTCTAGTTCATGACCATATCTTTTGCATTTGATAACATGATGAAACATTAGAACAAGTAAAATGCTTTATCATTACATAAACAATACTTTAATGTAGATTCATTGGAATATTTTCAGTATTTGAACAATGTTTCAAGGTCTCCAAATAAAACATTGTTCTACATAAATATAACATGCATGTAAGATAACAGATCAGATTTCCATTGAATGCAGTAGTATGATATTTTTGTCAAGGATAAATGTTAATATCTGAAACAAATCCATACAAAATCTGACATCAAATTTACAGTTTTACGCATTAAACACAAAAGAATCTTATTTGACAATTAGTACAAAATAATTTGTTTTATCTAGAAAAAGAAAAAAATCCACTTAACTGCTAAATACAAGACTATTAATTAGATTAATACATGAAATCAATTTTTAATGTGCTTAATCATATAACTGCATCCAATACCTACAGTTAACCTTAATTACCTTAAAATAATGACCCTGTTCATGCATATATAATATTGATATGATAATTATGTTAGGAGATATACAGACAAATGTTTAATAATACCTACAAAACAATAGTAAAATGCTTTGTCTACAGACAGTCATATCTACAGACAGTCATATCATCAATATCACACCTAACTCCCCATAGTTCTACATTTCACTATTTCTAATACTTCATATTGTAATATCACTTCTAAAAAATTCCAAACGAGTTTATTTGTTCTTTTTAGTCAGTTTTGGTAAATGATTTTATTTTCACAGAACTATGGTCACCTCCCAACAGTGGTCACCTTTTAATAACAGCCATATTGAACCCCTGAGAAGGATCCAAACACCAGTCAATGTCCCACAGATCTGCTCTACGAATCAAATTTCCACACTCAACAGACATACTCCCTGGCAGCCATACTACCTTCAAAAGGTCAACTGAGCATGTGCAAGACAATTGTCTAGCAAAGTTACTTTGGAGAAATCAATAAGGTTGTATAAGGCAATGACTTTGACAGGTGATAACAATCAGTGTGACCATTAATTAATCATAAGTGAACATTTACACAACTTCAACATATACTCAAGTTGGCAAATTTTAAAGAGTAGCCAAAAGTTGTTTCAACTTTGTGCCATTCAAGCTTCTAAAATTCTACTCTCAGTGCATTCTCAAGATTTAGACAATTAGTGGCATATGCCACAAATAATGAAGTCAGTAATAGGTGTCTAGACTCAACTATGGAAAAGTACAGAACAGTAAGGGACATAGAGAAACATTATGACTGAGTTATTTCCCTTTGTTTCAATACACCACATATATTATCTCCAACAAATAAATTCAATTTAATTCAAATTGTCTGTTTTAAGTCCTACAATAAATAGGATGGAGTTCTAAACCTATGTAAAGACATAGCAGATTTTTGGAAACTATTTTGGATGAAAAAAGAGTCTCTTATGCACACACTTGCTCACATGGATGTTGCAGTATCTCGTAGAGTCTTGTTTAAGACTTTTGATAAAGTTCCCCATTTAACAGTACTCTTAATTAATATGTTGAGTTATTGAAATCTCAATACTTACTACAAAACCAGTCAATTTCCTGACAACAATTAATTTTGGTCAGACTGCCTGCTGACTGCTGTAGAGAGGTTTCACTGTATGTATTAAGGAGACAGAATATGCTCAAGATCTTAAATACTATGTAAAAGTTATCATCTTTTAAAATAAATTCTTTTAATGCAATCTGGATATAATTGTCCTTAATTCGTTAATCATCATATTGTTAGTTTATTCAAACCATGGGAAGGAATGCCAAAACATTCCTACTTCCAGCCATAACAGACACAAACAACTCCCCCATGAATTGAACACACTATAACAAACAGTAGAAATACTTTTTTCTGGGAGAAGCCCCATCAGGTGTTCTTAAATGGTCAGCTCATATAATAAAATACAAGGTCTTCCTGGCAAAAGCTAACAAATTCAACATCTAGGAAAACATTTTAACAAAAATAGCTCCAGGAACAAACAAGCAAGTGAAATTATCTAATTTATTAGTATCAAAATTTTCACAACAGTATTAATATTATTCGTGTTAAGAATTCCGCACAAAAACGTGTAAGCTTACCTTTGTTTGTGCCATGTTATGTTCTTGTTTCAGGAAGTCTATATTGGACTCTGTTTTACGTTGTAAGGAACGTAAGTCTTGGTCATGTTGTTCCAATGATCTCTGATGATCTTGTTCCATTGACAACATTCTGTACAAGAAAAATAAAAGGTTCTGTTAATGAATTACTTTCAATCACAATATGAAAGTACTTCACATAAAAATATTGACACAGCAGATTGTTAATAGAAGCCCCTTATTCATATATGTGAAAATAGTGTTTTTGTAGGAAACTCATCATATAATGTTGAAGATATCTCATTTTATACAAACAAAGATAAAAAGGGAAAACGTAAAATCAATAGCAGTACTAAATGTTTTTCTATCAAAGTTATCAAAATGTTATAAGTTTGTCAATGAATTTAATAACTACAATGTATGCATTTTGTTCTTGTTTTCAAATGAGTGGGTGAAAGTTTATATTACCAATATACATACTTGTCTTGTTGAGTGCGTAGCTCTGACTTAAACCTCTCAATCCTGGACTCAGCGTCTGATTTTTCTTTCTCAAGAAGTGCACGGGACTTCTTTATATTTTCAGTTTCATTCATTAACTGCTGAACACGCCCCTCCAGTTCTTTGATAACATTTTGCTGTTAAGTAGGGAAAAAAATATCAGAATTTTCAATAAAAGTGAATTGAAATTTTACAACTGATATTTTTCAAGAAAAGCACTGATTATTAACATTGATAGATCCTCCCTCTTTGTCCAATAAACAAATTTTGGCAAAGATCCCATAAAACTGTTCAAGAGAGGGCTGAAAATGCTTACTTTCAATATCCAATAAAGAGTTCATTAACAAAGCAGACAAAGCTTATTTGGTCAATTTTGGACAATGCAAGGGCAATAATTCCAGAATGCCTAGTAAAAGAGTGGACACCTCTCAAGACACAGCCCAACATTTCAGGTAGATCCTATAATATAACTCATTTTCACAGGTGTATAAAAAAGACTACTGCCAAATCCAAAATTTCAAAAGTGTGCCAATTGTAATAGTTCTTTAATGATTGTATATAAAATGTATACAATACATTTGTAATACATTCATGTTACAACAATAAATTACCGTAGAGGCAGTTTGCTGACTATACTCCTTTTCCATTTTTTGTAGACGAGCATTGGTATCATCAAGAATTTCTTGTATATTTTTGGTATGCTGCTTCTGCATATCAAACTTTTCTTGTTCAAATTCGGCTACAACATCATTGATCTGGAAGATGAAGTCATGCCAATTTATAAACTACTATAAAACTTTAATTTACTAACAGAAGATCTACAGTATGTTAGGGTTATTGACTAACTTGAACAGAAGTTTTATGGAAGTAGACACATATGTTTTCAATTTAATGGACTAGAAATACATCCAGTTTCACAGCGACCTGACAGTGACTATTTGTAATAGTTTGATTTCGTAATAAAAATGCAATACAAATTTGGAACCAACAGATATATTCAGTTTCAAGAGGACTCCAGATCAGAGGGGTCCAGATCGGAAAGGTTCAAGCTACAAAGAGGAACAATTGTTACATTACCTTTTTCTCAAACTCCTGTCTACAAGCTACAAAGAGGAACAATTCTTACATTACCTTTTTCTCCAACTCCTGTCTACAAGCTACAAAGAGGAACAATTCTTACATTACCTTTTTCTCCAACTCCTGTCTACAAGCTACAAAGAAGAACATTTTTACATTACCTTTTTCTCAAACTCCTGTCGTTTAGTAGTATTAGTTTCTTCCACTAAGTGTTTCAGATCATTAAGTTGACGATCTTTAGTATCTTGCATCTGTTGACTTTCTTTCAACAAACTTTGAACTTAATAAAAAAAATCAAATGAAAACCCCATGATATAAATAATTTTGACATGATCATGTGTGTTTTACTAGTCATCAACATGCTTCATTACAAGAGGGCCATGATGGCCATATATCAATCATCTAAAGGAACTGATGAATTATGAACTTACATTGACCCTTTGCCTCATAAACACACTTTGGATTCTTCCAAATTCAAGGCTAATATACAAAACATCAATCTATTTAAGAAAATTGGGCTATTTCTCTCTGACAGAGTGGAAAACATTGCGGCAAAAGAAGCCAATACTCATTACAAACAATGGCTTATTTTGCCACCAAGTTTTCAAAAGTCGTCTGCTTCAGATGCACGGAAATGTGGTATTATGAGGCAAAGGGTTATGAACACATCAAACATTTATGCTCAAAATTACATTTGAATAGAACTACCAATCAAATCATTTCATGTAAACTAACAAAGTCAAGCTGAACAAAATTCACCAGAAAAAATTTCATAGCTATTCAATCAATATAAAATAGGTGTAATTTTACTTTTCTTTTCCATTTTTGACATATGTTCTTCCATTTCTTTCAATTTGTTTCTGTGTTGAATTTTCACATCTTCAATCTCAGCATTTTTACGATCAAGGATCTGCAAAATAAAACAGATTTAAAACCTTTCAAAGTTCTTACTCTATGTGATACCTCTATGCTTCAAAGTCAAAAAATCTCACATTGTACTACATTTATAATTTAGTACACCTGACCTGCACAAATATTGGGTCACCATTTTACAAAATTCAATATAATATAATACAATGTAAGTGAGATTAATGGCACATACTTTTGCAAATCAATTTTAACCAATCGATATCAGTTATCTTTCGTTTTTATTGATTTTTATCCCTGTACATGGTTAATACTTGTTTCCTTTACCTTTTATTTAAATGCACGCTACATGACCGCTAGATGTCAATGTGCCATAAAACACCATAAACAAACATTTTACAAAAACAAACTGTCAAAACAAATTTTAAAACTAAGACAAAAAAGGATTCTTTTAATAGATATTATAAAATGTTATGTACAATTTAGAGACATCTAACCTTCTGTACAGCAGCATCATGTTTTTGTTGCAATTTTAATTTTTCCTCATGAAATTTGGCTTCCATCATCTTAATCTTCATATCTCCACCCTACAAACACGCGAAACATACAGTCATTATAACACTGGATTTAAATGTACATGTTATGAAGGGAAACGTTACCTGAATATTGTGTAAATATCAGTACAAATAGATAGCAGATTTACTAGAACACAACTTAAAACAACGTGGGTTTATCAAGTCAATCCCTAAGGATGTTTTCACATCTCCATTTTCAGGCAGTATATGTTGTTGTTTTTTATGTCAATTTTATTTCCCTATAATATTAAACAAAAATGACACAGAACTTGCAAACAACAGTTTTATGTTGGTAAAAATGTTTTCATTATGCACAAAACATGTACATCATTTCATCATTGATTTAGATCTGTTTAATTGAATTTATAATTAACTGAATTATTCATTTTTATAGCTATCAAACAACTATCCAATGAGTTTCTTTACCTCTCTCCCAGTCTTCATTATTGTAGAATCATCATAAACAATGCCTGAAATTACATCATACATAGTAGTTTCATTGGTCAGTGAAAAACTGGGAGTGCAAGTGTTAACTGGTAAAACAGTAAATACTTCATAAACCAAATAAGGGTTTCCAGGGGCTTTTACAGCCCTGTTGGGTCAAGGGCAAAGCCCTAACTTGTGTCCATTTCCATATTTCAGACATTGTTACAAAGACTTCCCTAATAATCATGGAACCAGATCAGTTCTTGACTTGTACGGTAACTACGGGTACTCACAGATTGACTCCTGATTTCTGATGATGTTACATACTGTCCACATATAGGTTGAATTTTACCATTAAAGTAATATTTTCATGTTTATAATGTAACATCATAAATTAGGTTATGAATATGAAACATTCGTACCTTTAAGATATGGATTATTAGAAGACGCCACAGTAGCCTCTGACCAGCCTGTTGTCTGTAATATATTTAAAGCATTTTACATGTATAATAGACAAAAAAAATAAATAAATGAACTGGTCTCTGACAAATCAGTCTTCATGACATTTTTTACTAAAATTTGTGTATTGTGCATTGTGTTGTTTGGCAGACCAGGAGACAAACCTCACTACACTTCTGACTTTACTCACTTTATTTGTATAGGCTCAAAAATGTTAACCCTGTATCTTGTTGCTGCAATGTTATTAAAAAATTGATAGAAAAATAATTATGGTACTTAGATTAATAATCCAACAGCATCTACATGATGATTTTCCTGAGACAGAAACTATGTCCAGGCAAATGGATAGATAAGCTTACAGTCAGTAAATATTCTGTGTACCAAATAATAAGTATTAAACACAAGACACCACAATTTGAACAGATTTTCAATACATACATCAATGACATATAGTAACACCATGTAATGCTATTATTCAAAATTTGGCATCCGAAATTTGTAAACCTTAATATTAGACATCAACAAGTCTTTAATACCTTCTATATCACATTACTTAAAACAAGGTGATGTTAATATAAGCATTCAACAAATGCAATCAAAACATAAGATATTCACGTGAAGTATAACTATTTTCTTCTTCACAGAACATTATGCCACAGGCTGTGCTGAAATTATACCAACTTTCCTCTTTCTACAGACCAGATGCGCTCATGATGTTTACAGTACTGATAGCATGGATTATCATTACAATCATGGTATGGTGCAATTAAATTTGCTGTGGATGGGCGTCAACGAAGAATATATAGGGTTGTAAACACTACTAATTAGCATCACCGTGGCCATTTTTATGGTTGACAAATACCTTTGCGTCATTTTTTACTGAGGAAAAATATGTTTAAGGTATCGTAAGTGGCTATATGGTGATATCAAGTTTTACTAATTTATAGTTTTAAAAAGTCAACCATAATTGTATACATTAATAAGCCCACTATACAGAGTCTATTGCAAGTGATTTGAAACAAATATTGTACTTGGTCTGTCTTCTATAAACCAATATCGCACGTAATTTTCATATTTTTGAATAAAGATCACTACTCTGTATATATGGATGTATTACAACAATTAGACTTAAAATAACAATCATGGTATCATGCAGGGAACCGTGTCTCAGATTTTTGATAACGTCCTCCATTCAATAGATATTTGACTTAAAAGAAATTCCGTAGCCTGAACCCCGCTGACAATTACGTAATACGTCATAGATAAAAAACGAAAATAAATATCAAAATTCTGTGACACGGTTCCCTAGATAAGCATTTCCGCTACAAAATATCGAAAACCGCTTTGAAATCCATCATCAAATAAGTCGGCAATCTTTGTTCAAAAATAGCACCCACTGCGTTTTTTTCTAAGCGAGAAATTAACAATAAAAGTGTCAGATCATTATCACCTCGTGTAATCAACAATTATCCTATAAATTAATACAGGATATTAAAGTTTGATAACCAATCAAATTCGTACATCGTTAGCGGATCAATTAGTGAAACCGCCCACCATTTTTGATGACTCTAAAGAGTTTAATGACGAATTATTTGTCAAAATAGTATCATATCGTACCGATGCAATACACAGTACATCAGATTTCTCGTTAACAGAGAGGCTCTCAACGGGGAAAACGGCTGATAGGGAAATCGAGTTGAAGATGGCTGGGGAAACCGCTAAATAAGTTAAATGAAAGGTAGCCATGCATTTAGTATAAAAGTAAGAACTTAAGACGTGATTGATTTGTAGAAAAGTGTCTATGTTTTATGTCTGTTAATGTAATCATTTAAAAAAAATACTAATATATAAAGGTAATTGGATATATAACAGAATAAAATAAGATTCTCGGAAAACATGCACATCCGATGTCCATAAGACGTTCCTGTTTTTCATCCTATTGTTTGTTTGATAGCTTTCAATGTTTTACTAAAATGTTCAGAGTTGCTTGATAAAAGTTCACGTTGAAATAACTTTATTTTATTGATTACATCGATGAAATATCGAAAATAATAATTTTCGCTGACCCAGTCTCCCTGTATTAATTTACTGGCAATTAAAATATATTGTAGTTTTATAACTTTAATTTTGTTTGAAACCTGACTCTAGAATATATAAATTTAATTAAACTTGTAAAAATGGTACGTCATAACATTAACGGGGTAACAATCTTTGACAGCTCGTTTTCTTATCGTGTGCGTTTTATTGCAAGGTGCATTGAGTGTCTGCATACCATATTGCTGTTTATTATATCTTCAGCCAAAACATAAAGAAATGTGTGATGCG
Source organism: Lutraria rhynchaena (assembly GCA_008271625.1). NCBI lineage: Eukaryota > Metazoa > Mollusca > Bivalvia > Venerida > Mactridae > Lutraria > Lutraria rhynchaena. The sequence continues at coordinate 1,177,898 of VIBL01000092.1, forward strand.
ACATATATAAGGTCTAAATTGACCCATATTAATAGTATAATTAGCAAGGCGTTAGAGTATGATATCGATATCACACTTCAATAAGACCACCGTTCCGGATCAGTTATTTCATCATATATTTTATATTAAAAGTACGTTAGATGCTAGTAGCCCAATCGACCAAGGTGTTAATGAATTCACACCTTTCTTGCACATCAAATGATTGTTGCCGTTATATATTTATTACGTAATTTTCCATTCATAAAGTTTCAATTTTCACAATATGTCACGTCACTATGGTCAAGTTTTTTACTGGATATAGATTTATGCAGTTCTGTATCTTTAGCATTCGTAAACCAACTTCCGCGAGAAAGAGATTTCTAACTGCATTTTTCACTTTTTGAGAACACTCTAACACCTTGCTTAGCCTTATTTTTCTTATTTCCCATTTTAATCTGCCTGATTGATAAACTGTCGAATTTCAAATACTTGTGTTAACATACGGCAAGCGGTACCAAATTTAATATCGATTGATACAAATTTGCCCTTAAGGAGCCCCTTACAACGCCGCCTCCTAGATCGTTCTCGCTGATAAAGTGGAGTCGATATAGGGGTGCAGTTTTTATTGCGATAAAACACTATTTTGGCATATTCGGATCGATTTTTTTGTTGCATGGTATGATAGTATGATATTTAATTATTGTTAATAACTTAAAATGTCATTTTCGCTTATTTTTACGTTTGTAGCCACTTACGCTACCTTAATATCAATCCAAATAAGACCAATTCATCAGAGAACAGCTCATATCAAAATTTTAAGTCAGACAAATAAACATTAAATACAATAATTATCAAGATTTTCTTAAACACAACAACAGATTTATATTGGCTGAAAATTGTTATATTCGGATTGTTAAAGTCTTTATGAAGGTCATGTGACCAAGTATGCCAAAACTTTATATTCATAATTATTCTGCAGCCAAAAATACAAGTTTGCAATAATTACTATCTGGTGGTGTAACAAGTTTTCGTGGTATTAACACAACATTTTCGTATTTTATGCAAAGTTTTCATTATTTCAGGATATTTTACAAATGATCATCATAGAAATTCATTATTATTAAAATCTCATCTGTTTTTAAAACAAAATCCCCCCCCATCCCCCCCCCCCCAATATATTCATTTGAGCAGTTTAAGTAAACTAGGTCAACGGTGTAGACGTAAAAAGTTTGGACTTCTGTTTTTGTGGGTCGCCTCAAACTACCCCAAATTTACTGCTATTACTCAATGATTTTTTGTTTTATTATGTGTTTATCTTGACATGTTCGAAACAGTCCCCTAGGCAAGGAACCAGTCGATAGCTCCACCTATCTACTGAACATTCAGTACACAATTAAAAATGTTGCCTAAGAATAAGAATTCATTGAACAATTTAAAGTGTTGGAACTACGTTGTCACAAAAATAACAAAATTAGTTTAAAATAACCTGTTCATGGCGTATAATTGGCAAAAACTGGCAAGCTAACAAAACCATCAGACATTCTAGTGACAAATTTTATGGAAAAAATGCGCTAACAGGATCAAGGCATACATAAAATACCACGAAAATTTGTTATACCACGAAAACCTGTTACTAGACCATATATTACTGAAACCAGTTAATAACAATACAGCCAGAGAATGATCCAAATACAAAATGTATCCATAAACATAGTTCAATAATTAACAACATCAAACTAAAGTAACATCAAAATGATTTCTTCATGCCATTTGAACATGTAAAAAATATATATCTAAGAAAAAAAGTTGACGGAACTTCAAAGTTCTTCATGAAGTGGGCTGGACATTCATGACAATAATATATAAATACAGTCATATATATACACAGTAAAACTTTGTTATCACAAGCATCATTATATCGAATATAAACATATACATTATATACTTATATATCATAATAGCATACACATAGGCACATAAAGCACACACTTATTATCAAAATCATATACATGTATCACTATTTAAATAAGAATGACTCACTGATTCATGAAGGATATACAGAGAAAGATAAAAAAACAAAGACAATAGAAGACATAAACCAAGGCACAGATGTAACCTACCTCAATCTTAGAAGTGAAATCTGACGTTCTCCTATCTCTTTCATCTGATAAATATATACACACATAAACATGCATTGTTAAAACAACATAAAACATAAAGAACACTTCAAGTAAGAGAAGAACAGAAATATTTACATGGTAAAATATGTTTACAAAGAATAATAAGGCTATTAATTACCCAAGGTTTACCCAACAATTAACTGAAGATATCATTTAGGCTAGAGGTGTCATTGGTTTGGCTTTTTGCGTATCGATGACAATAATATAATGGGAAATCCGTATCGATGATACATTAATATATTGATACATTATAATTCTAAGACATTTCACTGCACAAATTAAGAAATCTTACAGTGCTGTAACACAGACTTCTTATATCTTATTCAAAAAAAATTGGTGAATGGTGGCAATATAAAAATGAGCATCAAAACATGACTTTTATTATACTTTTACCAAAGGCTCGACCGGATCATAAATAAAAAAAATGCTGACCTAAATGAATAAAAAACATATTTATTGATAAGAACTGAATCCAACCTTTCTGACATTTTTTCTTTAACTTTAGATGGCCAAGAATACTTTCCTCATCATCAGAATGATAATTAAAGGCAGAACGAGGATTCTTTTTAGAGCTCATCATACTCAGATCATCCTGTATAAATACAAAACTTCAATCAGATAACGATATTATCAGTGAAAACCTTTATTTTCCTGGCCTTGTTAATTCACTTATATGCTTAATTTCCAGAACAAAATGGTTTCAACTGAGAGTAAAATCTACAATTGATAAAATAACTGCATTATAGAAGTCTGAGCATAAGCAAGAATCTGAAAAAAAAATTGATTTTATATCTGACCAAAGCATTCTGAGTGAATAATTCAGTTAATGCTGGCCTATTGGTTATTATACATTTAAGATTCATTGATATAAAGCACTATCAATTTGTGCAGCTTATTACATGATTTTGCCATTATGCTTAAATATTTAAACAACCAAAACAAAAACTGAATGCCTTCAGCACATCTAATAAACACATTACGGATGGCATAATGGCATAAATGACAGTCTACATACCAGCTTTCATCATTTTTTCCAAAAAGTTCCTAATTTCATGACTCTGTGCCATGCACCAAAATTATAAAGAAAAATGAAAAGAAACACTAACAATATTTTAAAGAGAAATTTAGTAATTTTTCAAGATCCTAACAAACTGTAATTCCTCTCAACATTAATTTGTCAGGTGCAAAATATTAAAGCAATCATTCATTGTTCTGGAGTTAAGCTCTGGACTAAGCTTTACTAACACAGGCATGCTAGGACACTGCTCCCATTGATATTTCATGTACTATGAGTGGTGGGGAAAATAACCACAGCTGTATTTATCAATTCAGGTTCGTTTCAAGAAATGCACATTCATAGATAAGTAAAGTTAGGTCAAAGGTCTTCAGACAGAATATCAGAAATCGTAAAATCACAAAATACAAGCAGAAAGAAGAACTGACCAAAAACATCACAAAATAGAAGAACAGAAGTTCATCAATACCATAAAGTCTGTAATAAATGCAACTCCCCTAATACCCCTCCATTTACTAACTTTACAAGTTAGAAATCTTTTATACTTGTCATCAAGTATGTTAGTGTAGACTGCACTGTTCATCATCTGATGACATGAAATACAGAGCAACTTCCAAATATTTAACCATCAAAATACCAGAACTTTCTGAAACCAGATGAGTTGCTTAGTCCAGTTTTTCTTTTTTTCAATAAATACTCGTAACTATAACAACATCCAAATGAAGAATAGATTTTTGACACTTTTTTCAGCCACATTCACACAAATTTATTTCCAAAAACTGTACAAAACGAAATTTTGAAAACAGGAAAAAAGTTTAAATGAGACATTGTACAATCTGAGTTTTCTTTTTTCAAACTCCATTATAGACAAAGAATAAATGGGTGATATAATATTATATTATTTAGGGTCCCAAAGAAAGAGTGCTTAGGGAAATATGAATGATTTGCAAATAATTGATACAATGCCACTTGAAGGTTAAAGTGTCTGAAAATCAATTAATCTATCTATCTGAAAATATGAAGTACAAACAAATTTGGAAAAAAGCTACCAGTGTATTAAACACCACTCAAAACATGATACCACCTTGGAGGGAATTTATTACAGATTTTTTGGTATGTTACAAATTCTACATAGGTAAGAAACATCGAGACAAAACTAAAACAATATTATTGAGTTATTATATCTGAATGACTCGGTCTGAATCATCACACTCAACAAGTTATCAAACAAGATACACTACACAAGACAATTTGATTAAACAATTACCCATCACCAATACATGAACGAATCAGTAAGTCAGTCAAAATATATCCAGTATTTCAATTATATACGTTGTATCACAATAATCTACCAGCAGTGAGTGCAATAATATTAATAAAACAAGATCACTAATTGTATTTAAGATGCAGCTGCAAACAAATGAACACACATTTGTATAATGATACATACAGTATTGCATCCACAACATATAACAGAATTTCAGGAAAAAGAACTATCCACAATAACTCACCTGGGCATAGGTGTCTGGGTGACTAAGGTAATCTTTTCTGGGCGAGGATGAAGATAAAACATCTTTCTCTGAGTCTATCCCTAATGCAGTGTGGGGCCTATAACAAAACATAGTCAATATACTACAGCACTCACAAGTTTAACAAGTAATGTGCGAAGCATAGCCAATCCCCCATCAGCAAAAGTGAACATGGTTAAAACCACGCAGCAATACAAAATGGGCTGCTTTCTCTTTCAACGTTACCACACAAAAGAACACAAAAATGAAAGAATAAAAGTTTTAGTTATAAAAAACAAATGTATAACTAAACATTCAAGATATTAGTAATTAATAAATTAATACACTAAGAAACAAACAATAAAAGTTTAAAACAAAAAAATGGCATCGTTTTAATAGTCTGTATTGTTTTCATAACTAAAATCAAATTTGCAAGCTAAAATGACATGATTTTCCTTCATCTTTAACAAAATGATAAACATTGAAAATGTATTATTTTCAAATTTTGTGAATTTTGAACTACCTGGGTCATTAGTGATAGTTAAAATCCTTACAAAAATACTTTGTGTAGACAACTAACCTTCTTATAGGAGAACTAGGTGGTGAGAGACCAGATCTCCATGTAGAGTGTGCAGCTGGGTTTCCGATAGTAGATTTAAACAATGAACTTCCTGCAGTTGTTGTTAATTCACCATTAACCCAGTCAGGTACTTGATTTGTCTGAAATACAATTGGACATTGAATTTTTTTCTTAACAAAATATTGCTTGTCATTTTCTGGATTTCACAACAACCAGTTATCATAGCATGAAATTTGTGTTGAGGAGAGTAATTTTCACAATATCCTATGAATGTCAAATAACACCAAAACCAGTCTTATTACATAGGTCAGAAGTAACATTTTCAAACCAGTCCACAGGATTGTTAACCAAAATGTATTGGTTTAGGGACACAGACAAAGCAAATACTGCTCTGAGACAATTTGACAAAAGATATTACAATATCATTTACCCCCCCCCCCCTTCCTCCAGCTCTATGATTAACACAACAATAAAATCCTGATTATTAATAATCATTCTACCAAATGAAAGACATACCTATATTTTTTAAGAAGAATACATTAATATTAAGAGAAATTCCTAATCTATATTCACATCATAAAAGTTGATAAAGTCAATAAGTCACACACACTCAAAAATTCTTAGTCACTGTCACTCAAGCTGTTGTTAATAATGTGTGTATTACATACAAACAAGAATCAACTGCTGAGTTTGACAATCAATGATGGTATTAAGGGTAAAACTATATTAAACAATAGCACAGTTTGAAAAATAGATAAAAAAAGTCAAGGTACATAACAAGCAGTTAACACAATGTTATACAATATCCATTACATCGAATGTCATAACCTTGGGTTAAAAAAATCAAATCAAGTAGTGTGCTTATGATAATGAAAGGATTAGTAATTACAAATGAATAATGACATTTACCTCACTAAAGCTCTTCTATGTAATTTTGTAAATAATAAAACATTTTATTGTTCGCAGTCATAACAATAAAAAAAACATTTACATAATCTCCATCTTTAATAATTCAAACAATTTTACCACTTCCAGTAATAAGGGCTTCATATATTTCATCAAATGTCATTTTAATTGGTGAGAAAAATTGTCTTTTGTCCATAAAACATTTTGTATTTTCCATTTTATTTTAATGTGAAAAATATTTCTAAAAAATTAAACAGTTTTTATTCCTTTAAGACTATATTTTTTTAGCTTATTTTCAGTTGAGAGTATAAAATGAAGAGTTCATTACAAGGATGTTATTTGTATGCCATGTCAATTTCAATAATTGTACAAGCATGGACCAATCTTTAATTACAAAAAGTCTTAAAGCTAACAATTGTCAATCTGACACCTATTTATTACAAAGTGTTTTTGAAAGTTGTCAATAATTCTTAAAAGTTTCAAGCATGCATATTCTAGGTCCTAAATGCACACACTGCAAATGAAATTCAAATGTTCAGGCACAATAAGTAGAAGAAATACAGCATCTCAAGTTTTAATGATATCAAGTGCCTACAAGCTGCAACTAAAACCAGGAAACATCTTGATTAAGCTAATGATTTATCGACTGTATCTCAGAAATCAAACATGTATGGAAGAATTGAAAACCTGAACATACATGTATACATTCAACATATCTCCAGCTAAGCTCAACTAAGGCACCCTGTTAATAAGGACACTTTTCACTACAACCAAAACTGTTCATAATAAGGGAGTTTTACTGAATATATATTTATTATAGATTGTAGAAATATCTAAGTTCATTACTTAATGTTACAGATGTAACATAAGATTCTGTATAATAGGACAGTTAAGTATTGTTAAAAAAGATGATAAAATACATGATACAATATTTGATGGTAAGATGGGTATATCTTATTATATAGTGGGACAATATGAAATTTACCTCTGTCTGATCTTCCAGATAAATTGACTGTAAAATAAAAATCAAACTCATGCATTGTTACAGTGAAACAACCAGATGATGAACACACAAAGAAAGGCAGTTAGATATCTGCATGCACAATCAAGTGATATTTTTGTTGTGTAGAAAGTAAGTTTTTACTGTTTCTATTAATGAAACAACAAACAAACAAACCAGATGCTGTTGTAATTTGATACTGTATACGTCTTAACCATGCAGGTGAAATATTTGTTTTTTTTATGACTTTGTTTAATTAGCTGTTTCTAGTACTGGTGGTTCTTACTCAAACACCAAAATGACCCCATATACTGTCTTCAAGACTGCCAAATTTAATGCATAACTTAGAAAATAATTTACAGCACTGTTGAAGATATGTGATAAAGTATGGGACAGTACTTTCACCAAAGACAGAAATTACAATTGCAATGACATTGAAATTTATGTAAACAAATATATTACTGCAAATAATAACTGAGACATGTCCCAAGTAACTAGTGAAAACTTATTCCAGAATAAGAAATTTATGAAGGTGTGAAAATACTTGTAAATTTTAGCTTGATCTAGACCTTGTATATTTGATGCTGACCACCATTAAACAATCACTAATATTAAGACGTACACAGTACCTACAGCCACTAATATACACTTCGATTTTAATGTATGTGTGAATATATGGATAACTTTACTGCATAAATGACAAAAAGTAAACCTTAACTACTCTAAATTTATATTTTTACCATCAACTGTTGATTTTTTTTTAATTTCATTTGTCCAATATAAGTGCAAAAACAACCACAACATGCTGTCTGTTTCTACTAACACAGCATATTAATAAACAAATAAAGAAGATACTGAGTAATCTGAGTGTACATCAAAATCCCCTTAGCCCAAACATGGTGAAGTGATCATAGTCCCCTCAACTGAAGTAACATGGTGGTCATATTCTTTTTCACAAAAATAATAGGTAGACAGAATACCTTTTTGATGTGAAAAAGTAAGGCACAATTTCTATCTTGAAAATATATAATCAGATATTATATCGTCAATTAAAATAAAAAATATAATTATTGCTTCATTTCTTTATAAAAGCAACATTGATAAAGAAGAATATGCAGCAGCTGATATCATCCAATGTGGACAACATTACACTACAGTTACCATTATTTAATGTAGACTGTCATACCAATGTATTCAAAATTTGCAGGTGGAGCCAGGTAACCCATGGACTTCCTGAGTTTACTTGAACAGGTGATACCGATGTAGAAGAAATATGCTATAATAAGTGGTCTGATATTAATCTAACATTAACAAATCATGTACAACAAGAATAGAGAAAACTCAATAACAGATTATCTTGCATCTTTGATTATGGTATCAGACTAGTAGTCACTAGGCCCTCACAACTGTGAGTTGGAATCCCACCTGGAACCAAAGTTCACATGTGAGGAAGCTGTCTAGTAGCTAACTTATAGAATGTGGACATCTGGATTGTCCTTCATCATTTAAGCTAGAAAGTTGCCAAATGACCCTGGCTATTGGTGCAACTCTAAACTCGAATGAATGAAAAACAAAATCTTATTTAATACACACCCTAAATAATAATTTAGAAAGGTCTTCATTGCCAAAGAAAGCATTCCCCATCGCAATATGATCATTGTTTCCTAATATCCCCATATTCAACAAATTTGCTGTCTTAAAATGACAAGTAGAAGAAAATCAGAATACTGAAAGACTTAAGGGATTATGACCACCCTGTTTTTCCGTTGAGGGCATTTTGACCACAAAGACGTTTTTTTAACCAAGAGGATTATGACTAAGGAGATTTTGAGTATCTTCCATGTAAAATTACCATATATGCTGGTAGAGTTGGTAAAGTTCCCTCTTGTGGTTTACTTGTGAATGGTCCTTCAAGGACACCTCTTTTTAACATGTGCAACATCAGTAAGCCATACATATTCCTGTTTTTTCTGCATAATAAAAAAGTCATTAAATAAAACATTAAGCTAAATTGTGCAAAATTCATTTAATATAGATTAAAATGTATTTCAAAAATTCTTCTGAATCATTTTACCTAAGCCAGAAATTTGGTTGATTTCCAAACCTTGTCCTTGATAAATAGTGCTTCTAAAAAATATCAACATTTTACCATTTTAAAACATACTCTTATGCTCCATACAGAAATCGCATGAAAAAATTTGATAGGCTAGTGGAAGGCATAAAACATAAAAATTGAAATAAAATAACATACCTTCCAGAATAACCAGAAGTTGGCTCACAAAGCTTTTTTATCCATACAGCACATTTTTGTCGATCTGAAAAGGTATGCAACAAAGAGAATGGTAATCTCAATGAAATCAAAGGACAACAAATATCAAACTTATTTTGGGCGCCTGTTATTTTTCAACAAAATAATAGAGTATAGCTCTAGGGAATCTTTTATAGTTGTACATAGTAAACAGAAAAAACATATGATATTGTGACAAATAAAATGCCAACCTAAAAGCAACACAAAAGCTGTAAGTTCCCAAATTATGCAAGACAAAATATAAATAAGAAATTTCATAAAAAATCTGATCAGAAAAGCTTAACAAAAACTAAAGATATATTTTTACCAGTTTTGTGAGGTAACTTGAGGACATGGGGCTTCATTTCAGCCAAATATCTATCAAACTCCTGGTCCAGTTTCAAATATCCAGTGTCAGATGTATCCATGATTTATAGTCTGTAATAATATAAAATGTTCAAGCTATTTTCAAAATATTAGTCACAGTATGGATATATATACCCACATTTCAGGGTATAAGTAATTAAATGTCTGAATGAATCAGAGTGTTTACAAGCTAATGTGCTCTGGATGCATAGTAGCCGTGTCATTTGATTAAAATTAGTTTTTTCATCTTTGAGTGGCAGGGACTTTTTTCTACATTCTGGGAAAGGTACCAGCACACACTGAACTAGGAGAAATTTGTTAAACACTTAAATTTGATATTTTTGCATTACTGCAGACCACAGATTAGTATGCTTCTATATCATCCTTAAATGTCCATTTTGCAATATTATTTTCCAAAGTGTGTAAAGCTTCAGTATTAACAAGGGAGTTAGATCAAATTTCACTGAAAATTCTTTACAATACAGTATGCATGAGAGCAATGTAGGCAAGCGGGTAACAGAATGGTATAGGATTTTGGTATTCGTGTCATTAGACCTTGACAGCAGATGATATGCAAATTTATACAGAACATTTAGAAGAAAAATGACTGCATGGGTGATTATTAATGAACTGGTGCCAGTTGGATATAATCTGATTAATTCAATTGACAAAAAGCAAATCATATTGGTATATTTTTGATAGGAAACAATTAGCAAAGAAATTAGGTCATTTTTATAAGAGTGGCTGCAAGTTTTAGTTCTCAAAAACTAGTTGCAAGCAGTAAAGATATCTAGATCATGTCACTCCCATCAGGTGATATGACCACGATGATGATTTTCTTCAGTTGATCAGATTAGAAATAGAGTAATATGTGATCAGTGTAACACAATATTGCATTTAGCAGCGGTCCCGAGACCTAAATAAAGTATGTATACTTTAAAAACACCGTTGAACTGAGCTAGAGAGAAGTTTGAACTGTGTGTGACTGTCTCATTCAACATATTGATAATTCAATACAATACACGATGATTACAGCACAATAAATAAAAAAAACATATATATTGTTATAAAACATCCAACGAGCTTACAAAAGAGATCAGATTGTTAGTAACTAATATCTAAATCATTAGTATCAAAATTGTTCAAATGCCAAATTCTGTTAGCCGTTCAGGTTCAAACATGTTCAAAAATATCAGACGTTTTTAGGAATGACATCTCAAGATGTCGCCGCGAGTAAATTAACACTTTAATGATTAATACGAAAATCGGGATAAAAATATGCGGACAAACATAATTAAAACTGAAATACATGAAATGTTTTACTTACCCTGATTGTGTTTTAAACGGAAGCGGTTCCTTGTTTACACCCCATACGCATGCGCTTGTTTACATTCCGATGGGAGATAATCGGTGCATTTTAACAAATAAACTGGTACCCGTTCCATGATTCAGTGCACCTCCTCGAGTCAACGGGAACCAGTTTATTTTGTTAATAAACTGGTTTCCGTTCTATGTAAACTGGTCCCCATACCATGTTGTAGATTATAATTATTATGTACAATCAGTACTAAGTCTACGAATAACAGCATTTTTCTTAAAGACGTTTTTACCGATATATACACTTTATCAAAGTTCTTTTCCACAATTTTTCAGTCATATACGGCAGCAGGTTCACCTAACTAGTTTTCCTGGACTGTAATTTCTAACCTGCACTAACTTATTCTTCTACAAAGACTCAGTAACGTTTCCACATACGGGGGAAAATCGACATTTTTGTCAAATATTCAGAGAAGTGTATGACCAGCAGGTCGCCTGGTTACACGTCCAGCGCACTAACCATAAGACCACGTGCATGGCTCATTGTATGTTCAGAAAATTTCTGAACAATAAGTGTCTGCCTGATATGAAAATCTTTCAAGAAAATATAAATTTACTTGTTTTTGGTGGAGTATCTTCGCGGTTTTACTAGTAGTTTTTCAGTAAGGCCAGAAAAAGCTAGCCATGTTTACAGTTACCTGACTGACCATGTTTTTACATGTCACTTAAGTTTCTAAAAGCAAAATCAATTATTTGGTGATGAATTGAATTTTTAAAAAAGATGTTTAGAAAAGTTTTCCACCTACCTACCATTATTTTTTTGTCAAATAATTGTGAACATGACTGTTTTTTCTAGTCCACTGACTTCATATTTTCGTATTTTTATATTCGTTAATTGAAAAATGACTATTTCTATTACACAAAAATCGACACTAATGCCTAGGTCTTTGATTACAACAATTTTTTCATTACCTGTAACGAACAGGGCTTTAACACAAAATGTCGTAAAAACAACATAAAAAACTCGGCATTGAACTTATTTCATCATTTATTATTAATATACATCAGATTATTAATTAATTGTGTTTGTTTGGTCAGTCAAGAATAAACATTGCCTCGGAAACTTTTATCAACTGACTTTTTGTTCTTACAGCATACAGCTGACACTACACCAATGTCGACCAATACAATTTAAGACCCGGAATTTGTGTATGTAATATTTTGTAGGGATTATAGTGGTACGTATACCAGACAAATGTCAACGCCAATAAATAAGCTAAGATGAACAGAGCAGGATACAGTTGACAGTGCCCCTGAAACAGAGCCGGATTTGTTTTCTGACAGTTCGCTTGGTCTTAGTGTTATACTGTTCTAATAACTGACGATATGGTTGAAAATATGAGTCATAACAACCAAATCACTGTACAAGCATTCCTTGGCAACCCTGGTGAGTCTGCTGAGAATTGGCTACTTATAATGGTATGAACAGTATGCGGCGGCTCTATCGATTACAGGAACCAGGAAGCGACAGGTGTTACCGTACTATTTAAAAAGTTATGCTATGGCTTGGTATGAGGCACAGACAGAGGAAACTGTGACAGACTTCGCAGCCTGTTTGATCAGAAAGGTTTAATGACAGCGATTCTGATTTTGCGAATCACTGTATTCTACACTGGTGTACTAAACAACAATTTAAGAATAAAAAAGATCACAATTTGAAATAAAAGTCTACTAAAAATGATTTGCAAACTACATCCCATTAATCTTAGAAGTTGTAAAATCCAATCAAGAAACCGTGAACATGAATAAAATGGCATTGTCGTTTTGGGGGGGCTGACGGAGCTCATGACCTAGGCGCACGCGGACGCTTAACAAAATAATAAAACAGAAGCACAAAATTCCAAAATAATATGTTTTAATGCTCTTCATTATCATAATGATGTAGATAAACCTCGTATTTACCTGTTTGTATTGTGACTCAGCCGAATTCGAAACAAAGTGTGCATAAAAATGAAAGCATGAGCTTAAACTTAATAAGCATCTTTAGTATCGTGAAAATACGGGCGAAAAAGTACTGCCGAATGGCAAGCCTGTTTATTTTTTTTGGGGGGGGGTCAAAACACTTGATTACCTACCCGCCCGACGACGCTAAACATAGAATCAGTTTGGTATGGTCTAAAGGTAGAGCGTCTGAAGATCCAGAGTTCGAATCTCGGTTTAGACGGGTTTCGTTCTTGAACTACACAATCCCATTTTTCGGACGTAGTACTGGTGTAGTGTCCAGGAAGCCGACTCGAGCATGATTAATATAAGCAAAATTGCTTGTTTCACAATTGAGTTAAAATAAATTGGTGTAAACTAAGTCAAAGAATTTAAATAGTTCTTTAATATTTAATGCTGAACAATGAATTATCAATGAATGTGTTATATGTAACAACAGAATTAAAAAGTCGTTAGCTTAACTCAATCAGAATTACCAGTAGATCTGTGTTTGTACATTTACTCTAGGACTTATGTTAGTTAATATTTTGCATTGCCTTTCCTGTATAATTTTGTGAGGCTCAAAATTTACATATTAATGTTAAAAAATCAGTTAATTATTTCATTTGATTTGGTTATAATTATGATCATGTCATGTATTATGTAATGTGTGTGCAACATGTCCTGTTTAAACAGATGTTAAAGATTAGGATTTTGGCTTGTAAATTTGGCTAATTGATTGATCAAATGATTGCATTATTTTACTGTATAATAGTTACTTTTTTTCCTCACCTTGCTTCTGAAATTTGGATTTATTACTGGTAAAATATAAATTCTTGCTCTAAATAGGAATTATATTTTAGATACTTTAAAAAATTGGATCAAGTCGGTTTAAGACATTTAGAACATTTTTGAGATCTGTTCAGATCTTTGTACTCTGTAGTACTCTCTAATCTTAGTAAATTTAATTGACTTTGATACTTTATAGTGTTTTGACATTTTGATGATTTTGCATTTAAGAAATTCTATGCAAGTTGGAATATTTTGTTTCATTGATGGAATATTAAATTAATCAGGGCTTGATGAACCCACTTGTCTGCTCATAATGAGCAGAAATCCATTCACTCTTCATTTATTTGTATTTAACACAGACTACTGATTGCTGCTGTAAGGTATATTACAAAATATCATTTTTGTTCTTATTCCATAATTAGGGAATAGTGATTTTTGAACAGATAGTGTAGTTTGTAAAGCATATTGTAAATATATTGTTTCTGGTTTTTTTATTACTGTGATTTGCTGTTATAATTGACTTTTCACTGTATTTCGCTCTCATTTTAACCATCGTTTATCGTCATAATTGTGTTTTGTACTTTTTGATGAATATTTGTTGATTACCAAAACAATAAAAGTAAATTTCTTAGTTAATTTCTGCTTTTGTCTTTTATTTCATGTTCAATTTGTAAATAAATCTATCTCAGGGGTAATAATTGTAGCCATGTCATCCTGACAATTATATTAACAGAGATCACAACTGATCAGCAGTTGCAATTAGTAAGTTTAAAAGAAACCAGCATACCACACACTGCCAAGATGAGGGTAGGCAACACAGCACTTCAATTATCATATACAACTGTATCTGTTTATACTCATTTGTAATATTATTAATTTGATACTACCTTGTGTGGTAAAATCAGTCAAATCTAAGTCAGCGGTCATCCATATTAAAGTAGTCTATAATTAGATCACTTAATACGTGACTAAACAAACCTCTAAACAGGGTAAACTGGTTCCTGTTGACTCTGGTTTTACAGAGATAACAGGTATGGTTCAAAATTTCCTGGACACTGATTTGTAAATTGGGGTTGAAAGCCGGCCAGAATTCTGCCCGCAAGATCTCGCAAGACTTTTTGCATTCGGAACGCTTTGCATTTTTTCACTCGATGCATAATTCGCACGTAATTTAAAAATAGATCCAAACATCAGCATCTCTACATTATGTTATGTGGAGTCACTAAATCTAGCATTCACAGTTTAATTTTGCTTAAAAGGTGCAATTTGTATCTAAGTATTCAGACACCGGTGACATCTTTGTTTATATTTAACAGATATCTGGAAATCCCCAATGTTTCACGAATGGACAGCCAACCACATGGCTCAAACGCATTGACTAATCAGAGTGCCAGATAATTTAGTCCATACCTGTTCCTTTGGTGCACTGCAACATGGAATGGGGACCAGTTTATGAATGGGGTCAACTGTGCATTATGCCCCTTTTATACCCCTTTGTTTGCTGGTTTGGTATGATTGTGACCAGTTATAGCTTCACCTCCATACAATATTAAATGATATGCTGTCATAGGGTGGATATTTTTGTCTTGTTAGGTAAAATTAAAAAAATATTTGTTTCCAGAGATACCTTTCAAAAATATACATTTTAAGACAAAAGGCAAATGAGTCATTCAGCTTAATATGTAGAGGTTATCTGGTTAGTATGAATCACAATTGTATGTTTTTATTGTTTTATTCTACAATACTTTGTAAGATAAGATGATGTACCTGATGACGATGTTGAAGTTACTGCTTGTTAGAGAAGACTATATTCATGGCTAACACTGTTCTAGTTTAAGTCAAACTGTCTATTTTTAATGACTGCACATCATCACAAATAAAAAAATAAAAAAAACAGTAACAAACATTTATAAGCAGATATATTTTAAGTTGTCTCTCACAGAATTTATATCAAATTATAACACAATAATCATTTCACTCCAGTTAAGCTATGAACTACTCTGGGATACAATACAACATAAAATTGACACTCTATGGATCCTTGCAAATTAATCTGTCTCATAGTGAATCATTTAAATTTTGCACCAAACTCACAATGTTCAACAATATCCGAGTGCAGCATGACTTCCCCTGTCATTTCATATAAATGGAACACTTTATGTACTTGTGTCTATTCTAATAATACAGGTAAAACAATTGGTATGTTTCATCAAAGGCATGGTTAATCAGTATACATATCATAGTAACCATATGATTGACAGAGCTAAATAACAGAATAAAGTTGGTACTAGTAAAACATGTCTTCAACTTCACTAACTACAAAACAACATTCAGTTTTTGTATGGTCAATGACTTTCAAGTTTAATTTGAGATACTGAGCAACAAAATTATTTATCAGAATTCAGACACATTTTTTTTTGTACATACAGCAAAATCATTCACAACCAACTAAATACATGAGTGTAATTAGAATATTTCTAAAAACCTAAAAATATTGCCATAATGTGAGAATGCTTTGCAGTATGTCTCAAAAAGTGTTGTTTCTATTCCATTCTAGTTTCCTTAAAACAGAAGACAACTCGTCATCGACACTTTACCATTTACATGCAATTGGAATGAAAACCCCACCAATTTCTCAAGGATTTAGACGATTTGGAAAAATGATCCTCGGAGCCCTTCAAAAACTGGAAATCTGGTATAAACCAGGAAAACATGCACTTCTGTAAATAATCTTAACATATGAGAAATCCAAAACAAAACCAACTATGCCTTTAAACTAGTAACACACCATACCCAGGTGAGATAGTACAAGTTAAAACCCAGAGATAAAAAATTTGCATGCTATGAAAGATTATCAAGTAAACTGCAACAATTCACCTAGGTATACTTTATAAACAAATGTGTCAAATCTAAAATTGTGCCAACTGAAATGTTATCCTCTAATAAAACAAATTTTTAAGTTGAATTTTTTATTCATTAGTTGATACAATATACACAAAAAAATAATTTAAACATACCAGCTGACGATCACCAAACTTTGAACTTAAAAATATTAAATGATAACTGGTTTATTGTACACAGAACAGATAACTCCATGCTGCTTCACTGCTGCCTATTGCATTTTACTGAAAACACAACCGATTGTCTCAATGATACACAAATACTCTTTGTATTTATGAACAGTGATGACCTATGTTCTGCATCTACATTGAGAAACATAAAATTCTTCTAACTAGAGTATAATAAGGCCTAAACAAAAAATGTTTGTTTCCAGTTTCATGCTCCAAAAAATATGGATTGGTAGGTGGGGATTTTTTTCTTTTCCGTTTTTTTTTTACATATATCAGCAACACTGTATGGGAATATGTGCACTGTAATATTAATGAGTTGTGAAAATTATGAAACTTATGAGTCAGTAGGCAAAAGATTGGGTCAGTGGAGTAAATGGAAACAAACCTTTTTTCAGGCCTAAGTAACAGGCAATCAGTAAACAATAAAATCAACAATGCTGATAATATGAATACACTCATAGTTTTCTATAAATAGAGAATGTTTATGATGTAAATGAAGCAAAAAATAAAAACATGGGTGAAAGTTGAAAATATTCGAAAGACTGGAAATCTTAACCTCGGTGACGTGGAAACAATAAAAACCAGTTGGGTCCTGAACTGGGAAACTCTGATATTCTGGAAAATCCTGGAAAACTTTTGATCATGAAATTAACGCTTAGTAACATGCACTGTAATAAACAGGTACAAAGAACACCTTTCATTCTGAACTATAATCTGAATATTGTAGTGGTCAATAAATGATGTGTTATAGTACATATTGCATGTATACATTTAATATATAAAAACAACAATACATGCCAAGTATTAAACACTTGGAATTCACTTGATTGATATTTCATGTTCATGTTGGTTAATAATTTAAGACTTTTCAAGTATTTAACTTGTTTGAAAAGTTCAAAGAAAACGAATTTTAGATTCCTTGTCCATATTCTAAATGCTTTCAATATTCTCAATGTTTCCCACTATGTTGACCGATCATCCATTTTTTTCTATTTAACATTTTTCAATACATTACAATAGTGATTCCAGCACTAGAAAGGGCATCAAGTATCACAAGTTCTCATGTGTATAAATTCTTGTTTTAGGTCCTTCCTTCAAAATAAATTTGTGGTTCTGTTCCAGACCTGTTGTAAAAAAAAACATATATGATGAAACTGGCTTAAAATATAAACAAAGTCAGTAATTCATTTATAATGTGTTATATTCTAAATACATGGCTTATAATATAAACAAAGTGAGTAATTCATTTACAATATGTTATATACTAAATATATGGCTTATAATATAAACAATGTGTTATATACTAAATATATGGCTTATAAACAATGTAAGTAATTCATTTACAATGTGTTATATACTAAATATATGACTTATAATATAAATGAAGTAAGTAATTCATTTACAATGTGTTATATACTAAATATATGGCTTATAATATAAATGAAGTAAGTAATTCATTTACAATGTGTTATATACTAAATATATGACTTATAATATAAATGAAGTAAGTAATTCATTTACAATGTGTTATATACTAAATATATGGCTTATAATATAAACGAAGTAAGTAATTCATTTACAATGTGTTATATACTAAATATATGACTTATAATATAAATGAAGTAAGTAATTCATTTACAATGTGTTATATACTAAATATATGGCTTATAATATAAACGAAGTAAGTAATTCATTTACCATGTGTTATAAACTAAATCGAGTACATCAAGCTTTAGCACTTAATTCTGTTAAAGCTTGATATTTACTACTTGCTCATGATAATAAGGTTTTTATTTGTTGGTTGCAAAGTTATTATATGTTCTATGGATATATAATTTACACTTACTATTTGGACATCTGTTCCTGTAAATTCTTGTACTCTGTTTGTATGTCTTCTTCCATAGATATCCAAGCATTTTCCCACCCTGAAATGTAAAAATCGTCAAACTGAGTTTTAACAGATGACCTTCATTCAAGGTTACATAACTTATCTGATTGTTCAAAGATCTTATTTCCCTTAATGCCCAGCAGATAATTAGAGTAAACATTCGGAATGTTCATCACCACTTAATCAAGCAATTGATCAGGATGTTGTTTTCAATTAACATACAGTGATATCGTCCAATCAATAGACCACATACCTTGAGAATGTTATTTAGAAAAGAGTTTGGAGACAATTCAAGCTTTATAACTGGGACCAAGCATATAAACCTGCCATAAAAATGTTGGGGAACAATTAGCAAAATTTAACACAATGACCCAGGAAACATGCCTATATCGGACCGATATCGGCTGTATGATGGAATAACGGAATCTGCTTTTTGACATTGGACCGATATCGGACTGATATTAGCTATACCCTTGCATCTGGGTGTCAGCTTATCGATATAGGCCCGATATTTATTTTGCATGAGCAAGGCTTTATATTAAGCATTTTAATGTCAAGATAAGTAACTGCAAAAAATGATAGATACAAAACATGTGGGCATTACTGGAACATTTTTCAAAAAAATATGCAAATAATATGAATTTAGTTTATCTGAAAAATGATCTCCGGGGTACAAGTCTAGCGCACTAACTACTAGACCACAGCCGCAGCTTATATATACTTTATAGATAGCTTATAGATACTTTGTTGCGTAATATATATATATATACTGAACTATAATACCTCAGCTATTTAATAAGTAGATATGGGTCTAACTTTCCTTTACAGTGCTATTTTTAAGTATATGTAACATTTTCATAATTTTCTTGATATGCAGTTCTAGATTCTAAAGTGTATTAAGAACTTGTACTTGCAATGAATAGATTAGATAGGCTACACAATACCAAATAAACAAATTAACATAATGGATATATGGACGTGGCTCAATATAAGTTTTTATTCAGTGCTAAGACAATTTCGGGTATAGTGATAGCACCAGATTTAGAAAACCAAAATTCATAACCATTCATAGGAAAAGTGCAACATCTCTGTGATATTATGTCTGCTGTTTCATAACAATAATGTTAAAGAATATGTTTAATTTTCAAGGTGACAGTAGTAATGTAGATTCTAAAAAGTCAGAGACTGTAAAGGATTCTACTGGTATGTAAATCTTGATGATTTTTGATATGTACAGGATTTTTCACCCAGGTGTCCCCAGGACTCCCATCTCCCAACATTTTAGGGGTCCCTAGGGATTTTGGGGGGTCCAACGCAGAAAATGCCAAGGGAAAATTCTGTGTTAGAAGGTGTCCCAAGGATGTGGTGGTCACTCTCCTAATGCCAGTCCCTCAGCTGAATATCGCATCAGGGATGAAAGAAATCTGCATCAGGGAAATCCCTGATATAAAGAGCAACAAGATGTCTGTATTTAATATTGATTTCATAATGAAACATAATTTCAGTATCTTATGAAATGTCATGGATAGATGTTCAAATTGAGGCCGATGTCTTCTTCAGCATCAATTATTAATGAGAAATCTTTTATCATGGGAATACAAATCTATGAGCATTTAACAAGAAATATCTTTTATAAAATATATGTGTGTACCATCAGAATGGAAAATATTACATCTGGAACAAGACAACTAATACAGTAACCATTTTTAATTGTTTAGTACATACTGTTATTTAAAGTTAGTTTTGTTATTACGCTTCCACCATTTCCATGTCCCGCATGTTCGGTGGCTTTCTACAATCTTTAATACTTTCCATACTTGGCTTTCCCCATGAAGAATGTGTGAGCAAAACAATGCAACAATTTGTGTTTAAAGGTAAATTAGTCATGTAAAATTAGTAGTTATGTGTTACAAGTGAAAAAAAAACAATAATGTCACAGAGTGAAAAAAATCACAAGATTGGGGTTCGAACTCCGGACCTTCAGATTTCTGTTTAAGTCCTCTACCAACTGTGTCATAGGGCTTCTATTTTATTTCCTCATCCTTTAAGTAATCAAGTCTGTACCATGACATACTTATCTGATAAATTGATATCTTCCAGTTTCTTACTGGATAGCGGATTGATGTAAATTGTCTCAGAGCTATTCAGTCAGAATCACATGTCACAGTATTAGACAAGTGTACAGCCAGACCAAGGATCTAACCTCAAATTACTGTGCATGTGTCCTAACAATTGAGGTATCTAGCATCTTTCCTAATAAATCATAAATTTTAGTTTTAAACATACAAGTATTAATTTGCTAGCATTATCTCAAATATATACTGGTAAATGGCGGTACTGAGGAAATAAATCATTTTCACTTACAAGCTAAGCTGTCAAATCCTCTTTTGTGCCATTCTGTGTCTACTGCACAGGACATACCACTACAATTCTTTCAGGGAAAATTTGGAGAGAGCCGTAATCTACTTTGAGGTTTCACAAGTAAGCATGGACCACTTCTCAGCTTGTTTTCAACTCCTGTCTGCCTTTGAGTACTGTGAAAATAAAAGTGTATCTCAATAACATTTTCAGGATTTTTTTATGATTTATCATTTATTTTATATACTGTATTCTCATGTGAAACTTATCTCTCATATGACAATAAAACATTTCAACCAGGCTATACAACAGCTATGGTCAAATTTTCTATAAATTAAAAAGACACAACTATCAGCTAAAAACAATTATAAAACATTGTAGTTTTCATCTACACATACAATTACTGTTTTTTATACATCTTTGTTTGATGCAGGCTTTTGAGTGTGGTTCATCAGAATCATCTGTATCTGACCAATCACTGTCCTTGACAGCATTCAACTGAAGAATTGGCCTTAAATAAAAATATATATGCTTGTTATAGCAAGACATTCATATAAAAGCAGCAATCCAACAATGCCAATAATTCACTAACACCAAACGTCAATTTTAGAATAAATTCAATATGTGGAGTGAAATGGTGTTTAGAAAATGTTGAGTAAAATGATGTTTAGAAAATTCCAGACTCAAGATATTTTGAGGTTGCAGGTTACAATCCTGGGGGAACAAGAAAAGTGCATCCAACAAACTACTTACTTGACAGCTGGCGAGGCTTCTGGCAAAGGACATACTCCTAGATCTTCAATAAGGCCTTCCATGTTCTGTTTTGAAAGTAGAGACTCTTTGTGCCTCAGATCCCTTAAAAAGATTTTTTACATA